>CM077667.1:286234592-286834592 GCA_039707655.1 Elymus sibiricus | reverse complement strand
GGCATGCACTCTCGGTGACCCGTACGTGAGTTCCGTGGGGAGAACTGCCTCTTCCCCGTAGACCAGGGCAAAGGGGGTTTAGTCGGTGGCTCGATTTGGCGTCGTTCTGATCAACAAAAGAACCGCCGGCAGTTCGTCAATCCAGCGCCTTCCATGCTTGCGCAACTTGTCGAAAGTCCTCGTCTTGAGACCCCGCAGCACTTCAGCATTTGCCCTCTCTACTTGCCCATTGCCCCTGGTGTGAGCAACCAAGGCAAAGCAGATCCGGGAGCCGATGTCTTGACAGTATTGCATAAAAGTGTTGCTGGTGAATTGTGTGTCGTTATCGGTGATGATCCTGTTGGGGACCCCGAAACGACAAACAATCTCTATGAGGAACTTGACTGCCGCCTGCGTCGTTACCTTTCTTACTGGCTCGACCTCGGTCCACTTCGTGAACTTGTGGATAGTGATGAACAAGAACTCGAAGCTCCCGGTAGCACGGGGAGGGGGCCGACGATGTTGAGCTCCCAGAGCGAGAATGGCCAGGAGAGCGGCACGATTTGAAGGGCTTGTGCTGGTTGGTGTATTTGCTTGGCGTGATATTGGCATGCTTCGCATGTTGTTACCACCGCCAAGGCATCTTGAAGGGCTGTGGGCCAGTAAAAGCCTTGCCGGAACGCCTTCCCGACAAGGGCTCTTGATCCTACGTGGGAGCCACAGATCCCCTCGTGTATCTCCGCCAGCAGCTTTTGTCCTTCCTCTCGAGCGATGCACCTCAATTTCACCCCGTTCGGTCTCCTTCTGTACAAATCATTGTCCATGAACTGGTACATGCTCGACTGTCACGCTACTTTCTCGGCCTCTTCTTGCTCTTCGGGGTGGTCTCCTGTCTAGAGGTACCGGACAATCTGCTGCGCCCATGTCGGAGCCCGTGGCTCAACGACAAGGTGTTTCTTCTGCTGCGGGAGCGCTAGATTCGACGGCGGGGACCGCCTGTCCCGCCAGGGCTCGGCACTCACCGTCAAGCATTTCGTCGCCTCCGGCAACCTTATTGGCGGCCACTGGTGGCTCTGCCGGGAAATAGTCGTCGGAGCTGATCTTCCTCTTCTTGACCTGCCGCCCTGATGGTGTAACTGATGGCTGAGTGAGTTGGAGCACAAAGGTGCCTAGTTCCACAGGCGACTTTTGAGCTGCCCACTTCGACAGGTCGTCAACGATGTCATTCTCTGCCCTGGGGACATGTTCCATCTGCAAACCGTCGAAATGTGCTTCCAAATTCCTCACTTCATCGACATATGCTTCCATCAGGGGGCTGTGGTAATCCTTGTTGACTTGGCGCACGACCAGCTGCGAGTCTCCCCGGACTATCAATTTCTTGATTCCCAAATCCGCCGCTATCCGCAGCCCGACAAGTAAACCCTCTTACTCAGCTGTGTTGTTGGTCGACACCTCCCGAGGGAAGTGCGTTTGGACCACATACTTGAGGTGCTCTCCGGTGGGTGCTATGAGAAGCACTCCGGCACTGGCGCCTTGCAGCGAGAAAGCACCGTCAAAGTACATGATCCATACCTGAGGTGTTTCCTTGCCATGAAGGGTTGTCTCCGGGGTTTCCTCATCTAGGTTCTGCATCCATTCAGCAACGAACTCAGCCAGTGCTCGACTTTTGATGGTTGTCGTGCTTTCGAAACCCAGATCAAAGCTGGCCAGCTCCAAGGCCCATTCAACAATCCTACCAGTTGCTTCCGGGTTCCTCAAGATCAACTGCAGCGGGAAGCGGGTGACGATTGTAATGCGGTGCGCTTGGAAGTAGTGATGCAGCCTCCGGGAGGCCATGAGGAGGCCCAAGAGCAGCTTCTGGATCCCAGAGTACCTTGACCGAGCCCCCTGCAGGAGGGAGATGACAAAGTACACCGGTCGCTGCACCACCCTTGCCTTCTGCGGCGCTTGCTGTTCTGCTTCCCGTGTTGTCTTTGCATTGACTTCTTGGCTCACCCGGGAGGGTCCGCTGGCTATCGGTTTGGAGGCTGCTGGTTCGCCGTCCTCGGCTTCCCTCTCCGCCACTAGCACAGCGCTGACCACCTGGTTCGTCGCTGCCAGATATAACATCAACGGTTCCTCAGGCTTGGGCGCGACTAGGACGGGGGCTGAAGACAGGTACTTTTTCAGGTCTTGCAACGCTGCCTCTGCTTCTGGGGTCCACGTTATCGGGCCCCCCTTCTTCAGGATCTTGAAGAATGGTAGGGCACACTCTGCGAACTTGGAGATGAACCTGCTAAGGGCGGCGACGCAGCCCGCTAGCCGCCGTACGTCCCTGACGCGCTTCGGTGCCTCCAGCTGCTCGATCGCTTCAATCTTGGCGGGGTTGGCTTCTATCTCACACAGAGATATGAAGAAATCGAGGAGCTTGCCGGAAGGGACCCCAAATACGCACTTCTCAGGATTGAGCTTCAAGTTGATCTTGCGCAAATTCACAAAGGTCTCCTCCAGGTCATGTGCCAGCATGGCCTTGTCCTTGGTCTTGACTTCAATGTCGTCCATGTAGGCCTCCACATTCCTGTGCAGCTGTGGTCCGAGGACAATCTGGATGGCCCTCGCGAATGTTGAACCCTGCAACCAAATAACAAAGAGTCTCTTGTGTCCCCAACACACCCAATACAATGGTAAATTGTATAGGTGCACTAGTTCGGCGAAGAGATGGTGATACAAGTGTAATATGGATGGTAGATATAGGTTTTCGTAATCTAAAAATATAAAAACAGCAAGGTAGCAAGTAACAAAAGTGCGCAAAAACGGTATTGCAATGCTTGAAAACAAGGCCTAGGGTTCATACTTTCACTAGTGCAAGTTCTCTCAACAATACTAACATAGTTGAATCATATGTAAATCCCTCACGTGCGATAAAGAGTTCACTCCAAAGTCACAAATAGCGGAGAACAAACGAAGAAATTATTGTAGGGTACGAAACCACCTCAAAGTTATCTTTTCCGATCAATCGTATGAGCTATCCCTATAAGTGTCACAAACAGCCCTAGAGTTCGTACTAAAATAACACCTTAAGATACACATCAACCAAAACCCTAATGTCACCTAGATACTCCAATGTCACCACGAGTCCCCATGGGCTTGATTATACGATATGCATCACACAATTTCAGATTCATCATGTTCAATCCAACACAAAGAACTTCAAAGAGTGCCCCAAAGTTTCTACCGGAGAGTCAAGACGAAAACATGTGCCAACCCCTATGCATAGATTCCCAAGGTCACGGAACCCGCAAGTTGATCACCAAAACATACATCAAGTGGATCAATAGAACATCCCATTGTCACCATGGATATCCCATCGCAAGACATACATCAAGTGTTCTCAAATCCTTAAAGACTCAATCCGATAAGAAAACTTCAAAGGGAAAACTCAATTCATCACAAGAAGATAGAGAGGGGAAAACTCCATATGATTCATCTATATTAATAAAGCTCGCAGTACATCAAGATCGTGCCATCTCAAGAACACGAGAGAGAGAGATCAAACACATAGCTACTGGTACATACCCTCAGCCCCGAGGGTGAACTACTCCCTCCTCGTCATGGAGACCGCCGGGATGATGAAGATGGCCTCCGGTGATGGTTTCCCCCTCCGACAGGGTGCCGGAACGGGCTCCCGATTGGTTTTTCGTGGCTACAGAGGCTTGCGGCGGCGGAACTCCCGATCTAGGTTTCTTTCTGGGGTTTACGGGATTTATAGGAATACTTGGCGTTGGAATCAAGTCAGGGGGATTCCCGAGGGGCCCACAAGCCAGGGGGGCGCGCTCCCTAGGCTTGTGGCTGCCTCGGGACTCCTCTCCGGTATCTTTTTGCTCTAGTATTTTTTATATTTTCCAAAAATATTCTCCGTAAATTTCCAGCCCATTCCGAGAACTTTTATTTCTGCACAAAAAACGACACCATGGTAGTTCTGCTGAAAACAGCGTCAGTCCGGGTTAGTTCTAATAAAATCATACCAAAATCATATAAAATTATTGTAAACATGGCATGAATACTTCATAAATTATAGATACGTTCGAGACGTATCAGCATCCCCAAGCTTAATTCCTGCTCGTCCTCGAGTAGGTAAATGATAAAAGAAATAATTTATGAAGTGTGAATGCTAGCAAGTGCACAAGTTTGATAAATGATAATTCCAATCACTTTTTCTAGCATCAATATAAACCATAAATAGTAGCTCATCTCATAAAACTTCTCATGATCAAGTAACAAGCTATTCACATGTTAAAGTATAGACCAGAAAGTTTCTTGAAAACTAACAAACAATATTCCTAGTCATCGAACAATTGCAATTCATCTTATTTTCAGGAAGGGTCTATGTAAGAGCTTTGATTTTAGCAAATTCCACATACTCAACTATCATATAGTCTTCCATGATTATTGACACTCAAAGCATATTTTTAGAACAAATAACATCCATCGAACACAGAGAAAGATAGGGGCTTAATGTTTCGCCTCCCAACTTATTTATCATATAGATAATTGTCAACAATAATAATTCATGATCAAATATATTTGTGTGGATATATATGTCTAGATCATTCCCCAACACATGACGCTTGCCAAGAGAAAAAGGCGAAATATAGGAAGTGGTGAAGATCACCATGACTCTTGCATAAAGGTAAGTACTAGAAAGTAAAAAGATAGGCCCTTCGAAGAGGGAAGCAGAGGTTGTCATGCGCTTTTTGTTTTTGGATATGCAAACCCTTAATTCAAAGGAATGTCACATTGTATTGCCCTTTGTGATAGCAACCTTTATTATGCAGTCCGTCGCTTTTATTTCTTTACCATCACAAGTTCGTACAACGCTTATTTTCCTTTACAATAAAAGATCATACATATTTAGGAGCAATTTTATTGCTTTTTGCACCGATGACAACTTACTTGAAGGATCTTACTCAATCCATAGGTAGGTATAGTGGACTCTCATGGCAAAACTGGTTTAAGGGTGTTTGGATGCACAAGTAGTATTTCTACTTGGTGCGGAAGTTTTGGCTAGTATGAGGTGGAAGCAAGCACCACATGTTGGAGGATCCATAACAATATAACTTCTATACAAATATACCCAAACATAACTCATTAAGTTGTCTTCCTTGTCCAATTTTAACTAATTTGCTTGAGTTTGAAAATAATTAATGAGCTCACAATCATAGAAGATGTCCAAGATAGTATATTTATATGTGGAATCTCTCTTCCTTCAATATTCTTTCATGAATTGTTCAAGTGACCAATGCGGTGTTTGCTAACTTTCAATAAATTTTACCACCTATACTTATTATGTGTGAAGTCATTACTCCCCATGGGATAAGTGTATGAAGCATATTTAATTTCAGATTTATGATATTCAATTCATTCAACCATTTACTCATAGGATATAAGTGAAGCACGAGAGTGAATGACAAACTACTCCAAAAAGATATAAGTGAAGATCAATGCGTAGTCAACAATTAAATAACTATGTGAAGACTCTCTCATCTAATAATTTCAGATCTTAAGTATTTTATTAGACAGCAAGCAAAAGAAAAATAGCACTCCAAGAATAGCATGCATCATGTGAACGAATAAAAATTTGGGCTCAACATAGGCTAACCGATAATTGTTGATGAAGAGAGGTAGGATGCGTAGCATCCCCAAGCTTAGATGCTTGAGACTTCTTGAAATATTTACTTGGGGTGCCTTGGGCATCCCCAAGCTTGAACTTTTGAATCTCGTTCAATCCTCTCATATCATGGTTTCACCTATTCTCAAAAACTTCATCCACACAAAACTCGAAAAGAACTCGTGAGATAGGTTAGTACACATAAGAATAAATCAACACTTCATGTACTGCCAAGACAAGTTGCACAATAATTTTCAAACATCATCTACTGTTTACTATCATTTCCACAATTTATATCTACCAATATAGGCTATGGAAACTATAGGATAAGCAGATAACGAAACTATGACAGCAATTTGTCCAAACAGAACCAGTCTGTAGCAATTTATGAAAACAGTGTACTTCTGTAACTCACAAAATTATGAAAATTTAGTACATGCTAAATAATTTATATGACATCACTTTGTAAAAATTTCAGAAACTTTCCACGTTCCAATAAAATATGAAAATTCAAACACTACTGCAAAAGTTTCTGTTCTTACACAGCACACATCAAAACATGCAATGCAAGCATCCTAAGACGATTCTTGGAACTTTTTATTGAAAAACAAGATTATAAATAACTCCTAACAGAGAACAAAAAAATAATATGACGCTCCAAGCAAAACTCATATTATGTGACTAATAAAAATATAGCTCCAAGTAAGATATACCGATAGTGTTGAAGACGAAAGAGGGGATGCCTTCCAGGGCATCCCCAAGCTTAGGCACTTGAGTATTCCTTGGATATTACCTTGGGGGTGCCTTTGGAATCCCCAAGATTAGGTTATTTTCACTCCTTATTCTCCTCATATCGGTGTCTCACCCAAAACTTGAAAACTTCAATCACACAAAACTTAACGGAACTTCGTGAGAAGGGTTAGTGTAATAAAGATAAATCATTCACTTAGGTACTGTCAAGACAAGATTCATAATGGTTCCCATATGATACCTACTGTATTCTATCATTCCCATAATTTATACCGCTAAATATAAGCTATGGAAACACTAAAACGAGCAAACTATGCATGCAAAACAGAATCTGTCAAAAACAGAACAGTCTGTGAAGATCTGTAGTGTAGCTATACTTCCCTGTCTCTGAAAATTATTAAAAATTAGGATAGCCTTAAGAATTTGTATATGAAAACTGTGTAAAAATTTCAGATCATTATCACGCTCCAGTAAAAAATGAAAATTCCTGTACTGTAGTCAAAAGTTTATGTTTTGGTTCAGCATCAATTCTACTCATCTTGTGAGTCATCCCAAAGGCTTTACTTGGCACTTTATTGAAATAAAAGGTACAAAACATGATTAATACAGTAGCTTAATCATGTGAACACACAAAAACAGAAAGTAAAAGTGTTGGGTTGTCTCCCAACAAGCGCTTTTCTATAATGCCTTTTAGCTAGGCATGATGATTCCAATGATGCTCACATAGGAATAATAATTGAAACATGCAAAGAGCATCATGAATATCATTACAAGCACATTTTAGTCTAACCCACTTCCTATTTATAGGGATTTTGTGAGCAAACAATTTATGGGAGCAAGAATCAACTAGCATAGGAAGGCAAAACAAGCATAACTTCAAAACTTTGAACACATAGAGAGGAAACTTGATATTATTGCAATTCCTACAAGCATATGTTCCTCCCTCATAATAATTTTCAGTAGCATCATGAAGGAATTTCGCAACATAACTATCACATAAAGCATTCTATACAAGCATAGAAAATTTATCACTCTCCACATAAGCAAATTTATTCTCATCAATAGTAGTGGGAGCAAACTCAACAAAATAACTATCATGAGATACTTGATTGACATAACCACTTTGAATATTAAAATCATGATGACAAGTTTTATAGTTATCATTATTCTTTATAGCATACATGTCATCACAATAATCATCATAAATAGGAGGCATGCTTTCATCATAACAAATTTGCTCATCAAAACTTGGGGGACTAAAAATATCATCTTCATCAAACATAGCATCCCCAATCTTGTGGCTTTGCATATCATTAGCATCATGAATATTCAGAGAATTCATACTAACAATATTTCTATCATGCTCATCATTCAAGGAATTCTCATCAAGTATTTTCATAATTTCTTCCTCTACCAATTGAGCACAATTTTCCGAATCCTTATTTTCACGAAAGACATTATAAAGGCGAAACAAATGATGCAACCCAAACTCCATTTTTTTGTAGTTTTCTTTTATAAAACCAAACTAGTGAAAAACAAGAAACTAAAAGATTTAATTGCAATATCTAAAGATATACCTTCAAGCACTCACCTGCCCGGCAACGGGGCCAGAAAAGAGCTTGATGTCTACTACGCAACCTTCTTCTTGTAGACTCGTGTTGGGCCTCCAAGCGCAGAGTTTTGTAGGACAGTAGCAAATTTCCCTCAAGTGGATGACCTAAGGTTTATCAATCCGTGGGAGGCGTAGGATGAAGATGGTCTCTCTCAAACAACCCTGCAACCAAATAACAAAGAGTCTCTTGTGTCCCCAACACACCCAATACAATGGTAAATTGTATAGGTGCACTAGTTCGGCGATGAGATGGTGATACAAGTGTAATATGGATGGTAGATATAGGTTTTCGTAATCTAAAAATATAAAAACAGCAAGGTAGCAAGTAACAAAAGTGAGCAAAAACGGTATTGCAATGCTTGAAAACAAGGCCTAGGGTTCATACTTTCACTAGTGCAAGTTCTCTCAACAATACTAACATAGTTGAATCATATGTAAATCCCTCACGTGCGACAAAGAGTTCACTCCAAAGTCACAAATAGCGGAGAACAAACGAAGAAATTATTGTAGGGTACGAAACCACCTCAAAGTTATCTTTTCCGATCAATCGTATGAGCTATCCCTATAAGTGTCACAAACAGCCCTAGAGTTCGTACTAAAATAACACCTTAAGATACACATCAACCAAAACCCTAATGTCACCTAGATACTCCAATGTCACCACGAGTGCCCATGGGCTTGATTATACGATATGCATCACACAATTTCAGATTCATCATGTTCAATCCAACACAAAGAACTTCAAAGAGTGCCCCAAAGTTTCTACCGGAGAGTCAAGACGAAAACATGTGCCAACCCCTATGCATAGATTCCCAAGGTCACGGAACCCGCAAGTTGATCACCAAAACATACATCAAGTGGATCAATAGAACATCCCATTGTCACCATGGATATCCCATCGCAAGACATACATCAAGTGTTCTCAAATCCTTAAAGACTCAATCCGATAAGAAAACTTCAAGGGGAAAACTCAATTCATCACAAGAAGATAGAGAGGGGAAAACTCCATATGATTCATCTATATTAATAAAGCTCGCGGTACATCAAGATCGTGCCATCTCAAGAACACGAGAGAGAGAGATCAAACACATAGCTACTGGTACATACCCTCAGCCCCGAGGGTGAACTACTCCCTCCTCGTCATGGAGACCGCCGGGATGATGAAGATGGCCTCCGGTGATGGTTTCCCCCTCCGACAGGGTGCCGGAACGGGCTCCCGATTGGTTTTTCGTGGCTACAGAGGCTTGCGGCGGCGGAACTCCCGATCTAGGTTTCTTTCTGGGGTTTACGGGATTTATAGGAATACTTGACGTTGGAATCAAGTCAGGGGGATTCCCATGGGGCCCACAAGCCAGGGGGCGCGCCCCCTAGGCTTGTGGCTGCCTCGGGACTCCTCTCCGGTATCTTTTTGCTCCAGTATTTTTTATATTTTCCAAAAATATTCTCCGTAAATTTTCAACCCATTCCGAGAACTTTCATTTCTGCACAAAAAACGACACCATGGTAGTTCTTCTGAAAACAGCGTCAGTCCGGGTTAGTTCTAATAAAATCATACCAAAATCATATAAAATTATTGTAAACATGGCATGAATACTTCATAAATTATAGATACGTTAGAGACGTATTAGCAGCCTGCGGTTGAGTCCACTATTTCGTCGATGCGCGGCAGGGGAAAGGGATCCTTCGAGCATGCTTTGTTGACATCTGTGAAGTCGATACAGAGTCTCCATTTCCCGCTTGCCTTACGCACTACCACGGGATTTGCTAGCCATGCCGGGTGGAGTACACCCCTGACTAGGCCAGCTGCTTCCAACTTCTTGATCTCTTCGGCAATAAATTCTTGCCGCTCTAGTGCTTGTTTTTGGACCTTCTGCTTGACGGGGCGCGCGTGGGGACAGACAGCAAGGTGGCGCTTAATCACCTCCCTGGGAACACCGGGGATGTCAGACGGTTTCCAGGCAAACACATTGACATTCGCCCGCAGGAAGGAGACGAGCGCGCTTTCCTATTTGCTATCGAGGGTGGCACTTATAGTGAAGGTGCCGCCCTCGCCGTCCTCCCGTGCAACCACTTGCTTCATCTTGGGGATGGTCACTTTTCCCTTCTTGCTCCTGCCGGCGGAGGTCTCTGGTAAGTCCTCGACGGGCACACTCCACTCTGTCGTGCACTTCCCGGAGTCCTCACGAGCCTTGCTGGAGGTCTTGTCCTTGTTCTTTCCCTCGGGAGCTTTGTCGGCAGGAGCGAGTGCCTCGCCAGCAGATGCTGCCACTGCCTCCCGGTAGATCTTGTCGACGCAGAGGACCGCATCTTTCTTGTCGGCATGGACGGTGATGATACTCATCGGCCCTGGCATCTTGAGCATGTTGTAGGCATGGTGGGACGCGGCCATGAACTTCACTAGTGCCGGGCGGCCCAGGATCACATTGTACGGCAGCGACACCTTAGCGACATCGAAAACGAGCCTCTCTGTCCTGAAATTGAGCTCGCTGCCGAATGTGACTGGAGGGTTATCTTCCCCTTTGGCTGAGATCTTCCCCCGTCCACTCCTTGGAAGAACCCCGTCGGTTTGAGGTTCGAATCGGAGATCTGCAGTCGCTTGATCACATCGGGCGAAATCAGGTTCAGGCCGGCCCCACTATCGACCAACATCTTCGTGATTCTTAGGTTGTGGATCGTTGGTGAGACCAACAATGGTACACACACCTGACCGCGGTGACATGGTCAGGGTGGTCCTCAGCGTCGAAGATGATGCGAGTGTTGGACCATTTGAGGGGCTTCCTCGCCTCTACCGCTGGCTCTGCCGCATTGACTTCACGGACCCACTGCTTGAGCTGCCTGTAGGAGGAGTGCAAAGATGCGCCTCCGTAAACACACATGGCATCCATGGCCCTCTGGAACTCTTGTTTGCCAGATCCCTCTTCATCTTCATCATTGTCATCATCATCATCGGATTTGTCGCCGCGGCCTCTAGCAGGTTTTTCCTTCTACTATTTGTCCTTGCCGCGACGGTCACTTCAAGCATTGCGGTTCTTCTTGTCAGATCCACCGGCACCGTCTCGGCCCTTTTCCTTGTCGCGCCTTTCGTACTCTTGTTTCCACTTCTCATCAAGCTATTCTACTTGGCGGCATTCGTTGTTGTCGTGGCCGTTGGTGAGGTGGATCTTGAAGTAGGGATTACCGGTCTTCTCGCCTGCCGCAGCCTCGTCGTCTCCGGAGCACGCGGCAACATCCTTGCCGGGCTCCTCTGACTTGGCCTTCTTGCCGGCATTAGGCTTGCTGAAGCTCTCGACAGCCATTACTGCCTTGCCCTTGCATTTCTTGTTGCGCTTGCGCCCCTTCCTCGAGGAGGGAGGTGCGTTTTCGTCATCGTCAGAGTGGACCTCCATGCCAGTGTCCTCCCCCGGGAGCCTGATACGTCCATTTTGTATCATGATTTCCTACTGTTATTTATAATGTTTTTATGCATAATAATGCTTTATGGAGTAATTCTAATGCCTTTTCTCTCATAATATGCAAGGTTTACACAAAGAGGGAGAATGCCGACAGCTGGAATTCTGAACCTGAAAAAGCATATCAGAGACACCTATTCTGCACATCTCCAAATAAGATGAAACTTCACAGAGAATTATTTTAGAATATATAAAAAATACTGGAGCAAATAACAACAGGAGGGGGGCCACCTGGTGACCACAAGACACCAGGGCACGCCAGGCCCCCCAGGCGCGCCCTGGTGGGTTGTGGCCAGCCCGGCCCACCTGCGGTGCCCATCTTCTGGTATTTCAGGTCTTTTGACTATAAAAAATCAAGAGGGGACTATCAGGACGGAACGCCGCCGTCTCGAGGCGGAACTTGGGCAGGAGCACTTTTGCCCTCCGGCGGAGCGATTCCGCCGGGGGAACTTCCCTCCCGGAGGGGGAAATCGAAGCCATCGTCATCACCAACAAGCCTCTCATCTTTGGGAGGCCAATCTTCATCAATATCTTCAATAGCACCATCTCCTCTCAAACCCTAGTTCATCTCTTGTGTTCAATCTTTGTACCGGAACCTCAGATTGGTACCTGTGGGTGACTAGTAGTGCCGATTACATCTCATAGTTGATTACTATATGGTTTATTTGGTGGAAGATTATATGTTCAGATCCATTATGCTATTTAATATCCCTCTGATCTTGAGCATGAATATCATTTGTGAGTAGTTACCTTTGTTCTTGAGGTCAAGGGAGAAGTCATGTTGCAAGTAATCATGTGAAGTTGATATGTGTTCGATATTTTGATGATATGAATGTTGTGATTCCCTTAGTGGTGTCATGTGAACGTCGACTACATGGCACTTCACCATCTTTGTGCCTAAGGGAATGCATTGTGGAGTAGTTATTAGATGATGGGTTGCTAGAGTGATAGAAGCTTAAACCCTAGTTTATGCGCTATTTTGTAAGGGGCTGATTTGGATCCAAATGTTTAATGCTATGGTTAGATTTTATCTTAATACTTTTCTCGTAGTTGTGGATGCTTGCAAGGGGGTTAATCATAAGTGGGAGGTTTGTTCAAGTAAGAACAGCACCCAAGCACCGGTCCACCCACATATAAAATTATCAAAGTAGCGAACGCAAATCAAACCAACATGATGAAAGTGACTAGATGAAATTCCCATGTACCCTCAAGAACGCTTGCTTATTATAAGAGACCGTTTTGGCATGTCCTTTGCCAAAAAAGGATTGGGCTATATTCCTGCACATTATTTACCGTTACCATTACTTGCTCGTTACCAATTATCTTGCTATCAAACTACATGTTGCCTACAATTTCAGTGCTTGCAGAAATTTCCTTGCTAAAAACCGCTTGTCATTTCCTTCTGCTCCTCGTTGGGTTCGACACTCTTGCTTATCAAAAGGACTACGATTGACCCCATATACTTGTGGGTCATCAAGGCTCTTTTCTGGCACCGTTTCCGGGGAGTGAAGCGCTCTTGGTAAGTGGAAATCGGTAAGGAAAAACTTATACTATGTGATGAAATTTATTGTCACGTGCTACTATGGAAAACAATCCTTTGAGGGGTATGTTCGGGGTATCTTCACCTCGACCGGAACCACAATTAGTTGACCCTCAACCTACTGCACCTACTGAAAATATTGGTTATGAAATTCCTTCGGGTATGATAGAACAACTGCTAGCTAATCCTTATGCAGGAGACGGAACTGAACATCCTGATATGCATCTAATACATGTGGATGAAATTTGTGGATTATTTAAGCTTGCAGGTTTACCCGAAGATGAACTTAAGAAGAAGGTTTTCCCTTTATCTTTGAAGGGAAAATCATTGACATGGTATAGGCTACGTGATGATATTGGATCATGGAACTGGAATCGATGGAAATTAGAATTCCATCAAAAGTTTTATCCTATGCATCTAGTTCATCGTGATCGGAATTATATATATAATTTTTGGCCTCGTGAAGGAGAAAGCACCGCTCTAGCTTGGGGGAGGCTTAAGTCAATGTTATATTCATGCCCCAATCATGATCTCTCGAGATAAATTATTATTCAGAATTTTTATGCTCGGCTTTCTCATAATGATCGATCCATGCTCGATACTTCTTGTACTGGTTCTTTTATGAGGAAGACTATTGAATTCAAGTGGGATCTCTTAGAAAGAATTAAACGCAACTCTGAAGATTGGGAACTTGACAAAGGTAATGAGTTAGGTATTAAGCTTAAGTTTGGTTGTTTTAAATCTTTTATGAGTATCGATGCTTTTCACAAGTTTAGCACTAAATATGGACTTGACTCTGAGATAGTAGCCTCTTTCTGTGAATCATTTGCTACTCATGTTGACCTCCCTAAGGAGAAGTGGTTTAAATATAATCCCCCTATTAAATAAGAAATTAAAGAACCGGTCATAGCTAAATATGAAACTATCATTTACAATGTTGATCCAGTTGTGCCTACTGCTTATATTGAAAAACCACCTTTCCCTGTTAGGATAAAGGAACATGCTAAGGTATCAACTGTGGTTCGCAAAAGTAATATTAAAGCACCTAAGCCCTCTGAACAAATTAAAGTAGAACCTAGTGTTGCTATGGTTAAAGATCTCTTGGTAGAAAATATTGATGGGCATGTTATTTACTTCTGTGATGAAGTTGCTAGAACTGCCAAACCCGATGAAAAAGATAAACATAGACCTGTAGTTGGCATGCCTGTTGTCTCAGTTAAAATAGGAGATCATTGCTATCATGGTTTATGTGATGTGGGTGCTAGTGTGAGTTCTATTCCTTTTACCTTATACCAAGAAATTATGAATGATATAGCACCCGCCGAAATAGAAGACATTGATGTAACTATTAAACTTGCTAATAGAGACACCATCACACCACTTGGGATTGTTAGAGATGTTGAAGTCTTGTGTGGGAAAATAAAATATCCTACTGACTTTCTAGTTCTTGGTTCCCCACAAGATGACTTTTGTCCCATTATCTTTGGTAAACCTTTCTTGAACACCGTCAATGCTAAGATAGATTGTGAAAAACAAAATGTCGGTGTTAGTTTTGGTGATGTGTCTCATGAGTTTAACTTTTCCAAGTTTAATAGATGACCCCGTAATAAAGAATTATCTAGTAAGGATGAAATAATTGGTCTTGCTTCTATTGCCGTTCCTCCTACTGATCCACTAGAACAATATTTGCTAGACCATGAAAATGATATGCACCTGCATGAAAGAAATGAAATAGATAAAATTTTCTTTGAACAACAACCTCTCCTAAAACACAATTTCTCTATTGAAACTCTAGGAGGTCCTCCTCCACCTAAAGGTGATCATGTGTTTGAATTAAAACAATTGCCTGACACTTTGAAGTATGCTTATCTTGATGAGAAAAAGATATATCATGTTATTATTAGTGCTAACCTTTCAGAACATGAAGAAGAAACATTATTAAAAATTCAGAGGAAGCACCGGGCTGCTATTGGATATACTCTTGATGATCTTAAGGGCATTAGTCCCACTCTGTGTCAGCACAAGATTAATATGGAACCTGCCGCTAAAACCGTTGTTGATCACCAACGACGATTGAATCCTAAGATGAAAGAAGTGATAAGAACTGAAATATTAAAGCTTCTAGAAGCTGGTATAATTTATCCCATAGCTGATAGTAGATGGGTAAGTCCCGTTCATTGTGTCCCTAAGAAGGGATGTATTACTGTTGTTCCTAATGATAAAAATGAACTTATCCCACAGAGAGTTGTCATTGGCTATAGAATGGTAAATGATTTTAGAAAATTAAATAAAGCTACTAGAAAAGATCATTACCCTCTGCCTTTCATTGATCAAATTCTAGAAAGATTATCTAAGAACACACACTTTTGTTTTCTGGATGGATATTCTGGTTTCTCTCAAATACCTGTATCACAACCTGATCAAGAGAAAACCACCTTTACTTGTCATTTTGGAACCTATGCTTATAGACATATGCCTTTTGGTTTATGCAATGCACCTGCTACCTTTCAAAGATGTATGAATGCTATATTCTCTGATTTTTGTGTAAAGATTGTGGAGGTTTTCATGGATGATTTTTCCGTTTTCCGAACTTCTTTTGATGATTCCTTGAGCAACCTTGATCGAGTTTTGCAGAGATGTGAACAAACTAATCTCATCTTGAATTGGGAGAAGTGCCACTTTATTCTTAATGAAGTTATTGTCTTGGGGCATAAAATATCTGAACGAGGTATTGACGTGGATAAAGCTAAAGTTGATGCAATTTAGAAAATGCCATGTCCTAAAGATATTAAAGGTATTCAGGGTTTCCTTGGTCATGCTGGTTTCTATAGGAGGTTTATTAAAGACTTCTCTAAAATTTCTAGGCCTCTTACTAATCTTTTACAAAAGGATATTCCATTTGTTTTTAATGATAATTGTGTAGAAGCCTTCGAAACACTTAAGAAAGCCTTAACTTCTACGCCTATTGTTCAACCACCTGATTGGAACTTGCCTTTTGAAATTATGTGTGATGCTAGTGATTATGGTGTTGGTGTTGTTCTAGGACAAAGAGTTGATAAGAAATTAAATGTTATCCATTATGCTAGCAAAACTCTAGACAGTGCCCAAAGAAATTATGCTACTACTGAAAAAGATTTTTTAGCAGTTGTGTTTGCTTGTGATAAATTTAGATCTTACATTGTTGATTCCAAAGTTATTGTTCACACTGATCATGCTGCTATAAAATATCTTATGGAAAAGAAAGATGCTAAACCTAGACTCATTAGGTGGGTTCGCTTACTTCAAGAATTTGATTTACATATCACAGATAGGAAAGGAGCTGAGAACCCCGTAGCTGATAACTTGTCTAGGTTAGAAAATAATCTTGATGACCCACTACCTATTGATGAAAGTTTTCCTGATGAACAGTTAGCCGCAATAAATGTTTCTCAAAACACTCCTTGGTATGCTGATTATGCTAACTACATTGTTGCTAAATATATACCACCCAGTTTCACATACCAACAAAAGAAAAATTCTTCTATGATTTAAGACATTACTTTTGGGATGACCCACATCTTTATAAAGAAGGGGTAGATGGTATTATTAGACGTTGTGTACCTGAGCATGAACAGGAACAAATCCTACGGAAATGTCATTCCAAAGCCTATGGAGGACATCACGCGGGAGATAGAACTGCTCAGAAGGTATTGCAATCTGGTTTTTATTGGCCTACTCTCTTCAAGGATGCCCGTAAGTTTGTCTTGTCTTGTGATGAATGTCAAAGAATTGGTAATATTGGTAAGCGTCAGGAAATGCCTATAAATTATTCACTTGTTGTTGAACCATTTGATGTTTGGGGTTTTGATTATATGGGACCTTTTCCTTCCTCTAATGGGTATACTCATATTTTGGTTGCTGTTGATTATGTTACTAAGTGGGTAGATGCTATTCCAACTAGTAGTGTTGATCATAACACCTCCATTAAAATGCTTAAACAAGTTATTTTTCTGAGGTTTGGAGTCCCTAGATATTTAATGACTGATGGTGGTTCACACTTTATTCATGGTGCTTTCCGTAGAATGCTTGCTAAATATGATGTTAACCATATAATCGCATCACCCTATCATCCTCAATCTAGTGGTCAAGTTGAACTTAGCAATAGAGAAATAAAATTAATATTACAAAAAACTGTCAATAGGTCCCGAAAGAATTGGTCTAAGAAACTAGATGATGCACTTTGGGCCTATAGAACAGCTTATAAAAATCCTATGGGTATGTCTCCATACAAAATGGTATATGGAAAAGCTTGTCATTTGCCTCTAGAGTTAGAACATAAAGCATTTTGGGCAATTAAAGAACTCAATTATGATTTCAAACTTGCCGGTGAAAAGAGGTTATTTGATATTAGCTCACTAGATGAATGGAGAACCCAAGCTTATGAAAATGCCAAACTATTCAAAGAAAAAGTTAAAAGATGGCATGACAAAAGAATCCAAAAGCGGGAATTCAAAGTTGGAGAATATGTTCTTTTGTACAACTCTCGTTTTAGATTTTTTGCAGGAAAGCTTCTTTCCAAATGGGAAGGACCATATATTATCGAAGAGGTTTATCGTTCTGGAGCTATCAAGATTAATAATGCCGAAGGTACTAACCCGAAGGTGGTCAATGGACAAAGAATTAAACACTACATCTCAGGTATGCCTATTAATGTTGAAAGCAATATTATCCAAACCATGACACCGGAGGAACACATAAAAGAAACCTTCTGGAACACTCCAGAATCCTGAAAAAGAGGAGGTACGTGATACGGTAAGTAAACGAACTCCAAAAAATCCGCAAAAATATTTTCTGTTAGTTTTGGAATATTACAAAAATTAGGAAAATAAGAAATAAATAGGAAAGCAACCGAGGTGAGCACGATACACCAGGGCGCGCCTGCCCTCCTTGGCGCGCCCTGGTGGGTTGTGCCCCCCTCGGGCACCTTCCCGACTCCGTTTTCCTTCCATATTCTTGCTTCCCGAGATAAAAAATCTCTATATATACCCCCGATTGTTTTGACCACCGCATCGTCGAAAAATCCCATGTTCTTGTTACGTGTTGTTTTCCTGACAGGTGTGAAAATATGTCGTCTCAAGACTCGGATGGTGAGAGACTATGGGGATGTGGAGCGCAACGGCTGGACCTCAGAGGAAGAAGAAGATTATGACTTGAAGGGAAAGGAAGAGACAAGCTCTGATGTTGAAGAAGTCCGACTACCTCAACCCAGGGACATGCACGTGGAATTAAAGAAGTCAAGTCTCCCTAATAAAGCAAAGAAACCTAAGATCCAGTTTATCCCTTTTCATCTTCTGCAGGAAAACAAGCAGGCATTATGCGAAAAGATATTAGAGCTTGAGCAGGAGATCGATGGCTTGAAGGAGGAGAATTTCATCCTCAAGCGTAAGCTGAAAAAGAATGCTACCACTTCATCACCACCTTCATCATCTTCACCAACAAAGGAGACTTGAGTACACGGGTATGGGCACTCCCCTTGGCTTGTGCCAAGCTTGGGGTAGATGCCCCGGTATCGTATCACCATCACTTTTATTTACCTTTACCTATTTTAGTTCGATCCTTAGCTCTTTCGTGATCTAGTTGAATAAAAGTTTAGTATAATCTATTTTCGAGTGCTAGTTTCGTGATCTATCTATCTATGTAATCGAGTGGGAGTTATATAATAAAGTTTAGTTTGAGTTTTTCCTTCTTTACTTTCTTGTTGCAATCAAAATAAAAAGGAAATAAATGAAAAGGATCATATGCTAATCTTATGGTAAGTAATGACATCACATAAGGAAAAGTATAAGTGGCAAAATTTATTGGAGATTGACAAACATAGCATTGGTCAATGATGCAATTCATGAAAGAATTAATAAGGGAAGAGAAGATTCACATGCAAATACACTATCTTGGACATATTTTATGATTGTGAGCCCCCATTAAATATTATATGCCAAAATTGTTGACGTTGGACAAGGAAGACAACGTAATGATTTATGTTTGTTCATATTCACATAGAAGTTATATTGTCATATATCCTTTAACATGTGGTGCTTGCTCAATATCTTTGCTAGCAAAAAATGTCACACTAAGTAGAGATACTACTTGTGCATCCAAAACCCTAAACCCAGACTCATGTTTTGAGAGTCCACCATACCTACCAATGGATTGAGTAAGATCCTTCAAGAAAGTTGTCATCGGTGCTCTAAGGCAATGAAAATTGCTTCTAAATGTGTTTGATCAATTAGTGTAAGAGAAAATTGAGCGTTGGACGAACTTGTGATGGCAAAGTAATAAAAGCGACAGACTGCATAATAAAGGTTGCTATCATAAGGGGCAATATAACGTGACGTTCTTTTGCATTAAGGGATTTGTCATACAAACCAAAAAGCGCATGACAACCTCTGCTTCCCTCTGCGAAGGGCCTATCTTTTACTTTTATGTATTTACTTTTATGCAAGAATCAAAGTATTCTTTCCTATTCCTTTTTACGTTTTCTTTTTGCAAGCATCATGTGGTGAGGAAAGATCTAGGCACATATATCCAGTTGGATATGAGTGAGCATGAGTTATTATTGTTGACATCAGCCTTGAGGTGAATACGTTGGGAGGCGAAACTATAGGCCCCTATATTTCTATGTGTCCGGTTGAAATTTTTTGCTCATGGGTATGCTGTGAGTGTTAGCAATCATAGAATATTAAATGATGGTTGAGTATGTGGACTTGCCAAAAGTCCCCGACACGAGACCCTTCCTGAAAATATGATGAATTGTAGTTGCAAAGTTGACTGAGAACATAGTTTGTTGGTTTCCAATAAGGTTTATGCTTTATACTTCTATGTTGTGATGAATTGTTACTTGTTCATGAGAAGTTATATGATGAAGTTATATAATAAAAGTTATATGAAAAAGTCCTATGACAAAGTTTGTTGCTACTATAATAATAAGCATGATGCTACTATGTCCGTATTTTGTTTTTATCGACACCTCTCTCTCAAACCATGTGGACATGTTTTTCGATATCGGCTTCCGCATGAGGACAAGCGAGTTCTAAGCTTGGGGGAGTTGATACGTCCATTTTGCATCATGATTTTATGGAGTAATTCTAATGCCTTTTCTCTCATAATATGCAAGGTTTACACAAAGAGGGAGAATGCCGGCAGCTGGAATTCTGGACCTGAAAAAGCATATCAGAGACACCTATTCTGCACATCTCCAAATAAGCTGAACTATACAGAGAATTATTTTGGAATATATAAAAAATACTGGAGCAAATAACTACCGGAGGGGGGCCACCTGGTGACCACAAGACACCAGGGCGCCCCAGGCCCCCCAAGCACGCCCTGGTTAGTTCTGGCCAGCCCGGCCCACCTCCGCTGCCCATCTTCTGGTACTTAAGGTCATTTGACCTAGAAAAAATCAAGAGGGGACTTTCAGGACGGAACGCCACCATATCGAGGCAAAACTTGGGCAGGAGCACTTTTGCCCTCCGGCGGAGCGATTCCGCCAGGGGAAATTCCCTCCCAGAGGGGGAAATCGAAGCCATCGTCATCACCAACAACCCTCTCATCTTTGGGAGGCCAATCTTCATCAACATCTTCAACAGCAGCATCTCCTCTCAAACCCTAGTTCATCTCTTGTGTTCAATCTTTGTACCGGAACCTCAGATTGGTACATATGCGTGACTAGTAGTGTTGATTACATCTCGTAGTTGATTACTATATGGTTTATTTGGTGGAAGATTATATGTTCAGATCCATTATGCTATTTAATACCCCTCTGATCTTGAGCACGAATATCATTTGTGAGTAGTTACCTTTGTTCTTGAGGTCACGGGAGAAGTCAGGTTGCAAGTAATCATGTGAAGTTGATATGTGTTCGATATTTTGATGATATGAATGTTGTGATTCCCGTAGTGGTGTAATGCGAATGTCGACTACATGGCACTTCACCATCTTTGGGCCTAAGGGAATGCATTGTGGAGTAGTTATTAGATGATGGGTTGCTAGAGTGACAGAAGCTTAAACCCTAGTTTATGTGCTATTTCGTAAGGGGCTGATTTGGATCCAAATGTTTAATGCTATGGTTAGATTTTATCTTAATACTTTTCTCGTGGTTGCGGATGCTTGCGAGGGGGTTAATCATAAGTGGGAGGTTTGTTCAAGTAAGAACAGAACCCAAGCACCGGTCCACCCACATATCAAATTATCAAAGTAGCGAACGCAAATCAAACCAACATGATGAAAGTCACTAGATGAAATTCCCATGTACCCTCAACAACGCTTGCTTATTATAAGAGACCATTTTGGCATGTCCTTTGCCACAAAAGGATTGGGATATCTTGGTGCACTATATTTACCGTTACCGTTACTTGCTCGTTACCAGTTATCTTGCTATCAAACTACATGTTGCTACAATTTCAGTGCTTGCAGAAATTACCTTGCTGAAAACCGCTTGTCATTTCCTTCTGCTCCTGGTTGGGTTCGACACTCTTACTTATCGAAAGGACTACGATTGACCCCCTATACTTGTGGGTCATCAGAGCCTCCTTCCTTCTTCGACCCGCACGCACTTGTCGGCCAAAGCGTAGAGCTCGGCAACATCCCGCACCTTGTTGATGCTCATCTCCTCATGCATGCGGCGATTGTGTATGTTCATGTGGAACGCAGTGATCACCGCAACGGGGCGGATGTCCGGGATGTTGTGCTGCACGCGGCTGAACCTCTGGATGTAAGAGGGTTTCGCCGTCCCGCTGGGGGAGCACGTGCAGATCGCTGGGTTGCCCTGGGAGCTTGTGGACCTCGTGGTAAGCCCTGACGAACTGATTGCACAGGTCCGCCCAGGAAGATATGGATCCCTCCGGCAAGTTCATTAGCCAGCTCCTCACGTTGGGCTTGAGTGCTAGTGGGAAGTAGTTGGCTAGCACCTTCTCGTCTCGTCCCCCGGCAGCCTGCACCGCGATGGTGTAAATGCCTAGGAACTCCGACGGGCTAATCGCGCCGTCGTATTTGGCCGGCAGCTCCGGCTTGAAGGCCCTGCTGGAGGGCCAACGGACTTACCGCAGTTCGCGGGTGAACGTCGGGCATCCGACCTCATAAGGTAAGCTGCCCGGCGCCCCGAGTGTGGGCTCGTCGACGGCCGGATCCGCGCGACCATCGGATTGACGATGCGCTTGCCGCCGTCTCTCGATGGTGGTGCGCGCGTCCTCCTTGTGCCTGTCCCTTAGGACCTGGCGTTGGTCTTGCTTCAGTCGCATGTCTGTCGACGCTTGAGACACTTTGTCTTGCACGTCGGTGTAGCAAGAGGTCCGCTGCTATCGTGGGGGCGACTGCACCGTATGTGCCCCGCTGGCGTCACGTCTGGTGGTGGGTTCCGCAGGAGCCGCACGCCGCACGCGCGAGGAACCCACCGCATCTGGTTTGTCGTTGTTGGCGAAGCTCAGCAGGCTTTGTATGGTCGCCCTCCACTTCTCCATTGCCTCCGGCGCGGGCAGAAAGTTTAGCAGGAGCTGGGCCTACGCCAGAGCTTCTCCCGATGTTTTGGGTACTGGACGGGGTGAGGAGTGGGTAGCGCTCTTACTCCTGGTAATGCCAGAAGGAATGCTTTCCCGTGCCGCCGCCCGTCGTTTGCCCTCACCGGGAGGGGGTCGTGGAGCTTGGCCCTGCGCCCCTAGGGAGCGGCGCACGAGGGCACCGTCTGCGTGAGGCTCTGGTTTGCCATCTCACGGGCGCGGGTCGCGGTCGTCTTGCGAGGGGTGTGGCGGAGGTCCGGTCGCAGCCCCTGCAGCCGTCGCGGCCGCGGCTGCTGCCCCGGCTGCCGCAGCAGCATCACCCTTGGTCACCGCCCGCGCGTTTCGTGCTATCACAGCGGCGGGGTCCGGGTTGTGGTTCGCGGAACTCCATGCAGTGTTGTGGCTGCGCTCACCGACGGGGTGAGCACGGCGGTTGCCGCCATCGGTGGCTTGGGATGGCAGTTTGGACGCCAGCGAAGGCATGCTGAAATGCCGGTGAAGATTCGCGCACCGGAGATGCCCCTACCTGGCGCGCCAAAGATGTCGAGGGTGCGGTTCACGACGATCTATGGGACCAACAGGGTCCCTTTACGGTTCGACAGGGGCGTCGAGTGCACAAAGAGCATCAGTCGGCCATGACTACATGCAGGGTTCATACAGGTTCGGGCCGCTCGGGAGCGTAAAACCCTACGTCATGTCTGTGTGTTGTATATCTGGGTCCAAATACAAGGGAGCAGCTACCCAGCAAGGATGCTCGAGAGGTGCTGCTAGGCGTGCAAATGGGCAGAGTGTCAACCCTTTCCAAGGTAGCCATGGGCCTCCTTTTATAGTTCAAGGGGTTTCCACAAGGGCTACAATGGTCTTTTACTAGGTGTACAATGCGTTCTTACAGCTACAGGGGCTGTCGTCAGAGTGGTAGTGGGAAGCACCTAACTCTGACGGACTAGGATAGGTGCATTCAATGCGACGTGAGGTGGTGCGCTGGCGACGGTTTCCAGTAAGGATTGCCTCTCCTTCTGTGTCGTTCGCCCAACTACCTCTTATTCTTCTGCCACGCCGCGGGACGGGTGGCGTTAAAGCTGCAACAGGCCCGTCGCTGTAGCCAGGTGCCCGGGCCAGCTCCGCCTATCCGCCTGCCTGCTCGATACCTCAAGCGATGTAGATTATCGTCTCTGGTGAGGTGGAGCAGCAGCCTGGCGGGCTAGAATCCTTGCCGGGGACGCTCGCGGACGGGCAATTCCACTTGGCGAAGGGCCTGGATGCCTTGCCCTGGTCCTGACTCTGGTTTGCCTCGGAGGCTGGTGCGAGCCCGGCAAGAAGTTGCCGGTCTGAGGCAACTGCCCATGCAAAAGTCTGGGTACTAGGGACCCCCCGTTCTTAGTACACCGACATTCAGCTACCCACTAGTCCAGTTTTTCATCCCCGTATGTGTCTTACTAGCATAGTTTTGTCCAAATCCCTTCTCATGTACTTTAACATATTTATAGGATTATCGTTAGTTACTACTATTGGAGATATGCCCTAGAGGCAATCATGTGATGATGATATTTCCATGTGTGTTTATGAGCCTTTTTATGGGATTTCTATTTTCATGCCCTTCCTTAGTTAATTCTACTCAGTTTTGCCCAAGCCAACAAACTTCGCTCATCTTTGCCCTCCCCCCTCCACCTCCTGCTCATAAAAGGCCAAAGAGAGCACCACCGTCCAATCAACCCCTTTGACCGTTACCTCCTGACTAGCGGGCCGACATGATATCCTGATAGGTGGGTCGACGCGTTTGGGTCAGCCGAGCATGCACCCAACCCTTGGCCGACCCATTTTCTTTGTGTGCGCCACGTAAATAAAAAAAGAGGTAAATTAAAACTTAATAATAATTATACATTCAAACGGTAGGCAACTGATGAGGTCACCTACCACGGGTAGGGTCACTGACCTAACATCTAGGGCCCACTTGGGGGCCCACATTAGCATTAAAGTCCCTGGACTATCGTTGCATTCGGATACATCTTCAGGATCCACTAGGATCTAGATGGTCACTCGGACGTCACTTCGTCAGTCAGCCAGGGTCCAACACTCGGACGAGAAGGAGAGGAGCCGGCATAGGATTTGTAACGTTCGAGGGACTTAATAACTCACATCAAATGCTGTGAAGACTAACGTTACCAGTAACGCCTTAGTTAAGACAACATTTCCTAGTAACGCCTGCAGTTACTCGCATTTAATGCCTTGTAATGGCGCTCGGCGGGTCCTGCCGCACTCTATATAAGCCGCCCCCGAGCTCCTGGACAAGGGTTCCGAACTCTCTGTAATCAGACACCCCCATAAGCAAACACTAAGCATCAGGGCTCGAGGCGTAGGGTCTTTACCACTCCAGAGTGGGGCCCGAACTCGTACATCCGAGGGTTACACCTGTGCTGTAGCTAGGCTTCACCCCCCTTCATTCATACCCGTAGTACTATTGTCAGACTTACTGCACGAAAGTTAGCGCCCATCGTGGGGTGGCACATCTAGCAAACTCCGGCGCCGGTGGAGGTCTAATGTTTTCGGTCATCATGATGGCACTCGGCGGCGAGATCCTCTTTGGTACCCTCCGCTTCATCGCCGACGGCTCGGGATGGTTGCACGAGGCGTCGCTGGACCCGGATGCTTTCCCCGCCCGCGATGCGATGCATTTCAGCGCGGCGGCTCTAGGAGTTCTACTTCGACAGCCGTCGGAGCCCTATGGCTCCACACTCGTCCATCCCGTTGCGGGCCGCCGCAAGCGCTGCGGGCGCTCATGGTTGCAGCGATGCATCAAGCACGCCGTGACGTGTCAGTCCATGACCGGGCAGGTGGCCGTGCTCGATTCTGATGAGCCCGCCGTCAACTTGTTCCCTTCTTCGGGCGATGAGTTGTCCGATGGGTCTGAGTGCGAGAGCAGCGGAAACGCTGCAGAAATACTGATGGCCCACACCACCAACCATGGACCTCCTGGTGTCGGCGTCCTGGGAACAGGGGTACCCAGACCTGCCTCCCTGCGGCCCAGGGCGTGGCCCACTTCGACAGCCAAGCACGGCCCAGAACGGCCTCATTCAAGACAAGGCCCTCGCGAGAGTCCCGCCCTCGCGAGGGAGACAACGTCGAGGCTCCCAGAAGGAAGAGGTCTCCCCAGGCCCCCTCCTTAGCGGTAGAGATCTCTATGCAATGCTCGGCCTCGGGAGGTCAAGGATGACGCAAGGCGGGCCAGGCGGGCACCAGCGCGCGCACAGGAGACAGTTTCCTCTTTGGTGCAAAGGAGGCAAGGGCGTACGCGGGTTCCCAAGGCGTCCCGCCAAAGGTTTCCATTCCGGTGCAACAAGATCGGACCAGTGGGCTCGGCAGGACGGATGTCACCAGCGAGCCCACGACTGTGTCACTGCCAGCTACTTTGCAGGCGAAGACAACCTTTCGTCGGGATAAGATGTACCTCCTGTCCCCTTTCGAATTTGGCCGTTGTGGGATCCCTTCCCGCCGTTGCGTTAAGGGAAGAGGACCCGGGCCACTATAAAGCGAGGCTAGGCTGCTCCGTAGTGAAGGGAGGGGATACCACATGAGCACCCTCGCGAGGCAACTCACCACTATACTAGTTCTCCCAAAAACCTCCTCATGAGGCAATCCACCAAAAGCAGGAGTAGGGTTTTACGCTTCGCAGCGGCCCGAACCTGGGTAAATCCTCGTGTGCTAGCCATCTTCCTCGCAATCGAGCAAGTCCGTCGGGCGAGGCTGTCGAGCGGCGAGCTTGGGGCCGAAGTTGTGTCGATCTTCGCACATGCCCCTGGGTTCGAACTTCTTTGGGTTTTGCGGAGCCCGGAATCCGACATTTGGCGCGCCAGGTAGGGGGCGTGTCGGAATCCTTACACAAGCTTCACCTCGCCTCCGCTTGATGTTTCCATGGCCAAGGGACACCAAGCCCGTGCCGAACGACGGGTTGCTCGCGTTGCTCGGGCGACGCCTGCAGACCTCGGCATCCCACGTCGCCTTGCCCCCCCGTTGGCGGACGCCATCGCCGGCCCGGCCTTCGACAGACGCTGGGGGCTGCCGCCCTCATCAACCGCGCAGCACTTCCTCGTCGCCCCGACCCTCCCCGCGTCCGCTTCACGGCATCATCCTCCCGAGCCCATCGCCGCCTGACGCGCGGATGAGTCGCGCTCCTCGTGACCCGCGAACTGCAGCATTTACATGCTGCTCGCGGCCGCTACAACGACTCGATATGTTGCGCGGCCGGGCGCGCCGCCACAGCCGGCGGGGTCCGGGCGCTTCCCTACGGGACGGGCCTGGGGGCTCGCATCCATAGAGTCACTCAACCAACTGGCACGGCGCTGAGGACGCGCAGATGCCCTTGGGGAGCGCGCTGCGACCCGCACCCGCTGGGGGTGCGGCCCAGTTCGTCAGGCACGCAGGAGTTAACCCCTGGCGCGGGTGAAGACTGGTGGAAGATGCTAGCCACGTGGGGTGGACGCCGCCTTGCACCTCCCAGCGCGCCCGTCGTGTCCCGGGAGGACGCCTAGCGACTAGTCAACGCCCGCGCCCGGGGGCTCGAACAACTCCACAACGGCCATGTTGACGAGCGCCCGGGCTGCGATGGGGGCAGCGCCGGCCACCACGACAACAGGAGGAGCATACGCGACCTCGCGAGCGGCTTTCGTTGGGGCTGGTATGCACGGCCTCACGAGGGCGGCTGGCGGGGTCGGCCTCGCGAGGGTGCCTGGTGCTGGCAGCCTCGTGAGGCGCGCCTACTGATGGAAAGCTACCCTGAGCAGGCGCCTGGGTCTGTGGACCGGGGGTCACCTGCCTGGAGACAGAGGGTGGAACACACGCCCATGTCCTCAGGCCGGGCGACCCCAGCCTGGAGACGGAGGGTGGAACATACGCCCATGTCCTCAGGCCGGGCGACCCCAGCCTGGAGACGGAGGGTGGAACATACGCCCATGTCCCTAGGCCAGGTGCTTCCAACCTGGAGACGGAGGGTGGAACACACGCCCATGTCCCAAGGCCAGGTGCTTCCAACCTGGAGACGGAGGGTGGAACACACGCCTATGTCCCCAGGCCAGGTGCTTCCAACCTGGAGACGGAGGGTGGAACACACGCCCATGTCTCCAGGACTGGCGTCGCCTGCCTAGAGACGGAGGGTAGAACACACGCCCATGTCTCCGGCCCAGGCCTCGCCCGACCAGCGGCAGGGGATCACGTACTCGCCCATGTCTCCGGGTCCGGCCCGGTCCGCCTAGGGACGGGGGATTGGGTACCCGTGTGAGGCTCCCGGCACCCCAGCGAGGAGCGCTGGGGCACCGCCTTGGGCGTCGGCCTCACGCGCGACGGAAGAGCCCTGCGCCGAGCCCCGCTACATCGCAGGGGTCTACGGCGCTACTACAACGACGCCATCCGTCCTCAGGCTTCGGAGTGCCCGAGGCCCTATTCCGAGACGGGCCTTCCCTGCGGAGAGCGTGGGGGGCTCCCCCCGCGCTCGAGGGCCCGTCCGGAGCCAACCCCACTTCACCGCATCACGCTTGGGGGCTGGAAGTGGGCTCCGTGCCCAAGAGGCATGGAGCTCCCAGCGCACCCTCAGGCTCAACCCGTGACACTCTCACGTAATAATGAGTGGGCTGTATATGCCCGGAGCCCCCCGAGGACACGGAGGGGTTCCATCCCATGCCCAAGTGGAAGCCCCATGCTCTGCGCTGGCGGACAACACTGTCCTCCAATGACTATGCCCACGCAAGGTGGAAGGCCTACGCTCCGCGCTGGGGAGAAGACGAAGACGAAGATTAGCCTAGGTGCCGGACGCGGCTGTTCTTTGCCCATTTTGTATTTGAATTTGCCATCTTTGGAATGAAACTTGGAGTTCTCGCTTTCTTTGGGAAGTTCGGCAGCTGTCGGCCCCTTCCTCTCCCACGTGCGACCCGTAAGTGGACGCTAGACGCAGTGGACACGCTACTGCGCACGCCCTACCAAGGCCTAAACGCTCGGACGCTCGCGCAACACGATCAACCTGATCGGCTGGAATTTTTGGCAAAAAGGAGTATGATGCTATGCATCACGTCACACGGGAGTATCCTCAAGGGCCTCTCCAAAAATACATTCAAGTCGCCATAGGGCCACACTCATAACCCTAACAGGTGAACGAGAAGAGTACTTATGGAGACATGCCGCCATCGTCGCCCTCATCATCACCACCACCGCCGGGCTCGCGCTCCCAGGCTTCGGCATGGTCCTCCGGTTCATCAGAAGAAAACCCCGCTATCAAGTCCTCCACATGGTCCTCCACCCACTCGGCAAGGGCGCCTTGGATCGCTTCGGACACGGGGGCGAGCACCGCCTCGAAGTGCGGATCGAGGTGAAGGAGATGGCTGAAGACGTGCGAGGCCGCCCGCGCAAGGAGGTCGCGACGCTTCTCCTCCAGGAGCTCGCGAATCTTCTCTACACCCCCCTCAAGGTGCTCCACGACCCTGGAAAAGAAGCCCAGGTACCCGGCATCGTCAGGAACGAGAGGGCTCGAGACGCTCTCGCCGCAGATGTTGCTCAAGGCCCGGTGGGCCCTCTTCTCGAGGGATTGGAACATCTTGGAGCGCCTGTACTGAAGGCCACATGCACGATCCGCCTCGTCCGAGGCCTTCTCCACGAGGGAAGTGACGCCCTTCACCTGCTTATAGAGAAAAGACAGCTCAGCCTCGACAGCAACCTGAGCATCCATCGCAGCTTTCTCGTGTCGCTCTGCCTGATCTAACCTTCTCCTGAGGTCATCGGCCTCGCTTTTCAGGTTGTCATGTCGCCTGCGGAAACGAGACTCCTAGAGCTTCAACTTCGCGCGATAATCTTGGAGGAGGGTGCGCCGAACCTCCGCCACCTTGTCACTGACCTCCTCCTGAACCTTCGCCTCACGGGCGGCGAGGGAGTCCTCGGCGAGGGACACCTGGTGCTCCCTCACCTCCAGCCTTTCGCGCTCCAGGCTCTGCTCCAGTGCCTCCCTCGTCAGCGCGTCTTCGGGTATGCGGAACCCCGCACCGCCTGCGGGCGACTCGATCGTCAGGTCGTCAAGTGCGGCCCTGCGTATCTGGATTTGGCTTTCCAGGACGGCATTGGAGCCTTGAAGCTCCTCCAAGCATTTCTCCGAGGCCTTGCATCGGCTGTCAGCGACTTGGGCCTCAGCAAGGGCACGATCGCGGGCCTCAATCGCCGCGGCAAGGGACCCCTCAGCATTTGCATGGGCGCGCTCGCGTTGCTGACGGCCGAGGTTGATGGCGACACCAAGACGGTGCCATTCTCGCGCGAGGCACTGGCGCTCCGCCTCAAGGCGGGTGTCGGTGTCGGCGAGCTCAACCCCCAGGCACCCCAGCGCGTTCGCTGCGGTTTGGAGCAAACCACGTCGCGCGGCGCTTCGGTCACATGCGAGCGCGAGGGCCCAACCAGGATTTTCGCCATCCCCTGGACCAGTAGGGAAGGCGTGAGAGGGGCCGCATGACCCCGGTGCGCGCCCGGGGGCTGGGGGGATCCTCCCTTTTCTTCCCAGGCGGAAGCCGCGCCCCGCAGGGATCCGCGTCTTCGCTCAGGGAAGGCCCCTGGGCACGGCGCGACTGATTCCTAGGGATTAAGGGGTCCTCGGGTGGATAGCCTATTTCTCATGGGCCGGACTCATGGGCCACACGCTGAGGATGGAGTCGATCGAAGGCCCCGTCGCCAGGGGAGAAATCTCAGGAGCCGTGGCGTGTCTGTCAAGTAGAAGATAGTAGATTAAGCTTGTTTTTTTCCCTCCGATGGGCAACCGACCATGTGTAACCCTAATGATCCCTGGTGTCTATATAAACCGGAGGGTTTTAGATTATAGGGCAGAGAAACTCATCTAGGGTTTTAGCTAGTCGATCTCGAGGTAGATCAACTCTGTAACCTTCATATCATCAATATAATCGAGCAGGACGTAGGGTTTTACCTCCATAGGAGGGCCCGAACCTGGGTAAACATCGTCTCCTTCGTCCCCTTGTTACCATCGATCCTAGTCTCACAGCTCGGGACCCCCTACCCGAGATCTGCCGGTTTTGACACCGACATTGGTGCTTTCATTGAGAGTTCCGCTGTGATCACCGAAAGAATCGATGGCTCGTCTTCTCACAAGCCGTGGGGTCTCTACCCAGGATGCCACTGTCCCTCGACAGACCCCCGCAGGCGGCGGCGCCCTGTCGCATGCCGATCCGACTGACCATCTCGGCCAGATCGGAAGTTTCTTCCCCGGTGAAGAGATCAGATTCGGGAACCTAGAGTTCACCGCTGATTCCCGGGGAGAACTCGTTTGGATGAGGCCCTCAACTCCCATGGAGAAGCCCGTGGAATCCGACGCCCTGACGTCGGAGGCATCGGGCGTCGCTTCCAAGGTGGCCTCTCCCCTCGGGCCGTCTAGCATGCCCAACCCCATTGATAAGCCAGGATCCGTCGCGACCGAACATAACCCGGAATCGCCTTCGAACGATCCTGGGACCACGGCACCGCCGATCGGCCCCGTGCACCTCGGCAACGCATACTCAGCCGACATCTCATCCTTGAACGAGCTACTGGATCGGATTCGAACCTTCAGCCTGGCCGACCACCACCAGACCCCGGTCTATGACCGGATCAGGCTCAAAACCGATGACAGGGAGATCCGCTCTCCCTTGGTCACTCACTTAGTTGCCACCGTCGAATGCCCGGCCGGAGGCTCGTCCCCCCAGCAACCGAAACTAAAAACAGTTTATATCCCGGTCTCCGATCACCAAGATCTCTCGGATAACCCAGACTCGGGAGTTCACTCCAAAAATAGCTCGGGACCGATTCCCGATCTTGCGCGCAACCCGAGCCCTATGCCGAACCCCGCTATTCCGGACTCACATCACGGCGCGGAGCCGAAATTTTTCCCACCCGCCACCCAAGTCGAGCACTCATGCATCGCAGGAGAGTCCAAGTCTTCGGACTTACGGGACGTCAAGCAATTACCGGGAGAGTCGGTTCACCACTTTTGGGCCAGACTCCTCCTCGTCAGAGACAGGGTACCAGGCTCTAGTGACCACGAGATAATGGCAACTTTCAGTCGCAATTGTCATGATGAAGGGATCCTCAATGCCCTATCCCGGTGACACGTTCGTAGCTTCACTGAGTTATCGGACCTGGTACAAAACTACTGTGCCATGGAGGGCACCTGGCAAGCCGAACGGCTACTCGCGGAACCAGACTTTACCGAACACTCTATAGGAGATCGGAAAAAGAGGATACCCCCGAATCGGCTAGCCAAACACGAACCCGCCGAAAAGAGAAATAGACCCCCTATGGGGGCCAGAACCGTCCTTGATGGATTGTTGGACAAACCATGCCCTATACATTCTGTATTGCTGGACACAAACCCGACTCACAGCCTTAGAGCTTGCTGGGTTGTCAGGCAGGTCGCAAAAAGTGGAGAAGCCATTCTCCAGGACCAACCGTCGAACAGGCGCCGCACAATGCCACGAAAATACAATGCGGAAGTCCTGACGATCTACGAAACATTTCCCCTCTAGGAACAGGAGGAAAAGAGCTCTTAGAGAACTCGAACAGGTCTTCCGTGTGGCGGCAGCAAGTCCATGGGTAGACACACCAATCACTTTCAGAGACACTGACCAACCAACCATCCGTCCCGGTCGAACACCGACCGCACTGGTCCTAAACCCCATCGTCGACGGTTTTAGACTGCAGAAGGTGCTAATGGATGGTGGCAGTGGTTTGAACCTCATCTACGAAGACACCCTGGAAAAAATGCAGTTCGATCGATCTTGCATCGAGCATAGCAACACAACCTTCCAGGGGATCATCCCTGGGAAAGAGGCGCGTTGCTCAGGACGTGTCACCCTTGACGTAGTGTTCGGCACGCCCGACAACTATCGATCCAAAGAACTTCTCTTCCATATCGTGCCCTTCCCCAGTGGCTACCACGCTCTGTTGGGGCGTGAAGCCTTCACAAAATTCCAGGCTATACCCCATTACGGGTATATGAAGCTCAAGATGCCAGGCCCAAACAGGGTAATCACAATTGCCAGTGATCCGGGTACAGCCCTTCGAGCCGAAAACAAAACAGCAGCGCTCGCCCTCGAGGCACTAGCCGAGACCTTTGCTGCAGAGGAATTGACCGCACTCCGGTCAACAGTGGATAAGGACGATGTAATCCTTAGTAAAAGGCCCAAACCCACGTCCTTTAAACCTGCAAAAGAAATTGTTAAATTTCAGGTACACCCAATGGACTCTAGTAAAACAGCGTCCATCGTAGCTCAGCTGGACCCCACGGTGGACGAAGCGCTGCGAGCATTCTTACAAGAAAATTGGGACATCTTCGCCTGGCATCCTTCCGATATGCCAGGTATCCCACGGCGGCTGGCAGAACATAGTCTGAATATAATCCTAGGCTTTAAGCCCGTCAAACAGACTCTGCACCGCTTCTCCGAACCCAAATGACAAGCTATGGGTGAAGAACTAGCCAAACTGCTAGAGGCCGGATTCATACGGGAGATCAAACACCCCGAATGGTTGGCAAATCTGGTGATGGTACCAAAGAAAGATAAATCCTGGCGGCTGTGCGTCGACTTCAAAGACCTTAACAAGGCCTGCCCTAAGGACCCTTTCCCTCTACCACGCATAGACCAGATCATTGACGCCACAGCCGGACACGATTCACTGTGTTTCCTCGACGCTTACTCCGGATACCATCAGATCAAAATGAAGGAATCTGACCAAGCTGCAACCGCATTCATCACCCCATATGGGCCATTCTGCTTCAACACAATGCCTTTCGGGCTAAAAAACACTCGGGCTACATACCAGCGCATGATCCAGACCTGTCTCGAAAAACAGGTTGGCAAAACAGTCGAGGCATACATGGACGATGTGGTCATTAAAACCAAACACGTCAGCCAGTTGATCGACGACCTAAGGCAAACCTTTGCCAGCTTACGCGAGTACGATATACGACTCAATCCGGAGAAATGTGTCTTCGGAGTCCCTGCTGGTAAACTGCTCGGATTCATTGTTTCACATAGAGGAATAGAAGCGAATCCGGCTAAGATCCGCGCCCTATCGGAACTTGCAATTCCCACAGAGCTCAAGCATGTCCAATAACTGGCGGGTTGCATGGCGGCGTTAAGCCGCTTTATCTCCCGTCTCGGTGAAAAGGCTTTACCGCTCTACAGGTTGCTGAAATGGACCAACAATTTCGTATGGACCGATGAAGCAGCTGCCGCGTTAGAAGAAATTAAAACACTGCTGGCAAGCAACCCAATACTCACAGCACCAGGCGCCGGTGAACCAATGTTATTATACATATCGGCCACCAACCAAGTGGTTAGCGCAGTGCTCGTCGTCGAACGAGAGGAGGAGGGTCACAAATTCCGGATACAAAAGCCGGTCTACTATGTGTCAGAAGTGCTAACGCAATGCAAGTCCAGATACCCGCATTACCAGAAGATAGCCTATACAGTATTTATGGCATCGCGAAAACTAAGACACTACTTTCAAGAGTGTTCGGTCACAGTGGCCTCCGAAGTACCCCTGAATGATATAATCAATAACAGGGACGCCACCGTCCGCATAGCCAAATGGGCAATTGAACTCCTTCCTTTCGAAATCGCCTACAAACCATGACGAGCTATCAAATCTCAGGTTCTGGCAGATTTCCTCGCTGAATGGACGGAGGCCGAGCTCCCTAGGGAATATAGCACGTACTCCCATTGGACGATGTACTTCGACGGATCCAAAACACTGGCCGGACTGGGGGCTGGAGTTATTCTCACATCCCCCACAGGCGACAACGTCCGATATGTGTTACAAATCATGTATGCCGATTCCAACAATGCGACCGAATACGAAGCACTCTTGCATGGTCTTCGGATGGCAGCTTCAATGGGTATACAACGACTGGAGGTACGGGGAGACTCCAACTTGGCCATCTCTCAAATCAACGGCGAATTCGATGCAAAAACCCGAAGATGGTGGCTTATAGAAACGCCGTTCTTAAAATATCCGCACGGTTCGAGGGGCTGGAATTCCACCACATCGCTAGAGACAACAACCAGGCCGCTGACATACTGGCCCGTATGGGGGCCAAATGCGACCCTGTCCCAAAAAACACCTTCTTCGAACGGCTCTTCAAGCCATCGGTGGTTTGGCAGGACGACAATAAGGGCGCCGGACCCATCAGTACGGAAGAGGTTGTTCACCCTATAAACGAACCAGACGATCAAATCATCGGCGGCTTGGTAATGGACGAAACACCTTCGGCTCATGAGGTCATGGCAGTAATTGCACCATGGACCGAGCCCTTCCTTGCCTACCTTCTTGGCCAAGAACTCCCCGATGACCAGACAGAGGCGAGACGCATAATTCGGCAATCCAAGATCTATAAAGTGTTGGAAATATGCCCTAGAGGCAATAATAAATTGGTTATTATTATATTTCCTTGTTCATGATAATCGTTTATTATCCATGCTATAATTGTATTGATTGGAAACTCAAATACATGTGTGGGTACACAGACAACACTGTGTCCCTAGTAAGCCTCTAGTTAACTAGCTCGTTGATCAAAAGATGGTGAAGGTTTCCTAGCCATGGACATGAGATGTCATTTGATAACGGGATCACATCATTAGGAGAATGATGTGATGGACAAGACCCAAACTATAAACGTAGCCTATGATCGTGTCAGTTTATTGCTATTGTTTTCTGCATGTCAAGTATCTGTTCCTATGACCATGAGATCATGCAACTCACTGACACCGGAGGAATACCTTGTGTGTATCAAACGTCGCAACGTTACTGGGTGACTATAAAGATGCTCTACAGGTATCTCCGAGGGTGTCTGTTGGGTTGGCATGGATCAAAACTAGGATTTGTTACTCCGTGTGACGGAGAGGTATCTCAGGGCCCACTCGGTAATACAACATCACAATGAAACTTGCAAGCAATGTGACTAAAGTGTTAGCCACGAGATCTTGTATTACGGACCGAGTAAAGAGACTTGCCGATAATGAGATTGAACTAGGTATAGAGATACCGATGATCGAATCTCGGGCAAGTAACATACCAAAGAACAAAGGGAACAGCATACGGGATTAACTGAATCCTTGACATAGAGGTTTGACTGATATAGATCTTCGTAGAATATGTAGGAACCAATATGGGCATCCAGGTCCCGCTATTGGTTATTGACCGTAGAGGTGTCTCAGTCATGTCTACATAGTTCTCGAACCCGCAGGGTCTACACACTTAACGTTTGCTGACGATTAGTATAGTTGAGTTATTGTGTTGGTGACTGAAGGTTGTTCGGAGTCCCGGATAAAATCCCGGACATGACGAGGATCTCCGGAAGAGTCCGGAGGTAAAGATTGATATATGTGATAATAGTGTTTTGATCTCCGGAAGGGTTCCGGAATTCAGATGTTTACCGAAGTGTTCGGGTGCAGCAACACTTTATATGGACCAAAGGGGTAAAGCCCACGAGGTATTGGAAAGTGCAAAAGGAAGTTTTGCTGCTGCCTTAAGCGGTACTACCGCTGGTAAGGCAATACTACTGCGTAAGCGGTACTACCGCTTGTGTGAAGCGGTACTACCGCTCATGAGCGGTACTACCGCTTGTACGTGGTACTGCTGGAATCCGAGTGGGACTCTTTCCGTGCGGGCCAAACCGACCTTGTGCGGGCAAAACTGACCTTGTGGAGGCTTTCTCTCCAAGTTTAGACCCCAGGGCTCAACATATAAATAGAGGGGCGGGGCTAGCACACGGGATACATCAAGATTTCCCAAGCCGTGTGCCGGCAACCCTAACCCTCTAGTTCCTCCCGTCACAATCTCCGTAGTGCTTGGCGAAGCCCTGTAGATATTGTTCCTCACCACCATCACCACGCCGTCGTGCTGCCGGAACTCATCCACTACTTCACCATCGCTCGCTGGATCGAGGAGGTGAAGGCGTCATCAAGCCGTATGTGTGTTGAACGCGGAGGTGCCGTCCGTTGGGCGCTAGATCGTGTTTGGATCGAGGGACGACTTGCGATTTGGATCGCGAAGACGTTCGACTACATCAACCGCGTTTCTTAACGCTTTCGCTTAGCGATCTACAAGGGTATGTAGATTCACTCTCACTCTGCCTAGCATGTACAGACATGGCCTCAGAACACAAGAGACCGAAAGGTCGAACATGAGTCATATAGTAGATATGATCAACATGAAGATGTTCACCATTGAAACCACCTCAACTCACGTGATGATCGGACTTGAGTTGGTGGATTTGGATCATGTGACACTCGAATGACCGGAGGGATATCAATTTGAGTGGGAGTTTTTTAAGTAATATGATTAACTAAACTTATTATCTTGAACAATTGTCTAAGTTGTCTTTGCTATATTTATGTTGTAGATCATGGCTCGCGCAGTAGCACCCCTAAATTTTAATACGTTCCTAGAGAAAGCTAAGTTGAAAGATGATGGAAGTAACTTTGTGGACTGGGCCCGTAATCTAAGGATTATCCTTACGGCTTCCCAGAAGGATTATGTCCTTGATGCACCGCTTGGTGATCCACCCGCTCCAGTTGAGTCTCTAGACGTTGTGAACGCCTGGCAGGCTCGCTCTGATGATTACTCGATAGTTCAATGTGCAATTTTGTATGGCTTAGAACCGGGACTTCAAAGACATTTTGAACGTCATGGAGCATATGAGATGTTCCAGGAGTTGAGGTTTATCTTTCAGAAGAATGCCCGGATCGAGAGGTATGAGACCTCCGATAAGTTCTATACTTGCAAGATGGAGGAGAACGGGTCTATTAGTGATCACATACTCAGAATGTCTGGGTACTCCACCCGTCTGGCTGAATTAGGGATGCCCCTTCCGCCAGAGGCTATCACTGACAGAGTTCTTCAATCATTGCCACCTAGCTACAAGAGCTTCGTGTTGAACTATAACATGCCCGGGATGAACAAGTCAGTCGCCGAGCTGTTTGCGATGCTGAAAGTCGCTGAGTCTGAAATTCAGAAGGAGCATCAAGTGTTGATGGTCAATAAAACCACTAGTTTCAAAGAAAAATGGCAAGGGTAAGAAGGGTAACTCCAAGAAGAGTGGCAAAGCAGTTGCTCCTCCCGTGAAGAAACCCAAGGCTGGACCCAAACCAGAAACTGTGTGCTTTCATTGCAAGGGAACTGGACACTGGAAGCGGAACTGCCCCAAGTATTTGGCTGACAAGAAGGCGGCCAACAACAAACAAGGTATATATGATATACATGTTATTGATGTGTACCTTACCAACTCTCGTTGTAGTGCCTGGGTATTTGATACCGGTGCGGTTGCTCACATTTGCAACTCTAAACAGGAACTGCGGAATAGACGGAGACTGGCAAAGGACGAAGTGACGATGCGCGTGGGAAATGGTTCCAAGGTTAATGTGATCGCCGTCGGCACGCTCGCTCTTCAATTACCATCGGGATTAGTGATGAACCTGAATAATTGTTATTTAGTGCCTGCGTTAAGCATGAACATTATATCTGGATCTTGTTTATTACGAGACGGTTACTCATTTAAATCAGAGAATAATGGTTGTTCTATTTATATGAGTAATATCTTTTATGGTCATGCGCCCGAAGTGAGGGGTTTATGTTGGGGAACGTTGCATGGGAAACAAAAAATTTCCTACGCACACACAAGATCTATCCATGGTGATGAGCATCTACGAGAGGGAGAGTGAATCTACATACCCTTGTAGATCGCTAAGCGCAAGCGTTAAGAAACGCGGTTGATGTAGTCGAACGTCTCCGCGATCCAAATCGCAAGTCGTCCCTCGATCCGATCACGAACTAGTGCCGAACGGACGGCACCTCCGCGTTCAACACACGTACGGCTTGATGACGCCTTCACCTCCTCGATCCAGCGAGCGATGGTGAAGTAGTAGATGAGTTCCGACAGCACGACGGCATGGTGATGGTGGTGAGGAACAATCTCTGCAGGGCTTCGCCAAGCACTACGGAGATTATGACGGGAGAACTAGAGGGTTAGGGTTGCCGACACACGGCTTGGGAAATCTTAATGTGTACCGTGTGCTAGCCCTGCCCCTCTATTTATATGTTGAGCCTTGGGGTCTAAACTTGGAGTAAAAGCCTCCTCCAGGTCGGTTTTGCCCGCACAAGGTCGGTTTGGCCCGCAGGGAAAGAGTCCAACTCGGATCCCTGCAGTACCGCGCACAAGCGGTAGTACCGCTCACGAGCGGTAGTACCGCTTGAGCGGTAGTACCGCTCACACAAGCGGTAGTACCACTTATGCGGTAGTACCACTTCACACAAGCGGTAGTACCGCTTACGCGGTAGTACTGCCTTACCAGCGGTAGTACCGCTTAAGGCAGCAGCAAAACTTCCTTTTGCACTTTCCAATACCTCGTGGGCTTTACCCCTTTGGCTCATATAAAGTGTTGCTGCACCCGAACACTTCGGTAAACATCCGGAACCCCTTCCGGTGAATTCCGGAACCTTTCCGGAGATCAAAACACTATTATCACATATATTAATCTTTACCTCTGGACTCTTCCGGAGATCCTCGTCATGTCCGGGATCTTATCCGGGACTCCGAACAACCTTCGGTCACCAACAAAATAACTCAACTATACTAATCGTCACCAAACGTTAAGTGTGTAGACCCTGCGGGTTCGAGAACTATGTAGACATGACCGAGACACCTCTACGATCAATAACCAATAGCGGGACCTGGATACCCATATTGGCTCCTACATATTCTACGAAGATCTTTATCGGTCGAACCTCTATGTCAAGGATTCAGTTAATCCCGTATGCTGTTCCCTTTGTTCTTCGGTATGTTACTTGCCCGAGATTCGATCGTCGGTATCTCTATACCTAGTTCAATCTCGTTACTGGCAAGTCTCTTTACTCGTTCCGTAATACAAGATCTCGTGGCTAACACTTTAGTCACATTGCTTGCAAGGCTCATTGTGATGTTGTATTACCGAGTGGGCCCTGAGATACCTCTCCGTCATACGGAGTAACAAATCCCAGTCTTGATCCATGCCAACCCAACAGACACCCTCGGAGATACCTGTAGAGCACCTTTATAGTCACCCAGTTACGTTGCGACGTTTGATACACACAAGGTACTCCTCCGATGTCAGGGAGTTGCATGATCTCATGGTCATAGGAACAGATACTTGACATGCAGAAAACAATAGCAATAAACTGACACGATCATATGCTACGTTTACAGTTTGGGTCTTGTCCATCACATCATTCTCCTAATGATGTGATCCCGTTATTCAAATGACATCTTATGTCAATGGCTAGGAAACCTTAACCATCTTTGATCAACGAGCTAGTCAACTAGAGGCTTACTAGGGACACAGTGTTGTCTATGTACCCACACATGTATTTGAGTTTCCAATCAATACAATTATAGCATGGATAATAAACGATTATCATGAACAAGGAAATATAATAATAACCAATTTATTATTGCCTCTAGGGCATATTTCCAACAGTTTATTCTTATTGAATCTCGATAGTAATGATACACATGTTCATAACATTGATGCCATAAGATGTAGAATTGATAATGATAATACCACTTTCTTGTGGCACTACCGTTTAGGTCATATTGGCGTAAAATGCATGAGGAAGCTCCATGCTGATGGACTTTTGGAGTCACTTGATTTTGAATCACTTAACACATGCGAGCCATGCCTCATGGGCAAGATGACTAAAACGCCGTTCTCTAGAACAATGGAACGGGCAAGTGACTTGTTGTAAATCATACATACTGATGTGTGCGGTCCGATGAGTATTGAGGCGCGCGGTGGTTATCATTACTTTCTCACCCTCACTGATGACTTAAGTAGATATGGGTATATTTACTTAATGAAACACAAGTCTGAAATGTTTGAAAAGTTCAAACAATTTCAGAGTGAAGTTGAGAATCATCGTAACAAGATTAAATTCCTACGATCTGATCGAGGAGGAGAATATCTGAGTTATGAGTTTGGCAGTCACTTAAGACAATGTGGAATTGTTTCACAACTAACACCGCCTGGAACACCACAGCGTAATGGTGTGTCCGAACGTCGTAATTGAACCTTATTGGATATGGTGCGATCTATGATGTCTCTTGCTGATTTGCCACTATCGTTTTGGGGTTATGCATTAGAGACAGCTGCATTCATTTTAAATAGGGCACCATCGAAATCCGTTGAGACAACGCCATATGAACTTTGGTTTGGCAAGAAGCCAAAGCTGTCGTTTCTTAAAGTTTGGGGATGTGATGCTTATGTCAAAAAGCTTCAGCCTGAAAAGCTGGAACCCAAAGCGGAGAAATGCGTCTTCATAGGATACCCAAAAGAGACAGTTGGGTATACCTTCTACCTTAGATCCGAAGGCAAAGTGTTTGTCGCTAAAAACGGAACATTTCTTGAGAAAGAGTTTCTCTCGAAAGAATTGAGTGGGAGGAAGATAGAACTTGATGAGGTTGTTGAACCTTTACTTCAACCTGAGAGTAGCGCAGCGCTGAAAGATGTTTCTGTAGAGCCTACATCAGCTGAAGAGGAAGTTGATGATGATCATAAAGCTTCGGATCAAGTTGCTATCGCACCTCGTAGGTCGACAAGGACGCGTACTGCTCCTGAGTGGTACGGCAATCCTGTCTTAGAGGTCATGTTGTTGGACAACGATGAACCTACGAGCTATGGAGAAGCGATGATGGGCCCGGATTCCGAGAAGTGGTTAGAGGCCATGAAATCCGAGATGGGATCCATGTATGAAAACAAAGTGTGGACTTTGGAAGTATTACCTGAAGGGCGTAAGGCCATTCAGAACAAATGGATCTTTAAGAGGAAGACGGACGCGGACGGTAATGTCACCGTCTATAAAGCTCGACTTGTGGCAAAGGGTTTTTCACAAGTTCAAGGAGTTGACTACGATGAGACCTTCTCACCCGTAGCGATGCTTAAGTCCGTCAGAATCATGTTAGCAATAGTTGCCTTTTTCGATTATGAAATTTGGCAAATGGATGTCAAAACAGCGTTCCTTAACGGTTTCCTTAAGGAAGAGTTGTATATGATGCAACCAGAAGGTTTTGTCGATCCAGAGAATGCTGACAAAGTTTGCAAACTCCAGCGATCCATTTATGGACTGGTGCAAGCATCTCGGAGTTGGAATCTTCGCTTTGATGAGGTGATCAAAGCGTTCGAGTTTATACAAGTTTACGGAGAAGCTTGTATTTACAAGAAAGTGAGTGGGAGCTCTATAGCGTTTCTAATATTATATGTGGATGACATATTACTGATTGGAAACAATATAGAAATGTTGGAAAGCGTGAAGGAATATTTGAACAAGAGTTTTTCAATGAAGGACCTAGGAGAAGCTGCTTTCATATTAGGCATCAAGATCTATAGAGATAGATCAAGACGTTTAATAGGACTTTCACAAAGCACATACCTTGATAAGATTTTGAAGAAGTTCAAAATGGATCAGTCCAAGAAGGGGTTCTTGCCTGTTTTGCAAGGTGTGAAGTTGAGTAAGACTCAATGCCCAGTGACTGCAGAAGATAGAGAAAAGATGAGTGTCATCCCCTATGCTTCAGCCATAGGCTCTATCATGTATGCAATGCTGTGCACAAGACCCGATGTTAGCCTTGCCATAAGTATGGTCGGAAGGTTTCAAAGTGATCCAGGAATGGAACACTGGACGGCGGTCAAGAATATCCTGAAGTACCTAAAAATGACTAAGGACATGTTTCTCGTTTATGGAGGTGATCAAGAGCTCGTCGTAAAAGGTTACGTCGATGCAAGCTTTGACACTGATCCGGATGACTCTAAGTCGCAAACCGGATACGTATTTATTCTTAATGGGGGTGCGGTTAGCTGGTGCAGTTCCAAGCAAAGCGTGGTAGCTGATTCTACATGCGAAGCGGAGTACATCGCTGCCTCGGAGGCGGCGAAGGAAGGTGTCTGGATGAAGGAGTTCATGACAGATCTTGGAGTAGTGCCTAGTGCGCTTAACCCAATGACTCTGTTTTGTGATAATACTGGTGCCATTGCTCTAGCCAAGGAACCAAGATTTCACAAGAGGACCAGACACATAAAGCGACGTTTCAATTCCATCCGCGATTACATCAAGGAGGACGACATAAATATTTGCAAAGTACACACGGATCTGAATGTTGCAGATCCGATGACTAAACCTCTTCCAAGGGCTAAACATGAACAACACCAGAACTGCATGGGTGTTCAATTCATTACAGTGTAAATCACATAGTGATGTGAACTAGATTATTGACTCTAGTGCAAGTGGGAGACTGTTGGAAATATGCCCTAGAGGCAATAATAAATTGGTTATTATTATATTTCCTTGTTCATGATAATCGTTTATTATCCATGCTATAATTGTATTGATTGGAAACTCAAATACATGTGTGGGTACATAGACAACACTGTGTCCCTAGTAAGCCTCTAGTTAACTAGCTCGTTGATCAAAAGATGGTGAAGGTTTCCTAGCCATGGACATGAGATGTCATTTGATAACGGGATCACATCATTAGGAGAATGATGTGATGGACAAGACCCAAACTATAAACGTAGCCTATGATCGTGTCAGTTTATTGCTATTGTTTTCTGCATGTCAAGTATCTGTTCCTATGACCATGAGATCATGCAACTCACTGACACCGGAGGAATACCTTGTGTGTATCAAACGTCGCAACGTTACTGGGTGACTATAAAGATGCTCTACAGGTATCTTCGAGGGTGTCTGTTGGGTTGGCATGGATCAAGACTGGGATTTGTTACTCCGTGTGACGGAGAGGTATCTCAGGGCCCACTCGGTAATACAACATCACAATGAGCCTTGCAAGCAATGTGACTAAAGTGTTAGCCACGAGATCTTGTATTACGGACCGAGTAAAGAGACTTGCCGATAATGAGATTGAACTAGGTATAAAGATACCGATGATCGAATCTCGGGCAAGTAACATACCGAAGAACAAAGGGAACAACATACGGGATTAACTGAATCCTTGACATAGAGGTTCGACCGATATAGATCTTCGTAGAATATGTAGGAACCAATATGGGCATCCAGGTCCCGCTATTGGTTATTGACCGTAGAGGTGTCTCGGTCATGTCTAGATAGTTCTCGAACCCGCAGGGTCTACACACTTAACGTTTGGTGACGATTAGTATAGTTGAGTTATTGTGTTGGTGACCGAAGGTTGTTCGGAGTCCCGGATAAAATCCCGGACATGACGAGGATCTCCGGAAGAGTCCGGAGGTAAAGATTGATATATGTGATAATAGTGTTTTGATCTCCGGAAAGGTTCCGAAATTCACCGGAAGGGGTTCCGGATGTTTACCGAAGTGTTCGGGTGCAGCAACACTTTATATGGACCAAAGGGGTAAAGCCCACGAGGTATTGGAAAGTGCAAAAGGAAGTTTTGCTGCTGCCTTAAGCGGTACTACCGCTGGTAAGGCAGTACTACCGCATAAGCGGTACTACCGCTTGTGTGAAGCGGTACTACCGCTTGTACGCGGTACTGCTGGAATCCGAGTGGGACTCTTTCCGTGAGGGCCAAACCGACCTTGTGCGGGCAAAACCGACCTTGTGGAGGCTTTCTCTCCAAGTTTAGACCCCAGGGCTCAACATATAAATAGAGGGGCAGGGCTAGCACACGGGATACATCAAGATTTCCCAAGCCGTGTGCCGGCAACCCTAACCCTCTAGTTCCTCCCGTCACAATCTCCGTAGTGCTTGGCGAAGCCCTGCAGAGATTGCTTCTCACCACCATCACCACGCCGTCGTGCTGCCGGAACTCATCCACTACTTCACCATCGCTCGCTGGATCGAGGAGGTGAAGGCGTCATCAAGCCGTACGTGTGTTGAACGCGGAGGTGCCGTCCGTTGGGCGCTAGATCGTGTTTGGATCGAGGGACGACTTGCGATTTGGATCGCGAAGATGTTCGACTACATCAACCACGTTTCTTAACGCTTCCGCTTAGCGATCTACAAGGGTATGTAGATTCACTCTCCCTCTCGTAGATGTTCATCACCATGGATAGATCTTGCGTGTGCGTAGGAAAATTTTTGTTTCCCATGCGACGTTCCCCAACATAAAGTCCACGAGGGTGAGTTATACAAGAAAAGCACCACCGGAGTACTCCAACGGTGCATATCTGAGGAAGAAGGAAGGCAGCTTTTAGCCGAAATCCACGCAGGAATGGGCGGCCATCATGCCGTGGCAAGGGCCCAGTCGCTTGTCCAATACTGCGTGGGATGCCAACTTTTTGCAAATCAAAGTCACATGCCCCCAATGGCTCTTCGAACTATTCCGATCACTTGGCCTTTTGCGGTCTGGGGGCTAGACATGGTCGGACCACTTAAAGGGGGGGCCAAGAAAAATAAATACCTACCGGTCATGGTGGACAAGTTCACCAAATGGATCGAAGCAAAACCTGTCAAATCAGCCAAGTCCGGACCAGTAATCGACTTTATTTCAGGCGTGGTACACCGTTACGGCGTCCCCCACGGTATAATAATGGACAATGGATCCAACTTCACCGCCTAAGAGGTGAAAGACTGGTGTTCAAAGATGGGCATCAAGCTCGATTATGCGTCAGTATATCACCCACAGACTAATGGACAAGTGGAACGGGCTAACGGCCTCATCATGAGTGGTATTAAACCCCGTCTGGTCCGATCTCTTCATGAGTCCGACTGCCATTGGGTGGAGTAGCTCGACTCCATCCTATGGGGCCTACGTACCACCCCGAACCGATCAATGGGATACACACCGTTCTTCATGGTCTACGGGGCAGAAGCGGTCCTTCCCTGTGATATAATTCACGATGCACCAGGGGTGCGCATGTACGAAGAAAAGGAGGCTGAGTTAGATCGGCAGGACGACTTGGACGCCTTGGAAGGAGAGCGCGACATAGCTCGGGCTCGCTCTACTTTTTATCAACAGCAGGCCCGGCGTTACCAGAGCAGGGAGGTCAGGGCGAAAGCGTATAACTGTGGTGAACTCGTCTTACGGCCCCCCGAGAAGCCAAAGCACAAGCTCAATCCCAAATGGGAGGGCCCCTTCATAATCGACGAAGTACTCGCAAGAGGGGCATATCGTCTTCGAAGCCCGGCAGATAACCGCCTCGAACCACACCCATGGAACGCAGCTCGTCTTCGGCGTTTTTACGGCTAGACCGATGTCGTCAAACTCTTTACCCTCCTTTTTCTTTTTTCTTTTCTTTCTTTTTATTTTCACTTTCCTTCCCTCCCAACTTGATTTTTGGCAGGTTTGGACTTTTGCTCTCCCCAAAGTCTGTGTTCGGCTAAACCGAGCTCGTGTTAAGTTTTCCGGCATACATCCTTAAATGTTAGACCCGAACAAAACACCTGGGGGCTTCTTCCCGAAGCTGATGACTATACATTTTGAGCATCTATTCACATTTCCTGTGTATGCATGTTTCCCTTGTCGTTTTTTATGCCATTATATGCATCGATTCAAACTAAGATTTTTGCCAAGCTGGGTTGCCTCGCTCCTGTGCTTACCCTCTACGTTCTCGATTGTTCGGCTAGAGGGTAAAGGGAGCACCTCTGCGATTGCTACGATCGGGTTATCTGGATACGTACCTCAGACGGGTGAAGCCAAAAGCTAGCTATCTTTAGTAGAAAATTGGTCGGCTACGACGGAAGCAACAAATATATGATGGTTGTTATTACCATTACACTGGCTTCTTCTATCGAAATGGCCATTAGCCGCATACTAACAATATACGGCCTTACTATCCATGATTTACGTGACAACCCAAAGAAAGGCACCGATAGAGGTACTATTTTCCTTGGAAGATGTTTCTTACGCTAAGCAGTAATATAACATATCTACTTGTGCATCTACTGTTTGTTCGCACCAAATGGCCGGATTGCCTGGTTCCTCGAAAGAATTCCCTTTATCAAGGGATATTTTATAAGGAACACTCCCGCGCTCTTAGCACGAGAGGTCGAAGCCGATGGCTAGTTAAGACAAAGTTCACAGCACAGACGGAGCAATTTTTCGATTTAAAGTACATAGTTACATTGAATCACACATCTGGTAGCCGGTCAAGATTGTCTATCAAGGCATCCAGGGCGCAATCTTCTTGCGAGAGACGAGCGGCAGGCATCACTTGGTCGTACACCAAGTGAAGCGGCACTTCCTGCCCATCAGGTCCCGCTGGCCCAACCCGAGCCATATGCTCGGGGTTAACACTGGTGTATCGAGTCTTAATCATCGCCCACGCCTCTCGTGCTCCCTCCCGGCAAGCCGATGTCTTCCACAGCTCGAACCGACTCCGGGCTCCCTTGAACCGATTAGCTAGTTCGGTCATCCCTTCTGGAGGCTTCTCGGCAGGCCATGGCGCTTTTATCATGCTCCTCATAGCCTTTCGAGCCCGCTCATGAACGGCAGACAGTTCCTTTAGAAGGCTCCCCCGGTAGGATCCGATCTCTTCTTCAGGACGCCCGGTTAGGAGACCTATACATACAACAAGGCATGTACATTAAACTTTATGTCAGAAAAATACCCTTTCGACGTCACAGTCACACTTACCAAACATGCCCCTCTGTAATTTCTGGTTCTCTTCTTGGGTCTGGGCCAATTGAGTCTTTAAACGCTCAATTTCGTCGGCCTGCTGCTTGTTTTCCACCTGGAGGCGTTTCTTCTCCTCTAGGTTTCGTTGCAACGAAAGGCAGCCGGCCTCATGCTGGGACTCGGCGTACCTCTGAGATTCTCAGGCTGCATCTAAATCTTTTTGCAATTGCCCTATAGATTCAGCTGCTAAAAAGTACCCTCGCCTCAGCAAGGAATTATGTACTAAGATCAGCAGAATGGATATACTCACCATGCGCCTCCCGGGTAAATTTCTTCACTTGTTCAAGTTCGGCCTTCATGGCTTCCACCTGTGTTCGGCTTGCCTCCAATTCATTGGCCAGTTGCTCGTTCTGCTGCCTTGAGGCCTGTATCATCCACGAAACAATATGTGGATCCTTAACTCGATCGTCCCGACCAACTCAAGGCTCAGGGGCTACTGGGTTCACATAAATGTTCGGATTCTCAAAATCAATCATTTACCTTCAGACTGGATGATATCAGTTTCACGGTTTCTCCGAACCCAGCTTCGGCAACTCCGATGTGCGCGTCCACCGAACATAGGGCGTTGAACTCTTGTTCGGAAAACGCCGGGTCGCGCAGAGCCTCTCGTCGCCGCCGGTGGTTCATTGCACTTTCAACTTCGGATTTAGTGACTGAAACCGCGTCCTCGGAATCCTCGGGGGCCGGATTGCCCACAGGGGCCTCCGTTGCAGGTTCGGCATGAGCAGAGGACCTTGACTCATGAGTATTGTCGGGCATTTTGGCAACATCCATGGCAGAAGATGGATGTACTTGTTTCCTAAGTATTTCGGCATGAGATCTTTCGGTAGGTCCTATCGATCATAATGGTGATAGATTAAGTGACCAAACAAAGTACCTTTGGGATGGACGAGTGGCCAGTGCCGTCTCCACGGCCGGCTCGTGTAAAGGAGTCATGTTGATGCCCGGTCCAGGCATCGCTGCTGCAGCCGACGTTTGTCGCGAGGACCTACGACGCTTGGAAGCGGAGACCGGCGCATTTGGGTCAGTGGAAGGCATTCTCCTTTTACGAGAAGGATTTTTCTTTTTGCTTGTGGTGGAGGAAGGGAGTGATTCGGGGTGATCGGCTATGATAGCCACCTTGGATCGATCTAGGCTCTCTTGGTAAAAGACCCCGTCTTCGTACTCAATAGACAACTCCGGATCATCATGGAATCCTGGATCGTCGTCACGAGAGTAGCTCTCCGGTTGGGGGGCCGGACACTTGACTGTCTCGACAAAGCTCCTCCAGTCCTATTTGTGAGGATTAAAGGCTTTGGTCAAAAAGGGCGAATGACAAACCGAATTTAGGACGTAAGATTGAAAGGCTTACCCATTCAATGGGGTTGTAGCTCGAGTAGCCCTCCTTAACTGGCAGCCGGACAAAGTCTTCTTTTTCTCCTTTGTATAAATCGGCAAGTGCGGCTGCTAATGCCGCTTGATCCGCAGGGCCCAGCCGTCGGGAGCGAGTGGTGTCGCTTGTTCCATTGTAACACCACAAAGGATGTATCCTTTGTTGAAGAGGTTGAACGCATCTGGTGATGGCGGCGGCCATCACGTCAATCATGGTCAGCTTGTGATGAGCCAGTATCCTAACGCGGGCAGCCAAACGTTGTACTTCAGCATCGTCCTCTTGGGACGAACTCTTCGGACGCCAGTTGAACTTTTTCTTCAAAGGGGCGTCGGAATATTCGGGCAAACCCCTTCGAGGTGGATCGAATAGGGGAACGTCCTCGATGTAAAACCATTCCGAAGACCACTCTTCGAACTCTTTCTTTGGCGTCCCTGCAGGATAACCCGTCCCGGCTATGCGACATACTTCGGCTCCTCCAACCTCCCGAATTGTCTCACCGCGGGTGCGGGGAACGAGGCAGAAATACTTTCTCCATAGTCCAAAGTGAGCCTCGCAGCCCAGGAACATCTCGCAAAGGGCGACGTAGCCCGAGATGTGCAGAATAGACCCAGGGGTGAGATGATGGAGCTGGATCCCGTAGAAATCCAATAACCCCCTCAGGAAAGGGTGGATGGGGAACCCTAGGCCCCGCAGGAGGAAAGGCACGAAGCATACCCGCTCTCCCTTGTGAAGATTTGGGAAGTTCTCCGCGAAGGCTTCGCGGTTATAAGAAGTCAGACCGGCGCGAGTGGCCGCCAGATCCGAGGAAGGAAGATATCCTTGGGTCTTGAGGTCGCGCAGCCGAAGGAGGGATACGGAGCAGCTTGCCCAGTCCCCTGGGAGGGTGCCGTAAGGGCGCGAAGAAGAACTGGGGATGCTCGCCATGTTTTTTAGTGGTCTCTCGCTTGAAGTTTTCTTCGAGGGGGGAGAAGAGGAAGGTGTAGCCTAGACCACGATTCCGTTTGTTTAAATGGGAGGTACCTCCTTTGTGAGAAGGGCAATCTTGTAAAAAGCCGCCGGACCGCTCGCCTCCCCTCGGTTCACGAGGGTCGAGTAGCGCTGGGAGTTATTACAGCGGGTCCCGCGAGTTCTCGACGTTTGAAGATTTACCGATAACGGAGTGGTTGCCGAACAAGAAGGGATTGAGGGACTCGCCTCGCAAGCCGAAGACTTCGATGTGCAGGACTGTCCGGCTAATATACCTCGGCATTGGAGGCTAGTCCGGGGGCTACTGAGGGAGTTCGGGATTAAGGGGTCCTCGGGCGGCCGGCCTATTTCTCATGGGCCGGACTCATGGGCCACACGCTGAGGATGGAGTCGATCGAAGGCCCCGTCGCCAGGGGAGAAATCTCAGGAGCCGTGGCGTGTCTGTCAAGTAGAAGATAGTAGATTAAGCTTGTTTTTCCCTCTGATGGGCAACCGACCATGTGTAACCCTAATGACCCCTGGTGTCTATATAAGCTGGAGGGTTTTAGATTATAGGGCAGAGAAACTCATCTAGGGTTTTAGCTAGTCGATCTCGAGGTAGAACAACTCTGTAACCTTCATATCATCAATATAATCGAGCAGGATGTAGGGTTTTACCTCCATAGGAGGGCCCGAACCTGGGTAAACATCGTCTCCTTCGTCCCCTTGTTACCATCGATCCTAGTCTCACAGCTCGGGACCCCCTACCCGAGATCCGCCGGTTTTGACACCGACACCCTCCCCCGCAAGCTGGAGGCCACGCATGAAGAAGATCGCAGGAAACTCGCGCTCTGGACCTCCCGAGGGCCGCGCAAGCTCGGGTACGGGCGCCCTACTGCACGGAATCCCGTGGCCCGCGGAAGATAGGGCCACGATGGGCCCGGTGGCCTCGAGAATCCCGTGGCCCGCGGCGGTGGCGTCGTGTCTCTCCCTTTGTTGGGGGGGACCTGCGGAACAGAGATTCAGAAGGGGCGCACCAGGGGAAGACTGAGGGGGCTCGGACACTTACTCATCCAAGGCGATCCACTTCCTTTTCATCGGCACCCACGGCATCGGGCAGCAGCTGTTCCCGGGCCCCTTCCTCTTCCGGCAATCGCGACGGCCCGGGGGCAACATGTCGGCATCTGACGCTGGGTATCCTGCAGCGGGGGCGGCGGCCTCCTGCACCGGCAGGGCGTCATCCTCACCCCCGGGCAGGGCCGCGGCAAGGGCCCGGGGAGTGGGCGACGCGGGACGCCCCACCTCGGCCAAGGGGGGAGTCACGGCTTCAGGACCCCCATGACCCAAGGCCTTCATGGGGGGATCGCCCCGGGGACCCTCTCCCTCCGAAGGAAGAAACCCCCACCCATCGAAGCGCGGCATCTTCCGGGCAAGGGCTTCACCGTCCTTGTGGCTTTACAAGGGGAGGTCGTCCCGAGGAAGCTCATCAGGTTCCCCACCGGTCAGGCGACGGAGCAGCTCGCGCAGCACGCTGGAAAGAAGAAAAGGAACCTGGAGCCTCATGGAGTCGTGAGGGCCTGCGAAAGTCCACATCGGGCGGGAATGGCGCTGAAGAGGAGCAATTCTCTGGCGGGAGAACTCCCGCACCACCATCGCCATTGTCACGCCCGCCTTCTTCAGTTCCGCCAGCCTGACCAGAACCTGCGCGAGCCGCGGGTCAACAAGCTCCTCGTGTTCCCATCTGGGACTTGGCTCTGCAGGAACTGACAGGAGTTGGAGCAGGGGGCCGGCCCCAGCGGCATCGACGTACACCCACTGCCTCCGGAAGCCTTCTGCGTTCGGGGAGAGCCGGGCATCGAGGGCCCCACTGGCCGTCGCATCGACTGCTCTCAGGGACACACATCCTAAACAGTGTCCCCCAGGGTTCAACTAGAGGGAGAAGAAGTGGTGAAGCAAGGCCACAGAGGGGGAGACGCCGATGAAAGCCTAGCACAGGAACGCGAAAGCGGAAAGGAGGACGATGGAGCCGGGGTCAAGATGAAGCGCATGAACCTGATAATGCGTGAGCATGGCGGAAAAGAAGTCTGATAACGGCGACAGAAAGCCTGAGAGGAGGGCATGGAGATGAAGAGGAATGCAGGTGGACTCCAGCTCGGTCTGAGACCGCGAGCCCAGCCAGATCTTGGTTGCCCCCCCCCCCACTCGTTGGAGCCGGCGGCGACCGCCAGTCGGACCTTCTCCAACCCTTCAAGATTGACCACCAAGGATCGACCTAACGCGGGTTCCGGCGCCGACGAAGGTTCTGGCGCCTTCGGAGCCTCACCCCCTCTCTTCTTGGGGGGCATGGCGAATGGCCAGGCCGGGGCGGACGCAAGATTTGGCGGAGAAGGCGCGAGCCGCGGGAGAAGGGAGAATGGACATCAAGATTGATGGGGAATAGTAACGGCTCAGAGGCGTGTGCCAGGTTGTTTGTCAGCCAGGGCGGTTGCCGAGGCAGCGCGAAGAAATGGAGGCGTCAGCGTCTCGGAGGGCGCCGCATGTCAAGCCTGGCCCGCAGGCGGATGGGGCCCACGGCGCTTCGGGCCGTTTTCTATGGCTTCGCCCAGAAGCCAACTCGAGCGCGCCTTGGGCCCGGGGGCAACTGTCGGCGTCCTGGGAACGGGGGTACCCAGACCTGCCTACCTGCGGCCCAGGGCGTGGCCCACTTCGACAGCCAAGCACGGCCCAGAACGGCCTCATTCAAGACAAAGCCCTCGTGAGAGTCCCGCCCTCGCGAGGGAGACAACGTCGAGGCTCTCACAAGGAAGAGGTCTCCCCAAGTCCCCCTCCTGAGCGGCGGAGATCTCTATGCAATGCTCGGCCTCGAGAGGTCAAGGATGACGCAAGGCGGGCCAAGCGGGCACCAGCGCGTGCAGAGGAGACAGTTTCCTCTTTGGTGCAAAGGAGGCAAGGGCGTACGCGGGTTCCCAAGGCGTCCTGCCAAAGGTTTCCATTCCGGTGCAACAAGACCGGACCAGTGGGCTCGGCAGGACGGATGTCACCAGCGAGCCCACCACCGCGTCACCGCCAGCTACTTTGCAGGCGAAGACCACCTTTCGTCAGGATAAGATGTACCTCATGTCCCCTTTCGAATTTGGTCGTTGTGGGATCCCTTCCCACCGTTGCGATAAGGGAAGAGGACCCGGGCCACTATAAAGCGAGGCTAGGCTGCTCCGTAGTGGAGGGAGGGGATACCACCTGAGCACCCTCGCGAGGCAACTCACCACTGTACTAGTTCTCCCAAAAACCTCCTCGTGAGGCAATCCACCAAAAGCAGGAGTAGGGTTTTACGCTTCGCAGCGGCCTGAACCTGGGTAAATCCCCGTGTGCTAGCCGTCTTCCTCGCGATCGAGCAAGTCCGTCGGGCGAGGCTGTCAAGCGGCGAGCTTGGGGCCGAAGCTGTGTGGATCTTCGCACACGCCCCTGGGTTCGAACTTCTTTGGGTTTTGCGGAGCTCGGAATCTGACACCTGGGTACTCAGCGGGAGGTTCCCATGGCCGAGATGGTGGCCGCAACAATGGCAACACCGATGCTTACGTCCCCCAGCCTCTCAGTCAAGAGCAGCGGGAGGAGATGAGGAAGAGGAATGACGAAGTTTTGCTCACTCCAATCACGGGGACTACCCCGGATGAGATGGCCTTGGAGGCCACGCGCTAAGCCACTTTGGTTGAGCATGAGCGGCTCGACCGACTCCAGCGGTCGCTTGACGACCGCGCGGCCAGAGAGCAGCCCAGCTCCAGCCGCAGTCGGCGGCAATTGTTCCCGAATTCTAGACCGCCCAAGATTCCGGGGATGCGCACACCGATGACCTGGCTGCAGCCACACGGATTGCTGGATCTATGCAGTCGTCTGATTCTGCAGCTCGGGAGGGCATTCGGCAGATCCAGACTCTGCTGAAGACCGCCCTGAGACAAAATTCAGAGGTGTCGCAGTTGCATCAACGCATATACAGCAAGTCCGTTCGGGCCGATACAGCTTCGTCTACACACAGCCTACATGCATACGAAAAGCTCCAAGATTCTCCTCCTCCTTCGAGAGGCCCGCATGGAGGGCGTTGGCGCGATGACCGTGATGTCAGTCGGACTCACCCTCCGAGGGGTGGCTCATATGGCAGACGGCCTTACGACGATGGTCGACCTCATAGCGAATACAGCGATCGGAGTCCCGTTCGGCCCAGAGGCTATGAAGAAGGGGCCTGCGACCTCCACAGCTGAATGCCAGATCCATCATAACACAGAATGTGGTGGACAAGAATAGATAGATGAGAGATCGGGCGAGTGGATGGGGGACTTCGGGTCTCGAGTGCTTCAGTAGGTACATCCGAGAGGCCGAGATCCCCTCCAACTACAGGTTGGCAACGGGAATTGGGAAGTTTAACGGCGAGTCCAAGCCAGAAACCTGGCTCGAAGATTACCGAGTGGCCGTCCAGATCGGTGGTGGTGATGATTTTGTCGCGATGAAGCATCTTCCTCTCATGCTGGAGGGATCTGCGAAGGCCTGGCTAAACCAGATGCCCCCTAGCGGCATCTACTGCTGGGAAGACCTGGCTCAGGTGTTCGTCAAGACATTTGAGGGCACTTACAAGCGTCCGGGTGGTTTGACGGAGCTGCAGCACTGTGTCCAAAAAAGCAATGAAACTCTCTGCGAGTACATTCGGCGCTGGACCACGCTGGACAATACCGTTTAGACTGTTACCGAGCACCAAGCCGTCTGCGCCTTCAAGGCAGGCACTCGGTATCGAAAGCTCATCTTGAAGTTCGGTCGAGCTGGGGACCTGTCCCAGAGTCGGGCCATGGAAATCGTCAATCGGTACACCAATGGCGAAGAAGAAGACCACCTCCAAAGCGGAAAGGGCGAGCCGACAACACCTCCCAATCGGGGGGAAACGCTGGGAAAAAACAAAAGCGGAAAGCTGATTCTTCGGGTAAGGCAGAAGTTGCAGCGGTCCCTAGCCAGGGGAATCCCAAACCAAAGAAGAAGAAGGAATGGGCTAAGAAGAAGAAGCCCGAGTACAAATCCGATGTATTGGACCAACCCTGTGTTGTCCATACCAAGAAGGATGAAGAGGGCAACTTGGTGTACCCGAAGCACACCACTCAGGAGTGTCGAGTGCTCAAGCAGGAGATGGGTGGAGAGCCCTTTGGAGAGAAGGACAGCGACGAAGAAGGTGAGGATGCTCCCGAGTATCCTAAAGTCGACAAGGTCCTCAATATGATCTTTGCTGATGTTGAAAGCAAGAGCCGGTTGAAGGTCGTCAATCAGGAGGTCAATATGGCAGCACCGACTGTTGTCAAGTACCTCAACTGGGCGAAGACCCCCATTACCTTCGACTAGTCGGATCATCCAGCCCACATAGACACCCCTGGGAGGTAGGCGCGGGTTGTTGACCCAGCTGTCAATGGGGTCCAACTGCACAAGGTCCTGATGGATGGAGGCAGCGGGCTCAACATAATCTATGCCAACACGCTCAGGGCAATGGACATTCTGATGTCCCGACTGAGCAAGAGCAACATGCATTTCCATGGGGGCATCCCTAGGAAGAAGGCTGTGTCACTTGGTCAAATTGCACTGGACGTCGTGTTTGGAGGCGAGAAGAATTTCCAAAAGGAACGCCTGACGTTTGAAGTGGTGGACTTTCGCAGTGCCTATCATGCCATCCTGGGTAGGCCCGCCTATGCATATTTCATGACCCGTCCATGTTATGTGTATCTTAAGCTTAAGATGCCCGGTCCGAAAGGAGTGATTACAGTGACTGGTGATCGTCTAGTCGCCGAAGAGTGCCTCCAGCAAGGCTCCAAGATTGCTAACGAGCAAGTACTCGCAGTCGAACTCGACGGGTACAAGAAGGCGGTGCACACTGCGGATTTGCTCAACTCCAAACGGTCAGCTATGGAATCGGCTTTCCAGTCGGCCGGTGAGACCAAGCAAGTTCACATTCACCCGCACGATCCAAGTGCTTCCCCCCACGAACATCTCGACATCACTCGATGACAAATAGGAAGCCGAGCTCATCCAGTTCCTCCGTGAGAACTGGGACATCTTCGTGTGGAAGCCATCTGACATGCTGGGGGTTCCCAGGGAACTGGTTGAGCACCGACTTCGAGTTGACTCGAAGATCAAGCCAGTCAAAGAGCACTTGCATCGATCCTCCGTTGAGAAGCGCAAGGCGATTGGTGAAGAAATCGCTCGGCTCCTAGCTGCTGAGTTCATTCGCAAGGTGTATCATTCTGAGTGGCTTGCCAACCCTGTCTTGGTTCCTAAGAAGGACAAGTCCCTCTGGATGTGCATCGACTTCAAGCACCTCAATCGGGCCTGCCCGAAAGATCATTTTCCTCTTCCCCGCATAGAACAGATAGTAGATTCTACTGCCGAATGCGAACGCATGTCGTTCCTAGATGCGTACTCTGGGTACCACCAGATCCGAATGTACGGGCCAGATGAAATAAAAACAGCCTTCATCACCCCATTCGGGTGTTTCTGCTACATCACTATGCCTTTCGGTCTCAAAAATGTCGGGGCGACTTTTATGTGCATGATCCAGAAATGCTTGCAAAAGCAAATCAGTAGGAACGTGGAGGCGTACATGGATGACATCATGGTCAAGTCCAGGAAAGGTTCCGGCCTCTTGACAGACCTCGCAAAAACCTTCACAAACCTGCGGCGCTTCCAGATAAAGCTCAATCCAGCAAAATGCACATTCGGAGTGCCATCAGGCAAGCTACTCGGTTTTCTCGTTTCCGAATGTTGAATTGATGCTAATCCTAACAAAATCGGCATTGTCGTTCGAATGAAAAAACCAGTACGTCTGCATGACATGCAAAAGCTCACGGGGTGCCTTGCAGCCTTGAGTAGATTCATCTCTAGACTCGGTGAGAAGGCGTTGCCTCTTTACCGATTGATGAAGAAATCTGATAGCTTTGAGTGGACACCTAAAGCGCAAGCCGCATTCGAAGAATTCAAGGCCTTGCTTTCCACCAAGCTGGTGTTGGCTGCTCTGAACAGCCGAGAGCCTTTGCTCTTGTACATGGCGGCTATCAGCCAAGTGGTCAGCACTGTCCTCACTATGGACCGCGAAGAATCAGGAAAAGCATTCAAAGGGCAAAGGCACGTCTATTACATCTCAGAAGTCTTTACCCCCTCCAAGCAAAGGTGTCCACACTACTAGAAGTTGGTCTATAGTATTTACCTAACCGTTAAATAGGTGGCTCGCTACTTCCAAGAGCACTCGGTCACGGTTATCAGCGATGCCCCCCTGTCGGAAATCCTTCATAACAGAGACGCCACGGGCCGAGTGGCGAAATGGGCGATTGAGTTCCTCCCGTTGGAGATCAAGTTTGAAGCCAAGAAGGCAATCAAGTCTCAAACACTAGTGGACTTTTTGGCCGAGTGGATAGAACAAGAACAGCCAGCCCCAAGTATCCCCGAACACTGGACCATGTTTGTCGATGGATCCAAGATGCTCCAAGGATCCGGTGTCGGGGTGGTTCTCGTCTCCCCCAGGGGAGACCGATTGAGCTACGTCCTCCAAATCCACTTAGATTCGTCTACCGACGAGGCCGAATACGAAGCCCTCCTGTACGGACTCCGTATGGCCTCACTCGGTATCCGACGTTTGATGTTATTCGGCGATTCGTACCTTGTTGTCAATCAAGTGATGAAATAATGGGATATCCGGAGTCCGCCATGAACGGGTACTATAAGGCAGTCAGGAGACTGGAGAAGAATTTTGAGGGTTTGGAGCTGCACCACATACCCCGAGCGAAGAATCAGGCGGCGGACGACCTGGCTAAGATCGGTTCTACTCGGCAGGTCGTGCCGAAAGGCATATTCCTTGAACGCCTGCGCTCTCCCTCAGCCAGTGAAGATCCTTTTACTGAGGAGCCCCCGCAAGCAGTCGGACCTTCAAATCTGACTGAGGTTGACATTCCAGCCGTTGTGGACCTTGTCCATGAAATGTTGGTGATCACTCCCGAGTGGACTCAACCCTATTTAGCATACTTGCTCCGGCAAGAGCTCCCTGAAGATCAAGAAGAAGCTTGCCGAATCCTCCGGCGATCCAAGTCTAGTGAAGTGATGGGAGATCAGTTGTATAAGAAAAGCATTACAGGAGTCGCTCAGAAATGCATTTCCCTAGAGGAAGGACTTCAAATATTGCATGAGATTCACTCGGGAACTTGCGTCCTCTCGTATGTTGGTCGCCAAAGCGTTCCGAGTGGGTTTTTATTGGCCCCGAGCCACTAAGGCAGCAAGAGACTTGGTGGACCTATGAGTTGGGTGTCAGTTCTGTAAGAATCAGACACATAAACCTGCATCCGCACTGAAGACCATCCCGCTCACCTGGCCATTCGCCGTGTGGGGTCTCAACATTGTCGGCCCTCTTCGGACCGGGTCGAGTGGGTTTACCCACCTGCTAGTGGTGGTGGATAAGCTCACCAAGTGGGTCGAAGCCAAGACCATTAAAAACCTGGATGCAAAGACCGTCGTCAGCTTCATTCGGCAGATTATCTTCAGATTCGGAGTTCCGCATGACATTATCACCGACAACGGATCTAATTTCGACTCGGATGAATTCTGTGAGTTTTGCTTTTCCCAAGGTACTCGGGTTAATTATGCCTCTGTGGCTCACCCGCAGTCAAAAGGTCAAGCAAAACGAGCGAATGGGATGATTTTACAAGGGTTGAAGCCTTGGCTGATGAGGGATCTAGAGTACGTTGCAGGAGCCTAGGTCGAAGAGCTACCGTCTGTCCTATGGGATATTCAGACGACCCCAAACCGCTCCACCAAGCGCACTCCGTTCTTCATGGTATACGGATATGAAGCCGTCTTGCCGAGTGACTTGCGTCACAATGCCCCCCGAGTGGAACTTTACGATGAAGCTGAGGCAGAAGCAGCATGTCAAGACGGTCTGGATCTCTTGGAAGAGGAGGGGGAGCTAGCCCTAGTCAAATTGGCGTTTTATCAGCAAGACCTGAGGCTTTATCACGATAGACAGGTCAGGGGGGCGTGCTTTCCAGGAAAGCGACCTTTTCCTCCAACTAGACCAACAAAAGCCACACAAGCTGACGCCTCCGTGGCAAGGGCCTTTCGCGATCTCCAAAGTCCTAAACAATGGAGCTTATCAGATCTGCTCCGCAAGTTCTACACTTAAAATAGAGAACACTCTATCATTCCTATAATAAACTACCGAGTGACTTTGATGAATCAAAGTCTTTACTTTTTCTACACTTTGTCAAAAAACAATCTCCTAAACTTTTCGCTTTTTTCACCCTGGTGATCCTTACAACTTTCCTCACCCCCAGTGGGTGTACGGATCGCGACTTAGCCGCGAACCTGATTTCGCTTAAGTCCAAAACTACTCCGAGTGAGGACATCATCCACACTCGGGGCATAGCTGCGATCCAGAAATTGCCTAAGTATAAAAATTACTCCGAGTGAGGACATCATCCACACTCGGGGGCTTAGCTACGATCCATAAATCGCCTAAGTATAAAAGCTACTCCGAGTGAGGACATCATCCACACTCGGGGGCTTAGTTGTGATCTACAAATCGCCAAAGTATAAAAATTACTTAGAGTGAGGACATCATCCACACTCGGGGGCTTAGCTACGATCCAGAAATCGCCTAAATATAAAAACTACTCTGAGCGAGGACATCGTCCACACTCGGGGGCTTAGCTGCGATCCAGAAATCACCTAAGTATAAAAACTACTCCGAGTGAGGACATCATCCACACTTGGAGGCTTAGCTGCGATCTAGAAATCACCTAAGTTTAAAAACTATTCCGAGTGAGGACATCATCCACACCCGGGGGCTTAGCTGCGATCCAGAAGTCACTTAAGTTTAAAAACTATTCCGAGTGAGGACATCATCCACACTCGGGGGCTTAGCTGCAATCCAGAAGTCGCCTAAGTTTAAAAACTATTCCGAGTAAGGACATCATCCACACTCGGGGGCTTAGATGTGGTCCAGAAGTCGCCTAAGTGTTAAATCTACTCCGAGTGAGGCCATCGTCCACACTTGAGGGCTTAGCTGCGATCTAGAAATTGCCTAAGTATTAAATCTACTCCAAGTGAGGACATCGTCCACACTCGAGGGCTTAGCTGCGATCCAGAAATCGCCTAAGTATTAAATCTACTCCGAGTGAGGACATCGTCCACACTCAGGGGCTTAGCTGCGATCCAGAAATCGCCTAAGTACTAAACCTACTCTGAGTGGGGACGTCATCCACACTCGGGGACTGGGCCAAACGCTCAAAGAGTCAAATGAAGACAATCAAATTGCATATTGTTCAAAGCAAAAGAGCATATAATCATGGCCGTTAGGTCACGTCGAATGTATGATTACATAAACCACTCATCATCCAGAGGCAAATTTCATTCCAAGTTTTTTATCCGAGGATCACTTGGCGGTAGTCGGAACGACTGCGTCGGTGAAGGTGTCGAGGTTGATGCCGTCCACAATCCGAGTGGCAGACTCGAGGAACATCTCCATGAAGTCTTCTATCTTGGCACTCTTCCTGTTGACGACCTTGAGTGACTTCAGCTTCTCCTCGTCTACGCCATTGCAATGGACGCGGACAAGTGAGAGAGCGATGTCAGCTCTAGCGTGGGCCACATATTTCTTCCAAGATTGGACTCGGCGAGGGACATCTTGCAGACGGTTGATGAGAGCGTCCAAGTCATTCGAGAACTCCTCCCCGGGGGCGACTTCTTGGTTGATGTCCTTGACGGCCTTACACAGGCGGTTGAGGAAGACAGTCACCTCTCCAATGTGTTCCTCCGGTCGGAAGAGAGCAAGAGCCGAGCTATCGTGAAGAATGTCCGCAGACGGATCCACTTCCTTCTCGATCTTGGATGTCTGTTATTCGGCATCCACGCAAAACTCTGTTGAGCAGATAGGAGGAAGAGGGTTATTGGAGGACGAGTGAAGAATCAAAACAACTTGAAACACACTCGGGTCATTGGCATACCTTTGAGCTTCTCATTCATTTCGTTGCCGAAGTCTTCAATGAACTTCTCCAGCTCGAGTCTCTTGGATGACACCTGCTTCAACTTTGATTCGGCCTTGGTGGCCTCCTCTGCAGATTTCTTGGTGACGGCCTCCAGCGTCTTCTTCTCCTCCTCCCACTTCTCGAGTGACTTCAACTTGTCCTCGGCCGCTTTCATCTTCCGATTGGCCTCCTTCTGAGCGGACGCCAGCTCGGCATCTTTCTTCTCCAGGGCTTCCTTCATGGAGTCTATAGAAATGGAAGCCCGGAGCCTCTTAGTAACTTGAAGATTTTCACTACGAACATGTGATAAAGTAATTTCAGTTGGACAGAAGAGGACGAAAGTTCTTTGGCAGTCGGACAGAAAGCGCTTACCTCCGAGTGATCGCTTCTCTTGTTTCAGTCGCGTGTTCTTGGCCTTCGTGGCCTCAAGACTGAGGCGCAGGTTCTGTACCTCCTACTCCAAGGCCTTGCAATCAGTCCCGAGCTCGCACATGCTCTGCCGACAAGAAACAAAGAAACATCAGTGATGACAGTCGGATGTTATGAAAAGGTTCATTCGGTTAAACTACAAGACTCTAAGACTCCCGCCGACTGCTTCAGTCGACGGCAGTCTCGGGGACTACACCCAGTGGGTGCGCTTAGCGTGCCCCCACTGGAAGTATACTTGGGATGAGGTACTTCCTCAAACTCAACAACACGTTCTACCCACTTAGGGAGAGGTCCTCCTCGCTCGGGATGTGGTACTTCCACAAGCTCAGTAACAGGTTCTACCTACTCGGGAAGAGGTACTTCCACAAATTCAGCAACAGGTTCTACCCACTCGGGGAGAGGTTCTACCTACACGGGATGAGGTGCTTCCACAAGCTCAGCAACAGGTTCTACACTCCGGTGGTCAACGTCAAGAGGCTCTGGTCCATGGACCATCACCGCATCCTCTTCGACAAGTATCGTTACACTCAGGATAAGGTATTTCCACAAGCATCATTCGGACTCTCAGACTCCCGCCGACTGCTTCAATCGATGGCAGTCTCGGGGACTACAGCCAGTGGGTGCGCTCAGCACTCCCCCACTGGAGAGTAACGGGTTCTACACCCCAACGATCAATGTCAAGAAGCTCTCGTCCATGGAACATCACCGGATCCTCTTCGACAAGTACCACTACACCTATTTCTACAAGCGTCATTCGGACTCTAAGACTCCCGCCGACTGCTTCAGTCGACGGCAGTCTCGGGGACTACACCCAGTGGGTGCGCTCAGCGCGCACCCACTGGAACCAGAGAACACCCAGTGGGTGTGCCCCCGACATAAACCCACTCATGATCTAAAGAAACTGCATACAGACAAAATTTCAGACTGAAGATGGTACTTACAAGGATACTTACTCGGACGTTCTTCTCCAGTGCCTCACTGGCGTTGTAGGCCACTTTCAGCCTCCCGCTCATCAACTCCAGCTGGATCAGTGCCTCCTTGCTCGCCCCGACCTGGTCCTCTGGGACGTGGTGCAGTGCGAAGATGTTGGCCACGGGAGGAGTTGACAAGATAGATCCGAGTGCAGTCCCTGCTCCCGAAGAAGCACCCCGAACCAGTGGTGATGCCTTAGCGGGCGAAACATCCCGCATCAAGACGTCCACGTCGGTAGAAGGGTTTGGTGGGTCGACCTTTTCATCCCCGTCAAGTTCATCACTTCGCGCGGCTCTGTAAACACTCGAAGATCACTCGGGAGTAAGCACAAAGGAAAAACGCAGAGTTCAAAAATCATGTCCGAGTGAGTTCAAAGGTTACCTTTTGAAGACGCGGCGTCAACATCAGCTTTGTCCTTCTCCAGTGAAATAGTTGAAGTGTCGGCTCTGCAATGAAGCCATTCAGAATGTCACTTCACTCGGTCAAATAACTAAAATGTCAATCGGCGCAAAGATACTTACGCTGAGGCCACCGGCACGTTCATTTTAGTTTTCGGCAGGACAGCCTTCCGGGTTTAGTTGACAACAACTTTCGATTGCTTGGCCGTCTTCTCGGGTGACGGTGCAAGCTCGCCGCGCCCGCGCTTCGAACTTCGAGTGGGCATGGCAGGCCCGGAGGGCTTAGCAGCACTCGGCCCCTTGGGGTTGCCTCCACAGACTCCAGGGTCCTGGCGCGCCTTGGAGCGGGTCTCGGTTAGGACCTCCTCCGACGGAGAAGATTCCACCTCATCCCCAGAGTCCGAATGCTCTTCCTCCTCATCGCTCCGGCTGTCCTCCACGTACTCCTCTTCGTCGTCTGAGCCCTCCTGGTGCTTGTTGTCACTCGTCATGTTGGTAGGGGCATGGTTGACATCGGGTATCAGGCTCACCATACTCGTGAAGGCCTGCCGAGTGAAGATTATGTCAGTCAAGATTTTAGTTAGCAAACATTATAGTCATTCAGACAGCAACAACAACATACAGAGTTTACCTCATTCGGTGGATTCTCAACTGAGAATGGAGGTACCAGCCTCATCCCCCTGGGGTTGTCGTGAGCTGGAGTGATTGCTTTGAGCTTGTTCTCCACGGCTTCAGTACTGAACTCCTCCGGGTGTGTGCGCGTAGGATCACCCGGCCCCGAATACAGCCACATGGGGTGGGCTCTGGCCTACAACGGGTGAATTATTCTTTGAAAGAAGACCTCTAGCAGATCCAAACCATTGATGCCTTGCCTCACCAAGGCCACCAGCGCGATCACAAGGATGTCCACTTCCGTCCTCTCCTCTTTGGTCACAGTCAGCTTGGGAAGCCACCGAATGCGCTCAGGTGAATACGGCGGGAGACCCGACTGATCCTCGTCGACTGGAACTTCTTGGCAGTAGAGCCAAGAACCTTGCCAACCCTTGACCGTGCCTGGAAAGTTCATCTGTGGAAAACTACCATTCCCCCTCAGTTGGATGCCTAGACCCCCACAAAACTGAGCTACGTTTGTTTTCCCCCCGGCCTGAGCAGACTTCTTGACAGTCATCACTCGGCATGTAAAAAGATGTTTGAACAATCCCCGGTGCGGATTGCAACCAAGGAAGTTCTCGCAAAGGGAGATTAAAGCCGCCAAGTAAGAAACGGCATTGGGAAGAAGATTATGGAGTTGAGCGCCGTAGAAATTGAGGAAAAAGCAGAAAAATGGGTGCGGGGGCAAAGAGAAACCTCTCTCGATGTGGGTCACGAGGAGCACCCGCTCGTCCCCTCGCAGCGCGGGCTCGACCTCGCCCGCCTCCAGCACTCGCCAGTTCCCTGCGACCAGGAGCCCTTGGCTCTCCAGTTCCCTCAGCCGGCCTGCGGTGGTCCGCGGCTATAGCCAGTCACCCTGGATGAAACCTGCCGGCACGCCGGCGCTCGATGAAGACCCGCGCGACACCTTCTTCGCCCTTAAGGCCTTCGCGGTCGCCCCCTTCGTCATCTCCAGCAGATTTGGGGGCGGGTCGGAGATGGTCCGGTGGGGAGGATTTCTCGGCGGAGCGGCGGAGGGATTGAGGAAGGGAGAAGTGGGGAATGCCTCTCTCACCTCCCTCTCAGTATTTTTTTATACTCCAGCGCGGCGTGATCTCGACCATTGATCCGCAGGTGGCGCGATATCTACGGGCAACGCAACATCCATAGGATCTTCGGTGCAGCATTTCGGGGACGCGTGGTGTTAATCGCGACGCGATTATCGAGGCGTCGCGTCCACTTTCCCCCACTAACACAGCACAACCGCCCTCACGCGCGCGCACGATTCCCACGATTTCAAAATCGGTGGAGTTTTCGCCGTGACATTGTCCGAGTAGGCTCCTTGCCCACAGATGTGTTTCGATGCGTTTCAGCACTCCGAGTGCACGAGGGAGATCCGTCGAGCACTCGGGCAATTTTCTGATCGCTGCGAGAATTCTGTAAGGAAACTTGAGAGGTCAGCCTCTTTCTTGCACCATCATTCCGAAAATTTTGATGGATACACACCCGAGTCGTCAGATCATTTCTCCCGAGAGGTGATCCGATGTCAACCGAGTGGCTTGCGTAGTCATGCTATCCCAGTCATTCAAAAAATACACAACCTGAATCCGTTGCGGTCATAGGCCGAGCGAGAGGCAACCTGGATCGTTTCCTGACGCCTCCGAGGCGTCGACGACGTTCCCACACATTGTCCAATCGTCCTCCAAACCTCAACTGATTCGGGGGCTACTGATGAGGTCACCTACCACGGGTAGGGCCACAGACCTGACATCTAGGGCCCACTTGGGGGCCCACATTAGCATTAAAGTCCCTGGACTACTGTTGCATTCAGATACATCTTCAGGATCCACTCAGATCTAGATGGTCACTCGGACGTCACTTCGTCAGTCGGCCAGGGTATAACACTCAGACGAGAAGGAGAGGAGCCAGCGTAGGATTCGTAAAGTTCGAGGGACTTAATAACTCACATCAACTGCTGTGAAGACTAATGTTATCAGTAACGCCTTAGTTAAGACAACAGTTCCTAGTAACGCCTGTAGTTACTCGCATTTAATGCCTTGTAATGGCGCTCGGCAGGTCCTGGCGCACTGTATATAAGCCGCCCCCGAGCTCCTGGACAAGGGTTCCGAACTCTCTGTAATCAGACACCCCCATAAGCAAACACTAAGCCTCAGGGCTCGAGACGTAGGGTCTTTACCACTCCCGAGTGGGGCCCGAACTCGTACATCCGAGTGTTACACCTATGTTGTAGCTAGGCTTCACCCCCTTCATTTGTACAGCTAGTACTATTGTCAGACTTACTCCCACGACACCAACCGCCGCCAAATTCCACGTTTACTTTAATTAAAGCATAAAAAACTTAATTAAGGGATCAACATCCCCGCGGTGCCCTAGGCGTTCTCGTCGTCTGATCCAGGACCACCGGTCAGGTCCACCAGCTTCGGCGTGGGGTCTGCCTAGGGAAAGGCCGTCTCCCATGCACGGGATGCGTCCTGCGCCAGCTGCGCCGCCGACGGGCCTCCTTCGCCGTGGGCACGGTGCTCCGCCTCCTCCTTCAAGCGCTCCTCCTCATCCCGTGCCCAGCGGGCACGACGCTCCTCCTCCTCGCGCTCTGCTTGCATGTGGCACTCGGCCTCCTCATGCTCTGCCGCCAGGCGGTGCTGCCTCCAGTGATCGAGGTACACGGCCTCCTTCTCCGGCGTAGCCCCGCGCGACACGGGGGGCGCGCTGACCAACTCACGCACACGGCACTCCCACGCATACGTCTCCTCCATCGGTTGGGGCGGTGGTGGCAGGAACGGCTCGGCCTTCGGTGCGGGGAGCCTCGGCGGCGAGGTGGGGATGACACAGTCGTCGGCAGCAGATAGGCGAGGGCCTCCGCCAGCCTCGCCTGGTAGTCTGTTACCGCCCTGCGTCACTCCTCTTCGATGGTGGTTTCCATGGCAGCCGCCAGTGCCGCTTGGTAGGCCTCCTCCTCTTGCTTGATGACGGGGGGCGGTGGAGGGTTGGTGTGGTGCTCCTGGACACCGAGGCGGTGTTGCTCCTCATGCTTGAGGGCAAAACACCTCCATCCGACGTTGCTCCGGCATAAGGAGCTCCCGTCGCCTGCGCACCTCCTCAGCGTGCGCCCGCTGCGACCGCGGCACAACCGGCACCGGGATCTGCTGCGGATCATGATGCCAGTCGTGCAGCAACATGACATCTGGGTACGGCAGGGGCTGCCTGTACACCGAGTGCCAATGCGCCTGGTGCACCAGAATGTGCAAGCATTGTCGTACAGGGGCAGACGCCGGTGGCAGCGGTGGAGGAAGCGAACTAAGAAAGGGGTTGAACTTCCCCTTGCCCTTGCCAGAGCCACTGAGGAAACCCATGTCTAGGGTTTGGTAGTCGCCGGCGAGGTAGCACGCAGGAGGGGGTTGATAACCCACAAGTATAGGGGATCGCGACATTCTTCACGGGTAGTATTTCACCCTAATTTATTGGTTCGACACAAGGGGATCCAAAGAATATTTATTGGCCTTGACAGTTGAGTTGTCAATTCAACCGCACCCGGGATATCTCTCTGCAGCAAAGGTTTAGTAGCACGGCAAATAGTAGTAGGAAAAGTAACAGTAGTAGCGACAGCAGCAATATTGTAGCAGTTGTGACAGTAGCAGAAGCAATAGTAACTTAGCAAGATTCAGTATATGTAACGCGTAGGCTAGTGGATCGGTGATGGATAATGATTTAGATGACATCAATCATATAATAGTTACACACTAGGGCGACACAGAACTAGCTCCAATTCATCAATATAATGTAGGCATGTATTCCGTATATAGTCATGCGTGCTTGCGATAAGAACATGCATGACATCTTTTGTCCTACCCTCCCGTGGCAGCGGGGTCCTATTGGAAACTAAGGGATATTAAGGCCTCCTTTTAGTAGAGAACTGGAACAAAGCATTAACACATGGTGAACACATGAACTCCTCAAACTACGGCAATCACCGGAAAGAATCCCAATTATTGCCACCTTGGGGTATGCGGATCAAGACACGTAATAGGTGCATACAACTTGCAAGATAGGATCCAAATCAATCTTATATTCAGAGGTAATATAATATGTTCAGATCTGAAATCATGGCACTCGGGTCCTAGTGACAAGCATTAAGCATAGCAAAGTCATAGCAACATCAATCTCAGAACATAGTGGATACTAGGGATCAAGCCCTATCAAACTTAACTCGATTACATGATCAATCTCATCCAATCCCACCACTGTCCAGCAAGCCTACAAAGGAATTACTCAGTCCCGGTGGTGAGCATCATGGCGGTGTTGATGGAGAAGGGTTGGTGATGACAACGGCGACGATTTCCCCTCTTCGGAGCCCCAAACGGACTCCAGATCAGCCCTCCCGAGGAAGAACAGGAGGTGGCGCCGGCTTCGTCTCGTGAAACGCGATGAAAACTTCTCTCTGATTTTTTTCTCCGAAGATGTGATTTTATAGGGCTAGAATTAGGGTCGGAGGAGCCTCGAGGGCCCCCACAAGCCATCAGGGCGCGTCCTAGGGGAGTGCCCTGTTGGCTTGTGGCCCCCAGGTGGCCTCCCTCCGTCAGCTCTTCGCTCCATAATTCATTATTTATTCCAGAAAAATCCACAAAAAGTTCCGTCCAATTCCAGGAACTTTTATTTCTGCACAAAAATAACACCAAGGTAATTCTGCTGAAAACAGCGTCAGCCCGGGTTAGTTCCATTCAAATCATGCAAATTAGAGGTCAAAACCAAAGCAAAAGTCTTTGGAAAAGTACATACGTTGGAGACATATCAACTCCCCCAAGCTTAACTTATTGCTTGTCCTCAAGAAATTCAGTTGACAAACTGAAAGTGATAAAGAAAACTTTTACAAACTCTTTTGTTCTCGTCGTTATACACATGCTTAGCTAGTGCTCAAGTTTTCAGCATAAATTATAAATAACCACATCCATGATAACAACTAAACATCATATTAACTCATGGCAATACATAACCAACTAGCAACTAATAATAAGATATATCACATGTCAACAATTTGTCAAAACAATCATGATATAATATGGTGACATGGTATTTCGCTAACCCTTTCTGAGACCGCAAAACATAAATGCAGAGCACCTCTGAGGTTCAAGCAGTGACTAAACATTATAATTCAAAATAGAAAATATCCAGTCATGCTCGCATCCAACATTAACTAGACTCAATGCATAAGAATGACAATAGTGCTCTCCGGTCTGGTGCTTTTAGTAGGAGGATGCTGACTCAACATAAAAATAAATAGATAGGCCCTTCGCAGAGGGAAGCATTGATTTGCAGAGGTGCCAGAGCTCAAGTTTTTAAAACAGGATTGAAGATATAATTTTTGAGTGGTGCGCTTTTCTTGTCCACGTTACGACAAAGGTTTTCAATATCTTCCATGCTAAACTCATTATTGGCGGTTACCAAACAGAATAGTAAAATTTACTCCTATCCACCATCCACACACAAACCATGGCTGACCAAATCCACGGATGCCTGCCAACATATCAACTGTCCCAAGGAGTTTTGTTTAATTAATTTTGATTTTGCAGGACTGGGCATCCTTTTTACCAGCCTCTCTCGTCCAATGACGGCGAATAAACGACCGTCTTGAGAATAACTCACTTAGCATGGAAGATACTGATCGCCTTCTCGTTCCATGAGTGAGACGAGTGCACAAAACAGAAGTTTATTTTAATATTTAGAGGTGACACAATCAAATTTACTTGGAACGGCAGGGTAATACCGCATATAGGTAGGTATGGTGAACTCATGTGGAGTAACTTGGTTTAAAGGTTTTGGATGCACAAGCAGCATTCCCGCTTAGTACACATGAAGGCTAGCAATAGGTTGGGAAGCGACCAGCTAGAGAGCGAAAACGGTCATATGTATGCATTGTGAATAATTAACATTGGACATAGCATGAGCAGGATATGAACACTCTGAATTTAAAATCATGAAGGTTGCATTGGTTTTGAATCAACTACATGTTTGCACATGGGCCAAGTCAAGCCGCTCGAATTACTCAGAGGGAAATAACATACTACCATACCACATCATAACCATTTTAATGCATGTTGGTCCATAAGATAAATCATTATTCACTACTAGCTATTTAAGCATCGCATGAGAAGCTATAATCTCTAATTGTCATCATGAACATGTTCACTCATAATATACTGAATCAAGATCGAACAAGCTAAACATATTTACAAAAACGCAAAACAAGAAGAGTTCATACCAGCTTCCTTTGCCACGATCACTTCGTCAAATATCCTCATTATTGCCTTGCATGACCGAATGATGTGATAATAATAATAGTGCAAGGGTACCATGGACTAAGCTGGAATCTGCAAGGAAGTTTTAGACAAAGGAGAAGACAACGTAATATTGGCTCTCTGTTAGATCAACAATAAAGCATATAAGAACCACTGAACATTTTCATCGTGGTCTTCTCCTTTCAAAGACTCAACAAAAAGAGAAGAAATTCAGAGAAATACACTAAAATGTTTTTGGTGTTTTGTTTTTCTCAAACAAGAAAATAAACTAAGGAAAAAATAAAAACGAGAAAAACTATTTACACGGGAAAGCTCCCAACATGCAAAGGAAATCTTTTTGGGTTTTCTTTTTAGTACTAAAGATAATTAAACAAGGAAATCAAACTAGAAAGAAGCGAGAAATATTTTTGGGTTTTCCAAAGTTTTTCAAACACACAAGAAGAAAGCGGAAAAATAAAACTAATATGGATACACAATGAAAGAGGATGAACACCGACAATTTATATGAAGTGTGTGAACATGAACGTAATGTCGGTGAGAAATACGTACTCCCCCAAGCTTAGGTGTTTGCCTAGCTTGGTGATCACCACCGGTAGTCTAGAAGATGGTTAAAATGATAGATTGTGGAGGCGTTCCTGGCCGCCTCCTCTGCTAAACGAGTAGCCTCCACTGCAGCTTTGTATTCCCGCACCTCTTCCTCAAGGACATAGTAATGATGTCGAGCCTGAAAATCAAAGAGGGCAGGTGCAGGCATAGTGACAGACACAGGCGTATATTTCCCAAATATTAAGTTATACTCATAATCCCGAGCGCGGTTTACAATAAACTCATGATAACGCGTAGCTTCAAAATCTTAATATTTATCAGGCAAGATAGGATCATTAGGTTGAGGCGACACTCCCAGTTGTGCAGCTACGCGGGAGGCACACAAATCACCATTGCTAGAGTTAGAATTCAACCTTCGAGCAACAATTGCACCAAGGTTATAGTGTTGTTCACCAGTTACAGCAGTGTGAATAAGGCTTAAGTCAGGGGCACACAAGGCACTACAATCTTGTTTTCCTACTACGCATTTCCCATTAAACTGTGCAAAGTATCGAATAGAGGGAAACTGTATGATTTTAATTCTTGCATGTGTTACTCCCCTATCTTCTCCAACGCAAAGACTCTCGAGGAACATATTATAATCAGTTTTTGAAGGTTTCTCGGGCGAATCCCAAAGGGGAAGTTTGCAAGCAACCCAGAATTATCCTAGGGTCATGCTAAAGGATTTATCATGAAGTTTAAATAACACTCTAGAAGCATGTGATTGATAACGAAATCCTTGCATGAATGTACGGGTAAGGTCATAGTGTTGAACACACTTATCTGTAAGGAAATCGGTGAGGCCGGTATTATCAACGAATCCATCAAATTCCTCCTTAATGCATGCACCTATCATGAAATCTTCACTTGGCCATTGACATGATTTGGCATCAGCCATAACTATCTAGTTGTCCCGAGGTTCAATGTAAGCTTGTCGTATTGAGCTCCCACTAGATGACTCACTCACGTTGAGTCTCCTTGAGGAGCTCCTCCCGAAGAAACTCATCTTCCCAAGCACAAATTTTCTGAAATTTTTGAGCCACAAATTCATGTTAATAAAACTTTGCAAAATTGGTAGCAACTACTCATAATGATGCCTAGAGGCCATATCAAGCATTCATACTACTTGGAACTCAAAGAATTCAACATGCAAGCTCATTTTCTGTAGCACCAAGTGCAGCACATTATGAAAAATATAAGCCACTAAAACAAAAACTAATTGGAGGAATGGAGGAGTCACATACCAAGGAACAATTCCTCAAAACAGTTTCAGAAACGGAGTTCCGAGCAAAGAGATCGAAAATTTTAGTTTCTAGGGGGGGGACAGGGAGAAAGGGAGATATGAAATTTTTGCTGGAGGTAGGAGAAGGAGTGGGCTGAAGGGATACGGCAGGGGGGGCTATGGGCCCCACAAGCCATCATGGCGCGGCCTAGGGGGCGCCATGTTGCCTTGTGGCCCACAGGTGCAATCCCCTGCTGCAATTTTTATGCCAAAAATTCTTATATATTCCAGAAAAATTCATGTTAAAATTTCGTGGCAATCTGAGACTTTTTATTTTTGGTCATTTTTCTATGCACGGGAAACACAGAAAAACGGAAAATCATGCTAATTTATTTTAAATAAACTACAAATAACAGAGGATAAACTTTTGATACAGAGAGTTCTGAGTACTAAATTCATCAATCACATGCCTTCCGAAAAGGATCCATTAATAAGGTTGATCAAGTCTTATTAACAACCGTTTCCGATTAACATGCAACCGCAGAATTTTTGTATATCACTAAGTTACCTCAATGGGGATTTCCATCTCCCCAACAATAAGATTACAATATTTCTTGTTGACAGTAGGTAGAGGAATTACAAAACTTCCAATGATAACCGTGGGAGTAGGCTCAATGACATTAATATTATTAATCAAATTTTGCTTATTCAAAAAATGCACGGTATGTTGCTTGCCATTGACGTGAAAGGTAACCTTGCTTTTATTGCAATCAATAACAACCCCTACAGTATTTAAGAAGGGTCTACCAAGGATGATCGACATATTGTCGTCCTCGGGCATATCAAGAATAACAAAGTCTGTCAAGATAGTAATATTTGCAACCACAACAGGAACGTCCTCACAAATTCCAATGGGTAAAGCAGTGGATTTATCAGCCATTTGCAAAGATATCTCAGTAGGTGTAAGCTTACTCAAATCAAGTCTTTTATAAAGGGAGAAAGGCATAACACTAACACCGGCCCCTAAATCACATAGAGCAGTTTTAACGTAATTTCTTTTAATAGAGCAAGGTATTGTGGGTATGCCAGGATCTCCTAGCTTCTTAGGTATTCCTCCATCAAAATAATAATTGGCAAGCATAGTAGCAATTTCAGTTTCAGGTATTTTTCTTTTGTTGGTAATAATATCCATCATATACTTAGCATATACGGGGGCATTTTCAGTATATCGATCAAAACAGTATGCAAAAAGACAGGTCTAATCATTTCAGTGAAGTGTTCAAAATCCTCATCGTCCTTACTTTTAGAAGGCTTATGAGAGAACGACATGGGTTTTTGAACCCATGGCTCTCTTTCCCTTCCATGTTTTCTAGCAACAAAGTCTCTCTTATCATAACGTTTATTTTTAGGAGGTGGGTTATCAAGATCCTCATCAGGTTCTATCTCTACATCATTATCATGTTTTTTTATTACTATCTTGTGGAGCATCCACATGCACGGTATTATTTTCATCTTCCTTTTCATTATCACTAGGTGCATGTTCACTACCAGATTGTGTCTCAGCCTCAGAAATAGAAACATCATTATGTTTCTGAGTAGGTGTTTCTATAACAGGTTCACTAGGAGCATGCATGTCCCTATCATTTTTCTTCTTCTTTTTCTTATCAGAGGAACTTGGTGCATCAACATTAATTTTCTGGGAATCCTGTTCTATTCTTTTAGGATGACCTTCTGGGTAGAGAGGTTCTTGGGTCATACGACCTCCCCTAGTCATTGCTCTAACAGCATGATCATTCATATTATTATTTACTTCTGCAAGCAAATCATTTTGTGACTTAGCAACTTGGTCTAGTTGAGTGTGAACCATAGAAGCATGTTTACCTAGACCTTTTACATCATTAGCGATTCTAAACATCAAGTCACTTAAGCGGTCTATCATCATAGCAGTACATCTCAATTGATTCTTAACATAGTTATTGAAGTGTTCTTGCTTAACAACGTATTTATCATATTCATCCATGCATTGTTCAGGAGTCTTAGTGTAAGGTATATCATTTTCACTACAGGAACGGAGAGAGTTTACCTCTACTACCTGTGTTGGGGTATCAAGTCCATGTATTTCTTCAATATGTGGTAGTTTCTTGATATCCTCAATTTTAATATCTTTCTCCTTCATAGATCTTTTTGCTTCTTGCATATCTTTTGGGTTGAGGAATAGAATACCTATTTTCTATTGAATAGATTCCAGAGGTGGTTTAGGAAGTGTCCAATCATCGGCGTTTTGCAATATGTTATTCAATAGTTCTTCATCTTGACTGACAGTTCTTTCCCTTAAAACACAACCAGCACAACTATCTAGGAAGTCCCTAGAAGCATCGGTTAGTCCATTATAAAATATATCAAGAATTTCATTTTTCTTACGAGGACAATCAGGCAAAGCTCTAAGTAACCGGAGAAGCCTCCCCCAAGCTTGAGGGAGATTCTCTTCTTCAATTTGCACAAAGTTAAATATTTCCTGTAAGGCAGCTTGTTTCTAATGAGCAGGAAAATATTTTTCAAAAAAGTAATGGAGCATATTGTCGGGACTACGCATACAACCAGGAGCAAGAGAAAGAAACCATTCCTTGGCCTCGCCTTTTAGCGAGAAAGGAAAAAAGCTTAAGGATATAATAGTAGTGTATCTTCCCATCATTGTTAAACAGAGCAGCAATATGATTTAGTTTCATAAGGTGTTCGACAACAGTTTCATTTTCATAACCGTGGAAAGGGTCAGACTCTACTATAGGAATTAACTCTGGATCCACAGACAATTCATAATCCTTATCAGTAACAAATATAGGAGAAGTAGCAAATTTAGGATCATATTTCATTTTCTCCATCATAGATTTTTCTTTTACTTTGCATAGTAGTTTCTTCAAGTCATCTCTATTTTCACAAGCAAAGAAATCCCTAGGTCTTTCCTTATCCATGACATAACCTTCAGGTACATGAGGCAATTCATATCTATTAGGTGAGCGAGGTGTAACAGGTGATTCAAAGTCCTCATCAGTTTCAACATTTTCAAGTTCTCTAGCTTTAGCAATATGAGCATCAAGTAATTCATTCAATGGCACAGTTTCAGTTTCAACATGTGTAGCAATAGTATCATCATTAATTTTAGAGGCAGCATCATCAATTTCATGTGACATATCAGGACGATCAACAGGTGGTGGTGTAACAAGCTGATTCAAAACAGTAGGTGAATCAAAAGCAGAGCTAGATGGCAGTTCCTTACCTCCTCTCGTGCGAGAGGGGACGATCTTAGTTTGATTGTCTTTCAGATTCTTTGTAGTGGCAATTGGATATCCTCAAGTTAACACAATAAATAGAGCTATGCTCCCCGGAAACGGCGCTAGAAAAAGGTCTTGATAACCCACAAGTATAGGGGATCGCGACAGTCTTCACGGGTAGTATTTCACCCTAATTTATTAGTTCGACACAAGGGGAGCCAAAGAAAATTTATTGGCCTTGACAGTTGAGTTGTCAATTCAACCGCACTTGGGATATCTCTCTACAGCAAAGGTTTAGTAGCACGGAAAATAGTAGTAGCAAAAGTAACAGTAGTAGCGACAACGGCAATTTTGTAGCAGTTGTGATAGTAGCATAAGCAATAGTAACTTAGCAAGATTCAGTATATGTAAAGCGTAGGCACGTGGATCGGTGATGGATAATGATTTAGATGACATCAATCATGTAACAGTTACACACTAGGGTGACACAGAACTAGCTCCAATTCATCAATATAATGTAGGCATGTATTCCGTATATAGTCATACGTGCTTGCGATAAGAACTTGCATGGCATATTTTGTCCTACCCTCCCATGGTAGCAGGGTCCTATTGGAAACTAAAGGATATTAAGGCCTCCTTTTAATAGAGAACCGGAACAAAGCATTAACACATGGTGAATACATGAACTCCTCAAACTACGGCAATCACCGGAAAGAATCCCAATTATTGTCTGTTGAAAATATGCCCTAGAGGCAATAATAAATTAGTTATTATCATATTTCCTTGTTCATGATAATCGTTTATTATCCATGCTATAATTGTATTGATTGGAAACTCAAATACATGTGTGGATACATAGACAACAAAGTGTCCCTAGTATGCCTCTAATAGACTAGCTCGTTGATCAAAGATGGTCAAGGTTTCCTAGCCATGGACATGAGATGTCATTTGATAACGGGATCACATCATTAGGAGAATGATGTGATGGACAAGACCCAAACTATAAACATAGCATATGATCGTGTCAGTTTATTGCTATAGTTTTCTGCATGTCAAGTATCTGTTCCTATGACCATGAGATCATGCAACTCACTAACACCGGAGGAATACCTTGTGTGTGTCAAACGTCACAACGTAACTGGGTGACTATAAAGATGCTCTACAGGTATCTCCAAAGGTGTCTGTTGAGCTGGCATGGATCGAGACTGGGATTAGTTACTCCGTATGACGGAGAGGTATCTCAGGGCCCACTCGGTAATACAACATCACAATAAGCCTTGCAAGCAATGTGACTAAGTGTTAGCCACGGGATCCTGTATTACGGAAGGAGTAAAGAGACTTGCCGGTAATGATATTGAACTAGGTATAGAGATACCGACGATCGAATCTCGGGCAACTAACATACCGAAGAACAAAGGGAACGGCGTACGGGATTAACTGGATACTTGACATAGAGGTTCAACCGATAAAGATCTTTGTAGAATATGTAGGAACCAATATGGGCATCCAGGTCCCGCTATTGGTTATTGACCATAGAGGTGTCTCGGTCATGTCTACATAGTTCTCGAACCCGCAGGGTCTGCACACTTAACGTTCGGTGACGTTTCGGTAGTATTGAGTTATGTATGGTGGTGACTGAACGTTGTTCGGAGTCCCGGATGAGATCCCAGACGTCACGAGGAGCTCCGGAATGGTCCGGAGGTAAAGATTGATATATAGGAAGTCCCGTTTTGGTCACCGAAAAAGTTTCGGGTATTTCCGGTAGTGTCCCAGGAGTGCCGGAGGGCCATCGGGAGAGGCCACCCACGCCGGGAGGCCACATGGGCCTGAGGGGTAGTGCACCAGCCCTTAGTGGGCTGGGAAAACCATCCCCACAAGGCCCATGTGGCTAGGCAGGTGGGAAAGGAAAAATCCCCAAGGAAAGGGAAGGATTCCAAGTAGGATTGGAATCCTACTTGGAGTAGGATTGGAGGTGGATTCCTCCACCTCCTCCTAGTTCGGCCGAATCCTCCTTGTAGAGGGTTTGAGGCTGCCTCCTCCCCTCCCTTCCTCCTATATATACTAGAGGATTTGAGGGCAGCCCCAACCCTAATTGCCATGTGCTGCCCTCTTCTTCCTCTAGATCGTTTCTCCTCTAGTCTAGTTTCGGCGGTGCTTAGGCGAAGCCCTGCCGGAATAGTTCCACCACCACCGCCGTCGCGCCGTCGCTCTGCCGGAGAACTCATCTACCTCTCCGCTCCCTCTTTCTGGATCAAGAAGGCGGAGATCGTCATCGAGCTGTACGTGTGCTGAACTCGGAGGTGCCGTCCGTTCGGCGCTAGATCGGGACGGATCGTGGGACGACTGCGATTTGGATCGCGAAGACATTCGACTACATCAACTGCGTTTCTTAACGCTTCCGCTTAGCGATCTACAAGGGTATGTAGATCCACTCTCCCTCTCGTAGATGCTCATCACCATGGATAGGTCTTGCGTGTGCGTAGGAAATTTTTTGTTTCCGATGCAACGTTCCCCAACAGTGGCATCATGAGCTAGGTCTATGTGTAGATGAGATCACGAGTAGAACACAAAGGAGTTTGTGGGCGTTGATATTCAGATTGCTTCCTCCCTTGGTCTTTTCTTGATTCGGCGGTATTGTGGGATGAAGCGGCCCGGACCAACCTTACTCGTACGCTTACGAGAGACCGGTTCCATCAACTGACATGTAACTTTGTTGCATAAAGATGGCTGGCGGGTGTCTGTCTCTCCCACTTTAGTTGGATCGGATTCGACAAAGGCGGTCCTTGAGAAGGTTGAATAGCAATTTGTGTATCACCGTTGTGGTTTTTGCATAAGTAAGAATCGTTCTTGCTAGATACCCGTAGCAGCCACGTAAAACATGCAACAACAATTAGAGGACGTCTAACTTGTTTTTGCAGGGTATGTTGTGATGTGATATGGCCAATTACATGATGAGATATATGTGATGTATGAGATGATCATGTTTTGTATAGAATATCACGACTTGCATGTCGATGAGTACGGCAACCGGCAGGAGCCATAGGGTTGTCTTTAATTTATTTTTCGCCATTTTGCTTTACTTTATCGCTATGAGTTAGCAATAGTCGTAGAAGCAACAGTTGGCGCGACAACCTCATGGCGACACGTTGATGGAGATCAAGATGATGGAGATCATGGTGTCATGCCGGTGACGATGGAGATCATGCCGGTGCTTTGGAGATGGAGATCAAAAGCACAAGTTCATGGCCATATCATGTCACTTATGATTTGCATGTGATGTTAATCCTTTTATGCATCTTATTTTGCTTAGGACGACGGTAGCATTATAAGGTGATCCCTCACTAAAATTTCAAGATAAAATTGTGTTCTCCCCGAGTGTGCACCGTTGCGAAAGTTCGTCGTTTCGAGACACCACGTGATGATCGGGTGTGATAGACTCTACGTTCACATACAACGGGTGCAAGCCAGTGTTGCACGTGCGGAACACTCAGGTTAAACTTGACGAGCCTAGCATGTACAGACATGGCCTCGGAACACAAGAAACCGAAAGGTCGAACATGAGTCATATAGTAGATATGATCAACTTGAAAATGTTCACCATTGAAACCACCTCATCTCACGTGATGATCGGACTTGAGTTGGTGAATTTGGATCATGTGACACTCGAATGACCAGAGGGATGTCAATTTGAGTGGGAGTTTTTAAGTAATATGATTAACTAAACTCATTATCATGAACATAGTCAAAATGTCTTTGCAAATTATGTTGTAGATTACTAGCTCACGCTGTAGCTCCCTTGAATTTTTATATGTTCCAAGAGAAATAGAGTTGAAAGATGATGGTAGCAATAATGCGGACTGGGTCCGTGATCTGAGGATTGTCCTCATTGCTGCACAAAAGGCTTATGTCCTTATGTAACACCCTGGTTTTCGCTCCCTGTTTTTTTTCCTTTGCGGGATTTGACTCCCGTCTTTTTTCTTGGTGTTATCGGATTTCTTTCTCTCTTGGGTATGTGAAGATGGTCATCTAGCCTTGCCTTCCCTATCCAACCAGAGATTCTCTCCAGTCCAACCTTGCCACCCAAGATCTATCTCCGGACTTTGCCATCGAAACCATGCCTTCCGAGTCACCGGAAGGGAAACCCTAATCCTTTCAGTTACAAAGGAACCTCAATTTCCTTTGATTTGTTGCCTCCCAAACTTTTCCCAATGATCATCCTTTATCTATAAACCCTGGATATGCAAAAATATTGCCAAGTCATTTGCAATATTTTTCATTTATAATTAATTCATTTTTCTGCCAGTTAAAGGAATTAAATCCAGGAAAATATCTATCCATCTCCAAAGTTCATGAAAACTTGTGGAGATATTCTTTGTGATCATATTGAGCTCCCATAAAAATATTGGCCACAATTAAATAAGGGAAATTGCCTTTTCCTATTTAAATCCAATATTGCATTTTGCGCCCTTTCTAAAGGAGCTACCATTTTGGTAGCCAGGAAAAATCCCAAATAATTTGTGGAGCTTCTCCTATCCGTATCTTCACCATCTCCATCAAGAACCTAAGTTCCATAGTTTAAATTTTGAGCACAACATCAATTTGCAAATTCTGTCCAGTTGGGCAATTTGCAAAGGAAGTGCTTTATTCATTGATCTATTTGAGCTAAAACTTTTCATGGGGGTTAACATTGATAAATAACTCATGGATACCAAAAATCAGCTCAATCCATCTATCCATTTTCCCACAGCATTTTCCTCAAGTTTATGTCCATTTGGAAGCACTGTGAAGGAAGTACCATTTTGGTGTACCCAAATGGTATGAAACTTTTACAGTGGCTTCATATGTGCATATCATCACCCTCCACCAAATTTGAGACAAATCCATTTAACCATTCTTCCCCAGCATCTCATTTCCATTTCTGGCCAGTTTGCAAGTTTGCAAAGGAAGTGCCAACTAGGCTTGCCAAATTGTGATGAATCTTGGCCAAGATAATCACCCTAGTGAGTGATCAACCTCTGCCAAGCATCATGCCAAGAGGAGTACTGTGGTGGACACAGCACTTGTCAAACACTTGGCTGCCAGCTATTGTTTGATCTTGGTTCAGTCACATCGGAAATCTCCCGTGCCGTCCAGCTGCACAAGTCGATCCAGGGAAGGGAGGAGAACACTCCAGACATGCTTTGGCAACGAGTGAGGCGTGGCAATGCCGTGGACACGCGGTGACCACGCGCAGAGCGCGCCAAACCAGTGCACTGTGCACTGGATCCTTCGGGAGCTCGTCTCCAGCGAGCTCTGGCTCGTCCGGACACGCCGACGAGCTTCCCACCGCGTGCAGGAGCCTTCTGGAGCTATCTCCCCCTCGTCCTCTAGCCCGTGGATGGTTGTGCCGACACGGATTCGCCGCCGGAACGCCGCCACTTCGCCGAGCTCTGGAAGTTCCGGCCGTCGTCGCGTAGCCCCTCCCCTAGCCTATTTAAGGCGTTCCCCGAGCCCTCCTCCTCTCCAGCGACATCCCCAGCCCTCTCTCTCGAGCTCCCAAAGCTCTCTGCCATCCCATGGCCGAAGCGGCCGCCGCCGATCCTCTCGGCCTGCCCCTGCCCGCGGCCCTCCCCTCCCTGTTCTTCGGTGCCCCGGACCTCCCTGGACTCCCGCTGATCGCCGCCGCCCTCCATTCTCCGCCGGGGAAGCCCCGCCGGCGCGCCCCCTTCTTCTACCGTGCCGGGCCGGAGCACCCGAGCGACGGCGCCCCGAAGCAGGCCGCCCCGAGCCGCCTGGAGGCCACCCACGGGCGCGGCGAGGTCGGGCGGGGCCAGTGCGCTCACCGGCCGGCCCTCCCGCGGCGCCAGGCGCCTGCCCCGACCGGCGGCCGAGCCCTCCTCTGCCTCCAGTCGCGTTGGAGAAGAAGGAGTCGGGGAGGAGGAGAGAGAAAGTTGTGGGGCCCGGCTGTAAGTGGCACAGGGGGTGGGCCCTGTCGGTTAAGTAAAGACGTACTAATCAGAGTACATTTTCTGTGAATAGAAAGCGTATTTACAAAAGTGCGCTTTCGTTTTTTTCAACCGGCGTCCGAAAAACTTATATTGCGGACGTTCACTGGTTTAGAGCGAAAATGAATATATTTTATTTATTTTCTTCCTAAACAATGAACGGCCATAACTTTTCACTCGTAACTCCGATCCAGGTGAAACCAACGCTCACGTCTCCAGTTCGTCGAGCCCGTTCCGATGAGGTCACTTTCATAATGTTTGCACATTCTGAAAATGACCATTTTGCCCTTGCCCTTCTATCAGCCCCCTCCGAGAGAGAACGATTTCCGGCGATCCTTTCCGCGGACTCCCCGCACTTCTTTCCGGAGTATTTCTTCGACCCCAGGCAGGCCGACCATCTGATATATGCCCTAAAGCATTGCTCTGTGTTATTCTTGCGTGTTTAATTAATGATATGCTTGTGCTAGAAATAATTAAACTCCTGCCATTTCGATATTGTCATTTACATTACCTGCTACTGCTCATCTTATCATTGCACTAATGACTTGTCGTGATATTATATGGAGATAGGTGGTTATGTTTTTATCATACTTAGCTACTGCCATCTCAAGTTATTGTGATAAACAACCATGCTTGTTAAATACTTGCTAAGGCTAAACCTAGTCGGTTGATCTAGAGTCACCTCTCCGGGCTTATCCGTGCAGCCACATTTGCCGGTATGGGACGGCCTTGACTTAGTCTGATCGCGTGCTCTTTCACCGGTGCCTCCAGACAGGGAAGGTTATGCGCGCGCTACCCTGGCCTGGTAGGCGGCGATAACCTTGTGAGCCCAGTTGATTGTTTAACCCGGGAATCCCCGTTTGGGACAGTTTGTGTGGCCACGATGGTGGCAGGTGTCACGCGGTGACACAGGGGCCACCCAGGGCAGGACTCCGGGGGAGGATGAATGCCGGTGGTACGATGGGAGAGTCACGGGTCAGGCAGGTTTCGTTGGAGCAACGCTGGTCCACCCGAATGGAATCACGAGGCCAGGTGCTCCATGGTGTGGGTAAAGTGCGCAACCTCTGCAGAGTGAAGAATCTATTCGAATAGCCGCATCCACGGTATTGGACAGTCCGTCCAGGCCTCACTAGGTGGTCAATTGTAATAATGATAATAATGATGGAAGAACACGTCTTGTGCAGACATCAGATGATGTCAGGAATATGATATGTTAGCCATGGGATGGCTATGAGATGAGTGGTCGGATGACCACATGATTTGGATTGGATTTGAATCAGATTCAGATTGGATCATGAGAATGTTCGGAGTATGGAATATTTACTTAGTATGCTTTACTTTACTATATGTACTTCAGTAGTTATCTTGCTAGATAATCCTGTTATGCCATGATAATTAATATTGCTCTAATAACAAATGCATGCTTGAATGCCATGGATTGCATTGCTTGGTGTATATGTTAGTTTGGTTTGCTTGCGAGTACATTCAAAAGGACTCAGCGGACTTTAACATGGCCAGGTTCACATAAGGATCCGTCGTCCGTCGACGAGGAGCCGGAGCGTTCGCGAGCTAGAAGAGTAACCCAGTCAGATCCCTGTGGATTGGAGCCGCACCAAGACCATGCTGCCCTAGATAGAGCCTTTCCGCTGCCATCACTCTTGTAATAGATCATGTAAGACTTGTATATCCATTAATAGAAATGCCTGTGTTCATGATACTTGTTGTAAACACGCATGCTAGAGTGATTTCCTGGGCTGGTATGCGTGGCGACCGTCTGGCTACAGTGGTAATCAGGCGGGGCGCCACAACGGATGGTATCAGAGCAGCCAGGCTGACTATAGGTTACCCTAGCCAGACTTCATTGTCTTGTGTTCAGTAGAAAGCCTAGATGGATTTTAGCCATCTTTGCCACCTGGCACGGCTACTATTGATCATAAGGCAACCTCATAGGTTTTCGGCTCCATCAGACCCCAGCTCTCGTGGCCTTTGCCGCCGGTGTGAAATGCTCGCACCCGGCAATGACCTGTGAGCCCTGAAACCCCTACGTAAACCAGATATCCTTACCTTGCTTGCTAGCCATGGCATTTCTCTTCTTACTCTAGTTTCGTTTGGGAAACGCTTATAAATTCTATCTGTCCTCGACAACCTTAGGAACGTTGACTAAGCCACTTTGGCTATAGTCCTGCATCGAGTGTGATGCTCCCTAAGGAAGTAGTAGGAGCTTGACACCAGTGCTACCAGGAGCATTGTGTCGTTTCGCTTCTAAATCCTTAGAGGTGCATCGAGTGCGCTATAATAGTTATACTAGTGGATCCTTGGCCACATGTGTAAGGTCCGCAAAAATTTGAGCTTCTTTTTTTTTTGGTTTTCGCGGTTCTTGTTTCTTTTGTCGATTCCGTCTCTCCGCTCCGACTGGATCCATCCGCAAGAGCTGCCTAAGAAGATCAGCATACAACTCGGATAATACCCAATAATCCAGATTCAACAAAAGTCAAGCCATGCCAACTGCCTGATATTCATAACAGCAACCTCGGATCTGTCAAGAACGAAGAATGGGTCAGAAGCAAAATATGTGTTCAACAGACAAGGCCAGAATATACCTAAGAGAGTTGGCCTCAGAACCGTTCATACCCGAGGAGCAGTCAGATGAGCTACCAAGAATAAACACCAGTAGGGACAAATGATTCCGTCCTTGACACAAGGATTATTTCAGTCAGTGGGGTGAACCTTGAGTCTTTTCTCAGTGGACCCAAGAATCATTTATCACCAACCGAGGACATATTTCAAGAATGTGAATGAGCCAAAAGCAGCAACAAAACTCCGGTACGTTGGCACAAATTTCAAAGCATATCTTGGAATTCACCGATGCAAATACAAAATTTTCTAGGCACTATGAACAAGGTTTGAGAGAAATATGGATAAGTTTACGGTTGCCTAGAATCAATGAGAACTTCAAATGCTTGGAAGTTCAACTAAATCAAATGGAATTATCCGCCGACTATGTACTACCGGCAACATATGGTATTCAGGATTAATTGTGAACATGAGGTCTGCATCAGTCATGCAACCTTTACAGCAACAATAATCAGACCAGCAGAAGGACAAGTGATGTGCATGACCAATGGAATGTCTTCAGTCAAGGTATGGCCTATATCAAGTTTTGGCTCTGCTATGGGTAAAATTCCGGATACTTCGGAAGGAAGCCAGAATCGGCCATAGATCCGACTGTGTACCCAAGGCTTCTAGTATAAGGAACCCAGCCTTCCCCCGCAAGCTACCAAAAAGAGCTTACGATACCAGACTGCCAATCTTCCTCGGTACGTCACTTGGTGAGAAAAGCTTCTGGGGTACGGCACTCCCATCTTCCACAGCGGGCTACCGCGGAAGACTTCCGGCATAAGGCACCTGACCTTCCGCGGCAAGCCACACATGAAGGAAAGCTTTTGAGGTATGATACCCAGCCTTCTTCAACACGCTACTCCGGCAGAAGCTTCGAGCATAAGGAATTCAGGCTTCTTCAACACACCATCGTGCCCCAACAAGCGTGTCAGAAGCAAGAACTAGTCTGTACACACATTCGCCTCAGAACCCAGTGGTTATGAAAGGATTTATCCTACACCTGCATATGTTGTGAGCATGCAGTCCAGTGGATCAGTTCATGCGAGCCACTCGTACATGGGAATGACTGTGTTCAGAGAAACATTGGCCCCATGTTTAAAAGAAGAATATGAGCACATCAACCCCTGCGAGGTATGCAAGAGTAAGTTGTGAGAACAAGCCCGACAAGCCGGGAAAACAATCAAGGAGCCGTATTGGCAGGTCATTACAGGTCCATCAAAGGAAGCCTCAAGAACAAGGAAGTGGTGTACAAACAACCTCTGTGATGGTCAACAAGATACAACTTCACGAACAGAGTGGTAATACCAATCCTTGTCATACTCTTGCATATACGGCCACAATAGTGCAGCCTGCATGTCATACTCATCATAAATACGGGCCATCAACCAAGATAAGAGGCTATACTCCGAAAGATACACCGGATGATAGCCATACTATGCTCAGCTCAGTGGTCATAGCAAGGACTACAGGAGCTATATATAACATAATTCTCTCCACAAGCGACAAAATTTGAAACAAGGCATTCAGATAGAACGACTCAAAGCACATCAGCATCAACAGCTCATAGACATCATGACATCATTGGAGTAAGAGATTACTGTCTATGATTACTTTGTGATCATGCCTAACATTTCAGTCGGGAACATAGCAGTAATAGTTCGGTCATGTTGTTCCTTGAATTATGGATCACCTAAGGACGAAGTCAGAATGCCTAAGACAGAAAGAAACATCGGTACAGAACCCACAGCCAGGTTGAGCATTATGACACAGAAAAAAGAAAGCTACTCTCACTCATTCGAGGCCATACGAGCACGTGAGCCTGGGACCAGGAAAGGATGTCTTGCCCATAACAGCCAGGGTGCGAAGCATTACAATAAAACCCGAAGCAGATACTTCCAGGCCCTGGAAATCGAGTTGTCTATTGATATTACCCACTACCCCACCCAGCAATACCACTACCAAGACAAAAGGTACACCTGACAGGAAAGAGAAGGATTCAAGAAAGCTGTGTGCAGAGACAACACATGGTCCATCAGAAGAGGCAGTTAAGAGGCCAGTGAACCAGCGAAGACAGGACAACTGATGGATCCAAGTCGCAAACAGGTAAGTTCCCCTTCACCGGGAGGTAAGCCTGGAAATCTCGAGGATGAGATTTTCTTAAGGGGGGTAGGTTTGTAACACCCTGGTTTTCCCTCCCTGTTTTTTTTCCTTTGCGGGATTTTGACTCCCGTCTTTTTTCTTGGTGTTATCGGATTTCTTTCACTCTTGGGTATGTGAAGATGGTCATCTAGCCTTGCCTTCCCTATCCAACCAGAGATTCTCTCCAGTCCAACCTTGCCACCCAAGATCTATATCCGGACTTTGCCATCGAAAACATGCCTTCCGAGTCACCGGAAGGGAAACCCTAATCCTTTCAGTTACAAAGGAACCTCAATTTCCTTTGATTTGTTGCCTCCCAAACTTTTGCCAGTGATCATCCTTTCTCTATAAACCCTGGATATGCAAAAATATTGCCAAGTCATTTGCAATATTTTTCATTTATAATTAATTCCTTTTTCTGCTAGTTAAAGGAATTAAATCCAGGAAAATATCTATCCATCTCCAAAGTTCATGAAAACTTGTGGAGATATTCTTTGTGATCATATTGAGCTCCCATAAAAATATTGGCCATAATTAAATAAGGGAAATTGCCTTTTCCTATTTAAATCCGATATTGCATTTTGGGCCCTTTCTAAAGGAGCTACCATTTTGGTAGCCAGGAAAAATCCCAAATAATTTGTGGAGCTTCTCCTATCCATATCTTCACCATTTCCATCAAGAACCTAAGTTCCATAGTTTAAATTTTGAGCACAACATCAATTTGCAAATTCTGTCCAGTTGGACAATTTTCAAAGGAAGTGCTTTATTCATTGATCTATTTGAGTTGAAACTTTTCGTGGGGGTTAACATTTCTAAATAACTCATGGATACCAAAATCAGCTCAATCCATCTATCCATTTTCCCATAGCATTTTCCCCAAGTTTCTGTCTATTTGGAAGCACTGTGAAGGAAGTACCATTTTGGTGTACCAAATGGTATGAAACTTTTACAGTGGCTTCATATGTTCATATCATCACCCTCCACCAAATTTGAGCCAAATCCATTTAGCCATTCTTCCCCAGCATCCTGATTTCCATTTCTGGCCAATTTGCAAGTTTGCAAAGGAAGTGCCAACTAGGCTTGCCAAATTGTGCTGAATCTTGGCCAAGATAATCACCCTAGTGAGTGATCAACCTCTGCCAAGCATCATGCCAAGAGGAGTACTGATGTGGCCACAACACTTGTCAAACACTTGGCTGCCAGCTGTTGTTTGATCTTGGTTCGGTCACATCGGAACTCTCTCGTGCCGTCCAGCTGCACAAGTCGATCCAGGGAAGGGAGGAGAACACTCTAGACAAGCTTTGGCAACGAGTGCGGCGTGGCAATGCCGTGGCCACGAGGTGACCACGCGCAGAGCGCGCCAAACCAGTGCACTGTGCACTGGATCCTTCGGGAGCTCATCTCCAGCGAGCTCTGGCTCGTCTGGACACGCCGACGAGCTTCCCACCGCGTGCAGGAGCCTTCTGGAGCTATCTCCCCCTCGTCCTCTAGCCCGTGGATGGCTGTGCCGACACGGATTCACCGCCGGAACGCCGCCACCTCGCCGAGCTCTGGAAGCTCCGGCCGTCGTCGCGTAGCCCCTCCCCTAGCCTATTTAAGGCGTTCCCCGAGCCCTCCTCCTCTCCAGCAACCTCCCCAGCCCTCTCTCTAGAGCTCCCGGAGCTCTCTGCCCTCCCATGGCCGAAGCGGCCGCCGCCGATCCCCTCGGCATGCCCCTGCCCACGGCCCTCCCCTCCCTGTTCTTCGGTGCCCCGGACCTCCCTGGACTCCCGCTGATCGCCGTCGCCCTCCATTCTCCGTCGGGGAAGCCCCGCCGGCGCCCCCCCTTCTTCAGCCGTGCCGGGACGGAGCACCCGCGCCACGGCGCCCCGAAGCAGGCCGCCTCGAGCCGCTTGGAGGCCACCCATGGGCGCGGCGAGGTCGGGCGGGGCCAGTGCGCTCACCGGCCGGCCGTCCCGCGGCGCCAGGCACCTGCCCCGACCGGGGGCCGAGCCCTCCTCTGCCTCCAGTCGCGTTGGAGAAGAAGGAGACAGGGAGGAGGAGAGAGAAAGTTGTGGGGCCCGGCTATAAGTGGCACGGGGGATGGGCCCCGTCGGTTAAGTAAAGACGTACTAATCAGAGTACATTTTCTGTGAATAGAAAGCGTATTTTCAAAAGTGCGCTTTCGTTTTTTTCAACCGGCGGCCGAAAAACTTATATTGCGGACGTTCACTGGTTTAGAGCGAAAATGAATATATTTTATTTATTTTCTGCCTAAACAATGAGCGGCCATAACTTTTCGATCGTAACTCCGATCCAGGTGAAACCAACGCTCACGTCTCCAGTTCGTCGAGCCCGTTCCGATGAGGTCACTTTCATAATGTTTGCACATTCTGAAAATGACCATTTTGCCCTTGCCCTTCTATCAGCCCCCTCCGAGAGAGAACGGTTTCCGGCGATCCTTTCCGCGGACTCCCCGCACTTCTTTCCGGAGTATTTCTTCGACCCCAGGCAAGCCAACCATCTGATATATGCCCTAAAGCATTGCTCTGTTTTATTCTTGCGTGTTTAATTAATGATATGCTTGTGCTAGAAATAATTAAACTCCTGCCATTTCGATATTGTCATTTACATTACCTGCTACTGCTCATCTTATCATTGCACTAATGACTTGTCGTGATATTATATGGAGATAGGTGGTTATGTTTTTATCATACTTAGCTACTGCCATCTCAAGTTATTGTGATAAACAACCATGCTTGTTAAATACTTGCTAAGGCTAAACCTAGTCGGTTGATCTAGAGTCACCTGTCCGGGCTTATCCGTGCAGCCACATTTGCCGGTATGGGACGGACTTGACTTGGTCTGATCGCGTGCTCTTTCACCGGTACCTCCAGACAGGGAAGGTTATGCGCGTGCGCTACCCTGGCCCGGTAGGCGGCGATAACCTTGTGAGCCCAGTTGATTGTTTAACCCGGGAGTCCCCGTTTGGGACAGTTTGTGTGGCCACGACGGTGGCAGGTGTCACGCGGTGACACAGGGGCCACCCAGGGCAGGACTCCGGGGGAGGATGAATGCCAGTGGTACGATGGGAGAGTCATGGGTCAGGCAGGTTTCGTTGGAGCAACGCTGGTCCACCCGAATGGGATCACGAGGCCAGGTGCTCCATGGTGTGGGTAAAGTGCGCAACCTCTGCAGAGTGAAGAATCTATTCGAATAGCCGCGTCCACGGTATTGGACAGTCCGTCCAGGCCTCACTAGGTGGTCAACCGTAATAATGATAATAATGATGGAAGAACTCGTCTTGTGCAGACATCAGATGATGTCAGGAATATGATATGTTAGCCATGGGATGGCTATGAGATGAGTGGTCGGATGACCACATGATTTGGATTGGATTTGGATCAGATTCAGATTGGATCGTGAGAATGTTCGGAGTATGGAATATTTACTTAGTATGCTTTACTTTACTGTATGTACTTCAGTAGTTATCTTGCTAGATAAGCCTGTTATGCCATGATAATTAATATTGCTCTAATAACAAATGCATGCTTGAATGCCATGGATTGCATTGCTTGGTGTATATGTTAGTTTGGTTTGCTTGCGAGTATATTCAAAAGTACTCAGCGGACTTTAACATGGCCAGGTTCACATAAGGATCCGTCGTCCGTCGACGAGGAGCCGGAGCGTTCGCGAGCTAGAAGAGTAACCCAGTCAGATCCATGTGGATTGGAGCCGCACCAAGACCATGCTGCCCTAGATAGAGCCTTTCTGCTGCCATCACTCTTGTAATAGATCATGTAAGACTTGTATATCCATTAATAGAAATGCCTGTGTTCATGATACTTGTTGTAAACGCGCATGCCAGAGTGATTTCCTGGGCTGGTATGCGTGGCGACCGTCTGGCTACAATGGTAATCAGGCGGGGCGCCACACCTTAATGCACCGTTCGGTGCACCACCCCCCTCAAGCGTCGTTTGTAGATGTTGTGAACATCTGACAGATACGTTCTGATGACTACTTGATAGTTCAGTGCGTCTTGCATTACGGCTTAGAATTGAGGCTCCAAAACGTTTTGAACGTCACGGAACATATGAGATGTTCTAAGAGCTGAAATTGGGATCTCAGGCTCGTGTCTGTGTTGAGAGGTATGAGGCCTCCAAACAAGATTCTTTGCCTGCAAGATGATGGAGAATAGCTCAATCGGTGAGCATGTGCTCAGATTGTCTGGGTGCTACAATCACTTGAATCGAGTGGGAGTTTATCTTCCAGATAAGATAGTGATTGATATAGTTCTCTAAGTCACTGCCACTAAGCTACTAGAAGCTTCGTGATGAACTATAAAATGCCAGGGATGGAAATAATGATCCCCGAGCTATTCGCGATGTTTGACACCGCGAAGGTAGAAATCAAGAAGGAGCATCAAGTGTTGATGGTTAGTAAAACCACTAGTTTCGAGAAGGGCAAGGGCAAGGAGGGATACTTCATGGATGGCAAGCCAGTTGCTGCTCCAGTAAAGAAACCCAAGGTTGAACCCAAACCCGAGACTGAGTGCTTCTACTATGAGGAGAACGGTCACTGAAGCGGAACTGCCCCGGATACATGGCAGATAAGAAGGCTGGCAACGTCAACAGAAGCATATTTGATATACGTTTTATTCATGTGTACCTTGCTAGTACTCCTAGTAGCACCTGGGTATTAGATACCAGTTCAGTTGCTAAATGTTGGTAACTCGAAATAAAAGCTACGGAATAAACGGAGACTAGCTAAGGGCGAGGTGACGATGTGTGTTGGAAGTGTTTCCAAGGTTGATGTGATCACCATCGCACGCTCTCTCTACCTTCGGGATTAGTGATGAACCTAAATAAATGTTATTTGGTGTTTGCGTTGAGCATAAACGTGATTAGATCGTGTCTATTGCAATACGGTTATTCATTTAAATTAGAGAATAATGGTTATTCCGTTTACATGAATAATACCTTCAATGGTCATGCACCCAATGTGAATGGTTCATTGAATCTCGATCGTAGTGTTACACATGTTCATAATATTGATGCCAAAAAATGCAAAGTTAATAATGATAGTACCACATACTTGTGGCACTGCCGCTAAAGGTCATATTGGTGTAAAACGCATGCAGAAACTCCATGCTGATGGATCTTTGGACTCATTCGATTTTGAATCGGTTGAGACATGCAGACCATGCCTCATGGGCAAGATGACTAAGACCCCGTTTTCCGATATGATGGAGCGGGCAAGTGACTTATTGGAAATGATACATGTTGATGTATGCGGTCCAATGAGTGTTGTAGGGTGCGGTGGATATCGTTATTTTCTTACCTTCACTGATGATTTGAGTAGATATGGGTATATTTACTTAATGAAACACAAGTCTGAATCGTTTGAAAAGTTCAAGCAAATTCAAAGTGAAGTTTGAGATCATCGTGACAAGAAGATAAAATGTCTATGATATGATCGTGGAGGCGAATATCTGAGTTACGAGTTTGGTATACAACTTAAGACAACGTGAAAGTTGTTTCACAACTCACGCCACCTGGAACACCATAGTGTGATGGTGTGTCTGAACGTCGTAGTCGTGCTCTATTGGATATGGTGCATACTATGATATCTCTTATCATTTTGCCACTATCGTTTTGAGGTTTTGCGTTAGAGACAACTACATCACTTTAAATAGGGCACCATTTAAGTCCGTTGAGATGACACCGTATGAATTTTGGTTTGGCGGAAACCTAAGCTGTCATTTCTTAATGTTTGGGGCTGCGACGCTTATGTGAAAAAGGGTTTCAACCTGATGAGCTCAAACCCAAAGAGGACAAATGCATCTTTATAGAATACCCTAACGTAACAGTTGGGTAAACCTTCTATCTCAGATCCAAGCACAAAGTATTTGTTGCTAGAAACGGGTCCTTTCTCGAGAAAGATTTTCTCTCGAAAGCATTGAGTGGGAGGAAGATAGAACTTGATGTGGTTGTTGAACCTTTGTTTCAACTAGAGAGTAGCGCAGCGCAGAAAGTTGTTTCTGTGGAGCCTACATTAGTTGAAGAGGAAGTTAATGATGATGATCATGAAGCTTTGGATCAAGTTACTATCGAACCTCGTAGGTCGACAAGGACGCGTACTGCTCCTGAGTGGTACGGCAACCCTGTCTTAGAGGTCATGTTGTTGGACAACGATGAACCTACGAGCTATGGAGAAGCGATGATGGGCCCGGATTTTGAGAAATGGTTAGAGGCCATGAAATCCGAGATGGGATCTGTTGGAAATATGCCCTAGAGGCAATAATAAATTGGTTATTATTATATTTCCTTGTTAATGATAATTGTTTATTATCCATGCTATAATTGTATTGATTGGAAACTCAAATACATGTGTGGGTACATAGACAACACTGTGTCCCTAGTAAGCCTCTAGTTGACTAGCTTGTTGATCAAAGATGGTTAAGGTTTCCTAGCCATGGACATGAGATGTCATTTGATAACGGGATCACATCATTAGGAGAATGATGTGATGGACAAGACCCAAACTGTAAACGTAGCATTTGATCGTGTCAGTTTATTGCTATTGTTTTCTGCATGTCAAGTATCTGTTCCTTTGACCATGAGATCATGCAACTCACTGACACCGGAGGAATACCTTGTGTGTATCAAACGTCGCAACGTAACTGGGTGACTATAAAGGTGCTCTACAGGTATCTCCGAGGGTGTCTGTTGGGTTGGCATGGATCAAGACTGGGATTTGTTACTCCGTGTGACGGAGAGGTATCTCAGGGCCCACTCGGTAATACAACATCACATTGAGCCTTGCAAGCAATGTGACTAAAGTGTTAGCCACGAGATCTTGTATTACGGAACGAGTAAAGAGACTTGCCGGTAACGAGATTGAACTAGGTATAGTGATACCGACGATCGAATCTCGGGCAAGTAACATACCGAAGAACAAAGGGAACAGCATACGGGATTAACTGAATCCTTGACATAGAGGTTCGACCGATAAAGATCTTCGTAGAATATGTAGGAGCCAATATGGGCATCCAGGTCCCGCTATTGGTTATTGGCCGTAGAGGTGTCTCGGTCATGTCTACATAGTTCTCGAACCCGCAGGGTCTACACACTTAACGTTTGGTGACGATTAGTATAATTGAGTTATTATGTTGGTGACCGAAAGTTGTTCGGAGTCCCGGATAAGATCCCGGACATGACGAGGATCTCCGGAAGAGTCCGGAGGTAAAGATTGATATATGTGATAATAGTGTTTCGATCTCCGGAAGAGTTCCAGAGTTCACCGGAATGGGTTCCGGATGTTTACCGAAGTGTTCGGGTGCAGCAACACTTTATATGGGCCAAAGGGATAAAGCCCACGAGGTATTGGAAAGCGCAAAAGTAGTTTTGCTGCCGCGTAAGCGGTACTACCGCTTGTGTGAAGCGGTACTACCGCCCGAGCGGTACTACCGCTTGTGTGAAGCGGTACTACCGCCCAAGCGGTACTACCGCTTGTGTGAAGCGGTACTACCGCTTGTGTGCGGCTGTGCACGGTTCGGCAGGGATCCGAGTTGGACTCTTTCCCTGCGGGCCAAACCGACCTTGTGCGGGCAAAACCGACCTAGAGGAGGCTTTTACTCCAAGTTTAGACCCCAAGGCTCAACATATAAATAGAGGGGCAGGGCTAGCACACGGGACACATCAGGATTCCCCAAGCCGTGTGCCGGCAACCCTAGCCCTCTAGTTCCTCCGTCATAATCTCCGTAGCGCTTGGCGAAGCCCTGCAGAGATTGTTCCTCACCACCATCACCACGCCGTCGTGCTGCTGGAACTCAACCACTACTTCACCATCGCTCGCTGGATCGAGGAGGTGAAGGCGTCATCAAGCCGTACGTGTGTTGAACGCGGAGGTGCCGTCCGTTCGGCACTAGATCGGAAGGATCGTGATTGGATCGCGGGACGCTCGGCGATTTGGATCGCGAAGACGTTCGACTACATCAACCGCGTTTATTAACGCTTCCGCTTAGCGATCTACAAGGGTATGTAGATTCACTCTCCCTCTCGTAGATGCTCATCACCATGGATAGATCTTATGTGTGCGTAGGAAAATTTTTGTTTCCCATGCAACGTTCCCCAACAGTGGCATCATGAGCTAGGTCTATGCGTAGATGAGATCTCGAGTAGAACACAAACGAGTTGTGGGCGTGGGTGTATACATATTGCTTGCCGTTACTAGTTGATACTTGATTCAGCGGCATTGTGAGATGAAGCGGCCCGGACCGACATTACGCGTACGCTTACGCGAGACTGGTTTTACCGCTGCGTGCACTTGTTGCATAAAGGTGACTGGCGGGTGTCTGTCTCTCTCACTTTAGTTGAATCGGTTCAATGAAGAGGGTTCTTTTAGAAGATCAAAAAGCAATCACTACACCACGTTGTGGTTTTGCGTAGGTAAGAACGGTTCTTGCAAACCCGTAGCAGCCACGTAAAATTTGCAACAACAATTAGAGGACGTCTAACTTGTTTTTGCAGGGTATGTTGTGATGTGATATGGCCAATTACATGATGAGATATATGTGATGTATGAGATGATCATGTTTTGTATAGAATATCACGACTTGCATGTCGATGAGTACGGCAACTGGCAGGAGCCATAGAGTTGTCTTTAATTATTGTATGACCTGCGTGTCAATCATTAAGCGCTATGTAATGCTTTACTTTATCGCTAAACGTTAGCTATAGTCGTGGAAGCAACAGTCAGCGCGACAACCTTATGGCGACACGTTGATGGAGATCAAGATGATGGAGATCATGGTGTCATGCCGGTGACGATGGAGATCATGCCGGTGCTTTGGAGATGGAGATCAAAAGCACAAGTTCATGGCCATATCATGTCACTTATGATTTGCATGTGATGTTAATCCTTTTATGCATCTTATTTTGCTTAGGACGACGGTAGCATTATAAGGTGATCCCTCACTTAAATTTCAAGATAAATTGTGTTCTCCCCAAGTGTGCACCGTTGCGAAAGTTCGTCGTTTCGAGACACGCCGTGATGATCGGGTGTGATAGACTCTACGTTCGCATACAACGGGTGTAAGCCATGTTACACGTGCGGAACACTCGGGTTAAACTTGACGAGCCTAGCATGTACAGACATGGCCTCGGAACACAAGAGACCGAAAGGTCGAACATGAGTCATATAGTAGATATGATCAACATGAAGATGTTCACCATTGAAACCACCTCAACTCACGTGATGATCGGACTTGAGTTGGTGGATTTGGATCATGTTACACTCGAATGACCGGAGGGATGTCAATTTGAGTGGGAGTTTTTAAGTAATATGATTAACTAAACTCATTATCTAGAACAATAGTCTAAGTTGTCTTTGCTATATTTATGTTGTAGATCATGGCTCGCGCAGTAGCACCCCTGAATTTTAATGCGTTCCTAGAGAAAGCTAAGTTGAAAGATGATGGAAGTAACTTTGTGGACTGGGCCCGTAATCTAAGGATTATCCTTACGGCTTCCCAGAAGGCTTATGTCCTTGATGCACCGCTTGGTGATCCACCCGCTCCAGTTGAGTCTCTAGACGTTGTGAACGCCTGGCAGGCTCGTTCTGATGATTACTCAATAGTTCAATGTGCAATGTTGTATGGCTTAGAACCGGGACTTCAAAGACGTTTTGAACGTCATGGAGCATATGAGATGTTCCAGGAGTTGAAGTTTATCTTTCAGAAGAATGCCCGGATCGAGAGATATGAGATCTCCGACAAATTCTATGCTTGCAAGATGGAGGAGAACGGGTCTATCAGTGATCACGTGCTCAGAATGTCTGGGTACTCCACCCGTCTGGCTGAGTTAGGGATGCCCCTTCCGCCAGAGGCTATCACTGACAGAGTTCTTCAATCATTGCCACCTAGCTACAAGAGCTTCGTGTTGAACTATAACATGCACGGGATGAACAAGTCAGTCGCCGAGCTGTTTGCGATGCTGAAAATCGCTGAGTCTGAAATTCAGAAGGAGCATCAAGTGTTGATGGTCAATAAAACCACTAGTTTCAAGAAAAATGGCAAGGGTAAGAAGGGTAACTCCAAGAAGAGTGGCAAAGCAGTTGCTCCTCTCGTGAAGAAACCCAAGGCTGGACCCAAACCAGAAACTGTGTGTTTTCATTGCAAGGGAACTGGACACTGGAAGCGGAATTGCCCCAAGTATTTGGCTGACAAGAAGGCGGCCAACAACAAACAAGGTATATATGATATACATGTTATTGATGTGTACCTTACCAACTCTCGTTGTAGTGCCTGGGTATTTGATACCGGTGCGGTTGCTCATATTTGCAACTCAAAACAGGAACTGCGGAATAGACGGAGGCTGGCAAAGGACGAAGTGACGATGCGCGTGGGAAATGGTTCCAAGGTTGATGTGATCGCCGTCGGCACGCTCGCTCTTCGATTACCGTCGGGATTAGTGATGAACCTAAATAAGTGTTATTTGGTGCCTGCGTTAAGCATGAACATTATATCTGGATCTTGTTTATTGCGAGACGGTTACTCATTTAAATCAGAGAATAATGGTTGTTCTATTTATATGAGTAATATCTTTTATGGTCATGCACCCAATGTAAGGGGTTTATTCTTATTGAATCTCGATAGTAATGATACACATGTTCATAACATTGATGCCAAAAGATGTAGAATTGATAATGATAATACCACTTTCTTGTGGCACTGCCGTTTAGGTCATATTGGCGTAAAACGCATGAAGAAGCTCCATGCTGATGGACTTTTGGAGTCACTTGATTTTGAATCACTTGACACATGTGAGCCATGCCTCATGGGCAAGATGACTAAAACGCCGTTCTCTGGAACAATGGAACGGGCAAGTGACTTATTGGAAATCATACATACTGATGTGTGCGGTCCAATGAGTATTGAGGCGCGCGGTGGTTATCGTTACTTTCTCACCTTCACTGATGACTTAAGTAGATATGGGTATATTTACTTAATGAAACACAAGTCTGAAACATTTGAAAAGTTCAAACAATTTCAGAGTGAAGTTGAGAATCATCGTAACAAGAAGATTAAATTCCTACGATCTGATCGAGGAGGAGAATATCTGAGTTATGAGTTTGGCAGTCACTTAAGACAGTGTGGAATTGTTTCACAATTGACACCGCCTGGAACACCACAGCGTAATGGTGTGTCCGAACGTCGTAATCGAACCTTATTAGATATGGTGCGATCTATGATGTCTCTTGCCGATTTGCCACTATCGTTTTGGGGTTATGCATTAGAGACAGCTGCATTCACTTTAAATAGGGCACCATCGAAATCCGTTGAGACGACGCCATATGAACTTTGGTTTGGCAAGAAGCCAAAGCTGTCGTTTCTTAAAGTTTGGGGATGTGATGCTTATGTCAAAAAGCTTCAGCCTGAAAAGCTGGAACCCAAAGCGGAGAAATGCGTCTTCATAGGATACCCAAAAGAGACAGTTGGGTATACCTTCTATCTCAGATCCGAAGGCAAAATGTTTGTCGCTAAAAACGGAACATTTCTTGAGAAAGAGTTTCTCTCGAAAGAATTGAGTGGGAGGAAGATAGAACTTGATGAGGTTATTGAACCTTTACTTCAACCTGAGAGTAGCGCAGCGCAGAAAGTTGTTTCTGTGGAGCCTACATTAGCTGAAGAGGAAGTTAATGATGATGATCATGAAGCTTTGGATCAAGTTGCTATCGAACCTCGTAGGTCGACAAGGACGCGTACTACTCCTGAGTGGTACGGCAACCCTGTCTTAAAAATCATGTTGTTAGACAACGATGAACCTACGAGCTATGGAGAAGCGATGATGGGCCCGGATTCCGAGAAGTGGTTAGAGGCCATGAAATCCGAGATGGGATCCATGTATGAAAACAAAGTATGGACTTTGGAAGTATTACCTGAAGGGCGTAAGGCCATTCAGAACAAATGGATCTTTAAGAGGAAGACGGACGCGGACGGTAATGTCACCGTCTATAAAGCTCGACTTGTGGCAAAGGGTTTTTCACAAGTTCAAGGAGTTGACTACGATGAGACCTTCTCACCCGTAGCGATGCTTAAGTCCGTCAGAATCATGTTAGCAATAGCTGCCTTTTTCAATTATGAAATTTGGCAGATGGATGTCAAAACAGCGTTCCTTAACGGTTACCTTAAGGAAGAGTTGTATATGATGCAACCAGAAGGTTTTGTCGATCCAGAGAATGCTGACAAAGTTTGCAAACTCCAGCGATCCATTTATGGACTGGTGCAAGCATCTCGGAGTTGGAATCTTCGTTTTGATGAGGTGATCAAAGCGTTCGAGTTTATACAAGTTTACGGAGAAGCTTGTATTTACAAGAAAGTGAGTGGGAGCTCTATAGCGTTTCTAATATTATATGTGGATGACATATTGCTGATTGGAAACAATATAGAAATGCTGGAAAGCGTAAAGGAATATTTGAACAAGAGTTTTTCAATGAAGGACCTAGGAGAAGCTGCTTTCATATTAGGCATCAAGATCTATAGAGATAGATCAAGACGCTTAATAGGACTTTCACAAAGCACATACCTTGATAAGATTTTGAAGAAGTTCAAAATGGATCAGTCCAAGAAGGGGTTCTTGCCTGTTTTGCAAGGTGTGAAGTTGAGTAAGACTCAATGCCCAGTGACTGCAGAAGATAGAGAAAAGATGAGTGTCATCCCCTATGCTTCAGCCATAGGCTCTATCATGTATGCAATGCTGTGCACAAGACCCGATGTCAGCCTTGCCATAAGTATGGTCGGAAGGTTTCAAGGTGATCCAGGAATGGAACACTGGACGGCGGTCAAGAATATCCTGAAGTACCTGAAAAGGACTAAGGACATGTTTCTCGTTTATGGAGGTGATCAAGAGCTCGTCGTAAAGGGTTACGTCGATGCAAGCTTTGACACTGATCCGGATGACTCTAAGTCGCAAACCGGATACGTATTTATTCTTAATGGGGGTGCGGTTAGCTGGTGCAGTTCCAAGCAAAGCGTGGTAGCTGATTCTACATGCGAAGCGGAGTACATCGCAGCCTCGGAGGCGGCGAAGGAAGGTGTCTGGATGAAGGAGTTCATGACAGATCTTGGAGTAGTGCCTAGTGCACTTAACCCAATGACTCTGTTTTGTGATAATACTGGTGCCATTGCTCTAGCCAAGGAACCAAGATTTCACAAGAGGACCAGACACATAAAGCGACGTTTCAATTCCATCCGCGATTACATCAAGGAGGACGACATAAATATTTGCAAAGTACACACGGATCTAAATGTTGCAGATCCGATGACTAAACCTCTTCCAAAGGCTAAACATGAACAACACCAGAACTGCATGGGTGTTCGATTCATTACAATGTAAATCACATAGTGATGTGAACTAGATTATTGACTCTAGTGCAAGTGGGAGACTGTTGGAAATATGCCCTAGAGGCAATAATAAATTGGTTATTATTATATTTCCTTGTTAATGATAATTGTTTATTATCCATGCTATAATTGTATTGATTGGAAACTCAAATACATGTGTGGGTACATAGACAACACTGTGTCCCTAGTAAGCCTCTAGTTGACTAGCTTGTTGATCAAAGATGGTTAAGGTTTCCTAGCCATGGACATGAGATGTCATTTGATAACGGGATCACATCATTAGGAGAATGATGTGATGGACAAGACCCAAACTGTAAACGTAGCATTTGATCGTGTCAGTTTATTGCTATTGTTTTCTGCATGTCAAGTATCTGTTCCTTTGACCATGAGATCATGCAACTCACTGACACCGGAGGAATACCTTGTGTGTATCAAACGTCGCAACGTAACTGGGTGACTATAAAGGTGCTCTACAGGTATCTCCGAGGGTGTCTGTTGGGTTGGCATGGATCAAGACTGGGATTTGTTACTCCGTGTGACGGAGAGGTATCTCAGGGCCCACTCGGTAATACAACATCACATTGAGCCTTGCAAGCAATGTGACTAAAGTGTTAGCCACGAGATCTTGTATTACGGAACGAGTAAAGAGACTTGCCGGTAACGAGATTGAACTAGGTATAGTGATACCGACGATCGAATCTCGGGCAAGTAACATACCGAAGAACAAAGGGAACAGCATACGGGATTAACTGAATCCTTGACATAGAGGTTCGACCGATAAAGATCTTCGTAGAATATGTAGGAGCCAATATGGGCATCCAGGTCCCGCTATTGGTTATTGGCCGTAGAGGTGTCTCGGTCATGTCTACATAGTTCTCGAACCCGCAGGGTCTACACACTTAACGTTTGGTGACGATTAGTATAATTGAGTTATTATGTTGGTGACCGAAAGTTGTTCGGAGTCCCGGATAAGATCCCGGACATGACGAGGATCTCCGGAAGAGTCCGGAGGTAAAGATTGATATATGTGATAATAGTGTTTCGATCTCCGGAAGAGTTCCAGAGTTCACCGGAATGGGTTCCGGATGTTTACCGAAGTGTTCGGGTGCAGCAACACTTTATATGGGCCAAAGGGATAAAGCCCACGAGGTATTGGAAAGCGCAAAAGTAGTTTTGCTGCCGCGTAAGCGGTACTACCGCTTGTGTGAAGCGGTACTACCGCCCGAGCGGTACTACCGCTTGTGTGAAGCGGTACTACCGCCCAAGCGGTACTACCGCTTGTGTGAAGCGGTACTACCGCTTGTGTGCGGCTGTGCACGGTTCGGCAGGGATCCGAGTTGGACTCTTTCCCTGCGGGCCAAACCGACCTTGTGCGGGCAAAACCGACCTAGAGGAGGCTTTTACTCCAAGTTTAGACCCCAAGGCTCAACATATAAATAGAGGGGCAGGGCTAGCACACGGGACACATCAGGATTCCCCAAGCCGTGTGCCGGCAACCCTAGCCCTCTAGTTCCTCCGTCATAATCTCCGTAGCGCTTGGCGAAGCCCTGCAGAGATTGTTCCTCACCACCATCACCACGCCGTCGTGCTGCTGGAACTCAACCACTACTTCACCATCGCTCGCTGGATCGAGGAGGTGAAGGCGTCATCAAGCCGTACGTGTGTTGAACGCGGAGGTGCCGTCCGTTCGGCACTAGATCGGAAGGATCGTGATTGGATCGCGGGACGCTCGGCGATTTGGATCGCGAAGATGTTCGACTACATCAACCGCGTTTATTAACGCTTCCGCTTAGCGATCTACAAGGGTATGTAGATTCACTCTCCCTCTCGTAGATGCTCATCACCATGGATAGATCTTATGTGTGCGTAGGAAAATTTTTGTTTCCCATGCAACGTTCCCCAACAGGATCCATGTATGAAAACAAAGTATGGGCTTTGGAAGTATTACCTGAAGGGCGAAAGGCCATTCAGAACAAGTGGATCTTTAAAAGGAAGACGGACGCGGACGGTAATGTCACCGTCTATAAAGCTCGACTTGTGCCAAAGGGTTTTTCACAAGTTCAAGGAGTTGGCTACGATGAGACTTTCTCACCCGTAGCGATGCTAAAGTCTGTTGGAATTATGTTAGCAGTTGCTGCATTTTTCGATTATGAAATCTGGCAGATGGATGTCAAAACAGAGTTTCCTTAACGGTTTCCGTGAGGAAAGGTTGTATGTGATACAACCAGAAGGTTTTGTCAGTCCTAAGGATGCTAAAATGTATGCAAGCTCCAGCGATCCTTTTATGGACTGGAGCAAGCATCTCGGAGTTGGAATATACGCTTTGATGAGGTGATCAAAGTTTTTTGGTCTATACAAAGTTTATGAGAAACTTGTATTTACAATAAAGTGACTGGGAGCACTATAGAATTTCTGATAAGTATATATGGATGACATATTGTTGATCAAAAATGATGTAGAATTTCTGGAAAGCATAAAGGGTTGTTTGAAAAGGAGTTTTTCAAAGGAAAACCTGGAATGAAGCTACTTAAATATTGGGCATCGGGATCTATAGAGATAGATCAAGACATCTGATAAAACTTTCAATGAGTACATACCTTGACAAAATTTTGAAAGAGTTCAAAATGGATCAGTCAAAGAAAGAGTTCTTGCCTGATTTGTAAGGTGTGGAGTTGAGTGAGACTCAAAAGCTCGACCACGGCAGAAGAAAGAGAAAGGACGAAGGTCGTCCCCTATGCCTTATCCATAGGCTCTGTATAGTATGCCATGCTGTGTACCGCACTTGGTGTGTGCCTTGCCATGAGTCTGTCAAGGGGTACAAGAGTGGTCCAGGAGTGGATCACTGGACAGTGGTCAAGATTATCCTTAGTAACTAGAGGACTAAGGAAATATTTCTCGATTATGGAGGTGATAAAGAGTTCGTCGTAAAGGGTTACGTCGATGCAAGCTTTAACACCAATCCGGATGACTCTTAGTAGCAATCCGGATACGTATAGTGGAGCAGCCATTTGGAATAGCTCCAAGTGGAGTGTGGTAGCAGTATCTACAGTATGACATAGAGATTTGCAAAGTACACATGGATCTGAATGTCACAGACCCGTTGACTAAAACCTCTTTCACATGCAAAACATGATCGAACCCCAGAACTCATTGGGTGTGAGATTCATAGAATGTAAATCACATAGCGATGTGAGCTAGATTATTGACTCTAGTGCAAGTGGGAGACTGTTGGAAATATGCCCTAGAGGCAATAATAAATTAGTTATTATCATATTTCCTTGTTCATGATAATCGTTTATTATCCATGCTATAATTGTATTGATTGGAAACTCAAATACATGTGTGGATACATAGACAACAAAGTGTCCCTAGTATGCCTCTAATAGACTAGCTCGTTGATCAAAGATGGTCAAGGTTTCCTAGCCATGGACATGAGATGTCATTTGATAACGGGATCACATCACTAGGAGAATGATGTGATGGACAAGACCCAAACTATAAACATAGCATATGATCATGTCAGTTTATTGCTATAGTTTTCTGCATGTCAAGTATCTGTTCCTATGACCATGAGATCATGCAACTCACTGACACCGGAGGAATACCTTGTGTGTATCAAACGTCACAACGTAACTGGGTGACTATAAAGATGCTCTACAGGTATCTCCGAAGGTGTCTGTTGAGCTGGCATGGATCGAGACTGGGATTTGTTACTCCGTATGACGGAGAGGTATCTCAAAGCCCACTCGGTAATACAACATCACAATAAGCCTTGCAAGCAATGTGACTAAGTGTTAGCCACGGGATCTTGTATTACGGAATGAGTAAAGAGACTTGCCGGTAACGAGATTGAACTAGGTATAGAGATACCGACGATCGAATCTCGGGCAAGTAACATACCGAAGAACAAAGGGAACAGCGTACGGGATTAACTGAATCCTTGACATAGAGGTTCAACCAATAAAGATCTTCGTACAATATCTAGGAACCAATATGGGCATCCAGGTCCCGCTATTGGTTATTGACCATAGAGGTGTCTCGGTCATGTCTACATAGTACTCGAACCCGCAGGGTCTGCACACTTAACGTTCGGTGACGTTTCGGTAGTATTGAGTTATGTATGGTGGTGACCGAAGGTTGTTCAGAGTCCTGGATGAGATCCCGGATGTCACGAGGAGCTCCGGAATGGTCCGGAGGTAAAGATTGATATATAGGAAGTCCTGTTTTGGTCACCGGAAAAGTTTCGGGTATTTCTGGTAGTGTACCGGGAGTGCTGGAGGGCCATCGGGAGGGGCCACCCACGCCGGGAGGCCACATGGGCCTGAGGGGTGGTGCACCAGCCCTTAGTGGTCTGGGAAAACCAGCCCCACAAGGCCCATGCGGCTAGGCAGGTGGGAAAGGAAAAAAAACCCAAGGAAAGGGAAGGATTCCAAGTAGGATTGGAATCCTACTTGGAGTAGGATTGGAGGTGGATTCCTCCACCTCCTCCTAGTTCGGCCGAATCCTCCTTGTGGAGGGTTTGAGGCTGCCTCCTCCCCACCCTTCCTCATATATACTAGAGGATTTGAGGGCAGCCCCAACCCTAATTGCCACGTGCTGCCCTCTTCTTCCTCTAGATCGTTTCTCCTCTAGTCTAGTTTCGGCGGTGCTTAGGCGAAGCCCTGCCGGAATAGTTCCACCACCACCGCTGCCGCACCGTCGCGCTGCCGGAGAACTCATCTACCTCTCCGCTCCCTCTTGCTAGATCAAGAAGGCGGAGATCGTCATCGAGCTGTACGTGTGCTGAACACGGAGGTGCCGTCCGTTCGGCGCTAGATCGGGACGGATCATGGGACGGCTGCGATTTGGATCGTGAAGTTCGACTACATCAACCACGTTTCTTAAAGCTTCCGCTTAGCGATCTACAAGGGTATGTAGATCCACTCTCCCTCTCGTAGATGCTCATCACCATGGATAGGTCTTGCGTGTGCGTAGGAAATTTTTTGTTTCCCATGCAACGTCCCCAACATTGTCACCTTGGGTATGCGGATCAAGACACGTAATAGGTGCATACAACTTGCAAGATAGGATCCAAATCAATCTTATATTCAGAGGTAATATAATATGTTCAGATCTGAAATCATGGCACTCGGGCCCTAGTGACAAGCATTAAGCATAGCAAAGTCATAGCAACATCAATCTCAGAACATAATGGATACTAGGGATCAAGCCATATCAAACTTAACTCGATTACATGATCAATCTCATCCAATCCCACCATCGTCCAACAAACCTACAAAGGAATTACTCATTCCCGGTGGTGAGCATCATGGCGGTGTTGATGGAGAAGGGTTGGTGATGACGACAGCGACGATTTCCCCTCTCCGGAGCCCCAAACGGACTCCAGATCAGCCCTCCCATGGAAGAACTGGAGGTGGCGGCGGCTCCATCTCGTGAAACAGGATGAAAACTTCTCTCCAATTTTTTTCTCCGAAGATGTGATTTATAGGACTGGAATTAGGGCCGGAGGAGCCTCGAGGGCCCCATCAGGGCGCGGCCTAGGGGGGCCGCGCCCTATTGGCTTGTGGGCCCCAGGTGGCCTCCCTCCATCAACTCTTCGCTCCATAATTCATTATTTATTCTAGAAAAATCCACAATGAGTTTTGTCCAATTCCAAGAACTTTTATTTCTGCACAAAAATAACACCAAGGTAGTTCTGCTGAAAACAGCGTCAGTCCGGGTTAGTTCCATTCAAATCATGCAAATTAGAGGTCAAAACCAGAGCAAAAGTGTTTGGAAAAGTAGATACGTTCGAGACGTATCAGGGGTGGGGGCGAGATGTGGACACGCAGTGGAAGTGGATGATGCCCCCCCCGCACGCGTGGATTAAAAAAGGACGGGCCCTCGTAGCATCCGGTCACTGACACGTGGGTCCATGGTATGTGGCTGCGTTGAATACGACCGCGTCTAGTAGTTGGCTGGCAGACATGTGAGGTCGCGACGGGCACCGAAGGGGCGCGCGTGCATGGCATGGTTGACCAAATAAGGATCATGATCATGTGTTTGTGGGAAAGAAAGATTGGTGATTGTCTACAGGAAGTGGCAATTCAACTCAACGGGCTACAACAGGCTCTAGGCTACCCAAGAAAATTGCCACACGAAAAAACACCACCAATGATTAGCATGCTAGTAGTTAGGTGCAACACAAAAATGGCTTCCCACATCAAAAAATTAGTATCCTTGAAGTTGAGCCTGCCCTGCATTTACGTCCTAGATTTGAGCTTCCTGTAGTGGTACAACAGGTAGACAATAGGAGCAGAAATGTTACACATTTTTCTGTTGAAAAAACTATAGCGTGAGCATGCCATGCTTTTCTTGCCATGATCGTTTAGTGTGCAAATATAGGGTCCATGCCCAACATGGAGTCATTTGGACAAACTATTCCATGGTTAACCCTAAACCCTAGCTCATTCCCCTTGAAAACCATCCAACCTTGTTCGTGGTAGCTAAGTTATGTGAAGGGAATTTCATGAAAATATACATAGTCATGGTTTCTTATTTTTCCTAGCAACTTAGTCACATAAAACGATGGTGTGCGCAAGTTTCGTATTTTTTGATTTTTTTTAATTTAGTTATGCTCATCCCTAGCTCTCGAACCCCTCTCAAAACCCCCCACTATCAGGGCCGTTGGATCGTTGTTTGGGAACGGTTTAGATTAGGCGCTCGGCTTTGTCGATCCGCAAGATGAGCCCTGATTGGCTGGATGTGGGCGAGGTGTTCCGTGGCCGCGGACATGATGGCCCACCTGGCAGCGAGGGAATAGGGACACGCGACAGTAGCCGTGGGCCGCGTGCTTGATGCATTCAATCGGGGCGGGACGCTCGTCAGACCGATGGGCCGTCCAATGACTCAGCCTGCCATGCATGCGTACAGCCACCCGATGCAGATTGTAATGCATGTGCGCAGCCACCCGACGCAGCTATGTCACATCAGGGCAATTAGTCACCCTCGGGGTGCAGCTATGTCGCACCAGGGCAATTAGTGCACCCTTGGGAAGTAACTTTACCAATCGACACGCCTTGGTTGAGTGTGAAAAAACGTATTCAAACGCCAAACATTAATACGCATAGGGCTCCAGTGGGCAATTATTAGCGGCTGCTCTGATGAACGCATTCAAATGGGTGAGTCGCACCGCGGCTATTTAAACTCCACACGTCTACATATTCATGTCAACTCGCATCCATCTTCTTCCTCGTCAAAATCCAAAGCAAAGCCAGATCCCACCCAAGACAAGATGCAGTTCTACGGCCCAATCAATCCTCTGCCGGCCACCGAGCTGCAGATGCGGTACCCTGTCGAGGTCATCATGGAGGACACCCTTCGCGTGTGGACCATCTCAAGGTAGAGAAGCTCGACGGAGCTGGCGAATTTCTTCCTCGCTGCCGGCTACCGCCACCTCCCACCCGGCTCTCCAGTGATGTTCCGCGTGAAGGAGGTTCATGCCAACGGCCTTGTGATTGGCCTCACCGCTCGCTTCACCAACCGCCTCGACGCCTACTTCCTCCTCGGCAAAGTCTTTGGGTGTAGGTGCGAGTTGATCGCCTTCACCACCCACAACAACTTCACCAACTTCGACACCATCTTCCCCACCACCGTTGGCATGCACACTCTCCCCTACAACGCCGAGGACGAGGAGTGAACGAGCGCCCGGAGTGGCCAGGTGGTGTTCGCGGGCTAGGTTATTTATAAGGACGCTACTATAAGCCCTAATATTAATAACCAGGGAAATATCTATGTATGTAATGTTCGTGTTCCATATATATCAAGGGTATATATTAATCAAACTTGAATTTATATTAACGTGATTGTATATTACTTGAATTTATATCATCAATGCGCGTGGCGGCGCAACACTCCATGTGTGAAAATGCGGGGCTTTGGTACATCTACGTAATAGTCTACGTAAATTTACGTGAAAGCTGGCTTGGCATGATATGATTGGAAGAAAAAAAATTGCCCTGGCCGCACCGCCCCGAAAATCAGTGGGGGGAGAGAGAAGTAGATTAAGAAGGTTACGTAAGATTAAGTAAATCTTTACGTACATGTAGGATTATTGGAAAACGTGAGCAGTGTCTATGTGGAAACAGCAGGAGACGCTGATTTGGTTTTGCATGCCCGTGGGTCCCACACGTCAGCCCCAAACTATGTAGGATCAACCGGCCACGCGAAATCAGTAATGCATGCGGCCAAATGGTCCCACGTGACTGTATGCACCAGCGATGCGAATTCATGCGGACTTACACGTTGGTCCCATGCGTCAGCACCAGCGATGTGAATGCATCGGCCTTACATGTCGGTCCCACGCGTCAGCACTGGCGATGCGAATGATGCGGTCTTACAAGTTGGTCCCACGCATCAGCACTGGTGTAGTGACGGTCAAAGGCTTTGACCTGACGACAAGGCACCATTTGTCCTCTTGTGAAGCGCGGGCGAGTGAAGGAGGGGGAAAGTGAGCACAGTAAGATGGGTGGGGCAAAAGTGTGTAGAACTTAGGAAGGAAGGGCACGAAAATAGAAATCCCTTTTTATTGTCCTTGAACATCATGAGTGATATGTATCAATGATACGTCTCCAATGTATCTATAGTTTTTGAGTGTTCCATGCAATTATATTATCATTCTAGGATACTTTTTGAGTATTTATTTACCAATTAATATTATTTTTGAGCACTAACCTATTGACCCAGTGCCTAGTGCCAGTTGTTGTTTTCTGCATGTTTTTGGCTTTTCAGATTTACAGTACCAAACGAAGTCCAATTTCCCCGAAACATTTTTATGATTTTTTTTGGACCAAAAGAAGACATGGAACCTTCAGGAGAAGACCGGTGGCCGCACGAGGAGGCACAAGCCAACTGGGCACGCCAGGGGGTCGGCGCACCCGGATGGCTTCTCCCTCCCTGGTGGGTCTCCTGCCCCTGTTCTCTAGCCTATAAATTCACATATATTCCAAAAACCCTAGGGAGCATCCCGAAACACTTTTTCCGTCGCCGCAAGTCACTGTTCCGCCGTGATCCCATCTAGAGCCCCGTTCCGGTGCCCTGTCGGAGGGGGGATCGATCACTGAGGGCCTCTACATCAACCTTGCTGCTCCCATGGTGATGTGTGAGTAGTTCACCACAGACCTACGGGTCAGTAGTTAGTACCTAGATGGCTATCTCTCTCTGTTTTGATCTTCAATACAATGATCATCGCATCTTCGCTTGGATCTATCCGATGTAATTCTTTTGTACGGTGCGTTTGTTGGGATCCGATGAATTGTGGGTTTATGTTCAGATTATTCTTGAAAAGTATTTGAGTCACCTCTGAATATTATGATTCTTATTTTCATGATCATTATAGCTTTGTAAATCTCTCCGATCTATTGTAGTTTGGCCAACTAGATTGATATTTCTTCAGTGAGAGGGGTGTGTTGTAGTGGGTTCAATCTGGCGGTGCTCTATATCCTAGTGACAAAAAGGGACAAGACACGTCTTTGTATTGTTTCCACTAAGGATAAAACGATGGGGCTAGTTCATATTAATTCAATTCTCTTTGTCTACATCATGTCATTGTTCTCCAAGCATTACTCTGTTTTACTTAATACTCTAGATGCATGTTGGATAGCGGTTGATGGGTGGAGTAATAGTAATAGGTGCAGGCAGGAGTCGGCCTATTTGCTTATGGACGTGATGCCAATATATACATGATCATTGTCGTGAATGTCACATAAATATGCGCTTTTATATCAATTTCCCAACAGTAATTTGTTTACCCACTGTATGCTTCCTACATGAGAGATGCCGCTAGGGAAAACTATGGCCCCCGGGTCTATTCACTTATATATTTACAAACGCTTTCAATACCTCGCTGCCATTTATTTGCTTTTATTTTATTTTGCAATTTACAATCTACTATCATCTACACACTTCATTTGCATGCAAATAACGAGACCAAGGGGATTGACAACCCTCTTGCCGCGTTGGGTGCAAGTGTTTGCTCTTATGTGTGCAGTCGTGGAAGATGGTTGTTGATTGGTATTCCTATTGATTCGATAAACCTTGGTTCTTAATTGAGGGAAGTACTTATCTGTATGATGTTGCAATCACCCGTTCCTCTTCACGGAAAACCCAACGCGGATCACAAGTATCAGGAAGGATTTTTGGCGCCGTTGCTGGGGAATATCATCAACCAACTATCAAGTAGCTTCACACAAATTATCATTCACTTGTTCTTCTTTTTACTTGCTTTTATATTTAGTTTGCTTCATAAAAATAAAAAAATAAAAAAATTATCTTTGCTAGTTTACTCTTCTGCTTGCTACTATGGCTAGTTCCCCTCCGGACATGCCTCATTCTCCTTACTTGGAGAGGGTTCTGCAATCTTGGATTTTAAGCAAGCGGGTGATGATACCCTTAAGGAAGCATGGGATAGATTACTAGAAATACAATCAAGAGACATATTTTCTTTCTATAGAATAAAATCTAAAGCTCCTCCTATAGAAGTGACCCTACATAATAAAGATGCTTTGCGTATGTTGGAATCTAGTAATTGCCAAGGTTTTAGTGAAAATATGAGGAGGAATGTCCCTCCCGAAGAATTAACGCAAGCTTTATTTCTACATACTTGTGATAAATTTGAATGTATTGCTAAAGGAATTAATGAAGGCTTTAGTGAATATTGGCATGAAAATTCTATTAGGGAACCTATCAATGATGAAATTCGTGTCTTATATGAAGATCCCTATGATGATGATGATGTTAGTGATGCTATTATAAATACTTTTGAGCACTTGAGCCCTTCAACTAGATTTGAGAAAGGTGGTTTGTTAAGTAAGATTTTGGAAGAGCTAGACTTGAAGGACATGAAGGGGTCCAATACTTGAAACTATGCATCATGCCTAGCTAGGGGCATAAAACAATATCGCTTGTTGGGAGGCAACCCAATATTTATCTTTATTTTTCATTTTTACTTTCTGTTTGTGTGTGATAATATGATTATTTCCTCTGTAATGATTGTGTGTTTATGTTTAAATTAGGGTTTGTGCCAAGTAAAGCCTTTGGGATGACTCACAAGATGAGTAGAATTGATACGGTGCAAAAACTGAAACTTTAGCGTCCAGTGCAGAATTTCTATGATTTTACTGGAACGTATTTTTGAGCTTAGTTTTTTACACAGTATTTCTATACAAATTCATCAGGTTTTCCTAATGTTTCAGAATTTTTGGAGTTACAGAAGTATAGGTTCTTTACAGATCTTTACAGACTGTTGTGTTTTTGACAAATTCTCTTTTTGCTTGCGTAGTTTGCTTGTTTTCATGATCCTATGGATTGTATCGGGGGGTATAAGCCATGGAGAAGTTAGATTACAGTACCTATTATGTAATAATGAAATATGAATCAATTTATAACAGTACCTAAAGTATTTGATATGTTGCTTATACTAACAGATCTCACGAAGTTTTGTTGAGTTTTGTGTGATTGAAGTTTTCAAGTTTTGGGTGCTATCACGATGGACAAAGGAATAAGGAGCGGCAAGAGCACAAGCTTGGGGATGCCCAAGGCACCCCAAGGTAATATTCTAGGAAGACTCAAGCATCTAAGCTTGGGGATGCCCCGGAAGGCATCCCCTCTTTCGTGTCAATCCATAGGTATGTCACTTGGAGCTATATTTTTATTCATCACATGATATGAGTTTTGCTTGGAGCGTCGTTTGCTTTTGTTTTTAGTTTGCCACAATCATTTTTTTCTGTACACACCTATTTGAGAGAGACACACCTTCAGCATAATTTATTAGAATACTCTATGTGCTTCACTTATATCTTTTGAGCTTAGCAGTTACTCTTGTACTTCACTTATATCTTTTTGAGCACGGTGGCGTATAGATTTTATAGAAATAATTGCACTCTCGTTCTTCACTAATATTTGTTTGAGAGTTAATAAATAGTGATGGTAATTTGCACGGGTTATAAGATCAGTCCAAAAATAATAGGTATTCAATGAGTGATAATCAAAACCATCATGTAGCACATTAAAGAGAAATTTTGGGTTAATGATATTGATGTGGTAATGTGAAAGGGTGTGAGTGCATGGTTGTCAGTTCACACAAGTATCGGTATTAAGAGGAGTTAATTTCCCGTTTGTCTAAATATTGGAAAAGGCAAGGTGGGGATGTGTGAGCATTTCTATTCCTCGTTAAAATCCTAGTGTTGTTTTGGGTCGGAGACGCGCGATGGTTAACTCCTCCCAACCTCCTCCCTCACGGCATGCGAGTAGTACTCTAATTTGTGATAAAACTAATAAAACTTTGCAATAACTATATGAGTTCTTTATGACTAATGTGAATCCGGGGACATACGCAATCTCACCACCTCATATTTTGCTAGCCTCTGCGGTACCGTGCATTGCCCATTCTCACCTCGAGGATCGGTGCGAACTTCGCCGGTGCATCCAAACCCCAGGACATGATACACTCTGTCACACATACACCTCCTTATATATTCCTCAAAACAGACACCATACCTACCTATTATGGCATTTCCATACCCATTCCGAGATGTATTGCCATGCAAATTCCACCGTTACATCATATGACTAGTTCATTCATCATCATATTGCTTTGTGTGATCATATACAGCTGACATAGTATTTGTGGCATAGCCACCTTTCATCATTTTTTGATACATGTCACGCTAGATCATTGCACATCCTGGTACACTTACAGAGGCATTCATATTGAGTCATATTGTTTGATAGTTCTTCATATCGAGTTTTCATATTGAGTTGTAAGTAAATAAAAGTGTGATGATCATCATTATTAGAGCATTGTCCCAGTGAGGAAATAAAAATTGGGGAGGCCAAATGATCCCACCATATATAAAAAATGAAATGAGAGAAAAAGAGAGAAGGGACTTTGCTACTATCCTTTACCACACTTGTGCCTCAAAGTGGCACCTTGTTCTTCATATAGAGAGTCTCATGTTATGTCATTTTCATATGCAAGTGAGAATTATTTTCATTATTAAAAACTTGGCTTGTATATTCCAATGACGGGCGTCCTCAAATGCCCGAGGTCTTCATGAGCAAGCAAGTTGGATGCATACCCACTTAGCTTCAGTTGACCTTTCATACACTTATAGCTCTAGTGCATCATTTGCATGGCAATCCCTACGCCTCGCATTGATATCTATCGATGGCCATCTCCATAGCCCGTTGATACGCCATGTTGATGCGAGACTTTCTTCTCCACTTTTTACCCCTTTGATACCTACCACCATATTCTATCCCACCTTTATGCTATGTCCATGGTTCACGCTCATGTATTGCGTGAGAATAAAAAGTTGATGCATATTGAAAAAGTACGATCCAATTGCCTGACTTGGACGCCGTGGTGCTTGACATTTGTATTAATGTGGTGAAGACGGAGCCATGCCTTACTAATATGATAAAATGAATGGGGAGTAAACATTCTTTGAGGATCGTATATTTTGAAAGATTGATGATTATGTTGCTTGTGCTTATAAATATTACTATGTTGATGTTTGTTAATTCATCATTTCTCAATGATCATACATGCAAAAGATTACATATTGTGTAGCATGTCACATCAAAAAAATTGTTTTTATCATTTACCTACTCGAGGACGAGCAGGAATTAAGCTTGGGGGTGCTGATACATCTCCAACGTATCTATAATTTTTGAGTGTTCCATGCTATTATATTATTGTTCTAGGATACTTTTTGCGTATTTATTTACCAATTAATAATATTTTTTAGCACTAACCTATTGACCCAGTGCCCAGTGCCACTTGTTTGTTTTCTGCATATTTTTGGCTTTTCGGGTTTACAGTACCAAACAAAGTCCAATTGCCCCGAAACTTTTTTATGATTTTTTCTGGACCAAAAGAAGACATGGAAGCTTCGGGAGGAGACTGGAGGCCGCACGAGGGAGGCACAAGCCAACGGGACGCATCAGGGGGGATCAACGTGCAGTGATGGCTTGTCCCTCCCTGGTGGGTTGATACGTCTCCAACGTATCTACTTTTCCAAACACTTTTGCTCTAGTTTTGACCTCTAATTTGCATGATTTGAATGGAACTAACCCGGAGTGACGTTGTTTTCAGCAGAACTACCTTGGTGTTATTTTTCTGCAGAAATAAAAGTTCTCGGAATTGGACAAAACTTTTTGTGGATTTTTTCTGGAATAAATAATGAATTATGGAGTGAAGAGCTAACGGAGGGAGGCCACCCAGGTCGCGCCCTTATGGCTTGTGGGGCCCTCGAGGCTCCTCCGACTCTAATTCCAGTCCTATAAAATCACATCTTCGGAGAAAAAAATCAGAGAGAAGTTTTCATCGCATTTCACGAGACGGAGCCGCCTCCACCTCCTGTTCTTCCTCGGGAGGACTGATCTGGAGTCCGTTGGGGGCTCCGGAGAGGGGAAATCGTCGTCGTCGTCATCACCAACCCTTCTCCATCAACACCGCCATGAAGCTCACCACCGGGAGTGGGTAATTCCTTTGTAGGCTTGCTGGACGGTGGTGGGATGGGATGAGATTGATCATGTAATCGAGTTAAGTTTGATAGGGCTTGATCCCTAGTATCCACTATGTTCTGAGATTGATGTTGCTATGACTTTGCTATGCTTAATGCTTGTCACTAGGGCCCGAGTGCCATGATTTCAGATCTGAACATATTATATTACCTCTGAATATAAGATTGATTTGGATCCTATCTTGCAAGTTGTATGCACCTATTACATGTCTTGATCTGCATACCCCAAGGTGACAATAATTGGGATTCTTTCCGGTGATTGCCGTAGTTTGAGGAGTTCATGTATTCACCATGTGTTAATGTTTTTTTTCTGGTTTTCTATTAAAAGGAGGCCGTAATATCCCTTAGTTTCCAATAGGACCCCGCTGCCATGGGAGGTTAGGACATGCAAGTTCTTATCGCAAGCACATATGACTATATACGGAATACATGCCTACATTATATTCATGAATTGGAGCTAGTTCTGTGTCGCCCTAGTGTGTAATTGTTACATGATTGATGTCATCTAAATCATTATCCATCACCGATCCACGTACGTACGCTTTATATATACTGAATCTTGCTAAGTTACTATTGCTAATACTACTGTCACAACTGCTACAAAATTTCTGCTGTCACTACTACTCTTACTTTTGCTACTACTATTTGTCGTGCTACTAAACATTTGCTGCAGAGAGATATCCTAGGTGTGGTTGAATTGACAACTCAACTGTCAAGGCCAATAAATATTATGTGGCTCCCCTTGTGTCGATTCAATAAATTAAGGTGAAATACTACCCGTGAAGACTGTCGCGATCCCCTATACTCGTGGGTTATCAAGACCTTTTTCTGGCGTCGTTGCCGGGGAGCATAGCTCTATTTATTGTGTTAACTTGAGGATATCCAATTGCTACTATGAAGAATCTAAAAGATAATCGAACTAAGATTGTCCCTCTCGCACGAGAGGAGGTAAGGAACTGCCATCTAGCTCTGCTTTTGATTAACCTACTATTTTGAATCAGCTTGTTACACCACCACATGTTGACCGTCCTGATATGTCATATGAACTTGATGATGCTACCTCTGAAATTAATGATGATACTATTGCTACACATGTTGAAACTGAAACTTTGCCACTTAATGAATTACTTGATGCTCATATTGCTAGAGCTAGGGAACTTGAAAATGATGAAACTGATGAGGACTTTGAATCACCTGTTACACCTTGCTCTACTAATAGATATGAATTACCTCATGTACCTGAAGGTTATGTCATGGATAAGGAAATAGCTAGAGATTTCTTTGCTTGTGAAAATAGACATGAATTGAAGAAACTACTATGCAAATTGAAAAATCTATGATGGAGAAAATGAAATATGATCCTAAATTTGCTACCTCTCCTATATTTGTTACTGGTAAGGATTATGAGTTCTCTGTGGATCCTGAGTTAATTCCTATAGTAGAGTCTGATCCTTTCCACGGTTATGAAAATAAAACTGTTGTCGAACACCTTATGAAACTAAATGATATTGTTGCTCTGTTTACCAATGATGAAAAGATAAGCTACTATTATATCCTTAAGCTTTTTTCCTTTCTCGCTAAAAGGCGAGGCCAAGGAATGGTTTCTTTCTCTTGCTCCTGGTTGTATGCGTAGTCCCGGGATATGCTCCATTACTTTTCTGAAAAATATTTTCCTGCTCATAAGAAACAAGCTGCCTTACAGGATATATTTAACTTTGTGCAAATTGAAAAAGAAAATCTCCCTCGAGCTTGGGGAGGCTTCTTCGGTTACTTAGAGCTTTGCATGATTGTCCTCTTAGGAAAAATGAAATTCTTGATATCTTTTATAATGGACTAACCGATGCTTCTAGGGACTTCCTAGAGAGTTGTGTTGGTTATGTTTTCAGGGAAAGAACTGTCAGTCAAGCTGAAGAATTATTTAATAAAATATTGCACAATGTCGATGATTGGACATTTCCTGAACCACCTTCGGGACCTATTCAAAAGAAAAGAGGTATTATATTCCTCAACCCTGAAGATATGCAACAAGCAAAAAGATCTATGAAGGATAAAGGTATTAAAATTGAGGATATCAAGAAACTACCACCTATTGAAGAAATACATGGACTTGATACCCCGACACAGGTAGTAGAGGTAAACTCACTCTGTTCCTTTAGTGAAAATGATATACCTTACACAAAGACTCCTGAACAATGCATGGATGAATATGATAATTACGTTGTTAAGCAAGAACACTTCAATAACTATGTTAAGGATCAATTGAGACGTAATGCCATGATGATAGACCGCTTAAGTGACTTAATGTTTAGAATTGCTAATGATGTAAAAGGTCTAGGTAAAGATGCTTGTATGGTTCACACTCAACTAGACCAAGTTGCTATGTCACAAAATGATTTGCTTGCTGAAGTAAATAATAATATGAATGATCATGATGTTAGAGTAATGACTAGAGGAGGTTGTATGACCCAAGAACCTCTCTATTCGGAAGGTCATCCTAAAAGAATAGAACAGGATTCCCTGAAAATTAATGTTGATGCACCTAGTTTCTCTAATAAGAAAAGGAAGAAGAAAAATGATAGGGGCTTGCATGCTCCTAGTGAACCTGTTATAGAAACACCTACTGACAAACATAATGATGTTTCTATTTCTGATGCTGAGACACAATCTGTTAGTGAACATGCACCTAGTGATAATGAAAAGGAAGGTGAAAATAATACCGTGCATGTAGATGCTCCACCAGATAGTAATAAAGAACATATAACGATGTAGAGATAGACCCTGCTGAGGATCTTGATAACCCACCTCCTAAAAATAAACGTTATGATAAGAGAGACTTTGTTGCTAGAAAACATGGAAGGGAAAGAGAGCCATGGGTTCAAAAACCCATGCCATTCCCTCTTAAGCCTTCTAAAAGTAAGCACGATGAGGATTTTTAACGCTTCACTGAAATGATTAGACCTGTCTTTTTGCGTACTCGTTTGACCGATATACTGAAAATGCCCCCGTATGCTAAGTATATGAAGGATATTATTACCAACAAATGAAAAATACCTAAAACTGAAATTGCTACTATGCTTGCCAATTATTATTTTGATCGAGGAATACCTAAGAAGCTAGGAGATCCTGGCATACCCACAATACCTTGCTCTATTAAAAGAAATTATGTTAAAACTGCTCTATGTGATTTAGGGGCCGGTGTTAGTATTATGCCTTTCTCCCTTTATAAAAGGCTTGATTTGAGTAAGCTTACACCTACTGAGATATCTTTGCAAATGGCTGATAAATCCACTACTTTACCAATTGGAATTTGCGAGGACGTTCCTGTTATGGTTGCAAATGTTACTATCTTGACAGACTTTGTTATTCTTGATATGCCCGAGGACGACAATATATCGATCATCCTTGGTAGACCCTTCTTAAATATTGCAGGGTCTGTTATTGATTGCAATAAAAGCAAGGTTACCTTTCACGTCAATGGCAAGCAACATACCGTGCATTTTTCGAAGAAACAAACTTTGGTTAATAATATTAATGTCATTGAGCCTACTCCCACGGTTATCATTGGAAGTTTTGCAATACCTCTACCTACTGTCAAGAAGAAATATTATAATCTTATTGTTGGGGAGATGAAAATTCCCATTGAGGTAACTTAGTGACATATGAAAATTATACGGTTGCATGTTAATCGGAAACGGTTGTTAATAAGACTTGATTAACCTTATTAATGGATCCTTCTCGGAAGGCATGTGATTGATGAATTTAGTACTCACAACTCTCTGTATCAAAAGTTTATCCTCTGTTATTTGTAGTTTATATAAAATAAATTAGCATGATTTTCCGTTTTTCCGTTTTTCCCGTGCATAGAAAAATGACAAAAAAAATAAAAAGTCTCATATTGCCACAAAATTTTAACATGAATTTTTCTGGAATAAATAAGAATTTTTGGCATAAAAACTGCAGGAGGGGACTGCACCTGTGGGCCACAAGCCAATAGGGTGCCCCCCTAGGCCGCGCCATGATGGCTTGTGGGGCCCACTCCAGTCCACTCCTTCTCCTACCTGCAGCAAAAATTTCATATCTCTCTTTCTCCCGTGTTCCTCCCTTAGAAACTGAAATTTTTGATCTCTTTGCTCGGAACTTCGTTTCCAAAACTGTTTTGAGGAATTGTTCCTTGGTATGTGACTCCTCCATTCCTCCAATTAGTTTTTGTTTTAGTGGTTTATATTTTGCATAATGTGCTGCACTTGGTGCTATAGTAAATGAGCTTGCATGTTGAATTCTTTGAGTTCCAAGTAGTATGAATGCTTGATATGGCCTCTAGGCATAATTATGAGTAGTTGCTACCAATTTTGCGAAGTTTTATTGACATGAATTTGTGGCTAAAAAATTTCAGAAACTTGTGCTTAGGAAAATGAATTTCTGGAGGAAAGGTTCTTCAAGACGGAGCCCCAAGGGAATTGTTAGGAGAACTCAGGACCGCGACATCAACATTGTGCGTAACACAGAGGTTAGGCCCTGTGAATGGCCACATACGCCCTTTATGAATGAAGCGGGTTTCTATGAAGAATTCATGCAATTCATTGCAAATGCCGGGCTTACCGACTTCCTCGTAGATGAGTGTGACCAATATTATCTCCTTACTAATTCCTTCGTGCAAAACTTTCACTTCACAAATATGCCCGATGCTCCCACGGTACGTTTTGATCTTTATGCCACCAACTATGAATTGGCTCTACATGAATTTTGTGAAATATGTTTGCTTCCTTCTGATGGTGGAATGCATGAGCCTAATCCCGAGGAGTTTGAGGACTTCCTCCAAACCTTAACTGTGGGAGAAACTAGGGGCGTGTCAAACGCCAAGGTCACTAGTTTGCAATTTCCGTCGGTGCACTATTTCTCTTTGTTTATAGGAAAATGCATAACTGCCATGGAGTAGGGTGGTGGTCTCAGTGCCCCTACCCTGGCTATTTTACGCCGCGCACTTTATGGTGATAATACTTACAACTTAGGAGCTATTGTCGCGTGCCGATTAAATCTTAACCGAACTAAAGGCAAGATTCATGGTGGTATTTATGCCACGCGCTTGGCAAACCGGTTTGAAGTTGCTATATGCCCTACTGATTACTTGTTGCCTAAAGTTTATCTTGATCACCAGTCTATGATGGAACACCAATTCATTGAGGAACCTAAACCACCACAACACCTCCTTTATAGCTTAGTATTTAGCGAGATGACTTGCGATATTATTCCCCTGCATGTACCCTCTTTATTTAATTATCATGCCAGGCACGGATACAGAATAATGCCAGAAGATAAAATTGCTTACCGGAATGAGCTGGCTGCTGCAGAGGCCGAGGTTCAGGCATGGGATGCTCAGGTGCCCCCGCAGGAACACTTTCCCGGACCTGGTGGCTACTACCAGTGGTGATTACCAAGCTATGCAAACGCCTAAGCTTGGGGGGAGTACGTATTTCTCACTGACATTACACTCATGTTCACACACTTCATATAAATTGTCGGTGTTCATCCTCTTTCATTGTATATCCATATTAGTTTTATTTTTCTGCTTTCTTCTTGTGTGTTTGAAAAACTTTGGAAAACCCAAAAAATGTTTCTCGCTTCTTTTTAGTTTTCTTTCCTCGTTTAATTATCTTTAGTACTAAAAAGAAAACCCAAAAAGATTTCCTTTGCATGTTGGGAGCTTTCCCGTGTAAATAGTTTTTCTCGTTTTTATTTTCCCCTTAGTTTATTTGCTCGCTTGAGAAAACAAAAACTACAAAAATATTTCAGTGTGTTTCTCTAAATTTCTTTTCTTTTTGTTGAGTCTTTGAAAGGAGAAGACCATGATGAAAATGTTGAGTGGTTCTTATATGCTTTATTGTTGATCTAACAGAGAGCCAATACTACCTTGTCTTCTCCTTTGTCTACAACTGCCTTGCAGATTCCAGCTTAGTCCACGGTACCCTTGCACAATTATTATTATCACATCATTCGGTCATGCAAGTGAAAGGCAATAATGATGACATTTGACGAAGGGATCATGGCAAAGGAAGTTGGTATGGACTCTTCTTGTTTTCTGTTTTTGTAAATATGTTTAGCTCGTTCGATCTTGATTCAGTATATTATGAGTGAACATGTTCAGACAATTAGAGATTATAGCTTCTCATGCCATGCTTAAATGGCTAGTAGTGAATAATGATTTATCTTATAGACCAACATGCATTAAAATGGTTATGATGTGGTATGGTAGTATGGTATTTCCCTCTGAGTAATTCGAGCGGCTTGACTTGGCCCATGTGCAAACATGTAGTTGATTCAAAACCAATGCAGCCTTCATGATGTTTAAATTCAGAGTGTTCATATCCTACTCATGCTATGTCCAATGTTAATTATTCACAATGCATACCTATGACCGTTTTTGCTCTCTAGTTGGTCGCTTCCCAACCTATTGCTAGCCTTCACCTGTAGTAAGCGGGAATGCTGCTTGTGCATCCAAAACCTTTAAACCAAGTTACTCCACATGAGTCCACCATACCTACCTATATGCAGTATTACCCTGCCGTTCCAAGTAAATTTGCATGTGCCACCTCTAAATATTCAAATAAACTTTTGTTTCGTGCACTCGTCTCGCTCATGGAGCCACAAGGCGATCAGTATCTTCCATGCTAAGTGAGTTATTCTGAAGACAGTCGTTTATTCGCCGTCATTGCACGAGAGAGGCTGGTAAAAGGGATGCCCAGCCCTGCAAAATCAAAATTAATTAAACAAAACTCCTTGGGACAGTGGTTATGTTGGCAGGCATCCATGGATTCGATCATCCATGGTTTGTGTATGGATGGTGGATAGGAGTAAATTTTTACTATTCTGTTTGGCAACCGCCAATAATGAGTTTAGCATGGAAGATATTGAAAACCTTTGTCGTAACGTTGACAAGAAAAGCGCACCACTCAAAAATTATATCTTCAATCCTGTTTTAAAAACTTGAGCTCTGGCACCTATGCAAATCAATGCTTCCCTCTGCGATGGGCCTATCTATTTATTTTTATGTTGAGTCATCATCCTCCTACTAAAAGCACCATACCGAAGAGCACTATTGTCATTCTTATGCATTGAGTCTAGTTAATGTTGGATGCGAGCATGACTGGATCTTTTCTATTCTGAATTATAATGTTTAGTCGTTGCTTGAACCTTAGAGGTGCTCTGCATTTATGTTTTGCGGTCTCAGAAAGGGCTAGCGAAATACTATGTCACCATATTATATTATGATTGTTTTGACAAATTGTTGACATCTGAGATATCTTATTATTACTTGCTAGTTGGTTATGTATTGCCATGAGTTAATATGATGTTTAGTTGTTATCATGGATGTGGTTATTTATAATTTATTCTGAAAACTTGAGCACGAGCTAAGCATGTGTATCACGACGAGAACAAAAGAGTTTGTAAAAGTTTTCTTTATCACTTTCAGTTTGTCAACTGAATTGCTTAAGGACAAGCAATGAGTTAAGCTTGGGGGCGTTGATACGTCTCCAACGTATCTACTTTTCCAAACACTTTTTCTCTGGTTTTGACATCTAATTTGCATGATTTGAATGGAACTAACCCGGACTGACGTTGTTTTTAGCAGAACTACCTTGGTGTTATTCTTCTCAAGAAATAAAATTTCTCAGAATTTGACGAAACTTTTTGTGGATTTTTTCTGGAATAAATAATGAATTGTGGAGCGAAGAGATGACGGAGGGAGGCCACCCGGGGGCCACAAGCCAACAGGGCGCCCCCCTAGGTCGCGCCCTGATGGCTTGTGGGGCCCTCGAGGCTCTACCGACCCTAATCCCAATCCTATAAAATCACATCTTCAGAGAAAAAAATCAGAGAGAAGTTTTCATCGCGTTTCACGAGATAGAGCCACCGCCACCTCCTGTTCTTCCTCGGGAGTGCTGATTTGGAGTCTGTTTGGGGCTCCGAAGAGGGGAAATCATCACCGTCGTCATCACCAACCCTTCTCCATCAACACCGCCATGATGCTCACCACCGGGAGTGAGTAATTCCTTTGTAGGCTTGCTGTACGGTGGTGGGAATGGATGAGATTGATCATGTAATTGAGTTAAGTTTGATAGGGCTTGATCCCTAGTATCCACTATGTTCTGAGATTGATGTTGCTATGACTTTGCTATGCTTAATGCTTGTCACTAGGGCCCGAGTGCCATGATTTCAGATATGAACAAATTATATTACCTCTGAATATAAGATTGATTTGGATCCTATCTTGCAAGTTGTATGCACCTATTACGTGTCTTGATCCACATACCCCAAGGTGACAATAATTGGGATTCTTTCCGGTGATTGCCGTAGTTTGAGGAGTTCATGTATTCACAATGTGTTAATGCTGTTTTCCGGTTTTCTATTAAAAGGAGGCCTTAATATCCCTTAGTTTCCAATAGGACCCCGCTGCCACGGGAGGGTAGGACAAAAGATGTCATGCAAGTTCTTATCGCAAGCACGTATGACTATATACTGAATACATGCCTACATTATATTGATGAATTGGAGCTAGTTCTGTGTCGCCCTAGTGTGTAACTGTTACATGATTGATTTCATCTAAATCATTATGCGTCACCAATCCACGTGCCTACGCTTTACATATACTGAATCTTGCTAAGTTACCATTGCTACTACTACTGTCACAACTGCTACAAAATTTCTGTTGCACTACTACTCTTACTTTTGCTACTACTATTTTCCATGCTACTAAACCTTTGCTGCAGAGAGATATCCCAGGTGCGGTTGAATTGACAACTCAACTGTCAAGGCCAATAAATATTCTTTGGCTCCCCTTGTGTCGATTCAATAAATTATGTTGAAATACTACCCGTGAAGACTGTCGCGATCCCCAATACTTGTGGGTTATCATGGGTCTCCTGCCCCCGTTATCTGGCCTATAAATTCACATATATTCCGAAAACCCTAGGGAGCATCCTGAAACACTTTTTTCGCTGCCGCAAGTCTCTGTTTTGCCGCAATCCCATTTGTAGCCTTGTTTCGGTGCCCTGCCGGAGGAGCGTTGATCACGGAGGGCCTATACATCAACCTTGCTGCTCCCATGGTGATGTGTGAGTAGTTCACCATAGACCTACGGGTCCGTAGTTAGTACCTAGATGGCTATCTCTCTCTTTTGATCTTCAATACAATGATCATCGCATCTTCGCTTTGATCTATCCGATGTAGGTCTTTTGTACGGTGCGTTTGTTGGGATCCGATGAATTGTGGGTTTATGTTCAGATTATTCATGAAAAGTATTTGAGTCACCTCTGAATAGTATGATTCTTATTTGCATGATCATTATAGCTTCGTAAAACTCTCCGATCTATTGAAATAGTTTGGCCAACTAGATTGATATTTCTTCAGTGAGAGGGGTGTGTTGTAGTGGGTTCAATCTGACGGTGCTCTATATCCCAGTGACAGAAAGGGACAAGACACATCTTTGTATTGTGGCCACTAAGGATTAAATGATGGGGTTAGTTCATATTAATTGAACTCTTTGTCTACATCATGTCATTGTTCTCCAAGCATTACTCTGTTTTACTTAATACTCTAGATGCATGCTGGATAGCGGTCGATGGGTGGAGTAATAGTAATAGGTGTAGGCAGGAGTCGGCCTATTTGCTTATGGACGTGATGCCTATATATACATGATCATTGCCGTGAATATCACATAACTATGCGCTTTTCTATCAATTGCCCAACAGTAGTTTGTTTACCCATTGTATGCTTTCTACATGAGAGATGCTGCTAAGGAAAACTATGGCCCCCGGGGTCTATTCACTTATATATTTACAAACGCTTTCAATACCTTGCTGCCATTTATTTGCTTTTTTTTATTTTGCAATTTACAAGTATCTACTATCATCTACACACTTTATTTGCTTGCAAATAACGAGACCAAGGGGATTGACAACCCTCTTGCCGCGTTGGGTGCAAGTGTTTGCTCTTATGTGTGCAGTCGCTGAAGATGGTTGTTGATTGGTATTCCTATTGGTTCGATAAACCTTAGTTCTTAAATGAGGGAAATACTTATCCGTATTGTGCTGCAATCACCCGTTCCTCTTCACGGAAAACCCAACGCAGATCACAAGTATCAATCAATAAGTATGTGACTTGTTTATGAAACTATATATTATATGATGATTGTTCTAATAGTCCCTAGTTGGTAAGGTTATGCGGACGCCTACACTTTGACTAGTATACGATTCAATTGGTGACTATGTTTCACAAGTCAAGGGCAGACAGATCCTAAACCGATAGTTTTGACTCGGGGATGGAGACCACCGAGTCGGGCAGACCCGCTTTGAGACGCAATGAGATATTGTCATCTGTTAGTATCAAGTACAATGTATATACCATGTCCTAGACCTGAGGTCCTCCCATGTTCTCGAGATGAGGATCGACTCACTTATGGTCTATCAAATGCTACTTCATAAACTAGGTAGTTATAAAGGTAGCCTTCGGGTGAGTTGTGATACATGCCTCAAGACATGGTTGACCAAGATAGAATTTGCCCCTTAAATTAGGAGAGAAATTTTCTGGGCCTCTCGAGTGATTATATTCGGAGTGCATGGCCATGCGACTTGGGTTAAGTGTTAACCCGGTTCAGGAATCTGTATCACGGTTTCAAGGAGAGAGGTTGAGATACCACAAGGGTGGCAAGTACTCGCCTTGAGCTCGACAACATATATCATGAGAAAAAGGAAATATTGCATATGACACATTATTAAGGTTCGTCCAATGACTTTACACACACATGGGAGTTGGCACGTTTCGCTAGGAGCTAATACCAACTATCGACTAGGCTGGTGTCCATGTGTATGTGAACCTATAGGGTTTCACGCTTAAGAGGTTGCAGCCAATTCGGATTGGACCGAGAGAAAAATGGGTTTAGACTCCTAGTGAGCCTCAAGTGTTGAGCCTACTTCGAAGGTCTATATAAAGGGGAGTGCGCTCACCTCTTAGGGTTGATCTTTTTCCTCCCTCTGTAGCCGCCACCAATCCCACACCCGCATGTCGCGTGACCGGACCTAGCAGTCCCCCGCCCAACGTTGCTCCTCGTACTTGTGGATACCTTGGAGGTATCACATTCGTGGTGCTTGGAAAAACTGTTTGAGGGAACCGCGAGGAGCCGTTCGAGGGATCGGTGAGGATCTGTTCGCAGGACTTCATCATTCATGGAATATCGTCGTTCGTGGGACATCATTGTTCGTGGGAGATCGGTCGAATGACTACACACATCACCAACTCTCCCTCCGCTGTGGTGAATGTGCGTCTAGTGGTAAACCCGATCCTGTGATCTATTTCCAGCAGTATGATCTTGGGTGTGCGGTAGAAAATTTTATTTGGCGCTAGCATAGCATACCGCGTGTTCCAACAATTACTTGTATTGATACAGCATTCTTTACTTTTTCCCACAATGTTCGACCTTACCGTCTAACTAACCTTTCTCATATACATGTCGTAGTTGGGCATTGTGTTGATCATTGATACTACATGTGGCACAACGGCGACCTGGAAACAAATTGCCCATGCAATTAAGTTTATTAAGAAAATTCAATGGTTTCTAAATGAATACGGAATTCAGAATGTTGATCATCCATACGCTCCACTACTGCACACTTTGACGAAGTCTAACATTAAGAAGAAACTGCTGGTAATATCTCAATTTAATATTACGTTTTCAACACACTTGTCTTACAATATATATAGTTGTTGCTTTCTTACACTAGTTTTCTTGTAAGAGAAACTTCTAGAATGTGCCATGCCAAATCTGATAGATGAAGTAGGTCCATTAGAATGATTTTGCAACCCAGTATAAACTTGACATGCATGTACACATATTCTTTCAATGATCACATCATCATTAATGGCTGGCCACAAGTACTAAAGCATACCAAATTCAAATTTCGACATAAGCTGATATTCATGCACCAGCTGAATAGTCAAGGATTTTCATGTTTCTTATTTGCATTGGAATATGAATTTAAGTTTATCTTATGTTCTGCCAACTGTACTTGATCTCGTGTATAGAACTATTCATGGACATGTGTTGTTGACGCAGATAACTTTTTTCGTACTTTTGATACCTACTCCTGTGGGATCTCAATGCATTTCATGCTTTGTGATACGCCGCTCTATCACACTTGCTTAGATGTATACCCTTCAATTACTATATTTTTTGCTTTACTCCATTGTACTTTAAGGTTAACTTCTTATAGTAGTTGACATATCTTTTAAAAAAATCAAGAATTTCCATATAATTGCAATACTGTGTTTGCTACTAATTGAACTTCACTACCTCGTACGCATAATTCATAGCTGCAAACAATGTAGTTATATAAGCTCACCTTTTAACCGCGAACTTTTTTGCTTTTATGTACATTTTACCCTTGTCCCACTTTGTTATCACTGTGTCGTTTGGTTCTTTTCTGATCTTTGGTTCTTATCCATTATTTGAGTTCACCTTCTTGTTCCTTCGTCCATGTCATTTACTGATGGGTATGGATGTAATCTTGTCGCCTTGTCACATGGTTCTTTCCTTTCAATTATTTCATTCTCTTGTGTATCAACTCCTTCTAAATTTTTTGAGCTAGTATCCTATTCGTTTTCTATCTATCCTCGCTCTTTGTTCTCAGTTGATCCTCTTGTTCTGACAGACCGCAACTTAATCGCCCTGATGTGACGCCAGCATGGCGGCACGCGTTTTAATCACCCAGATGAGACAACACGTCGGTTAGCACGCGCATGCATGCCAACGGTGCAGCTGTGCGCGTGAATGGCAGGCTGAGACGGCGAGCAGGGAACGATGGCCCATCCATCGGTTCAACGAGTGTCCCCCAACTGCAGTATCCATACTGTGTGCTTAGTTTCCAGCCCACGACCGTTGTCGCTTCTCCCTTGTCCCTCATTTGTCGCTGCAAGGTGGGCCACTCACGGCAACACCTGTCCGAATCCAGCCAATTTGACCGCCTCTCGCGAATCGACCATGTGTAACCCTAGCGTGTGATCCAAACCGTCCCCACATGATGATCCAATGGCCCAAAGGGTGCGGGGTTTCAGGAGGGGTTTGAGGGGTTTTGAGAGGGGTTTGAGGGGTTCTGCTTGAGCATAAGTGATTTAAAAAAATCAGAACAATGTTAAAATTGCACGCATCACCATTTTATGTGACTAAGTTGCCAGAAAAAATAAGAAACCAGGTCTACGGATATTTTCATGCTTTCACATAACTTAGCTATCACGAATGAGGTTGCATAGTTTTTAAGGGATGAATTAGGGTTTAGGGCTAACCATAGCATAGTTTGTCAAAATTATCCCATATTGGGCATGTACCCTCTATTTGCACACTAGATTTTGGGTAAACCTAACCTTTTCACACCTAGCCCTCACCAAAACACCTCTAAATTTTGGAAAGGGGTTAAAACCATTTTTCAATCTTTTAAATTTTGTTATAGATGGAAAGTAGGGGTAGGTAAGAAGGTCAGATTCTAGGAAGATACCTGGTTTGGCAATTCCCCTTTAGCGGTGTAAATTTGTGCTTAATGTTGACTCAGATTCTCTTGTTTGGTAGCTCGAAAACAAAGGGTAGTACTCTACTAGCTCTTTATATCATGTAATTAGTTTTAGAGGCATTCAACTTGTTTTCATCTCGAGTGTTTGGAAGCTGAGGGTTCCTCCCAAAATTCATGGTTTTCTATGGTTACTTTCTCACAACAAATTAATGACCAGATACAATCTTAGGAAAAGATACATTATTAAACCGCTTGATTGTGTTTTTTGTGAAGAGCATGAATCTATTTCACACTTGTTCTTTGATTATGTGGTAGCTAAAGTTGTGTGGTTTTTGTCAAAGACCACTTTAAGGTTCTAATTGGAAATGATTTGAATCAATAGCCAGATTCTGGATTTGCAATAATAAAAAGTCTTCTCTAAATATTGTTAGCTCTGCAGTTGTTTGGGGTCTGTGGAAAATTAGAAATTCTATGATTTTAAATAACACTCTCTCGACTTCTATCAAGCAGGTGCTCAGGCTGATTCTGAAAATGACAAAATCCTGGGTTGTTTTGTCCCTAGAACAGAGTGGGGTGAGGCTGGTGGCCTTCTCAGACTAGCTAGCCAGGTTTATCCAACGACCTTTGATGCTTACAAGTGGCTGAGCTCAGGCCCTATCCGTGACAAATCTCCATCACTGGCTGATCCATGGAGTCTTCTCAAAATCTCTGATGGGGTTTGCTTTGCATCGTCGGCCAAGAAGAGGGAGACCGGAGGCAAGACCGTCGTGGACAGCCCCGTGTCAACGTTGGAAGTTTGCTGGTCTCCGTGGGCGGCCACGGCTCCCCCGATGAAGACCAGGAAGGCTTTCCTGGTGCCTGTCTGTGGACAATAGTCTCCAACATGTCCCCTTGATTTTAGTCGCTAGAGTGAACTGGTGTCATTTAAGTTTTAAGTCTGTTTTTCCTCATTTGCGTTTGAACTGCTCCTCTCAGTGAGCTGATGTATAAACTTGTTGGTTTCATCCGAGTTAATGGAACCGGGGAGGAGCCTCTCCGTTCTTCTAAAAAAATTGCACACCATATGTCAAGGATTTTTTTTAGTTCATTTAGAGAAGGTTGAAAAAGAAATGCTTAGAAATGGGGTTGTTTACCCTAGCTTTGGAGCTCATTTTGAGCACATATTGCATGACTATGAGTTTTACTTCACAAAATTGCTCGGATTGATCACCTTTTTGGAACCGGGCATACTTGTTTCCATTACTTTCATAACGGAAATACAATGATCTTACCGAACATCAAAGGGGACTAGAAAGGGGAAAGCGAGTTCAAAGCATCTCTGGGAAACCCACTGTAAGCACTCGTCATCGAGCAGCTCACCGCGGGGCGAAAACCCAGAGACACCAAAAGAACCACCTAACCTACCAAACAACAGTTCAGGAACCACCCATAGTTTACAAGCAAGACAGGAATAAGAAAGGGTCAAAATGAGAAAACAGCCATAGCTCAGGCAGGAGCAAAATAAGTAGAACCACGGTCTAAGGAGTGCATGCTGGAGTAATGCCATGAAGGCATCCGGTGCAGCTGGGAGAAAAAAAGCGATCATTCTTCAGTTGATGCCCCCAGAGCTATGCAGATCCTCATCATGTCCGAGGCGTTGATCTTCAGCATCTTGGCTCCATGCTCCATCGCCTCACGATCAGCACCAGCCATCAAACCTGCCCAATAATTAAGATAACCACAAGCAGACTAAACCACATCAAAAGGAGATCTTAATTTATGTCTTCAAAGGTAGCTCGGTTGCGACAATTCCACATTGCCCAACACATCACAGCTAGACCAAAGGTATAATATTCCACCCCATCGAGAAGAAAGGCATAGCACAAGAAAAATATTGCCAGGGGTTGTTCGGGCATTGGTTCGTCCCAAAAACACAGTCTACAGTCCTCCAGGCTACTCTAACCACCAGGAAAGTAAAGAAAATATGTCGAGAATTTTCCCTCTCAATACAAAATGAGCACCGAGGATTGCCTGCCCAATTCCTTCTTTTCCTGACATCTCTAGTCAAAACAGCATCCTAAAAAGGCTGCCACAAGAAGACCTGACATCAGCAAGCATCCTAGAAAGGCATATCATCATCTCCCCCAACACATAGGATTTCACTTTTTAGGAAATTAATCTTGAGCCCAGACATGAGCTCAAAGATATAGAGAAGGAGTTTCACGTTAACATCGGTATTTTTATCATGTTCAAAGAAGATGACCGTATCATCAGCGTATTGGAGAATGGCCACTCCATCTGTAACAAGGTCAGGAGCAATCCCAGTGACCAGCTTCTCTTTTCTTTTTTGAAAGTGTTTCAACAACCAGATTGAATAGAAAGGGTCGCCTTGGCTCACCCCCTTTGTGGCTCTGAAAGTAAGGGGTCACTTCATTGTTAAGTTTAATACTCATTGTGCCATTATGAAGAATTTTTTCAACCCACCCGCACCAGGTTCTCCCAAAGCCACGATTACGATGACATTCAAAAAGGAAATCCCAGTTTATTTTATCATATGCTTTTTCAAAATCAAGCTTCAACACTACCCCAACTTTTTTCTTGTGATGGGTGTGATGCAACACCTCGTGAAGAGTGAGGATACCATCCATAATGTTTCTATGCTTGATGAAAGCATTTTGATGCTTGCTGATGAGCTTGTCTGCAAAGATAGCGACCCTATTATCTAGTACCCTAGTAATCAACTTATAAGGGCATCAAAGTAAGCATATGAGACAATATTGCTGAATTTTCTTAGCACCATTCAACTTAGGAATCAAAGTGATCACCCCATAGTTAAGGAGAGCAACATCTAAGGTATTGTGATGGAAGGCCTCGAATAAGCGCATTATGCCAGTTTTAAGAAACTCCCAACAAAGCCGGTAGAACTCAGCTAGGATGTTATCCGGGCCATGAGCTCTATTATTATCCATACTAAACAAGGCTTTTTTTCACTTCCTCCTCCGTGAATTCACTAGTAAGGAGGATATTATCATCAGCACTCGGCTTTTCCTCCTCGGACCAAGTTTCGAGAGATAGGTGGAATAAATTTCCCCTAGCAGGACCAAACACCTCCTTATAAAAGGTCGTGGCATGATCCAAGAGGATCGGAGTGCCCTCAATAACCACATCTCTATTAGTAAATGAGTGAATAGTGGTCTTGCGTTTCCTACCGTTTGCCACGCGATGGAAAAAGGCAGTATTCTTCTCACCCTTGAGTAACCAGCGCTCATTGGAATGTTGCGACCAAAACAATTCCTCATTCCTCAGGCTCTCACTCATTTCTGCAAACAGAAATGTTCTTCTCTCATAGGTTTATGGGTCAAGGGGACCTATCTCTTCTATCCCCTCGATTTCCTCCAACTCCTTTTTAATACTTTTTTTCTTCTTACTATCATGACCAAAGGTATTAGATCCCCACCCCTTGAAATATTTTTTGATGCGTTCTATTTTGATGTTGAGAATGTCAAAGGGATTATAAGAGGACACTGGCTGCTCCCAAATATTCTTAGCTTTAATATAGAACTCATCCTTCTTCAACCAACTGAGTTCAAACCTAATTTCACGTTGGTTCAGAGGGGCTTGTTTCTTTGGACCCGAGGACAACAATAAAGGATTATGGTCTAAAACATGTCTCACCAGTTTGCAAACCGTTACCAAAGGGAACAACTCCTCCCAGTCAAAGCTCATAAGAACTCTGTCAAGTTTCTCAAGAGTGGGATGTTTTTGATTGTTGGTACATGTGTATTTACCCCCCACCATAGGAACCCGTGGGTTCGGAGATTGGATGATAGAGTTAAACTTATAAATGTATTGGGAGTGAACCAGGTTTTTATATTTTCACCACTTTGTGGGAGGATGTTAAAGTCACCACCAACTATATAGGGGACCCGAAGATGAGCACACATCGAGGCCATTTCAATGGCAAATTCATCTTTCCTATCATCTTGGGCTGCTCCATAGACTATTATGAGAGCCCAAACACATTTAAGTTTAACATCAAAAACAATGGCATGTAGAAGGAACTTGCCAAACGACCATGAAACTATCTCTAGGGTCTCTTTTTTCACTGCACATAGAATACCACCGGATTTTTCAATGGAAGGTATCCAGTTCCAAGCAAATCTCTCCAAGGGGTCAACTCTATGCAAAAACTTAGGAGGAAACTTCTTTTTCATTGTCTCTTGAATGCCTATAAAATACAGGGGATGATCTCAAATGATATCTGAGAAGCAGGTAGTCATTCCTCTCTTACCTGGTCTACAATTCCAGAAAATTCTGTTCATTTAATCATGTTGTTTTTCTTCCCCTCCTGGTAACCCTACTAGGAGGCAGAGTAGGATTACCCTCAACAACTTTCAAGGAGAACGCAATTTTTTTGGCTTCTAGTAATACGTCTAGCTATAACCATACTATGTTTCTTTTCCCACTTCTTCCTCGATCGAACAACCATAAAGTATTCATCATCTAAATCATTTTCACCCCCCCCCCCAGCTCATATTTCAAGGTGTTTGGTTCCCTTTTGCATTGGTTAAAAGCAAGAGGTTATTTTCTGATCAGGATGTTCATTATATCCATTTATGGAGTCCATGTTTCTAATTTTCTCAAGTTCTCTAAGAACATCAGTACTACCAAAATCAAAGTCTGGAATATGTACCCCCCCCCCCCTCTTAACAACATTAAGAATAAGTTCATGATTAGATAAGGCATCAAAAGAGTTGGGGTTCTTGGATGTACCTTCAATATCTCTCTTCTTAGTCACTATCATAGCCTTGTCGTCCACCCTCTCCATCTTACTCTGCACATTTCGTAGGCTGAAACGAAGGTTTTCCTCAATAACGAGAGGAGGAGTAGGGATCATCTCAACATCCACCATTGATTTGGGCGACTCAACCATGTACTCCCTGGTAACATTCAGGGTAGGTTCATACTATGCATCCACCTCCACCACCTGAGGAGACAATCTCACAATATCAGAGTAAGATTTCTTGCCACTAACTTCATTCAAGCACATATTAGTATTCTTATCTACTGCAGTTTGACTTACTTTCTCTTCATACGCCACTTGATCTTGAGCCATTGAGTCGATCAGGAGAGTAGTATGTAGTGAGTCATCTGATTCCACACTCTCTTGCGACTTCCGAATGGGGTCCCCCGCCCCCCGAGGGAATGGAAGGAGACCCCCCCCCCCCCCCGAGCCCAGTGGAGGAACTGCCCAGATTAGTTCTAGATTTCATGTGTGGTATAATTTTTTCAGGAGCATTTTTTGCAGGGTTAGGTGAGGTATGAACAATACTTTTTTCCCTGTCAAGGTCCCTCACCAGAACCTAATCCAATTCACAGAAGAAATCATAGAAATTCCCACCCAGAATAGTCTTAGCTACAACAGGGATTTTGTCAACATTTCTACAGCCCAATCTAACACGAGCAGAGGCTGGTTGATGCAGAGTGGCCACATCAATTCCAGAGGAACTCCTACCAAGGAAGCCACATAGGCAAGGTTTCTTTCACTTCGTTTATCAAGGGGGCATTGCTCACTTTTTACCTAGGCTACTTCCATCACACCTTTAGATCCCACCGCAGAAGACCACTAAGTAGCATGTATCACAGCCCCACTAGTTTCGGGAGTAACCCTTCCCACATAACAGAATTGTGCAACAGCACGAGGATTAGGAAATCTCACAAGAAACACCCCAAGACCAATCGCATGAGCAGAGCAACACCATCCAGTGGCAAGGTAATCATTTAGATCTAGCTCCATTTGACGAGTGGAGGTCTCCCCCTCAACAATCGTAACAACAATGCTATTGGATATCTCTTCCAATTGGTTAGTAGTACAGGAATCACGAATGTAATAAAATCCTTGTCCCCTGGATTGGAAAGCACAAATCTGAGCAATGCACTCCCAAGGAAGAAATTCACTACACACTAACGCTAAGTGTCCTAACTTATTGCATCTCTCACAAAAGGCTTGAGGGCATTGAACAGGAGGGTGCTCAGGTGATTTGCAAATAGGGCAGGGATCGGGTTTTTTGGTAGGAGGCACCTGAGTATTGTTCTGGTTCCCATGAGGACGCCCTGGCAGAGGGGGGGCTTGTCGCCCGACGTTGTTGCCCCCCGAGTCTGATGACCCCTGGGCCTTCGGCACCGAGACGCCTCTATCTTGGGTTTCGCCACGCTTTCACCGCCGCCGCTTCCTCCCAGCACGAGATGTCGCTCGAGGCCGAGGCGGCGTTGGATGAGGTAGAGTTGGTGCGGCCGCCATCCTCATCACGTTTCTCGAGTACTTGTTCCGATCTCCCGTGCATCCATTCCCTCGACCAGGTTACCGGCCCATCCCACCTTCACGTCGCTCCCCGCAGTAGCCGCGCGCACCGTCGGATTGATCACCTAAAGTTCATAAAAGTTGAGAATGCATTGGAACATCAATACACATCAAAGTACTAATTTGAAACGTGGCTCAAATTTGAAAGTAGACTCAAATCTGAAATCTGGCTCAAATTTGGAACATGACACATAGTTTTCAAAGTACAACACACATCAAAATACAAGTATCATTACATCACACAAAATGGGACTCATGGACTAATAGTTTTCACTTCTTCTTCTTCTTACCACTACTTGCTTTTGATTTGACATCACAAAGTTCACTAATGCTATTGGTTTTCTTCACTGGACTAGTTGTACTAGTTTCAGTTTCCAGCACAACAACTGGGGGCAGGCATGCACGCTTCCTCCTAACAAGCAAAGCATGTCGTTTGGTTAGTAATTAAGAGCAGCCAGATGAAAAACATCGCAAACATGAACATACTTTGGCCTTTCAGAAGTGTAACGATATTTTGGAGATCCATTTCGGTGTCCAAGTTCCTGGCACATCTTTCATCTATTGTTTTTACCTTTTGGGGACCTTTTAGGCTTTGCATCTATCTCTCCCTTCTTACTACTCTGACCTTTCTCAAACCATGTCTTGAATGTAATCTCCTTAAGCCTGCCAGCCTTTCTTTTCGTTAAGGAAGGACACATGGAAAAATCGATTTCCACTTCAGGCCACTGAGACTGGTCTGTAAGTGCTGGAATTGGAGCTGCATACGCAGCCTTGAATCTTGCTAATGAGTAATATTCATGAAAATATTGGTCCATGTTTATCTTCGGATGGGAGGCCAAGAAAAACATTGCATGCTCACATGGTTTCCCAGTGTGTTGCCACTCGAGGCAAGTGCAGTCATGCATTTCAGTGTTAACAACATACCGCCTTCCAATCTTGGAATCTCTAACTTCAGCACACCACACTGTAGATTTTCAATAGATAGATGTGTAACATTTCTGCTCCTTTTGACCACCTGTTGTGCCACTACAGGAAATTTATCCCCTTGCAGGCAACACCAATCCTTCTTCTCAATTCCCACAAATGCATTGTCATGATCCTTATTTGGTCAACCATGTCATGCACAGGTAAGTTTATAAACTGCTTCACCTTGTTGTTAAAAATTTCTGCCAAGTTGTTGTTGATATAATCACACTTGATGACAGTGTTAAATCCTGACGTGTACCATAACAGAGAATGGTAGGTGTTCATTCATGGACCAAACTCACTACATGCTGCCATTATCTTACCAAGATGATATGAATGTGATGATTAGTGTAAGATATTGCTGCTGGCCACATGTGCTCAAATTATTCCTCACTAGATTTTTTGATCAAATTCATCCACATATGGCCAAAGCACTCCCTTTGCTCAGCATGGGGGAAACATTCTTGACTGCAATTTCTAGCTCTTTACATGCACTTGTGTGGAATGTCAAAGGTGACACTGGCCCTATGCATCTTTTTAACTACATCATGAACCATGTCCATGAAACATCTGTCTCTGACTGAAACAAGCCAACAGAAACAGGGAACATCCAATTGTGGCCATCTAGAGCATTGCATGCTACCAATTGACCATTCCACTTCCCAGCCAAACAAGAAGACCCTATGCTCAAATATGGATGATACCCTGCTTTGAAACCATCGATGCAAGGCTTTAAAGCCATAAAGAACTTAGAGAAAACGACTTTGCCATCCTCTATTACCTTAGTATCTATCTAAACAACACTATCAGGTGACCTCTTCTCCATCTCTGCTTTGAAGTTATAAAACATTCTAAAGGTATTTGCTCAATCACCATATAATTGTTTCATTGCCCTTTGTTTTGCCTTCCACATTGTGGTATATTTCGGCTTACTGGGGTACTGATTTTCCAAGTCTACTAAAAGTTTCTTTGCAGTAGTGTTTGGTTTCTTGGCTAAAATAGGAGTGATATTTTCTACAAGCCAAATGTGTGATGTCATGGTTGATACTCTCTATGAACTTGTAATACAAGTATGTTGATGTGGTATTTGATTAACCCTGATGGTACTTCCATCGGGTTTGCGTCTAGCAGATATGTACCACTTGCAAGGCTTGGCGTTTTTATCAAAACCTCTGCACATCGCATAAAACTTCTTTGTCATAGGCATTTACCATCTCATCATCATAAGTCTTGAAACACATCCTAAACTCATCCATGTTTGGCCACAACTTCCCACTTCAATAACAGGTTTTATTTGTCATGGGAATTTACCATCTCACCATCGTGTGCATCATCAACACCATCTGTAGCATCTTCCCTCAACTGTCCATACACATCTTCAGATGAATCTCTGTTAGCATCGGCAGGCAAACTAGTTTCGCCCCTCTCCTCATCTCTATCATGTACTGGAATAATTTGTCATCTCGGTGTCAGCCATTGGTGCAGTCAACAAATCTGTAGGGTCGTCTAATTCTAATGAATTCTAATCAACGAAAGCAACCCTTACAGCACCACCACCCCCTGTTTGTAAATGTCGGTTCCATCTCGTTCGGCCCACACCCCCCCCCCCCCCCGCTCCCACCCCCCACACACACAATCTATATTTCAAATCATACGAAAACAGAGGTGTCACGGTCAGATTTAACTCGACACGGATTAGAGTTTCGAATTCACTCACCTCATCCGCCGCAGCCGAGAATTATAGCTCCGCCGCCCGTCGCCGAGAACAAAGAGGGGAACATGGAGGGTTCGGTCCAGAATGGGGGCATGTTTCACTAGATGCACTACCGAATTAAATGGGACCCACCTGCCTTAACATAAGCTCATTCTGTTGATGATCGTTTTGTCACCCGATCGGATCTTAGTTATTTCTGCCTTAAAACGTCGCAGAACAACTTTTTTATTACCAACTACGTCCCTCCCATTCCATTACGCGTTAAAAACGTCGCGGAGGAAGTAAGTTGCCCCACCTGTCAGGATATCACGCCGGTCCACTAGTCAGGAGGTAACGGTCAAAGGCGTTGACTGGACAGCAGTGCTCCGTTTGGCCTTTTGTGAGCAAGTGGTGGAGGGGGGGAGTGAGCAAATTTATTTGGCTTGGGCAAAACTGAGCACAACTAAGAAATCAGGGGCATGAAAATAGAAATACCAACTTTTAAATATTATCTTGTACGAATAATAGAATTGATGTATTAAATTTCCAATCATCCTTGTCATCAATTTTCTTACTTACATCACAACTTTGCTTATATTTAAGAATTGACATATCTCTATTCAAACATGCAATGTAATATTAATTAAGACATTCTATTGTTTTTGCAAAGACGATTTTATTTGTACAAATAAGACTTTTACCATTCTCTCTCTCAACAAACATTTCACTTGAAGGCTATTTTCAAAATTTGATTCAACTATTTGAATACATTATCTTTTTTCAGAACTTGTATTTTTACACGTTGAAACTTCATCTACAATAGCAAGAATTTTTCAAACACATTTAAAGTAAATGTTACCTTTTGAAAGTGCATCAACTGTACCGACCGCTATTTGTTTTCCAAAAAACTCTTGGAAACTTGATACTCTTAACAGTTAAACATGAAAATTGTTGAAATATGAAGCATTATAGAATATCAATAATTTAAACTCCAAAACAATATATAATACCATGTTTTCTTGTGACACTAGTTGGCTTATTGGCCCATTCATGCAGGCATTCCGAACACCTTCCTTCAGTGTAACACATGTAATTTCTTTAACATTGAGAACACTTTATCTATAAATTAAATAGTGTGTCTCGCTATCTAATCCTTCTTCAAGTTCCACTCACAGATCCTTTTAGCGTGCTTAAATTCTGAAGTTACAGAATGCTTCACCTTCAAATATGATATATGTTCTAAATAAATAAACAAGGATTCGAACTTCTAAACTATAAAAATGAGCATTTACCATCTTTGGATAAGTATCTCTTATGTGACCACTGAACTTTTCATTTGAAATACGTGGTGGAATTATCATATCTAAGCACTGGTCTACATTCTTCAAAACCACTTCACAATTTATAATGCTTCCATTTCAATTGAATGAATCCTCTGGCCCAATACACCCTTCTTTTAGTGCAAACATTGTCGGTTTTAACTATTCACCTTCAAAGTCAAATTTCGTTATGCGGGTGTTGATATCTATGAGAGCTTAAATCTTTAAGGCTAGAAAATAATCTCTTTGCTTTCACGACTGAAATGATGCTTAAAGGTCGATTTTCTATTTCGAGGGAGAGCGAGATAAAAACACACGGGAAATCAGGCCAACTCCAACGCACGACCCCAAACGGATGTCCGTTTCATCCGCTTTTCGTCCGTTTGGGGGTGGCAATGGGGCCGCGTCCGCCCGGATTTCTGGTTGCACCGGCCGTGCGCCCAACGCACGGCCGCATTTTGGCTGCATCTCGTTTGTTCGAGATCAACAAGCATACTAATAAGCATAGCAAATAGTTCAAAGCAAACATAACAAATAGTTCCACATCCGAAATAGTCTTACAACCCAATCAAAATAAACACAATATCAAATAGTCTTACTACCCAATCAAAATTTGTTTGCATGAAAAGAAATTAAACCGATAGATCTACTGGTTGCCAATGTGAGTCCACATGTGCTCAACCAAGTCATTCTGAAGCTGGACATGAGTATGTCAATCACGCATTTCACGATGAAAATGGACAAACTGTTTGAAGGTTGCAGGAGGTGCCTGCTCAGGCTCAACATTTTCACCCTAGAAATGAAACCCTTGGTCGTAGATGCTATCATCACACTCATCCTCCACGATCATATTGTGCATGATCACAAAAGAAGTCATCACCTCCCAAAGCTTCCAAGTGCCCCATGTCAATGCAGGGTTTTGAACGATACCCCATCGAGACTGAAGCACACTGAAAGCACGCTCCACATCCTTCCTAGCACTCTCCTGCATTTGGGAAAACCTCTGTCTCTTCTCTCCTTGCGGATTGGGTATGGTCTTCACAAGAGTGGACCACTGAGGATAGATACCATTAGGTAGGTAATATCCCTTGTTGTAATGGTGGACAGTGACCTCAAAGTTGACCTCTGGGGTGTGGCCTTCTGCAAGCCTTGCAAACACTGGAGAACGTTGAAGAACACTGATATCATTGTGAGAACCAGCCATGCCAAAGAAAGAATGACATATCCATAGATCTTGTGAAGCCACCGCTTCAAGTATGACAGTGGCACCTTTCACATGCCCCTTGTACTACCCCTGCCAAGCAAATGGACAGTTCTTCCACTTCCAGTGCATACAATCGATACTACCAAGCATGTCTGGAAAGCCCCTCTCGGCATTGATCGCCAACAACCTCTCTGTATCAGCGGCAGTTGGCTCTCTCAGGTACTCAGGGCCGAACACTGCCACCACGGCCTTGCAGAAACTATACATTGAGAGGAGACATGTGGACTCACTCATACGCACATACTCATCCACAAGTTCACCGGGAATTCCATATGCAAGCATGCGAATAGCCGCAGTGCATTTCTGGTAAGAAGAGAAGCCAAGCTTGCCAAGGGCATCCTCCTTGCACTCAAAGTATGGGTCATAAGCTACCACTCCCTCCCGAATACGATTGAACACATGTCTCTCCATACAGAAGTGGCGCCAAAATTAGTGTGGTTTGAAGAGTGCGCTATTCTCAAAGTAATCGGGATAGAGAAGGGTGTGGCCTCTCTCTCCCTATTAGGGTTCAAGGCTGGAGCATGGCCGAAGATTGATCCCCTGAACTGAGGCCGCTTCCTACTAATGTGGTCGTGGACGACCAATGCAGCCACCACAAGATCTTCATCATCCGAGGACGAATCATCCGATGAACAAATGAAGTTGTGAAAGAAAAATTCATCGCTGCTATCCATGATACCTTGTGAGCAAATTGTCGAACACCTTGCGGTCGTGGTGGAGACGCAGTCGGAAAGAGCAATTCGAGGAGGCGAAGCAAGGTTGGTGTTGGTGGATGTGCGCCATGCGGCAATGTAGCGTCTGTCGGAAGTTGTTGTGGTCGACGGTCGGCGCCGGCGGCCATAGCTGCTCTCCCACCGGCAGCAAGGAACCACAAACGCCGGCAAAAAGCCCTACCGAAACGTGGGTGTGGGCCGGCTATGACATGGCGTGGTTGTGGGGCGGACGGCCTTGATGGTAGGCGACGCGGCTGGGAACGGGAGTGGCGGGGGCGGCGGGCCGAGGGCCGAGGGGATGGGCGGGGGAAGAGGAAAATGGTTGTGTCCCCGACGGGCGGGCCAGGGGGAGGAGAAGGGCGTGTGTCCCACCCGTCCGCGCGTGTCCGTTCGGCCGCAAACGTGGTCCAAAGTTGGGCAGGGAATGGATCGAAAGTGGACCAAAAACGGACATTGGTCTGTTTGCTCTCGCGCGTTGGGTGCTCTGTTCTGTCCGTTTACCCTCAAACGGACGCGGTCGGACCATTTGGGATCACGCGTTGGAGTTGGCCTCACGACGAATCATTTTTGCTTATCCGTTCTATAAGTGTATGTTCCTTCCCGTTTTGCATTGGTATGGGACCCCACGGAACAGGTATCGGACCCCACGTCAGCAGATATATCGGCATGATATACGGGTGCATTACACAGAAAAACGAAAATCAAACTTTGTCTATACATAGTTTTTTGTTGTTGTCTGAAATACCATGACCATGTACTCCCTTCATTCCACAACGTAGTGCGTCCGCGCTTCCCGAGATTTAAATTTGACTATATATTTAACCAACAAGACCTACTGCGGCGGGAGCAAAAAATTATACCACTGCATCAACGGGGACCTTTGACTCCTAGGTGCACATGCACCCAAATAAACAGTAAAATCGAAAAAAAGACATAGCAAAAGCAAGAGTGTTCTATCCACGTGTAAATTTTTGTGAAGAAATGACATACTCCCTCCATTGCACAATACAGTGCGTCCTCGTTTTCCGTGATCTAGATTTGATCATAAATTTAACCAACGAGACCGACTGCGACGGGAGCAAAGTTGGTTAAATTTATGATCAAATCTAGATCACGGAAAATGAGGACGCACTGTATTGTGCAATGGAGGGAGTATGTCATTTCTTCACAAAAATTCACACGTGGATAGAACACTCTTGCTTTTGCTATGTCTTTTTCTGATTTTACTGTTTATTTGGGTGCATGTGCACCTAGGAGTCAAAGGTCCCCGTTGATGCATCCATCCCCTTTGTAGCCTTCTGTTTTTTGTGTGGCGCGTGCATACTTTGTAGTGTCGCAGGCCGCGCCCCATAAATGCATCGTATGTGTATGCAGATGACCACTGCAACAACACGGAGAACTGGAGCTCTCTTGTCCTGTGAGGCCAACTTCACCACCGCATTCAGATGTTCGTTTTGTTCGAATTTCGTTTGTTTGGGTAAGACAATGCGACGATGGCCAGCCTCTTTTGGGGTGTGTTAGCCGTGCGCCCAATGCGCCGGCGCATTCTGACTGTACCTTGTCCAGCCTGCATGCAAACGTAGTGATCCATGCCAACGGCCATGCTAGCGGCCCTAGTTCATGCCGGCAACAGAGCCAGCGGACGGCAAACAAATGCTAACCTATAAAAAATGGGCTACTTCGGAGTAGTTCACGCCGGCAACACAGCCAGCCTCCAAAATGAATCAAGTTTTTCACGCCGGCAACACAGCCAGCGGCCGGCACACTAGCCTGTCTTCAAAAAACGGCCATAGTTCACAACCAATGCCTCCCTAGTCCACGCGTCCCTGGTCCAGGCCGTCTTGGTCCTTTTGACTGTTCGCGAACCAAGACTTTCTCCTCGGTGACATGTTTGTCAAGTCCACGCTCATGATCGCAAGGGCCAGCTCTTTTGCTTTGGTGTCGGCAATGGTGGCCTCGATCGCGAGCTTCTTTGCGTGTGCGGCCTTCTCCATGTCAAGCTTCCTCCTCTTGGCGGTCGCACGGCTTTGGCGACGATCTCCTCGTTCTTGTCGACGTCTGCCTTGTATTGAATGGACGCGACCTCGGCGGCGTACTCGACCGCGGCCTTCTTCTCCTTTTCTACGTACCGCCGTCCCCTCCGCTTGGCCGATTCACGGTCCAGCTACTCCCTCTCCTCCGACGTGAGCTCCGACAACGGCTTCTTCGGACCCATCTTCTTTGTCGCGGGCCGCGTGCCGGCGGCCTTGTCGTCAGATTTCTTCGGGGGCATGGCGAACGAAAGGGAGTGAGAGCGCGAAAGGATTTTGGGGGGAGGGGGAAATAGGGCGTCTGTGTCCCCGGCGGGCGGACCAGGGAAGGACAAGGGCGTGCGTCCCGTCTGTACGCGCGTTGTCCACTTCGACACAAACGCGACCCAAATTTAAACCGTGGGGCGAAAACGGACAGAAAACGAACATTTGTCCATTTGCGCCGACGCGTTGGGCCATGTCCATTCACCCTCAAACGGATGCGGACGGACGATTTGAGATCATTGGTGTTGGCCTGACAAGAGCGGATGGTGATAAGCTTGCCATTCCCAACAGACAATCGTCTGAACTTGCATGGTGCTCGTTCAAGTGGCACGGAGAAGTGGGACCAAAATATCTTTGTCACGCCGACCAAGACGGCCAATATTTTTACAGTGCTGCAGAAGAGTGCACAGAATACAAATCTAAGGCACTCTCCGGTGCAAAAGTCACGCGGGTGGGCGCAACTTCCTGTAAGGGCAATTCCAGCTAATTAGAGCAACTCCAATGCGGCGACTCATTTCGTCCACGCGCGTCCGTTTGGGTCAGCACGGACAGAAAAGTCGGCCCAACGCGCCGACCCAAACGAACGCGCGTCCGCTTTTCGTCCGCCTGTCGACCCATTCCCGGCCCATTTTTGAGCCGAATTTGCGTCGGCACGGATACCAGAAGGACGCGCGCGCGCGCCCGCCTACTCCCCCTTGGCCCGCTGGTCGGTCGCACATTGGCCATCCTCTCCCATTCCAGCAACAAACCCTCCTCCTTCGTCGCCGACGCCGCCGCCCATTTTTCCGGTGCCGGTGCCAGCTGTCGGTGCCGTCACCTGCAACGCCGCCACCTCCCACGTCGCCCCGCTCCCCGTCGTCTTGCCGCCGGGGAACCGAAAGCTTCCCGCCCCCACTCCCCCGACACGGCCGAGCCCGCGGCCAAGAAGCCGCCTCGCCGCCCCCCGGCCAGTTCCTTCGTCTTGACACCGGCACGCTCGTCGGACGCCGGCACACTCGTCTGACGCCGCCAGGGCAGCTAGCTGCTCCGAGGGCGGCGCGACTCCCTTCGCCAGCCGGCTCCTTCGTCGACGCCCGCAAGCTGTCCGACAGTTTGCCAAGGTACAAAAATGGACTCCGCCGACGAGTTCTTCTTTCACAATTTTCTTTGCGACTCCGGCGATTCCTCGTCCGATGATGAGGAGGAGATCTTGGATGCCGTGTTGGTCCATCACCACATCAATAGCCAATGGCCGTTGTTCCGTGGCTCCATTCCGGGGCACCTTCCGGCGTTGAATCGCAACCGAGAGAGCGGGCATTTCCTTCTTTGGAAAGACTACTTTGACACAATGAACCCGCTGTTCAAACATCAGAAATTCCGTCGCCGTTTCCATATGAGTAGGCATCTTTTCAATCATATTAGAGAGGGAGTGGTCGGCTACGATAACTATTTCGAGTGCAAAGAGGATGCCGTTGGAAAGATTGGCTTCTCCTCTTATCAGAAATGCACTGCAGCCATCTGAATGCTTGCATACGGAGTGCCCAGTGATCTCATTGACGAGTACGTCCGTATGAGCGAGTCTACTTGCCTAGACTCCCTGTATAAGTTTTGCAAGGCTGTTATTGCTGTGTTTGGCCTTGAGTACTTGAGAGAGCCGACTCCTGAAGATACAGCCCGTTTGTTGGCGATGAATGCCAGCAGGGGCTTCCCAGGGATGCTTGGTAGCATAGATTGCATGCACTGGGAGTGGAAGAACTGCCCTTCTGCTTGGCAAGGGCAGTATAAGGGCCATGTCACGGCTTGCATTGTCATACTTGAGGCCGTGGCATCTCAAGATCTCTGGATCTGGCACTCTTTCTTTGGCATGGCCGGATCACACAATGATATCAACGTGCTTCAGCGCTCGCCGGTGTTTGCTAGGCTTGCCGAAGGCAACAGCCCACCGGTTAATTTTACCATCAACGGACACAACTACGACAAAGGATACTACCTGGGTGATGGTATCTATCCTCAATGGACCACTATTGTGAAGACAATCCCCAATCCTGTAGGAGAGAAGAGGAAAAGATTTGCCCAAGAGCAAGAGAGTGCTAGGAAAGACGTCGAGCGTGCATTTGATGTTTTGCAATCTCGATGGGGCATCGTTCGGTATCCTGCAAAAACTTGGAGCACGAAGAAACTGTGGGAGGTGATGACTGCTTGTGTGATCATGCACAATATGATCGTACAAGATGAGCGCCCGGAACGTCTCTACGATCAAGGGTTTCAGTATCAGGGTGAGAATGTTGTGCCTGAGCATGGAGGAGCGGCAACGTTTGAACAGTTCGCCCAATTTCATCACGACATGCGTGATTGGGAAACTCACATGCAATTGCAAAATGATTTGGTTGAGCATATGTAGGCTCATGTTGGCAACCAATAGATGTATCTCTTTAATTCGGCTTGCAAAACTATGTGAGACTATTTTATTTTTATTCGGCTTGTAAAACTATGTTATTTATTTGGTTGAAACCATGCTATTTATTTTGTTGTGGATGTTTGCTTTGTGAAATTAATCCAAAATATGTGTGTGTAGCAAATGCAAAATTTGTGCTATGTGTTCAAAAAGGGCGGCCAGCCGGCCACGCCGGCATATATGGGTCCACGCGTTGGGCGTACAGCCCACTCAAATGTTAGAGAGGGCGGACGCCGCGCGGGCGGCCGACCCAAACGGACAAAAAGCAGACAAATCCGCCGTCCGTTTGGGTCCGGCCCATTGGAGTTGCTCTTAGGGTTGTACTACACCATGATAGAAATTTTTCTAACCAAGCAGAATTAGGTCGGACCTTAAGTGCAAAATAAGCATGCTCACTTTGATGGCACTGTGCAAAAATAAGCATATTCACTTTGACAGTAATAATCACAATACAAGAAAGAGTAGTATTTATCAACAACTGTTTCCCCCACATTTTCCGGGCCGAGTTACAGATTGGCCCAAATTTGGCAATTACACGGATGGGGACATGGGCCCTTCCCGGCATAAATGAATACATTGTGTACGGTTTCCATCTTTACGCGGCCCATCAAATTCTGGTGGTACATTCTCAACATTCAAAATTTCACATCACACCATTGGTGAACTCTAGACATTACAGCACAGCCTGGACAAAGATATACACAAATAAAATTAATCCTGCCTCACCACCCCAAAGACGGCCTCACTGCTGAAATCGAGAAAACCCTAAGCAAGAAGACATTCTCTAACCTCAGGAAGGCTCTTTCCTGAAGCAGCTTCGTTGGGCCAAACAACAAAGGCAACCCAGTCTCCACTGACAAGAAAATGCACTATCGCTGCAACCATGTTTCAGAAAAGTGTAATGCTCATCATATCCAAGGCTTGAACGATGTGAGCTATCCAGTGCTGTTTGCAGAAGGAAGGACATGGATACTACTGTATTTGCTACAGTAAATCAAGAAAAGGTGGTTGCTCCGATGAAACATTGGAATTGGGAGCCCGTGATGCTCGGGAGAGGGCTGACTGCCCTTGGTTTCTACCACGCCCTCTTCCAACAGCAGCAGATGGAGGAGGGGCAAGCCTGGGTGGGCCCTGTGTGCCACTGGATAACTGTGAGAGTGAACCAAAATCAGATTTTGGTTGCCTGATGCTCTGGCCTGCAATGGAACTAGCTGCATTGGAGAGACCTAAGCTCGGTCCTCCAATTGGATTTCCATATCCAAGAGACGAGTTGCCTTGGTTCAAATAGCTGGCGGTTGAATTCATACCCATTATATTTGTATTGTTTGGTTTCGCTGACCAGCTCACCTGGTTTGTTTTCATCTGTCCAAGCGAAGTACTGCTACCACCAAACCCCATGTTCCCTGTATTCAACCCAGAAATACTTTGATTTGTGCTTGGCAGGCGCTCCACTGCTGAAATGCTGGCTGCGCTGCTTGGTTTGGGGGGCCAGTCGGCAAAAGGATCAACATCATCAACCCCATTGTTAGACAGCTCCCCAGATTTACTATCCTTGTTAGCCGAAAATGATGCATTGAAGTCAGACGATGTGCTCATTCTAGGAGGCCACTCAATGTCAACAGGAACACATGAACCGGAAGTTTGATGTCCTGAACTAGGTGCAAGAGATTGCAGAGATGGGAGTTGTTGTGCAGACGGGATTGTAGAAGCTGCAACCGGAGTGACTGTCGACGGCTGCTTCGTTTGAGTACTAAGATCAAAGGGAAATGTTGAGGGTTGGTTTGTTTGGGTACTGAAATCAAAAGGGTCTTTTGAGGGTTGCTTTGTTTGAGCACTAGAATCAAAAGAGAGTGGCGGAGCACTGGTTTTCTTAGTAGGGCCCCAGTCTTCATCCCATGAAGTGCTCTTTGCAGCTGACATTTGTCCAGTTTGTCCCTGGCCACCTGAAGTTGTCTTAGAATGAATCCCATTTGAGATTGAAGGTGATACTTTTACTTCTGTATGCCCATTATCCGTAACTGTCACACCACGCTTCTCTTCAATCTTGCTGTACAAGCACACAGTAGTTTAGTTGATAAATTAATTGCTCCATGGAGAGTACAAGTGATTGATTGAATATAGTAACTGGCACCTTGTGATATCCTTGACAAATAGGATATACTTGGCAAATTGCTGTACATTCAGTTGCTGTGCAGTGAGCAATGGGAAGACTAGAGGAACCACATGCTCCGCAGCAAACTCAACACCACACTAGATTAACAAGAAAATAGTTACATAGGGTATTGGTAGAAGGTAAATCAATTGGCAAGGGAAAAAGCATGCTGGAAGTTCAGCGATAGTGAACAAACATATCAAGGGTAACCTGTTTATAAATCGCATTAGCAACTCCAAGGGTGCACATAAGGGTTGGCGCAGAATGGTCAACAGCTGTGCAGCGCCGAAGAGTCTGCAAGATCTCTACTATACCTGTTTTATCCAACGATGGAACAAGATCTCCTAAACAGCGCAAAGCATTTACTCGCACCTACATTTACAGGGCACTTAAGATCATAAGAAAGCACATACACTTATGAAACGATGTAGGGTGCAAAATGCTGCCTTCTAGAAAGTGAGGCAGTAGCAACCAGCAGATATTTGGAAAAACTGAGTATGTCTTAATTCAGCAATACCCGACAGTATAGTGAGAGAATAATCATGTTAAGTAAACTAAGGCCCAACAGATGCGGTACCCCACAATCCTACACCACTAAATATAAACTCTGCATCACTATATATTGCTACGCAAACCTTAATTCAGCAATCAATAATGTCCAGAGCAACTTAGAAAGGACAATTCAAAGCATTGTTAAAGAATTTGAGCGGAAAACCAGCATTGTTAAAATTGTAATAATTGACGGTAAATTGTCTAAAAACAGAGCAGATAATGAGATGCATGACGAAGGGCACAAGTACACTGTACACAAGAAAAATCATATATTTCATTATGGCATGGCCCTTATCTTTATATTTTTTTTCCTTTTTGTGTGCTAATGTGTCTGCTACCACAGGAATGAAGACATCAATTTAGTCTCAAGTATTTTATATAACCTAGCCTTTCATCAAGAGTATTATTATTATTATGGTCATTTATTGCATAAGCACATTGACCCAATTAATGTTAACAAATAAATTACTGGAATCAAATCATATACTGTGCATACCGCAGCAACTGTAGTTTTTAAAGCTAATCCATGCACACGTGGCAGCACAGACTGTTTCAGTAGCTGCAAGAAGAAACCAATAGATTAATACATAATGTAGATGCATTATTCACAGAAATAATGAATAAACACATAATGTGGATAACTATTCATAATAATAACTTGCTAAGCTCATCCATCATCCGAGACATAATCCAAGCAATTGATTAGAAAAAACAATTCCTTGATGGTGAACAAAAGAAAGAGCAATTGAAACTTCATGTCTGTTCTTCAATTTAGCAAATAAAAAAAACAAGGTTAACCTTCATGTCAAGTTGTCGAGACAGTGGCACTGTTCGTCGCAGAACTTCTTCCTGCAGACGGGGATCAGTATCATCATAAGCCCGTACCAGCATAGGAAGGATATGTGATATCAAATGTTCGCTTGTGGCCTGCAAGGGGGGACACAGCAACTGAATTAATAATGGCACGGGTCCCAAACACAAAATGGCAGATTCCACTGAACTTTAGTTTGTAAAGATCCATCATGGATCAAGATCAACATTGCATTCAATCATAGCAAAAACCTAAAAGGGTTATACCAAGAATCAGAAATAGTTTACTTCATAAATATATATAATTACCTTGTTAATAATGAGATCCGCATGCTTCACAAGCAAAAGAAGAGTTTCACCTGATGCTGAAGTAAATACTGGAACAAGAGCAGGCAATGTTGAAAGCTCAAAGTCATCTTTATCCTGAAGAACAGAAAGAGAGCAGAAGAAAAATTATCTTCACAAGTTGGTACTACTAAAAAAATGCAGCATAGCATAGCTTCAAATTATTTTGCTTTCAATAACTAATTTTGTCATAAGGGAATTCCAATTCTGGTAGGTTAGCATGTGTTGAATCAAGAACGAGCTAAACCACACAAAGAGAGGTTAGACACATGTACATAGATATAAGGAACTGGCCAGATAAGCAGATAAGAGGTGAGCTATGTGCCAGTTGTTAGATTTAATTAACCATAACAGCTTGCTGTTAGCTAATGATCAATAAAGAAAAGATGGTAGTACATACTGTTTTTCTTTAACAAAGTTATTAACATAACTGACAAAATATGTAAATAAGAAACAAGGAAAATTACCTGTGATTCTGCTATTGTCAGAACCATGGGCAAAATCATTTGCTGCAGGACCATGTTGCGTAGCTCGGCACAAAGAGGTGGAAGAACCTGGTCGGAAAATGAGAGTCAGCTATCAAAGAGGAAATCTATCAACTGAGCATTGCAATGCATGTATATTTAATTGAATAAGTGAGGTTCAGATGAACACCATGTGCAAATTGAAGTTAATCACACACATCATCAACAAATTAATTGAAATGGGAACCAGAAAATTAGAATTCAGGTGGATCAATGAATGAACAGATTCAGTTCTGTAATATAGAAATGAGCCGGTAATTTGAGGTCTGGACATTTTTTTTTCCTAGTTTATCATATTACAACCTTTAGTTGTTGCCAGCCTCAACATTTATAGAGTTTGACCAGTTTATGGCCTTTTAAGCAATGAAGTTTTATCATGCATATGAGAAAGGCATGAAAGAGCACGTAAGCATTGTATTGGACATGCAATTACATGACTCCTCTGAACAACCCTGACTGAATGAAACAAAGTAGAGAGAATGAATTGCACATACTTTATATCGAAGAACTCGGGAATCAAAGTCTTTCCACATATCCGATAATGCTTTCAAAAACTCCGTCTTCTGCATATTATCTCTCTCCTGAAAAGGACATTTTATTAACATCAGAACCATCTGCAGCTAACAGTCTAGCAAGTAACTGAAGCTTAAATTGGCCAGATTGTGATTCTCAGGTTGCAAAGAAGCAAGCTTGATACTCATAGCAGTGAACCTCGAAAGGTTTAAACTTATCTAGGAGAAATTAAAGGAGTCATAAATACATACAAGCAAATGGTCAAGGAAACGAAGAGCTCGCAACCTTGTATCATGCCGGAAGAAAGAAGAGCCTGTAAGATGGAAAAGGGTAATGTATCAAAAGCATTTTAACCTATTGTTAGTGCTGTCAGCAGTTAACACCACTGGTGATAACATCCAGAAACTCCATTGCACAGGCTCTTATGCACCAAATAAGGAAAACACAACCGATACTTTACCTGTGAAGGCCATCGCACTAGGGCGTGATGCTGCATCAACTGATAGCATATTTTTCAAATCAGCCACCAGATCAGTAGGAATATTAGAAAAGGCTTCGCTTGTTAAATATGTCAATGAATTCATATACTGCAATAACAGGGGACATGTCAGTATATTTTCTGCACATGCAACCGTAGCATATGTCAAAGGTAGAGCCAAGTCCAGATTAAATACATTCTATTTTGACAAAGCATGTGCCAGATAGACATACCATTTTCACATTGTTATGGCAATCCAGAAGTGGTCTATGAGCCACTAAGTGGTAAGCCAGGCATCCAAAACTGAATATGTCACAGGTAGAGCCTACTTTAGAATCACCACTGCGGACCAATTCTGGTGCAGTATAGTTCAGAGATGGTTGAAGAGGTAAAGCTGTGTCTTCAACATCATAATCCTGAAGAGCAATCAAGCATATAAAAAGGTTATGATTCTTATTATTTCGCTAATCACAGCGACAGCATCAGCAAAAAATAACTGTGCAAAGAATATGCTTAGTTGCAAAGGATGTTTAGCAGTTCACAAAACCATTCTGACCAAATTAAATGACAGTTTCTGTCCTCCGCGGCATATAAGCAGTTATAGAGCTAAGCGAGTCCATGTTATCTGCACAACCTTAAGCAACACTGCAGAAGTGATAGCATATATTTGACAAGTAATGTGGAAAATATATATCATGACTAGGAAAATTTCTCCATCACAATCTATATAGCTAGGACTTAAGAGAATACTAAAAGATTCTACAGAAATACTCTGTTATGACTCAAAGAAAGAAGATGCCAACTGGTTATATAACCAAATGGTAAAACAAGTCAGCACATTACTTACAAAGTACAATGTCATAAGCACTAACCGAATAATGAAATTGCTGCGATGATGCCAAACCACCTGTGGCTTGATCAACAGAAAGAGCAAAACCAAAACCTCCAAGCTTCCAAGATCCACTTGAAGTTATAAAGACCGTCTGCAAAAGAGACCCAAGTTATTACAGCATAGAACTGAAGACATGCACACGCTCATAAGCAGCAACGTCAAATTCATGCAGGGGCAGTAGAATATAGACTAAAAACTGCTCCCACTGTTTCTTGTAACTGTCCTCGCCTTACCTTGGCACAGACAAATGGAACACAAATGTAAGAAAGAGTTAGCAATGACTATGCATTGCCCTACAAATGGTAGGCTACAACCAAGCATTAATGAGGTTTAGAAGTGGACGTACTGCATTGAAGATACTATTTTTATTTCCTCAATAGACGTTTATTTTGGAAAGGAGACTCCTGATGCCAGGGACAGTTGTAGCGAAATAAAAAGAGTAATTAAGCCTTCTACGGGATGGATGATTTGCAGGTACTATTAAACTCTGTGCTTCCAAGCCATGATGTCGGAACGGAAAATTTACCAAATATCAGAATAGAGACAATAACATGTACTGACCATTAGAGAAGGTTTGAATGATTTTGTTGAGTAACTAAGTGCAAGTACAAAGCAGAAATAATGGCCAGCCAGCCTAGACCACAGCATGGTACAAATGAACAATAAAGCTAGTTTAATGACGGGCGATACTAATGAGTGCATAACAAAATATATCAATTACAAGAAATAAAACCACGCAGAAACTGTGAACATAAGAAATCTGCTACGTTGCAACCTCAGGTGATATAGCTCGATGGGCAAGATGGGCATTGTTATGAAGAAAATCCAACGTCTCTGCAACTTGTAGCAATCCATGTTTAATCTCCAGTATCCCCATTTCCTGGAACACAGGCGAAAAATTAGCAAACCATAGTAGAATCGAAAACCAACCAATTGTCATGCACAACTGACCCCGCAGAGTTCCGTGCAAGAAAATTTCTACCAGCACCCAATCACAGATGATATTTACGAGTGCATTGGTTGACAAGCTTACTCAATGGCAATCTAACTCCCTGAAATATCACTTGAAAAACTAACAAATTTATAAGGGGAGAAATCAACACAGTCTGACCCAAACCTATCATTAGTGAAGTCAAGAATGTTAATCTCGTATGATCCTACCACATGTCAATGGCGGAGAAACCCTGGGGTAAAATGATGCCCCGAGATTTTTACAAATCAGTGCATAAGAAGTAACAAGACTGGAGAAATGACAGAGGACTTCACGGTTTCAGTAGAATGAACCCACTAACGGAAGTTAATGTGAAGAAAGGCTTGTTGTGAAGTGTTAAAACTATAGGTGATCCCACTTGGTGAAATTTGTGGATACAACACTGTGAAATGACACATTCGATATCATGGATTACACTGGGCATTCACCATGGTGCTAGTTAATGGACCAAATTGGGCAAAACTACCAGCTGCTCACTCTCGTCTATATGAAAACAGATACTGATCACATCAACTTGCTTGCTGGCGGTGACTGATCACTACTAACTACCAGTGGGTAATGTAACCATACCCACACTGATACTACCAGTATACTCAAACCAAATCGCCAATTTCACAAACTCTTCCCTCCATAGCATCCACTTAATTGCGAAGCTAGATATCTAGGCATGATGGAGATAACAAAAGCGTGGGTGCTATGTCTGTACCATGCCCTTGAGCTCCTTGGGCACCTTGCCCACGTTGTCGAGGCACCCCAGGGCGTTGGAGACGGAGGCGAAGAGCGGCTCAGTGACCATGGCCATGGCGGCCTTGTTCTCGTCCAGCGCCTGCACGACGTGGAGCACGCCCGGATGACGCAGCCGCACGAGGCGCGCGGCGTCAGCACGTGCGAGGTCGAGGAACGCGTCCTCCGCCGCCTTGGAGAGCCCGGCCCGCGCCCGCGCCTCGGAGAGCGCGCGCTTGTCGAGCACCCACACGGAGACGACGGGGTACGGCGTGGATGCCGCCGAGTCCCGCGGCCGCGCCGTGTAGATCCGCCACGCGAGCCCCGGGCCGCCCGAGCCGGCCTGGTCGAGCAGCTCGTAGTCCTGCAGCGGCCGCGGGCCCGTGACCTCCTGCACCGTGGTGGTCACCGTCTTCTCGATCACCGCCGACGCCTTGGCCAGCGCCTGCTGCAGCGTCTTCATGTTGAGCGACATCTCCTCCGCCGGTGCCCGCGCCGGCGAGATCTGGGAGCCCCTCCGCTGCTGTTGACGACGGGGAATTTCGGTGGAACTTCTGGGGGTCGGTGGCTCGATCGGTCGGTGGCAGCGCGTGTTTGGTAATTTACGGGTATTCTTAATTGATTTTCTAATTTCAATCGATTTTGTTGGGGGACGAGACTCATGTGACTGTCAGAAACCGCAAGGAGGATGCTTCGTCGGGAAGGAGAAGGGAGGAAGGGGAAAAGTTTGTCTGATCTGGGCCGTTGGTTATCCTTTGGCTGAAAGGATGAAAGGTTGTGATTTGGTGGAGGCCGGATTTTCTTTTTCTTTTCTTTTCTTTTCTTTTTTGCGAGGGAGGCTAGATATTCTTTTAACACAGCCAGAGTGTTCTGTTCAGGTCGAGGTGTCTGGTCAATGCAGTTAACTAATGACGAACGTGGAAGTGTCAACAAAATTAGGAACACGGTTATTCTGCAAGTTATACACGTTCAATTAACTGATAATTATTACTTCCTCCATCCCAAAAATAAGTGTCGCAAATTTAGTACTAACTAGTATAAATTTTGTACTAGCTCAACAACGCTTATTTTGGGACGAAGGAAGTAGAAAGTTGTAGAAAAATTCCATCGGAGCAATGAACATTCGTTCGGAAAAAACCGACTATGATATAGTTTGAAAAAGGTGCATGAAAGATGAGAAGTACCACTCGCTCAATCCAAATTATAAGATGTTTTGAATATTTTAATTTAAATTATATATGGAGTGAAATGAATAAATAAACATACTAAAACGTGCCTATATACATTCGATTCCAGAACAAACGCTAGAAAAGTACCTTGTTAATATGTTTGCGAGAAATTGGTATCTAAAAGGAAGCAGTATGGCAACAACAAATTAGTAGAGCCCATCCATCATGATATTCATTCATGTTAGTCTGTCCCGCCTCTCCCTCGAGCAACCGATAATCATTTCATCGCGCTCCACGTAGGGTCACACGAGGAAAATTGTGCCATGTCGCCGCCTGACGTGCAAGATGAGACTTGTTGTTCCACATCTCTCTCTCTCATCATGGCCTTTGTCCTTGTCGATCGTGGTCGTAGTGTCTCCCCCACCTTCCCCTTCCTTTGTCGTATGGAATGCACAGTGACAGCACCACGAGTGCTCGCGTTTGAGAAGTCCGGAAAGGATGTCTTCTATAATCATCATGCTCGAGTTTTCAATGCAGGAAGAAATATGAGGTACATTTTCTGAATCCATTCGTAGATTTGAGTGTAGTGGGGATTTTGATTTCCGGAAGTTCAAGATTATATTGATGAAGATTTTGCGCATGTACTTTCTGACGGTTTACAACTGTTTTGCAAGTCTAATTTTGTGGAATGTTGTTACTCAACCAGAGCTTAATGTCACTGGTTTATAGCATGTTTATAACACCCAATATGCGGTTGTATCCTCGCGGAAACTTGAAAGTCTCAACAAAGATAGAAGCACATATCGGAGACGCTTTAACAAGGTGAATATCGTCACAAATACATGTACCGAAGAGAAGAGTATAAAGATATGACTTACACTCGCCACAAGCTACAACATGAATATTTTAATACATCAATTCATAGCAATCATCATACAGAATAGCAGGATCCGACTACGGATGAAATCAAACGAAAAAAAAGACGACGTCCACCCTGCTAATCCCAGGCTGCCAACCTGGAATCCATCCTATGATCGTCAACGAAGAAGAAGAAGAACTCCAAATAGAACAAGCATCGATCTCATGTCAAAGCATCGCATTACCTGTACATGCACCTGTTTGTTGTAGGAATCTGTGAGCCATGGGGACTCGGCAATCTTATTACCAAGGGCATCAAAACTAGCAAACTTAATAGGTGATGGGTGGTTAAGTGGTGAGGCTACAACAAGCACTAAGCATTTTATCTGGCTAACTTAGGAGTACAAGAATAAGAAGAGTGATTTACGCATAAACGGACGTGAACTAGTAATGATCAAGAAGTGATCCTAAACATCTACTTACGAATCAATCATAACCCCATTGTGTTCTCTTATTGGTTCAAACCTCACAAGAAGAGACGATCATGGTTACGCACACGGTTGGTGTGTTTTAATTAGATTTAGTGTCAAGTTCTCTACAACCGGATATTATAAATTTATAAGTCATCACATAACCGCGGGCACGGCTTTCCGAAAGATTTAACCCTGCAGGGGTGCTCCAAGTAGTCCATTATAAATTACCACATGCATCCGATGGAAAAATCTCACACCGTGATAACACAATGCTTACGATAAGGAATCCTGGTGGACAAGACACTCGTCAAAGGTAAAACTAAACCAGCAAGACCACCCGGTGTGACGATGATCCCGATAGGAGCCGTGTATCTCGTTCTCAGGTCATAACCGTCTATGCGAAGTGGACGATAACCAATGCTTCGAGTTGCCTCGAGGTGGCACCGCCTATTGCTAGGTATTTGGACCAGCACTTGCCCCCCTTATTATGTGGATTAAATCAAAGGGTAGCGCTAACTCTCTATGCATTAATAAAGGTGTTAAGTATTATTATGTTGGGCAACTCTTAAAAGCAGTGTTGGGCCTTGTTGGAGGAGTTTTATCCTAAAACGAATGATCAGGGGGGGCATAATACCCCACATGTGTTACAAGCGCTCGTCAAGGAACATAACACCAAGGAACATAACACCGGTAAAACAGAAAATAGGGCGGCAAGAGTGGAACAAAACACCAATCAAAAGGCCGAGCCTTCCACCCTTTACCAAGTGTGTAGATGCATTTATTAAATAAACAAGATAGTGTGATACCCCATGACATCCATGTCCCAACATGGAACAAATTGCACCTGCAACTAGCAACGCTACAAGCCAAACAACGGTTTGCTAGGACAGTGGAAGGTTAGAGGTCGATCATGGCAACTTGGAAGGCTTGACAAACAAGTGGTAGGTAACGAGACATAGCGATATCAACGAGACAACTAGCATAGCAAAGATAGTAGTGATATCCAAGGTAATGGTCATCTTGCCTGGAATCCCGCTTTGAAGAAGAACGAATTCGTGAAGTAGATGAACGGGCATAGTTGAATGAATCCTCACAACTACGAACTGTAATCGGAACTGTCGGGAAGAAGCACAACCGGAAAGAAGCAAACGACAAACATCACATAATCATGGCATGATGCACAACCAAGTATGATGCATGTCAAGTTTAAGGATGCATGGCATGTCAAGAGTGCAACAACCAAATACTACACATTAAGTAAAGCTCAATATGCAACGAGTTGCATATTGATGAAACTCCACATTTCGATCATTTAGTTCACTACCGTTTATGTACATGACAAGATTAACTGTTGTTAATCATGACAAGTGGTGAAGCATAAATAAATTACATATCTAGGCAATTTAAATGAGGCCGGAAACAACAAATAGCAATTTCGAAAATCCCCATATGCAATTTTCGAATTAGGTATTGTTCTGCCTAAAACATAATTTTAATGTTGCTAAATGATACGTCTCCAACGTATCTACTTTTCCTCACCCTTTTGCCCTTGTTTTGGACTCTAATTTGCATGATTTGAATGGAACTAACCCGGACTGACGCTGTTTTCAGCAGAACTACCATGGTGTTGTTTTTGTGTAGAAATAAAAGTTCTCGGAATGGAAGGAAACTTTTTGGAGAATTATTTCAGAATAAATGAGAATTGTTGGAGCCAAAATCCACCGAAGAGGGGGGCCAGGGTGAGCATCACCCACCAGGGCGCGCCAGGCCCCCTGGGCGCGCCCTGGTGGGTTGTGCCCACCTCATGGCCCCACTTGCCCTAACTCCGCCACTATAAATTCCTATTTTCGGAGAAAAAATCAGAGTGAAAGTTTCATCGCGTTTTACGATACGGAGCCGCCGCCACATCCTGTTCTTCATCGGGAGGCCAGATCTAGAGAGGGGAATCTTCGGTCTTCGTCATCACCAACCTTTCTCCATCGCCAATTCCATGATGCTCCCCACCGGGAGTGAGTAATTCCTTCGTAGGCTTGCTGGTCGGTGAGGAGTTGGATGAGATTCATCATGTAATCGAGTTAGTTTTGTTAGGGCTTGATCCCTAGTATCCACTATGTTCTGAGATTGATGTTGCTATGACTTTGCTATGCCTAATGCTTGTCACTAGGGCCCGAGTGCCATGATTTCAGATCTGAACCGTTTATGTTATCATCTCTATATCTATGTTCTTGATCCGATCTTGCCTAGTCATATGCACCTATTATGTGTTATGATCCGTCAACCCCATAGTGACAATATTTGGGATACTTCGCGGTGATGACCGTAGTTTGAGGAGTTCATGTATTTACCATGTGTTAATGCTTTGTTCCGGTTCTCTATTAAAAGGAGGCCTTAATATCCCTTAGTTTCCTTATGGACCCCGCTGCCACGGGAGGGTAGGACAAAAGATGTCATGCAAGTTATTTTCCATAAGCACGTATGACTATTTATGGAATACATGCCTACATTACATTGATGAACTGGAGCTAGTTCTGTGTCGCCCTAGGTTATGACTGTTATATGACGAATATCATCTAACGAGTTACCGATCCAGTGCCTACGATCTCTCCACTTATTGTTCTTGATAAGTTACTATTGTTGCTGCTGTTGTTCCAACTGCTACAAAACTATTGCTACTACTGTTACCGCTACTGTTACCGTCACTACTGCTATCAAACTATCATATTACTGTGCTACTGATCACTTTGCTGCAGATATTTAATCTCCAGGTGTGGTTGAATTGACAACTCAACTACTAATACTCTCAAGTATTCTTTGGCTCCCCTTGCATCGAATCTATAAATTTGGGTTGAATACTCTACCCTCGAAAACTGTTGCGATCCCCTATACTTGTGGGTTATCAAGACTTTTTTCTGGCGCCGTTGCCGGGGAACATAGCAATATTTGTTGAGTCACTTGGGATTTATATCAATTTATCACTATGAAGAATCTGAAGGATACTAAGACCAAGATTTTTCCCTCTACTACGAGGGAAGGTAAGGAACTGCCATCACACTCTGCACTTGATTCACCTTCTGTTATGAGTAAGCTTGCAACACCACCACATGCTAGTAATCCTGATATGTCGCAAGTTATTTGTAAGAGCACATTTATCCATGTGTGGTTTTGGTAATTGATGACAATCCCTATGGACTAATGATTGCCTTGAGTTATATTCGAAGGATTTGTCCATAGGCACTTCTTGAAGTCCATCTGTTGGTTTCAAGGAGTTTATATCGTGACCAAGGTGGTATTCAAGGTTTTATCCAAAGATTGGTCATGTGAGAGTTGAGCTTATTGCAAGCATGTCTTGAAGAAGAAGATTGTGTGAGCATTCATGTTTACCTTCAAGACATCATCTTTATGAAGAGAGAAGATAAGATACAAGGTTGATCAAGACTAAGTCAAAGAGTGAATCAAGTTGATCAACATACAAAGCGTACAAGATGTACCGAGAGGGATCAAGTGATCCCATGGTATGGTAAGCATTGTCCATTACGCTTTGTGTACTAACCCATGGTCTACGTGAGAGTTCTATGTGGGGTTAGGTATGTTTTCCATGGGCTTGCGTCAAGAGGAAGATCTCATACAACTCATGGAGGATGACATCAAGTGGTGATCGTCATCAAGATTGCGGAGTGCAAGTTCAAGTGGGGCATCACGAAGAGATCATGCTTGAAGCTTGCCGTCCATTGTGGTGACAATGGACTTGTGAAGATGTGCCGAAGAGTGGCTCACCCATAGTGGAGTATGGGGGAGCAATCTACTAGTCTTCATCGAGCCGGCGCAATCAAGAAAGGTGGTCCATCTTGAGAAGGACTATGCGCAAGGCAAAGGTTTGACCTTGATAGGGTTTTCTATTTTACCGGTCTCATGGTGGTAGTTGGGAGACCGGGTTATAGGATCGATAGCCGTACTATCAAGGGGGGCTCTCAAGTGAGTAGCTTGATCGTATCGTTCGTTGAGAGCTCAAACCATTGCATTCTTGGCATCATCATCTTTCTTGGTTCTTGGTTGGTTTTTCTCGTTGTGGGTTTTAGAGCTTATGGTCATCTTCATGACAAGCTCAAGTTCATCGAAAACGGAGTCCATATGCATCTTCTATGATGTTATTGATGTTGGAGTTTTTGCCGGTTCTTCATTGATAGAGGTTTCACATCTCTATATCATTGGCATTGTTCATACTGCCTCTTCTTAAGAATCCAACAAGCTTGAGTTTGCTCAATTCGGAGCTCTTATGCGAAAGTTATGGCAGTTTTAGTGCCAGAGCTATTTTTCTCTGAACAGGCGGTAGTACCGCTTGGTACCACGGTAGTACCGCTTGGGCGGTATTTCCGCTATGTACTACTTCTCTACTTCCGCTTATATTTTGTTCTTTGGTCAGGGTGGCTTTCTGGACGGTAGAAGTGGACGGTAGTAGGGCGGTAGTACCACCCGTGCGGTACTACAGCTCTCTAGTACCGCTGCTACTACCGCTTATTTCTGGGGTCTGGCGTCTTACTGCATCCCAGCGGAAGTACCGCTGGGTAGGGCGGTAGTACCGCTCCGGTGGAACTACCACCTCGAGTTTTCTGCAGTTTTGCATGCTTTTCTTGGAACTACCGTGCTAAGCGGTAGTACCACTCAGCCGAGAGGTAGTACCGCTTGTGCATGACCTGTGCACATAACGGTTGGATTTGGGGGGCCCTATAAAAGGGGGTCTTCTTCCCCATTGCTCCCTAACTCTTGAGCTCGTGTTCTTCCCCCATTGTTGACCTTCTTCGAGCTTGATAACTCGCAATCCCTCCAATGATTCTTGCTAGTTCTTGAGGGAAAAGAGAGAGGAGATCTAGATCCACATTTCCACCAATCACTTTCTCCTCTATGTGAGGGGAACCCCTTGGATCTAGATCTTGGAGTTCTTCGTGTTCTTCTTTGTTCTTCCTCTCATTTTCCTCCCTAGCATTAGTTGCTTTGGTGGGATTTGGGAGAGAAGGGCTTGGGCACTTTGTGTGCCCTTGCCATTGCATTTGGTGCATAGGTTTGAGTTCTCCACGGTGATACGTGGAAGTGAAGTTTGAGAAGCTTATTACTCTTGGGTGTTTGTGCACCCTAGAGGTTGTTCCTCTTGGGTGCCTTGGCGCCCTAGACGGTTGGTGGTGTCTCGGAGCTCAATCATTGTGATGTAAAGCTCCGGGCAAGCGTCGGGGTCTCCAATTAGGTTGTGGAGATTGCCCCGAGCAATTTGTACGGGTACTGGTGAACCGCCCCCAAGGGTTGCCAAAGTGTACGGGTACCGGTGACCGCCCCCAAGGGTTGCCATTTGTATGGGTTCGGTGACCGCCCTCAAGGGTCCCTTAGTGGAATCACGGCATCTTGCATTGTGCGAGGGCGTGAGGAGATTACGGTGGCCCTAGTGGCTTCTTGGGGAGCATTGTGCCTCCACACCGCTCCGAACGGAGATTAGCATCCGCAAGGGTGTAAACTTCGGGATACATCATCGTCTCCACGTGCCTCGGTTATCTCTTACCCGAGCCATTTACTTGTGCACTTTACTTTGTGATAGCCATATTGTTTCTTGTTCTATATCTTGCTATCACTTAGTTGTTTATCTTGCTTAGCATAAGTTGTTGGTGCACATAGGTGAGCCTAGTTGTTTTAGGTTTTGTGCTTGACATATTAAACGCTAGTTTTATTCCGCATTTGTTCAAGCCTAAACTGTAATTATTTTAAAGCGCCTATTCACCCCCCTCTAGGCGACATCCACGTCCTTTCATTATTGATGATGCTACCTCTGCTATGAATTATGCTATTGATGATGCTAGTACCATGCTTGATGATAATGTGCCACTAGGAGAATTTCTTGATGAACAAATTGCTATAGCTAAAGAGAATGAAACCACTGAAACTGATGAGATTACTGAAACTGATGAAGCTTGTGAAACTGATGATAATTATGAAACTCCTATTAGTCCTAGCTCTCCTAAGTTTGAAATGCCTAAGATACCTGAAGGTTATGTTATGGACGAGGAGATAACTAGAGAAATTCTTTCTTGCAAGGATAGAGACGATCTTAAGAAATTGCTATGCAAGTATAAAGAAAAGACTTTGAATGCTAGAATGAAATGTGATCCTAAGTTCGCTACTTCACCTATCTTTGTTACCGATAAGGATTATGAGTTCTCTGTCGACCCAGAGTTAATTACTTTGGTTGAATCTGATCCTTTCCATGGCTATGAAACTGAAACTGTAGTGGCACACCTTACTAAGCTGAATGATATAGCCACCCTCTTTGCTCATGATGAGAAGATTCGCTACTATTACATCCTTAAGTTATTTCCGTTCTCATTAAAGGGTGATTCTAAGACATGGTACAATACTCTTGCTCCTGGTTGTGTGCGTAGTCCCCAGGATATGATCTACTACTTCTCTGAAAAATATTTTCCTGCTCATAAGAAACAAGCTGCCTTACAGGAAATATTTAATTTTGTGCAAATTGAAGAAGAGAGTCTCCCACAAGCTTGGGGGAGGTTTCTCCAGTTGCTTAATGCTTTGCCTGATCATCCTCTCAAGAAAAATGAAATACTTGATATCTTTTATAATGGACTAACCGATACTTCTAGGGACTTCCTAGATAGTTGTGTTGGTTGTGTTTTCAGGGAACGAACTGTTGAACAAGCTGAGGAATTATTGAATAACATATTGAAGAATTATGATGATTGGACTCTCCCTGAACCATCGCCTAAACCCACTCCGAAGAAGAGGGGTATCTTATTTCTCAGTCCTGAAGATATGCAAGAGGCAAAGAAATCTATGAAGGAAAAAGGTATTAAAGCTGAGGATGTTAAGAATTTGCCACCTATTGAAGAAATACATGGCCTTGACACACCACCACCTCCACAGGTGGTAGAGGTAAATTCTTTATTAAAGTTTAATGGAAGTGACATTCCTCACAATAAACATCCTAGTCAATGCTTATATGAGTTTGACAACTATATTATGAAGCAAGATCATTTCAATGCTCATGTTCTGAAACAATTGAAATATAATTCTGATATGATTGCTCGCTTGAGTGACTTGCTATTTAGAATCAGTAATGATGTTAGAGGTGTAGGAAAGCATGCCTCCATGGTTCAAACTCAGTTAGAACAAGTTGCTAAGTCTCAAAAAGAATTGCTTGATGAAATGAATAATAATATGCATGATTTTGCTGCTAGAGTAGTAACTAGAGGAGGTAGAATGACCCAAGAACCACTGTATCCTAAGGGTCATCCTAAAAGGATTGAACAAGACTCTTAAAGAATTAATCCTGATGCACCTAGTCCTTCTAAGAAGAAAAAGAAAAAGAAAAAATATAGGACTTTGCATACCTCTAGTGAATCTGAGACACGAAAACCTCCTGATAATAATGATGTCTCTATTTCCGATGCTGAAACCCAATCTGGTAGTGAAAATTCACCTAGTGATAATGAAAATGATAATGATGATGTTCACGATGATGCTCAACCTAGTAATGATAAAGAACCAGATAATGATGTTGAAATAGAGCCTGCTCCTGATCTTGATAACCCACAACCTAAAAATAAACGGTATGATAAAAGAGACTTTGTGGCTGGGAAACATGGTAAAGAAAGAGAGCCATGGGTTCAGAAACCTATGCCATTTCCACCTAAGCCATCTAAGAAAAAGGATGATGAGGAATTTGAGCGCTTTGCTGAAATGATTAGCCCAGTCTTTTTGCGTACACGCTTAACTGATATTTTGAAGATGGCCCCTTATGCAAAGTATATGAAAGACATCATCACAAATAAAAGAAAGATACCGGAAGCTGAAATCTTCACCATGCTTGCTAATTATTCTTTTAACGATGGAGTACCTAAAAAACTTGGAGATCCTGGAATACCAACTATACCTTGCTCCATCAAAAGAAACTATGTCAAAACTGCTTTGTGTGATTTGGGAGCCGGTGTTAGTGTTATGCCTTTCTCCTTATATAAAAGACTTGATTTGAATAAACTCACACCTACCGAGATATCATTGCAAATGGCTGACAAATCAACGGCCATACCTATTGGTATTTGTGAGGATGTGCCCGTTGTTGTTGCTTGCAAATGTTACTATCTTAACAGACTTTGTTATTCTTGAGATGCCCGAGGACGACAACATGTCGATTATCCTTGGTAGACCTTTTTTGAATACTGCAGGGGCTATTATTGATTGCAATAAAAGCAAAGTCACTTTTCATATCAATGGTAATGAGCACACGGTGCACTTTCCGAAGAAGCACTTCCAAGTGAATGGTATAAATGTTATTGAAGAATCTCAGACCATCACTATTGGAAGTTTTCAATTACCTCTACCTACTGCTAAAAAGAAATATGATATACTTATTGTTGGGGATAAGCACATCCCCATTGAGGTAACTTAGTGTTTTACGAAAGTTCTTCGATTTCATGCTAATCGGAAGTGGTTGTAAATAAGACTTGATCAACCTTATTAATGGATCATTTTTGAGAGGTATGAAGTCGATGAATCTAGTAAGCACAACTTTCTGATCCCACTTTTTATTTTTTGTTTTAGTTAGTCAAATAAAATAAAATGACATGTTTACCCTGTTTTCTTTTTTCTTAGTGCAATAAAAAAATGACCCAAAAATAAAAATTCTTAGAATGCCCTGAAAATTTAACACGATTTTTTTCCAAATATTTATGAATTTTTGGTGCAAATAATACCAGAGGGGGGGTGCACCTGGTGCCCACAAGACACCAGGGCGCGCCAGCACCCCCAAGCGCGCCCTGGTGGGTTGTGGCCCCCACGTGGGCCCCCTCACTTATCTCTTTAGCCCACATCATCACCTACCTCCAGCAAAAAATCACCACCACCACCATTTTCGTGTTCTTGCTCTCAAACCCGCGGATTTCGATCTCTTTGCTCGAAGCTCCGTTTCTGAAACTTTTTGGAGGGATTGCTACTTGGTATGTGACTCCTCCATTGCTCCAATTAGTTTTTGTTTTAGTGGGTTATTTTTAGAGTAATTAGCTACTTTTGGTTCTGCTGTAGATGAGCTTGCATGTTGAATTCTTAGAGTTCTAAGTAGTTTGAATGCTCAATATGGCCTCTATGCATGCTTAGGAGTAGCTGCTAACAATCTTACAAAGTTTTGTTGACAAAAAAATTTGTGGACTAAATTTTTTCAGAATTTCTATAGGAATAAAAATGCAATTCTTTAGGAGTTCTTCGAGGAGGAGATCCTCGGGAGCCTCATCAAGTGGAAGCTCGGTTCGACAGTCTTATGTTGAACCAAGCGAAAGCTCAATGCGAGATGCCGCCACCAAATCATGCTTGTGGCCTTGCGACGAGTTCATGGAAGGTGCAGGTATTAAGGAGGAATTTGATCAATTTATTCACAATACAGAGCTTGCTCCCTTCATCGCAGATAAGTGCCCCCAACATCTCGAACTCACGAAAACTTTCACAAAGAAATTTAAATATTTTCCTCGTGAGTCTAGAGTTTCATTCAACCTATACGATCATTCCTTTACCATGTCGTTAGAAATGTTTAGCGATGCATGCAAACTTCCATATGAGGGTTCCCTCGATGAACCAACAAAAGCTGAGTACAAATCATTTTTAGTTAATCTTTGCTTTGGCGAAGATAGGGGGGTTACACAAGCGAGAATTAACAGCATCCATTTTCCATCACTACAATATTTTGCGCTCTTTAACGGTAAATGTGTTGTAGGCAAACAAGATTGTAGCACACTGTGTGCTCATGATTTGAGTCTCTTACACACTGCCATAACTGGGAATAAGGATTATAATCTTGGTGCAATTGTTGCACGGAGGTTGCAGCTTAATGCTGCTAGTGGTAATTTTTATGGAGGAATCTATGCCTCCCGCGTCGCTGAGAGATTAAATGTTTCACCATGGCCTAATGACCCCATCCTACCCACTCAGTATTTAGACTTTGATGCCACGAAGCGTCATAAGTTCCTTACAGGTATGGCCACCAACTACACATATAACTTGAGATTTAATAAAAAAAACGTTGTGCCTGTTGCTTTGCCTGCTCCTGCTCTCTTTGATTTTCACACTAGGGGAAGATATTATGTTCTTGAGAGCGAAGCTCATGCGTACAACGCGGAGGTTGAAGCTGCCAGGAGGGCCGTGGAGTTTGCTCCTAGGGCCTCGGTGAACCATCGCCCAGATTATTATTCATACGGATAGTGATTACCAAGCTAGGCCAAAAGCCTAAGCTTGGGGGGAGGGTACGTATTTCCACCGACATTACATTCATGTTCACACATTTCATTCCAGTTGTCGGTGTTCACACTTTTTCATTGTAATATCCATGCTAAATTTGTTTGCTCGCCTTCTTCTTGTGTGTTTGAAAAACTTTGAGAAAATCCAAAAATATTTCCTACTTCTTTTTAGTTTTTCTTTCTAGCTTAGTTTAATTGTAGCATCAAAAGAAAACCCAAAAAGATTTCTCACTTCTTATTTTACTTGTTGGGAGCTTTCTCGTGTAAATAGTTTTTCTCGTTTTTGTTTTTCCTCTTTAATTTGCTTTCTTCAAGAAAAACCAAAAACTCCAAAAATATTTCAGTGTGTTTCTCTGAAATTCTTTTCTTTTTTACTTGAGTCGTACCTAGGAGAATACCACAATGAAATTGTTGAGTGGCTCTCATCTGCATTATTGTTTATCCAACAAAGAGCCCATATTACTTTGTCTTCTCCTCTTGAATAAAATGTTTGCAGATTCCAGCTTAGTCCACGGCACTCTTGCACTATTATTATCTTCTTATCATTCGGTCGTGCAAGTGAAAGGCAATAATGACGACATTTGATGAATTGGCTGTGGCAGAGAAAAGCGGGTATGAACTCAACTTGTTTTTGTTTTTGTAAATATGTTTAGCCTAGTATCCCTTGATTCAGCTCATTATGATCAAACATGTTTGCAATGACCATTAGAGATTATAGTTGTTCATGCCATGCTTAAGTAGCTAGGAGCGGATAATGATTTATCTTGGGTGTCAACATGCATTAAAATGGTTGTGATGCGGTATGATGATATGGTATCCTCCTCTGAATGTTTCAAGTGGCTTGACTTGGCACATGTTCACGCATGTAGTTGAATCAAAACCAACATAGCCTTCATGATATTTATGTTCATGGTGTCCATATCCTACTCATGCTAGTATTCAATGTTGATTATATGTAATGCATGTTCATGACCACTTTCGCTCTCTAGCTGGCCGCTTCTCAATCTATTTGCTAGTCTTTGCCTGTACTAAGCGGGAATACTGCTTGTGCATCAAAACCCTTAAACCAAGTTATGCCAGATAAGTCCACCATATCTACCTATATGCGGTATTACCCTGCCGTTCCAAAGTAAATTTGCATGTGCCACCTCTAATTCAAATGAACATCTATTTTGTGTGTCTGGACCGCTCATGGAGCAACAGGGGGCGGTCAGTATTTTCCATGCTAAGCGGGTTATTCTCATGATGAGTGTTTATTCACTTGTCCTTACACGAGAGGGGCGGTAATAGGGATTCCCAGTCCCGAAATCAAAAATCAAAAATAATTAAACAAAACTCCCCCAGGAATGTTGTTGGTTTGGACGGTACCCATGGACACGGCTCGCCGTGGAGTGTGATTGTTGGTGGAGGGGGAGTAAACCTTTACTTTATCCGCTTGGGAACCGCCGCTAATTTGTTTAGCATGGAAGATATTGATAACTCTTGGTCGTGACGTTGACAGGAAGGGTGTGCCTCCCAAAATTATATCTATCTCTGTTTTAAACTTTGAGCTCTGGCACCGCTGCAAATCCATGCTTCCCTCTGCGAAGGGACTATCTATTTACTTTTATGTTGAGTCATCACCTTCTCAAATAAGCGCCAGACCTGAGAGCACTATTGTCATCCTCATGCATTGTGTATAGTTGATGTTGGGTGCAGCATGGCTGGATCTTTTCTACCATGAATTACAATGTTTAGTCGCTGCTTGAACTTTGGAGGTGCTCTGCATTTATGTTTTGCGGTCTCAGAAAGGGCTAGCGAGATACCACTATTGTCATATTGTATCATGATTGTTTTGACAAAGTGTTGGCGCTTGAGATATCTTATTATTGCTCGCTAGTTGCTTATGCTATTGTTATGAGTAAATATAATTTCTATGAGTTATTGTTGACATGGTTAGTCATAATCCTTGCTGAAAACCTGGGTGCTACTTAAGCATATATATGTAAACAAGAACAAAAGAGTTCATAAAAGTTTTTCTTTATCACTTTCAGTTTGTCAACTGAATTGCTTGAGGACAAGCAAAGGTTTAAGCTTGGGGGAGTTGATACGTCTCCAACGTATCTACTTTTCCTCACCCTTTTGCCCTTGTTTTGGACTCTAATTTGCATGATTTGAATGCAACTAACACAGACTGACGTTGTTTTCAGCAGAACTACCATGGTGTTGTTTTTGTGCAGAAATAAAAGTTCTCGGAATGGAACGAAACTTTTTGGAGAATTATTTCAGAATAAATGAGAATTATTGGAGCCAAAATCCACCGAAGAGGGGGGCCAGGGTGAGCATCACCCATCATGGCGCGCCCTGGTGGGTTGTGCCCACCTCGTGGCCCCACTTGCCCTAACTCCAGCACTATAAATTCCTATTTTCGAAGAAAAAAATCAGAGAGAAAGTTTCATCGCGTTTTACGATATGGAGCCGCCGCCACCTCCTGTTCTTCATCGGGAGGCCAGATCTGGAGCCCGTTTGGGGCTCCGGAGAGGGGAATCTTCGGTCTTCGTCATCACCAACCTTTCTCCACCGCCAATTCCATGATGCTCCCCACCGGGAGTGAGTAATTCCTTCGTAGGCTTGCAGGTCGGTGAGGAGTTGGATGAGATTCATCATGTAATCGAGTTAGTTTTGTTAGGGCTTGATCCCTAATATCCACTATGTTCTGAGATTGATGTTGCTATGACTTTGCTATGCCTAATGCTTGTCACTAGGGCCCGAGTGCCATGATTTCAGATCTGAACCGTTTATGTTATCATCTCTATATCTATGTTCTTGATCCGATCTTGCCTAGTCATATGCACCTATTACGTGTTATGATCCGTCAAGCCCATAGTGACAATATTTGGGATACTTCGCGGTGATGACCGTAGTTTGAGGAGTTCATGTATTCACCATGTGTTAATGCTTTGTTCCGGTTCTCTATTAAAAGGAGGCCTTAATATCCCTTAGTTTCCTTATGGACCCCGCTGCCACGGGAGGGTAGGACAAAAGATGTCATGCAAGTTCTTTTCCATAAGCACATATGACTATTTACGGAATACATGCCTACATTACATTGATGAACTGGAGCTAGTTCTGTGTCGCCCTAGGTTATGACTGTTATATGACGAATATCATCCAACGAGTTACCGATCCAGTGCCTACGATCTCTCCACTTATTGTTCTTGCTAAGTTACTATTGTTGCTGCTGCTGTTCCAACTGCTACAAAACTATTGCTACTACTGTTACCATCACTACTGCTATGAAACTATCATATTACTGTGCTACTGATCACTTTGCTGCAGATATTTAATCTCCAGGTGTGGTAGAATTCACAACTCAACTTCTAATACTCTCAAGTATTCTTTGGCTCCCCTTGTGTCGAATCTATAAATTTGGGTTGAATACTCTACCCTCGAAAACTGTTGCGATCCCCTATACTTGTGGGTTATCACTAAACATGCAAAGTAAGTGCACCATGTTATTCTACACATTTTTTAGTCAAGTTACATATATAATTCATTTAATTCGGAGCTACGGTTATTTAGATATGAATTAAACCGTATTAGCAAGTCATTAGGCAATTTTAATTCAAACAACAATTTTAATGTTTTTAACATGCATGAGGATGACATGGTCAAATTCGATGCAATTTGATGAACATATTGGCATATAATATGATATGGAGCACTTGTCCCATAACGGAAAAAATGGTTGTCACGACGGCGAATCCGAAAATGATGCCACGGCACTATTCCAGCGATCCGACAACTCATTGAGATACCGTTACAAAAGACCAAGTGTGTGTGCGCGTGCGTGAAAACATGCAAGAATGACGGGGAGTGATCCTAGATACCGGGTGTCCCACGTGTCGGTGACAATGGCAAATGAGGAACGTGCACGCATCAATTTGGACACGGTGCAAACATAGGGTGCATCTCATACATCTCAAGCATGCGTCCACGAACAGTCTTCTCGGTGGTTATACCCTTGAAGCATGTGGTTCTGGCGGACCGGGTTCGATGCAATGTAGCGGAAGTAGTGGTACACATTTCGTAGTCGTACACATTCTGTAGATGTTCGGGGTCATCGTGGAAGTAGTGGTACATGATACTTGTGACCTGCGTTGGGTTTTCCGTGAAGAGGAACGGGTAATTGCAGCACAAAGCGGATAAGTATTTTCCTCAGTTATGAAACCAAAGGTTATTGAACCAATAGGAATATCAATCCTCAACCGTCTTATGCGTCTGCACACAAATGAACAAACGACTTGCACCCAACGCGGGCAAGAGGGTTGCCAATCCCCTTGATCTCGTTATTTGCAAGCAAATGAGTTGTGTAGATAATTGTTGATAAATATAAATTGCAAAATAAATAAAAAGTAAATAAAGGCAGGAAGGAAAATATAGCGTTTGCAAATATATAAGTGAATATACCCCGGGGCCATAGTGTTCCCTAGCGGCATCTCTCATGTAGGCAGCATAAGGTGGGTAAACAAATTACTGTTGGGCAATTGATAGAAAAGCGGATTGTTATGCGATGTTCACGGCAATGATCATGTATATATAGGCATCACGTCCATAAGCAAATAGGCCGACTCCTGCTTGCACCTATTACTATTACTCCACTCATCGACCGCTATCCAGCATGCATCTAGAGTATTAAGTAAAACAGAGTAATGTTGGGGAACGTTGCATGGGAAACAAAAAATTTCCTATGCACACGCAAGATCTATCCATGGTGATGAGCATCTATGAGAGGGAGAGTGGATCTACATACCCTTGTAGATCGCTAAGCAGGAAGCGTTAAGAAACGCGGTTGATGTAGTCGAACGTCTTCGCGATCCAATCATGATCCGTCCCGCGATCCAATCACGATCCGTCCCGCGATCCAATCACGGTCCTTCCGATCTAGTGCCGAACGGACGACACCTCCGCGTTCAGCACATGTACAGCTCGATGACGATCTCCACCTCCTTGATCCAACAAGCGAGGGTGGAGAGGTAGATGAGTTCTCCGCCAGCACAACGGCGTGGTGGCGGTGGTGGTGGAGCTGTCCCGGCAGGGCTTCGCCAAGCACGACCGAGACGATCTAGTGGAGAACAAATCTAGAGGGAGAGAGAGGCAGCCGTGGCTTTTCAGGTGAGGGCTGCCCTCAAATCCTCTAGTATATATAGGAGGAAGGGAGGGGAGGAGGCATCCCAAAACCCTCCACCAAGGAGAGTTCGGCCGAACCATAGAGGAGGAGTCCTCCCCCAACTAGGACTCCTCCTCCCACAAGGGAGGTGGAGTCTTGGGAGGACTCCTTCCCACTTGGCCTCCTCCTTTCCTATTTCGCATGGGCCCCTTAGGGGCTGGCCAGCCAGCCCACCAGGGGCTGGTGTGCCACCCCCTAGGCCCATGTGGCCCTTGGGGTGAGTGGGCCCCTCCCGGTGGACCCCCGGTACCCTCCCGGCACTCCCGGTACACTACCGGTGACGCCCGAACTTTTTCCGGTGACCAAAACGGGACTTCCTATATATCAATCTTTACCTCCGGACCATTTAGGAGCTCCTGGTGATGTTCGGGAACTCATCGGGGACTCCGAACAACCTTCGATCACCACCATACATAACTCAATACTACCGAAACGTCACCGACCGTTAAGTGTGCAGACCCTACGGGTTCGAGAACTATGTAGACATGACCGAGACACCTCTACGGTCAATAACCAATAGCGGGACCTGGATGACCATATTGGTTCCTACATATTCTACGAAGATCTTTATCGGTCGAACCTCTATGTCAAGGATTCAATTAATCCCGTATGATGTTCCCTTTGTTCTTCGGTATGTTACTTGCCCGAGATTCGATCGTCGGTATCTCTATACCTAGTTCAATCTCGTTGCCGGCAAGTCTCTTTACTCGTTTCGTAATACAAGATCTCGTGGCTAACTCTTTAGTCACTTCGCTTGCAAGGCTTATTGTGATGTTGTATTACCGAGTGGGCCCTGAGATACCTCTCCGTCACACGGAGTAACAAATCCCAGTCTTGATCCATGCCCACTCAACAGACACCCTCGGAGATATCTGTAGAGCATCTTTATAGTCACCCAGTTACGTTGCGACATTTGATACACACAAGGTACTCCTCCGGTGTCAGTGAGTTGCATGATCTCATGGTCATAGGAACAGATACTTTGACATGCAGAAACAATAGCAATAAACTGACACGATCATATGCTACGTTCATAGTTTGGGTCTTGTCCATCACATCATTCTCGTAATGATGTGATCCCGTTATCAAATGGCATTTCATGTCTATGGCTAGGAAACCTTGACCATCTTTGATCAACGAGCTAGTCTACTAGAGGCATACTAGGGACACAGTGTTGTCTATGTATCCACACATGCATTAGTGTTTCCAATTAATACAATTATAGCATGGATAATAAACGATTATCATGAACAAGGAAATATAATAATAACCATTTTATTATTGCCTCTAGGGCATATTTCCAACAGTCTCCCACTTGCACTAGAGTCAATAATCTAGCTCACATCACCATGTGATTAACATTGTAATGAATCTAACACCCAATGAGTTCTGGGGTTCGATCATGTTTTGCATGTGAGAGAGGTTCTAGTCAACGGTCTGTAACATTCAGATCCGTGTGTTCTTTGCAAATCTATATGTCATACTGCAGATGCTACCACGCTCCACTTGGAGCTATTCCAAATGGCTGCTCCACTATACGTAACCGGATTGCTACTCAGAGTCATCCGGATTGGTGTCAAAGCTTGCATCGACGTAACCCTTTACGACGAACTCTTTATCACCTCCATAATCGAGAAACATTTCCTTAGTCCTCTAGTCACTAAGGATAATTTTGACTGCTGTCCAGTGATCCACTCCTGGACCACTCTTGTACCCCTTGACAGAGTCATGGCAAGGCACACACTAGGTGCGGTACACAGCATGGCATACTATACAGAGCCTATGGATTAGGCATAGGGGACGACCTTCGTCCTTTCTCTTTCTTCTGCCGTGGTCGATTCTTTGAGTCTCACTCAACTCCACACCTTACAAATCAGGCAAGAACTCTTTCTTTGACTGATCCATTTTGAATTCTTTCAAAATCTTGTCAAGGTATGTACTCATTGAAAGTCTCATCAGACGTCTTGATCTATCTCTATAGATCCTGATGCCCAATATTTAAGTAGCTTCATTCCAGGTCTTCCTTTGAAAAACTCCTTTCAAACGACCCTTTATGCTTTCCAGAAATTCTACATCATTTCCGATCAACAATATGTCATCCAAATATACTCATCAGAAATTCTATAGCGCTCCCACTCACTTTCTTGTAAATACAAGTTTCTCATAAACTTTGTATAAACCCAAAAACTTTGATCACCTCATCAAAGCGTATATTCCAACTTCGAGATGCTTGCTCCTATCCATAGAAGGATCGCTGGAGCTTGCATACATTTTAGCATCCTTAGGACTGACAAAACCTTCCGGTTGTATCACATACAACCTTTCCTCACGGATACCGTTAAGGAAACGATGTTTTGACATCCATCTGCCAGATTTCATAATCGAAAAATGCAGCAACTGCTAACATAATTCCAACAGACTTTAGCATCGCTACGGGTGAGAAAGTCTCATCGTAGTCAACTCCTTGAACTTGTCGGAAACTTCTTTGCGACAAGTCGAGCTTTATAAATGGTGACATTTACCATCAGCATTTGTCTTCTTCTTAAAGGTCCATTTGTACTCAACGGCCTGCCGTTCAACGGGCAAGTCTACCAAAGTCCATACTTGGTTTTCATACATGGATCCTTTCTCGGATTTCATGGCTCCTAGCCATTTGTTGGAATCCGGGCCCACCATCGCTTCTTCATAGCTCGTAGGTTCACTGTTGTCTAACAACATGACCTCCAAGACAGGATTGACGTACCACTAAGAGGCGGTATGAGTTCTTGTCGGCCTACGAGGTTCGGTAGTAACTTGATACGAAGTGTCATGATCATCATCATTAACTTCCTCTTCATTCGGTGTAGGCGCCACAGAAACATCTTTCTGCGTCGTGCTACCATCCAACTGAAGTGACGGTTCAATAACCTCATCAAGTTCTACCTTCCTCCCACTCAATTCTTTCGAGAGAAACTCTTTCTCGAGAAATGTTCCATTTTTAGCGACAAACACTTTGCCTTCGGATCTGAGATAGAAGGTATACCCAACTGTCTCTTTTGGGTATCCTATGAAGACGCATTTCTCCGCTTTGGGTTCCAGCTTTTCAGGCTGAAGCTTTTTGACATAAGCATCACATCCCCAAACTTTAAGAAACGACAACTTTGGCTTCTTGCCAAACCACAGTTCATATGGCGTCGTCTCAACGGATTTCGATGGTGCCCTATTTTAAGTGAATGTAGTTGTCTCTAATGCATAACCCCAAAACGATAGTGGCAAATCGATAAGAGACATCATAGTACGCACCATATCCAATAGAGCATGACTACGACGTTCGGACACACCATCACACTATGGTGTTCCAGGTGGCGTGAGTTGTGAAACAACTTCCACATTGTCTTAAGTTGTATATCAAACTTGTAACTCAGATATTTACCTCCACGATCATATCGTAGACATTTTATCTTCTTGTCACGATGATCTCAAACTTCACTCTAAATTTACTTGAACTTTTCAAATGTTTCAGACTTGTGTTTCATTAAGTAAATATCCCCATATCTACTCAAATCACCAGTGAAGGTAAGAAAATAGCGATATCCACTGCACGCTTCAACACTCATTGTATCGCTACATCAACATGTATCATTTCCAATAAGTCACTTGCCCGCTCCATCATACCGAAAAATGGGGTCTTAGTCATCTTGCCCATGAGGCATGGTCCACATGTCTCAACCGATTCGAAATCGAGTGAGTCAAAAGATCCATCAACATGGAGTTTCTTCATGCGCTTTACACCAATATGACCTTGGCGGTAGTGCCACAAGTATGTGGTACTATCATTATTAACTTTGCATCTTTTGGCATCAATATTATGAACATGTGTATTACTACGATCGAGATTCAATAAACCATTCTAATTGGTTGCATGACCTTTGAAGGTATTATTCATGTAAACAGAATAACCATTATTCTCTAACTTAAATGAATAACTGTATTGCAATAAACACAATCTAATCACGTTCATGCTCAACGCAAACACTAAATAACATTTATTTAGGTTCATCACTAATCCCGAAAGTAGAGAGAGCATGCGATGGTGATCACATCAACCTTGGAAACACTTCCAACACACATCGTCACCTCGCCCTTAGCTAGTCTCCGTTCATTTCGTAGCTTATATTTCGAGTTACCAACATTTAGCAACTGAACCGGTATCTAATACCCAGGTGCTACTAGGAGTACTAGCAAGGTACACATGAATAAAACGTATATCAAATATACTTCTGTTGCCGTTGCCAGCCTTCTTATCTACCAAGTATCTAGGGTTGTTCCGCTTCAGCGACCGTTCTCCTCATAATAGAAGAACTCAGTCTCGGGTTTGGGTTCAACCTTGGGTTTCTTCACTTGAGCAGCAACTGGCTTGCCATCCATGAAGTTTCCCTCCTTGCCCTTGCCCTTGTCGAAACTAGTGGTTTTACTAACCATCAACACTTTGATGCTCCTTCTTGATTTCGACCTTCGTGGTGTCAAACATCGCGAATAGTTCGGGGATCATTATTTCCATCCCTGACATTTCATAGTTCATCACGAAGCTCTAGTAGCTTTGTGGCAGTGACTTGGAGAACTATATCAACCACTATCTTATCTGGAAGATCAACTCCCACTCGATGCAAGTGATTGTAGCACCCAGACAATCTGAGCACATGCTCACCAATTGAGCTATTCTCCTTCATCTTGCTGGCAAAGAATCTTGTTGGAGGTCTCATACCTCTCAACACGGGCACGAGCCTGAAATCCCAATTTCAGCTCTTAGAACATCTCATATGTTCCGTGATGTTCAAAACATTTTGGAGCCTCAATTCTAAGCCGTAATGCATGACGCACTGAACTATCAAGTAGTCATCAGAACGTGCCTGTCAGATGTTCACAACATCTACAGACGACGCTTGAGAGGGTGGCGCACTGAGCGGTGCATTAAGGACATAAGCCTTCTATGCAGCAATGAGGACAATCCTCAGATCACGGACCCAGTCCGCATTATTGCTACCATCATCTTTCAACTCTATTTTCTCTAGGAACGTATAAAAAACACAGGGGAGCTACAGCACGAGCTATTGATCTACAACATAATTTGCAAAGACATTTTGACTATGTTCATGATAATGAGTTCAGTTAATCATATTACTAAAGAACTCCCACTCAAATTGACATCCCTCTGGTCATTTTGAGTGTCACATGATCCAAATTCACCAACCCAAGTCCGATCATCACGTGAGATGAGGTGGTTTCAATGGTGAACATCTTCATGCTGATCATATCTACTATATGACTCATGTTCGACCTTTCGGTCTCTTGTGTTCCGAGGCCATGTCTGTACATGCTAGGCTCGTCAAGTTTAACCCGAGTGTTTCGCATGTGCAACACTGGCTTGCACCCGTTGTATGCGAACGTAGAGTCTATCACACCCGATCATCACGTGGTGTCTCGAAATGACGAACTTTCGCAATGGTGCACACTCGGGGAGAACACAATTTTATCTTGAAATTTTAGTGAGGGATCACCTTATAATGCTACCGTTGTCCTAAGCAAAATAAGATGCATAAAAGGATTAACATCACATGCAAATCATAAGTGACATGATATGGCCATGAACTTGTGCTTTTGATCTCCATCTCCAAAGCACCGGCATGATCTCCATCGTCACCGGCATGACACCATGATCTCCATCATCTTGATCTCCATCAATGTGTCCCCATGAGGTTGTCGCGCCAACTGTTGCTTCTACGACTATTGCTAACTCATAGCGATAAAGTAAAGCAAAAGCGACGAAAATAAATTAAAGACAACCCTATGGCTCCTGCCGGTTGCCGTACTCATAGACATGCAAGTTGTGATATTCTATACAAAACATGATCATCTCATACATCACATATATCTCATCATGTAATTGGCCATATCATATCACAACATACCCTGCGAAAACAAGTTAGACGTCCTCTAATTGTTGTTGCATGTTTTACGTGGCTGCTACGGGTATCTAGCAAGAAAGATTCTTACCTACGCAAAAACCACAACGGTGATACACAAATTGCTATTCAACCTTCTCAAGGACCGCCTTTGTCGAATCTGATCCAACTAAAGTGGGAGAGACAGACACTCGCCAGCCATCTTTATGCAACGAAGTTACATGTCAGTTGATGGAACCGGTCTCTCGTAAGCGTACGAGTAAGGTTGGTCCGGGCCGCTTCATCCCACAATACTGCCGAATCAAGAAAAGACCAAGGGAGGAAACAATCTGAGCATCAACACCCACAAACTCCTTTGTGTTCTACTCGTGATCTCATCTACGCATAGACCTAGCTCATGATGCCACTGTTGGGGAACGTTGCATGGGAAACAAAAATTTTCCTACGCACACGCAAGATCTATCCATGGTGATGAGCATCTACGAGAGGGAGAGTGGATCTACATACCCTTGTAGATCGCTAAGCGGGAAGCGTTAAGAAACGCGGTTGATGTAGTCGAACGTCTTCGCGATCCAAATCGCAATCCGTCCCGTGATCCAATCACGATCCGTCCCGCGATCCAATCACGATCCGTCCCGCGATCCAATCACGGTCCTTCCGATCTAGCGCCGAACGGACGACACCTCCGCGTTCAGCACACGTACAGCTCGATGACGATCTCCACCTCCTTGATCCAGCAAGCGAGGGTGGAGAGGTAGATGAGTTCTCCGCCAGCACAACGGCGTGGTGGCGGTGGTGGTGGAGCTGTCCCGGCAGGGCTTCGCCAAGCACGACCGAGACGATCTAGTGAAGAACAGATCTAGAGGGAGAGAGAGGCAGCCGTGGCTTTTCAGGTGAGGGCTGCCCTCAAATCCTCTAGTATATATAGGAGGAAGGGAGGGGAGGAGGCAGCCCAAAACCCTCCACCAAGGAGGGTTCGGCCGAACCATAGAGGAGGAGTCCTCCCCCAACTAGGACTCCTCCTCCCACAAGGGAGGTGGAGTCTTGGGAGGACTCCTTCCCACTTGGCCTCCTCCTTTCCTATTTTGCATGGGCCCCTTAGGGGCTGGCCGGCCAGCCCACCAGGGGCTGGTGTGCCACCCCCTAGGCCCATGTGGCCCTTGGGGTGAGTGGGCCCCTCCCGGCACTCCCAGTACACTACCGGTGACGCCCGAACTTTTTCCGATGACCAAAACGGGACTTCCTATATATAAATCTTTACCTCCGGACCATTCCGGAGCTCCTGGTGATGTCCGGGATCTCATTTGGGACTCTGAACAACCTTCGGTCACCACCATACATAACTCAATACTACTGAAACGTCACCGAACGTTAAGTGCGCAGACCCTGTGGGTTCGAGAACTATGTAGACATGACCGAGACACCTCTTTGGTCAATAACCAATAGCGGGACCTGGATGCCCATATTGGTTCCTACATATTCTACGAAGATCTTTATCGGTCGAACCTCTATGTCAAGGATTCAGTTAATCCCATATGATGTTCCCTTTGCTTCGGTATGTTACTTGCCCGAGATTCGATCGTCGGTATCTCTATACCTAGTTCAATCTCGTTGCCGGCAAGTCTCTTTACTCGTTCCATAATACAAGATCCTGTGGCTAACTCTTTAGTCACTTCGCTTGCAAGGCTTATTGTGATGTTGTATTACCGAGTGGGCCCTGAGATACCTCTCCGTCACACGGAGTAACAAATCCTAGTCTTGATCCATGCCCACTCAACAGACACCCTCAGAGATATCTGTAGAGTATCTTTATAGTCACCCAGTTACATTGCGACGTTTGATACACACAAGGTACTCCTCCGGTGTCAGTGAGTTGCATTATGTGATCCCGTTATCAAATGACATTTCATGTCTATGGCTAGGAAACCTTGACCATCTTTGATCAATGAGCTAGTCTACTAGAGGCATACTAGGGACACAGTGTTGTCTATGTATCCACACATGCATTAGTGTTTCCAATTAATACAATTATAGCATGATAATAAACGATTATCATGAATAAGGAAATATAATAATAACCATTTTATTATTGCCTCTAGGGCATATTTCCAACAAGTAATGCTTGGAGAACGATGACATGATGTAGACAAAGTAAACTCAAACAATATGAATGAACCCCATCGTTTTATCCTTAATAGCAACAACACAAAGACGCATCTTGTCCCCTACTTTGTCACTGGGATATAGAAATTCGCCAGGTTGAACTTACCACAAAGCACCACTCTCACCGATGAAATATCAATCTACTTGGCCAAAGCATATCAATACATCGGAGAGCATTACGAAGCTATAATGATCATGCACTTAAGAGATAATATAATTCGGAGGCATCTCAAATACTTTTCATGAATAATCTGAACATAAACCCACAATTCATCGGATCCCAACAAACACACCGCACAATAGGATTACATCGGATAGATCAAAGCGAAGATGCGATGACCATTGTATTGAAGATCATAAGAGAGAGAGATTGCCATCTAGTTACTAGCTATGGACCCGTAGGTCTGTGGTGAACTACTCACACATCATCATGAGGGCAGCAAGGTTGATGAAGAGGCCCTCCGTGATCGATCCCCCCTCCGGACATGCGGCAGCGAAAAAGGGGTTTCGGGACTGCCTCCAGGGTTTTCAGAATATTAGAGAATTTATAGGCCGAAGAGGGACGTCGGGAGGTGCCTGAGGGGGCCACCACATATCAGGGCGCCCCCCTAGGGCGCGCCCTGATGTGTGGTGGGGCCCTCGTGTGCCTACCGGCTTCCTTCCAAAGCTTCTAGGTCTTCATATAGTCCAGAAAAATAATCAAAAAGTTTCGTGGTAATTGGACTTCGTTTGGTACAGTAAACCTGCAAAGGCAAAAACACACAGAAAAACAACAACTGGCACTGGGCACTGGGTCAATAGGTTAGTGTTCAGAAATATTATAAATTGGTAAATAATGACCCAAAAAGTATCCTAGAATGGTAATATATCAGCATGGAACAATCAAAAATTATAGATACGTTGGAGACGTATCAAGCATCCTCAAGCTTAATTCCTGCTCGTCCTCGAGTAGGTAAATGATAAAAACAGAATTTTTGATGTGACATGCTATCTACTATGTAATCTTATTCAGGTATGCTCATTGAGAAAAGATGAATCAACAAATATTAACATAGCAATGTTCAAAGTGTAAGAAACAGAATTGTTAATTCTTAAAAGTATACGATTCTCAAGAAATGTTTACCCCCCCATTCATCTTATTGTATTATCAAGGCATGGCTCCATCTTCACCACATTAATACAAATGTCAAGCACCACGATGTCCAAGTCAGGCAATTGGTTCGTACCTTTTCAATATGCATCAACTTTTTATTCTTCACACAATACATGACCTTGAGCCATTGGACATAGCATTTTGGTGGAATAGAGTATGGTGGTAGATATCAAAGGGGTAGGAAGTGGAGAAGATAGTCTCACATCAACTAGGCGTACTGATGACCCACAAGTATAGGGGGTCAATCATAGTCCTTTCGATAAGTAAGAGTGTCGAACCCAACTAGGAGCAGAAGGAAATGACAAGCGGTTTTCAGCAAGGTAATTTCTGCAAGCACTGAAATTGTAGGTAACAGGTAGTTTGATAGCAAGATAATTTGTAACAAGCACGTAACGGTAACGGTAAATAAAGTGCAGCAAGATAGCCCAATCCTTTTGTGGCAAAGAACAGGCCAAAACGGTCTCTTATAATAAGCAAGTGTTCTTGAGGGTACACGGGAATTTCATCTAGTCACTTTCATCATGTTGGTTTGATTTGCGTTCGCTACTTTGATAATTTGATATGTGGGTGGACCGGTGCTTGGGTGATGTTCTTACTTGAACAAACCTCCCCCTTATGATTAACCCCCTCGCAAGCATCCGCAACTACGAGAAATGTATTAAGATAAAATCTAACCATAGCATTAAACGTTTGGATCCAAATCAGCCCCTTACGAAATAGCGCATAAACTAGGCTTTAAGCTTCTGTCACTCTAGCAACCCATCATCTAATAACTACTCCACAATGCATTCCCTTAGGACGAAAGATGGCGAAGTGCCATGTAGTCGACGTTCACATGACACCACTAAGGGAATCACAACATTCATATCATCAAAATATCGAACACATGTCAACTTCACATGATTACTTGCAACATGACTTCTCCCGTGACCTCAAGAACAATGGTAACTACTCATAAATGATATTCATCCTCAAGATCATAGGGGTATTAAATAGCATAATGGATCTGAACATATAATCTTCCACCAAATAAACCATATAGCAATCAACTACGAGATGTAATCAACACTACTAGTCACCCACAGGTACCAATCAGAGGTTCCGGTACAAAGATTGAAGACAAGAGATGAACTAGGGATTGAGAGGAGATGGTGCTGTTGAAGATGTTGATGAAGATTGGCATCCCAAAGATGAGAGGGTTGTTGGTGATGACGATGGCTTCGATTTCCCCCTCCGGGAGGGAAGTTCCCCCAACGGAATCGCTCAGCCGGAGGGCAAAAGTGCTCCTGCCCAAGTTCTGCCTCGAGACGGCGGCGTTCCATCGCGAAAGTCCCCTCTTGATTATTTTTCTAGATCAAAAGACCTTAAGTACCAGAAGATGGGCATCGGAGGTGGGCCGGGCTAGCCACAACCCACCAGGGCGCGCCTGGGGGGCCTGGCGTGCCCTGGTGTCTTGTGGTCACCAGGTGGCCTCCCTTCGGTAGTTATTTGCTCCAGTATTTTTTATATATTCCAAAATAATTCTCCGTGAAGTTTCAGCTTATTTGGAGATGTGCAGAATAGGTGTCTCTGACATGATTTTTCAGGTCCAGAATTCCAGCTGTCGGCATTCTCCCTCTTTGTGTAAACCTTGCATATTATGAGAGAAAAGGCATTAGAATTACTCCATAAAGCATTATTATGCATAAAAACATTATAAATAACAGTAGGAAATCATGATGCAAAATGGACGTATCAACTCCCCCAAGATAAGACCTCACTTGTCCTCAAGCGAAAGCCGATATCGAGAAACATGTCCACATGGTTTGAGAGAGAGGTGTCGATAAAAACAAAATACGGACATAGTAGCATCATTCTTATAATCATAGCAGCAACAAACTTTATCATAGAACTTATTCAGATAACTTTTTATTATATACCTTCATCATATAACTTCTCGTGAACAAGTAACAATTCATCACAACATAGAAGTATAAAGCATAAACCTTATTGAAAACCAACAAACTATGTTCTCATACAACTTTGCAACTACAATTCATCATATTTTTAGGAAGGGTCTCGTGTCGGAGCCTTTTGGAAAGTCCACATACTGAACCATCATTTAATCTTCTATGATTGCTAACACTCACAGCATACCCATGAGCAAAAAGTTTCATCCGGACACCTAGAAAGATAGGGGCTTATAGTTTCGCCTCCCAACGTATTCACCTCAAGGGTGATATCAATAATAATAACTCATGCTCACTCATATCCAACTGGATATATGTGCCTAGATCTTTCCTCACCACATGATGCTTGCAAAAAGAAAAAGTAAAAAGAAATAGGGAAGAATACTTTGACTCTTGCATAAAAGTAAATACATAAAAGTAAAAGATAGTCCCTTCACAGAGGGAAGCAGAGGTTGTCATGCGCTTTTTGGTTTGTATGCCAAATACCTTAATGCAAAAGAATGTCACATTATATTGCCCCTTATGATAGCAACCTTTATTATGCAATCCATCGCTTTTATTACTTTGCCATCACAAGTTCGTACAGCGCTCAATTTTCTCTTACACTAATTGATCAAACACATTTAGAAGCAATTTTTATTGCCTTAGTGCACCGATGACAACTTACTCTAAGGATCTTACTCAATCCATAGGTAGGTATGGTGGACTCTCAAAACATGAATTTGGGTTTAGGGTTTTTGGATGCATGATACGTCTCCAATGTATCTATAATTTTTGCTTGTTCCATGTTGTTATATTACCATTCTTGGATGTTTTGCAACCATTTTATAGCAACTTTATATTATTTTTTGCGACTAACCTATTGACATAGTGCCAAAGTGCCAGTTGCTGTTTTTGCTTGTTTTTTTACTTCGCAGAATATCAGTACCAAACGGAGTCCAATCGCGACGAAACCTTTTGGAGATTTTTTTTGGACTAGAAGAAGGCCAGTGGGCCAAAGAAGTTACCAGGAGGGAGCTGATATGTCTCCAACGTATCTATAATTTTTGCTTGTTCCATGCTATTATATTATCATTCTTGGATGTTTTACAATCATTTTATAAAAAAATTATATCATTTTTTGGGACTAACCTATTGACATAGTGCCAAAGTGTCAGTTGCTGTTTTTGCTTGTTTTTTACTTCGCAGAATATCAGTAGCAAACGGAGTCCAATCAAGACAAAAAATTTTGGAGATTTTTTCTGGACCAGAAGACACCCAGTGGGCCAAAGAAGTGCCAGAGAGGTGGGTCGTGGAGACCACAACCCACCAGGGCGCGCCAGGGGGCCCCGGCGCGGCCTGAAGGGTTGTGCCCTCCTCGGGGTCCCTCTCCACCACCTCTGATGCCTATAAATTCCGAAATATTCCAAAAACCTTAGGGGAGTCGACGAAACACAATTCCAGCCGCCGCAAGTTCCAGAACCTCGAGATCCAATCTAAACACCATCACAGAGGGGTTCATCTTCTTCATAGGTGCCTCTCCGATGATGCGTGAGTAGTCCACCATAGACCTATGGGTCAGTAGGCAGTAGCTAGATGGCTTCTTCTCTCTCTCTTATGATTCTCAATACAATGGTCTCTTGGAGATCTATTTGATGTAAACTTTTGCGGTGTGTTTGTTGGGATCCGATGAATTTTGAGTTCATGATCAGTTTCTATCCATGAATATTATTTGAGTCTTCTTTGATCTCTTATATGCATGATTACTTATAGCCTCATATTTCTTCTCCTAATCTTTGGTTTAGTTAGGCCGACTAGATAGATTTTTCTTGCCATGGGAAGAGGTGCTTTGTGATGGGTTCGATCTTGCGGTGTTCTTTCCCAGTGACAGAAGGGGCAGCAAGACACGCATGTATCGTTGCTATTAAGGATAACAATATGGGATCTATTCCTACATGAATAGATCTTGTCTACATCATGTCATCGTTCTTATTGCATTACTCTGTTTTCCCATGAACTTAATACACTAGATGCATGCTGGATAGCGGTCGATGTGTGGAGTAATAGTGGTAGATGCAGGCATGAGTCGGTCTACTTATCTTGGACGTGATGCCTATATAATGATCATCGCCTTGGATATCGTCATGACTATTCGATTTTCTATCAATTGCCCAACAGTAATTTGTTCACCCACTGTGCGCTATACTCATGAGAGAAGCCACTAGTGAACCCTACGGCCCCCGGGTCTACTTTTCCAACATATTGCTTTCCGATCTATCTTTTTGCAATCTTTGTTTTCAGATCTACAAAACCAAAAACCCAAAAACATATTGCTGCATATTTTATTTGCCCTTTTTATTTTGTGTCCTTGAGAGATCTATCTCTCCTATCTATCAATACCTAATCTATCTTTTTACCGTAGAGAGATTGACAACCTCTCTTTCGCGTCGGGTTGCAAGAATTTGTTGTTTGTGTGCAGGTGCTGCTTATTGGGTGGTGGTGATCCTCCTACTGGTTCGATAACCTTGGTTTCATAACTGAGGGAAATACTTACCTTCGCTGTGCTGCATCATCCCTTCCTCTTTGGGGAAATACCGACGCAGTCTCAAGCCACGTCAGGAGCCTAGGCCGCCCACAACCCACCAGGGCGCGCCAGGGGCCCTGGGCGCGCCCTGATGGGTTGTGACCACCTCGGGAACCCCCTCCGCCACCTCTGATGCCTATAAATTCCCAAATATTCTAGAAACCCTAGAGGAGTCGACGAAAAACACATCCAGCCGCCGCAAGTTCCAGAACCGCAAGATCCAATCTAACACCATCATAGAGGGGTTCATCATCCTCATTGGTGCCTCTCCGATGATGCATGAGTAGTCCACCATAGACCTACGGGTCTGTAGGCAGTAGCTAGATGTCTTTCTCTCTCTCTCTCTCTCTCTTTTGATTATCAATACAATGGTCTCTTGGAGATCTATTTGATGTAAACTTTTGCGGTGTGTTTGTTGGGATCCGATGAATTTTGAGTTCATGATCAGTTTCTATCCATGAATATTATTTGAGTCTTCTTTGATCTCTTATATGCATGATTACTTATAGCCTCATATTTCTTCTTCGAATCTTTGGTTTAGTTAGGCCAACTAGATCGATTTTTCTTGCCATGGGAAGAGGTGCTTTGTTGATGGGTTCGATCTTGCGGTGTCCTCTCCCAGTGACAGAAGGGGCAGCGAGGCACGCATGTATCGTTGCTATTAAGGACAACAAGATGGGGTCTATTCCTACATGAATACATCTTGTCTACATCATGTCACCGTTCTTATTGCATTACTCTGTTCCATGAACTTAATACACTAGATGCATGCTGGATAGCGGTCGATGTGTGGAGTAATAGTAGTAGATGCAGAATCGCTTCGGTCTACTAATCTTGGACGTGATGCCTATATAATGATCATCGCCTTGGATATCGTCATGATTATTTGATCTTCTATCAATTGCCCAACAGTAATTTATTCACCCACCGTGTGCTATACTCATGAGAGAAGCCACTAGTGAATCCTACGGCCCCCGGGTCTACTTTTCCAACATATTGCTTTCCGATCTATCTTTTTTGCCGCTTTTGTTTTCAGATCTATTATTCCAAAAACCCAAAAATACCTTGCTGCACTTTTTATTTGCCTCTTTTATTTTGTGTTCTTGATAGATCTATCTATCCAATCTATCATATCCTAATCTATCTTTTTACCGTAGAGAGATTGAAAACCTCTCTTTCGCGTCGGGTTGCAAGTATTTTTTCTTTGTGTGCAGGTGCTGTTTACGTGGTGTTGGTGATCCTCCTACTAGTTCGATACCTTGGTTTCATAACTGAGGGAAATACTTACCGTCGTTGTGCTGTATCATCCCTTCCTCTTTGGGGAAATACCGATGCAGTCTCAAGCCACGTCAATGCACAAGTAGTATCTCTACTTAGTGCGGAATTTTTGGCTAGCAAAGATATTGAGCAAGCACCACATGTTGAAGGATCTATGACAATATAACTTCTATGTGAATATGAACAAACATAAATCATCATGTTGTCTTCCTTGTCCAACGTCAACAATTTTGACATATAATATTTAATGGGGGCTCACAATCATAAAAGATGTCCAAGATAGTGTATTTGCATGTGAATCTTCTCTTCCCTTATTAATTCTTTCATGAGTTGCATCATTGACCAATGCTATGTTTGTCAATCTCCAATAAATTTTACCACTTATACTTTTCCTTATGTGATGTCATTACTTACCATAAGATTAACATATGATCCTTTTCATTTATTTCCTTTTTATTTTGATTGCAACAAGAATGTAAAGAAGCAAAAGCGCAAACTAAACTTTATTATATAACTCTCACTCGATTACATAGATAGATAGATCACGAAACTAGCACTCGAAAATAGATCATACTAAACTTTTATTCAACTAGATCAAGAAAGAGCTAAGGATCGAACTAAAATAGGTAAAGGTAAATAAAAGTGATGGTGATATGATACCAGGGGCATCTCCCCCAAGCTTGGCACAAGCCAAGGGGAGTGCCCATACCCGTGTACTCAAGTCTCTTTTGGTGGTGGAGATGATGAAGGTGGTGGTGATGAAGTGGTAGGTTTGTCCTTCGGCTTCCAGGGCAAGGGCTCACCATCAAAAGATGATGCACGAGTCTCCCGAGTCCTGCAACTGGCAGCTAAACTCATACCTTTAAATCTTGCTTCATACTCAAAAACTTGGTTTTGAAGATCATAGATTTGACTTTGCAGAAAATTGATTTGCTCGTTGAAGGTGAAGACGATGCCCTTCATGGACCGGCCATCCACCATGTGATCACGGGTGAATTCCGTGATCATGGAGTGATTGGCACTAAGTCCATGCTCCACCATCCCTTGGCACTTGAAGATGTCTTGTTCCACCGCCTCGAGCCTGGCCTCCATGCTTCCCGTCCTCTTGGGCCCCTGAACATCTCAGATGTGGAGCACCCCCTCACACATCTCAATGGCTTGATGGTGCTTCATCACCTCCGACAAGTATGGGTTGATGACCTTCTCGAAGAACTTGTCCTTGGAGGAGCTTGGTGGAGCCATGGAGATCTAGATCTGACGAGAAAACAACACAAAACAAGAACAGCGAATTTTTCTGCGATGCGGTGGTCAAATCAATCGGGGGTATATATAAAGATTTTTTATCTTGGGAAGCAAGAATATGGAAGGAAAATGGAGTCGGGAAGGTGCCCGAGGGGGGCACAACCCACCAGGGCGCGCTAGGGAGGGCAGGCGCGCCCTGGTGTATCGTGCTCACCTCGGTTGCTTTCCTGTTTATTTCTTATTTTCCTAATTTTTGTAATATTCCAAAACTAAAAGAAAATATTTTTGCGGATATTTTCGGAGTCCGTTTACTTACCGTATCACGTACCTCCTCTTTTTTCAGGATTCTGGAGTGTTCCAGAAGGTTTCTTTTATGTGTTACTCCGGTGTCATGGTTTGGATAATATTGCTTTCAACACTAATAGGCGTACCTGAGATATAGTGTTTAATTCTTTGTCCATTGACCACCTTAGGGTTAGTACCTTCAGCATTATTAATCTTGATAGTTCCAGAACGATAAACCTCTTCGATAATATATGGTCCTTCCCATTTGGAAAGAAGCTTTCCTGCAAAAAATCTAAAACGAGAGTTGTACAAAATAACATATTCTCCAACTTTGAATTCCCGCTTTTGGATTCTTTTGTCATGCCATCTTTTAACTTTTTCTTTGAACAATTTGGCATTTTCATAAGCTTGGGTTCTCCATTCATCTAGTGAGCTAATATAAAATAACCTCTTTTCACCGGCAAGTTTGAAATCATAATTGAGTTCTTTAATTGCCCAAAATGCTTTATATTCTAACTCTAGAGGCAAATGACAAGCTTTTCCATATACCATTTTGTATGGAGACCCATAGGATTTTTATAAGCTGTTCTATAGGCCCAAAGTGCATCATCTAGTTTCTTAGACCAATTCTTTCGGGACCTATTGACAGTTTTTTGTAATATTAATTTTATTTCTCTATTGCTAAGTTCAACTTGACCACTAGATTGAGGATGATAGGGTGATGCAATTCTATGGTTAATATCATATTTAGCAAGCATTTTACGGAAAGCACCATGAATAAAGTGTGAACCACCATCAGCCATTAAATATCTAGGGACTCCAAACCTTGGAAAAATAACTTCTTTAAGCATTTTAATGGAGGTGTTATGATCAACACTACTAGTTGGAATAGCTTCTACCCACTTAGTAACATAATCAACAACAACCAAAATATGAGTATACACATTAGAGGAAGGAAAAGGTCCCATATAGTCCAAACCCCAAACATCAAATGGTTCAATAACAAGTGAATAATTCATAGGCATTTCCTGACGCTTACCGATATTACCAATTCTTTGACATTCATCACAAGACAAGACAAACTTACGGGCATCCTTGAAGAGAGTAGACTGATAAAAACCAGATTGCAATACTTTGTGAGCAGTTCTATCTCCCGCATGATGTACCCCATAGGCTTCGGAATGATATTTCCGTAGGATTTGTTCATGTTCATGCTCAGGTACACAACGTCTAATAATACCATCTACCCCTTCTTTATAAAGATGTGGGTCATCCCAAAAGTAATGTCTTAAATCATAGAAGAATTTTTTTTTCTTTTGTTGGTATGTGAAACTAGGTGGTATATATTTAGCAACAATGTAGTTAGCATAATCAGCATACCAAGGAGTGTTTTGATAAACATTTATTGCAACTAACTTTTCATCGGGAAAACTATCATTAATAGGTAGTGGGTCATCAAGAATATTTTCTAACCTAGACAAGTTATCAGCTACGGGGTTCTCAGCTCCTTTCCTACCAGTGATATGTAAATCAAATTCTTGAAGCAAGAGAACCCACCTAATGAGTATAGGTTTAGCATCTTTCTTTTCCATAAGATATTTTAGAGCAGCATGATCAGTGTGAACAATAACTTTGGAATCAACAATGTAAGATCTAAATTTATCACAAGCAAACACAACTGCTAAAAATTCTTTTTCAGTAGTAGCATAATTTCTTTGGGCACTGTCTAGAGTTTTGCTAGCATAATGGATAACATTTAATTTTTTATCAACTCTTTGTCCTAGAATAGCACCAACAGCAAAATCACTAGCATCACACATAATTTCAAAAGGCAAGTTCCAATCAGGTGGTTGAACAATAGGTGCAGAAGTTAAGGCTTTCTTGAGTGTTTCAAAGGCTTCTACACAATCATCATAAAAAACAAATGGAATATCCTTTTGTAGAAGATTAGTAAGAGGCCTAGAAATTTTAGAGAAGTCCTTAATAAACCTCCTATAGAAACCAGCATGACCAAGGAAACTCAGAATATCTTTAATATCTTTAGGACATGGCATTTTCTGAATTGCATCAACTTTAGCTTTATCCACCTCAATACCTCATTCAGATATTTTATGCCCCAAGACAATACCTTCATTAACCATAAAGTGGCACTTATCCCAATTCAAGATGAGATTAGTTTGTTCACATCTCTGCAAAACTTGATCAAGGTTGCTTAAGCACTGATCAAAAGAAGTTCCATAAACGTAAAAATCATCCATGAAAACCTCCACAATCTTTTCACAAAAATCAGAGAATATAACAGTCATACATCTTTGAAAGGTAGCAGGTGCATTGCATAAACCAAAAGGTATACGTCTATAAGCATAGGTTCCAAAAGGACAAGTGATACGTCCATTTTGCATCATGATTTCCTACTGTTATTTATTATGTTTTGTTGAATAAAAATGCTTTAGGGAGTGATTCTAATGCATTTTCTCTCATAATATGCAAGGTTTACACCAAGAGGGAGAATGCTGGGAGCTGGAATTCTGGACCTGAAAAAGCACATCAGAGATACCTATTCTGCACATCTCCAATGAAGTTGAAACTTTATGGAGAACATTTTCGGAATTAATAAAAAATACTGGAGCAAAGAACTACCGGAGGGGCCACCCTAGTGGGCACAAGACACCAGGGCGCGCCAGGCCCCCCAGGCGCGCCCTGGTGGGTTGTGCCCTCCTCGGCCCACCTCCGGTGCCCATCTTCTGGTATATAAGGTCTTTTGACCTAGAAAAAATAAGGAGAGGACTTTCAGGACAGAACGCCACCGTCGCAAGGCGGAACTTGGGTAGGAGCACTTTTGCCCTCCGGCGGAGCGATTCCGCCGGGGAAACTTCCCTCCCGGAGGGGGAAATCGAAGCCATCGTCATCACCAGCACCCCTCTCATCTTTGGGAGGCCAATCTTCATCAACATCTTTAACATCACCATCTCCTCTCAAACCCTAGTTCATCTCTTGTGTTCAATATTTGTACCGGAACCTTGGATTGGTACCTTTGGGTGACTAGTAGTGTTGATTACATCTTGTAGTTGATTACTATATGGTTTATTTGGTGGAAGATTATATGTTCAGATCCATTATGTTATTCAATATCCCTCTGATCTTGAGCATGAATATTATTTGTGAGTAGTTACCTTTGTTCTTGAGGTCACGGGAGAAGTCATGTGATAACCCACAAGTATAGGGGGTCGCAACAGTTTTCAAGGGTAGAGTATTCAACCCAAATTTATAGATTCGACACAAGGGGAGCCAAAGAATACTTGAGAGTATTAGCAGTTGAGTTGTCAATTCAACCACACCTGGAGATAAATATCTGCAGCAAGGTGATCAGTAGCACAGTAATATGATAGGTTTGATAGTAGTAGCAATAGTATCAGTAGTGGTAATAGTAGTAGCAATAGTTTTGTAGCAGTTGGAACAGCAACAACACCAGTAGCAACTTAGCAATAACAATAAGTGGAAAGGTCGTAGGCACTGGATCGGTAACTCGTTGGATGATATTCATCATGTAACAGTCATAACCTAGGGCGATACAGAACTAGCTCCAGTTCATCAATGTAATGTAGGCATGTATTCCGTAAATAGTCATACGTGCTTATGGAAAAGAACTTGCATGACATCTTTTGTCCTACCCTCCCGTGGTAGCGGGGTCCATAAGGAAACTAAGGGATATTAAGGCCTCCTTTTAATAGAGAACCGGAACAAAGCATTAACACATGGTGAATACATGAACTCCTCAAACTACGGTCATCACCGCGAAGTATCCCAAATATTGTCACTATGGGGTTGACGAATCATAACACGTAATAGGTGCATATGACTAGGCAAGATCGGATCAAGAACATAGATATAGAGATGATAACATAAATGGTTCAGATCTGAAATCATGGCACTCGGGCCCTAGTGACAAGCATTAGGCATAGCAAAGTCATAGCAACATCAATCTCAGAACATAATGGATACTAGTGATCAAGCCCTAACAAAACTAACTCGATTACATGATGAATCTCATCCAACTCCTCACTGACCAGCAAGCCTACGAAGGAATTACTCACTCCCGGTGGGGAGCATCATGGAATTGGCAATGGAGAAAGGTTGATGATGACGAAGACCGAAGATTCCCCTCTCCGGAACCCCAAACGGGCTCCAGATCTGGCCTCCCGATGAAGAACAGGAGGTGGCGGCGGATCCATCTCGTGAAACGCGATAATTCTTTCCTCCCTGATTTTTTCTCCAAATTTAGGAATTTATAGTGGCGGAGATAGGGCAAGTGGGGCCCCGAGGTGCCCAACCCCCACCTGGGCACGCCGGGAGGGGGCTGGCGCACCCTGGGCCCCCTCTCCGGTGGTTTCTGGCTCCAATATTTTTTATATTTTCCAAAATAAATCTCCAAAAAGTTTCATTCCATTCCGAGAACTTTTATTTCTGCACAAAAACAACACCATGGCAATTCTGCTGAAAACAGCGTCAGTCCGGGTTAGTTCCATTCAAATCATGCAAATTAGAGTCCAAAACAAGGGCAAAAGAGTGAGGAAAAGTAGATACGTTGGAGACGTATCAACTCCCCCAAGCTTAAACCTTTGCTTGTCCTCAAGCAATTCAGTTGATAAACTGAAAGTGATAAAGAAAAACTTTTATGAACTCTTTTGTTCTTGTTTACATATATATGCTTAAGTGGCACCCAGGTTTTCAGAAAAGATTATGACTAACCATGTCAACAATAACTCTTAGGAATTATATTTACTCATATCAATAACATAAGCAACTAGCGAGCAATAATAAGATATCTCAAGCGCCAACATTTTGTCAAAACAACTGTGATACAATATCACAATAGTGGTATCTTGCTAGCCCTTTCTGAGACCGCAAAATATAAATGCAGAGCACCTCCAAAGTTCAAGCAGTGACTAAACATTGTAATTCATGGTAGAAAAGATCCAGTCATGCTGCACCCAACATCAACTATACACAATGCATGAGGATGACAATAGTGCTCTCAGGTTTGGCGCTTATTTGAGAAGGTGATGACTCAACGTAAAAGTAAATAGATAGTCCCTTCGTAGAGGGAAGCATGGATTTGCAGCGGTGCCAGAGCTCAAAGTTTAAAACAGAGATAGATATAATTTTGGGAGGTACACCCTTCCTGTTAAGGTCATGACCAAGAGTTATCAATATCTTCCATGCTAAACAAATTAGCGGCGGTTCCCAAGCGGTAAAAGTAAAGGTTTACTCCCCCTCCCCCAACAATCACACTCCACGGCGAGCTCAAGCGGTAAAAGTAAAGGTAAAAGTAAAGATTTACTCCCCCTCCACCAACAATCACACTACATGAGCACCGACAATTGGAATGAAATGTGCGAACATGAATGTAATGTCGGTGGAAATACGTACTCCCCCAAACTTAGGCTTTTGGCCTAGCTTGGTAATCACCATCCGTATGAATAATAATCTGGGCGATGGCTCATGGAGAACCTCAGAGCAGACTCCGCGGCCCTCCTGGCATCTTCAACCTCCGCGTTTTACTCATAAGCTTCGCTCTCAAGAACATAATATCTTCCCCTAGTGTGAAAATCAAAGAGAGCAGGAGCAGGCAAAACAACAGGCACAACAGGTTTTTTATTAAATCTCAAGTTATAGGTGTAGTTCGTGGCCGTACTCGTAAGGAACTTATGACGCTTCATAGCATCAAAGTCTAAATACTGAGTGGGTAGGATGGGGTCATTAGGCCAAGGTGAAACATTTAATCTCTCAGCTACACGGGAGGCATAAATTCCTCCATAAAAATGACCACTAGCAGCATTAAGCTGCAACCTCCGTGCAACAATTGCACCAAGATTATAATCCTTATTCCCAGTTATGGCAGTTTGTAAGAGACTCAAATCATGATCACATAAGGTGCTATAGTCTTGTTTGCCTACAATACATTTGCCGTTAAAGAGCGCGAAATATTGGAGTGATGGAAAATGGATGCTGTTAATTCTCCCTTGTGTAACCCCTCTATCTTCGCCAAAGCAAAGATTTACTAAAAATGATTCGTACTCGGATTTTGTTGGTTCATCGAAGGAACCCTCATATGGAAGTTTGCATGCATCGCTAAACATTTCTAAGGGCATGGTAAAGGAATGATCGTACACGTTAAATGAAACTCTAGACTCACGAGGAAAATATTTAAATTTCTTTGTGAAGGTTTTCATGAGTTCGAGGTGTTGGGGGCACTTATCTGCGATGAAGGAAGAAAGCCCTGTGTTGTGGATAAATTGATAAAATTCCTCCTTAATACCTGCACCTTCCATGAACTCGTCGCAAGGCCACAAGCATGATTTGGTAGCGGCATCTCGCATCGAGCTTTCGCTTGGTTCAACATAAGACTGTCGAACTGAGCTTCCACTTGACGAGGCTCCCGAGGATCTCCTCCTCGAAGAACTCCTAAAGAATTGCATTTTTATTCCTATAAAAATTCTAAAAAAATTTAGTCCATGAAAATTTGTCAACAAAACTTTGTAAGATTGTTAGCAACTACTCCCAAGCATGCATAGAGGCCATATTGAGCATTCAAACTACTTAGAACTCTAAGAATTCAACATGCAAACTCATCTACAGCAGCACCAAGAGTAGCTAATTACTCTAAAAATAACCCACTAAAACAAAAACTAATTGGAGCAATGGAGGAGTCACATACCAAGTAGCAATCCCTCCAAACAGTTTCGGAAACGGAGCTTCGAGCAAAGAGATCGAAATCCGCGGGTTTGAGAGCAAGAACACGAAAATGGTGGCTGTGGTGATTTTTTGTTGGAGGTAGGTGACAATGTGGGCTAAAGAGATAAGTGAGGGGGCCTACGTGGGGGCCACCACCCACCAGGGCGTGCCTGGGTGGTGCTGCGCACCCTGTGCACTCCCCTCAGGTGTTATTTGCACCAAAAAATCATAAATATTCAGGAAAAATTCGTGTTAAATTTTCAGGGCATTCTGAGAATTTTTATTTTTGGGACATTTTTTATTTCACGGAGAAAACAGAAAACAGGATAAACATGGCATTTTATTTTATTTGACTAACTAAAACAGAAAATAAAAGGTGGGAGCAGAAAGTTGTGCTTACTAAATTTATCGACGTGATACCTATCAAAAAGGGTCTACCAAGGATAACGACATGTTGTTGTCCTCGGGCATCTCAAGAATAACAAAGTCCGTTAAGATTGTAACATTTGCAACAACAACGGGCACATCCTCACAAATACCGACAGCTAAGGCTGTTGACTTGTTAGCCATTTGCAATGATATCTCAGTGGGTGTGAGTTTATTCAAATCAAGTCTTTTATATAAGGAGAAATGCATAACACTAACACCGGCTTCCAAATCACACAAAGCAGTTTTAACATAGTTTCTTTTGATGGAGCAAGGTATAGTTGGTATTCCAGGATCTCCAAGTTTTTAGGTACTCCATCCTTAAAAGAATAATTAGCAAGCATGGTGGAGATTTCAGCTTCAGGTATTTTCCTTTTATTAGTGATGATGTCTTTCATATACTTTGCATAAGGGGCCATCTTCAAAATATCAGTCAAACGGGTACGCAAAAAGACTGGCCTAATCATTTTAGCAAAGCTCTCAAATTCTCCATCATCCTTTTTCTTAGATGGCTTAGGTGGAAATGGCATGGGTTTATGAACCCATGGCTCTCTTTCTTTACCATGTTTCCTAGCCACAAAGTCTTTCTTATCATACCGTTTATTTTTAGGTTGTGGGTTATCAAGATCAGGGGCAGGCTCTATTTCAACATCATTATCTGGTTCTCTATCATTACTAGGTTGAGCATCATCATGAACATCATCATTATCATTGTCATTATCACTAGGTTGATGTTCACTACCAGACTGAGTTTCAGCATCGGAAATAGAGACATCATTATTATCAGGAGGTTTTTGTGTCTCAGGTTCACTAGAGGTATGCAAAGTCCTATCATTTTTCTTTTTCTTTTTCTTCTTAGAAGGACTAGGTGCATCAGGATTAATTCTCTGAGAGTCTTGTTCAATCCTTTTAGGATGACCCTTAGGATACAGTGGTTCTTGGGTCATTCTACCTCCTCTAGTTACTACTCTAGCAGCAAAATCATGCATATTATTATTCATTTCATCAAGCAATTCTTTTTGAGACTTAGCTACTTATTCTAACTGAGTTTGAACCATAGAGGCATGCTTTCCTACACCTCTAACATCATGACTGATTCTAAATAGCAAGTCACTCAAGCGAGCAATCATATCACAATTATATTTCAATTGTTTCAGAACATGGGCATTGAAATGATCTTGCTTCATAATATAGTTATCAAACTCATATAAGCATTGACTAGGAGGTTTATTGTGAGGGATGTCACTTTCATTAAACTTTAATAAAGAATTTACCTCTACCACCTGTGGAGGTGGTGGTGTGTCGAGGCCATGCATTTCTTCAATAAGTGGCAAATTCTTAACATCCTCAGCTTTAATACCTTTTTCCCTCATAGATTTCTTTGCCTCTTGCATATCTTCAGGACTGAGAAATAAGATACCCCTGTTGTTCGGAGTGGGTTTAGGCGGTGGTTCGGGAAGAATCCAATCATCGTAATTCTTCAATATGTTATTCAATAATTCCTCATCTTGTTCAACAGTTCGTTCCCTAAAAACACAACCAGCACAACTATCTAGGAAGTCCCTAGAAGCATCGGTTAGTCCATTATAAAAGATATCAAGTATTTCATTTTTCTTGAGAGGATGATCAGGCAAAGCATTAAGCAACTGGAGAAGCCTCCCCCAAGCTTGTGGGAGACTCTCTTCTTCAATTTGCACAAAGTTAAATATTTCCTGTAAGGCATCTTGTTTCTTATGAGCAAGAAAATATTTTCCACAAAAGTAGTAAATCATATCCTGGGGACTACGCACACAACCAGGAGCAAGAGTATTGTACCATGTCTTAGCATCACCCTTTAATAAGAATGGAAACAACTTAAGGGTGTAATAGTAGCGAATCTTCTCATCATGAGCAAAGAGGGTGGCTATATCATTCAGCTTAGTAAGGTGATCAAGCCCTAACAAAACTAACTCGATTACATGATGAATCTCATCCAACTCCTCACCGACCAGCAAGCCTACGAAGGAATTACTCACTCCCGGTGGGGAGCATCATGGAATTGGCAATGGAGAAAGGTTGATGATGACGAAGACCGAAGATTCCCCTCTCCGGAGCCCCAAACGGGCTCCAGACCTAGCCTCCCGATGAAGAACAGGAGGTGGCGGCGGCTCCGTCTCATGAAACGTGATACTTCTTTCCTCCCTGATTTTTTTCTCCAAATTTAGGAATTTATAGTGGTGGAGATAGGGCAAGTGGGGCCCCGAGGTGCCCAGCCCCCACCAGGGCGCGCTGGGAGCGCACCCTGGGTCCCCTCTCTGGTGGTTTCTGGCTCTAGTATTTTTTATATTTTCCAAAATAAATCTCCAGAAAGTTTCGTTCCATTCCGAGAACTTTTATTTCTGCACAAAAACAACACCATGGCAATTCTGCTGAAAACAGCGTCAGTCCGGGTTAGTTCCATTCAAATCATGCAAATTAGAGTCCAAAACAAGGGCAAAAGAGTGAGGAAAAGTAGATACGTTGGAGACGTATCATCATGCTGCAAGTAATCATGTGAATTTGATATGTGTTCGATATTTTGATGATATGTATGTTTTGATTCCCTTAGTGGTGTCATGTGAACGTCGACTACTTAACACTTCACCATCCTTGGGCCTAAGGGAATGCATTGTGGAGTAGTTATTAGATGATGGGTTGCTAGAGTGACAACAACTTAAACCCTAGTTTATGCGCTACTTCGTAAGGGGCTGATTTGGATCCAAACGTTTAATGCTATGGTTAGATTTTATCTTAATAATTTTCTCGTAGTTGTGGATGCTTGCGAGGGGGTTAATCATAAGTGGGAAGTTGTTCAAGTAAGAACAGCACCCAAGCACCGGTCCACCCACATATCAAATTATCAAAGTAGCGAACACAAATCAAACCGACATGATAAGAGTGACTAGATGAAATTCCCGTGTACCCTCAAGAACACTTTGCTTATTACTAGAGACTGTTCTGGCCTGTCCTTTGCCACAAAAGGATTGGGCTACCATGCTGCACCATATTTACCGTTATCATTACTTGCTCGTTATCAATTATCTTGCTATCAAACTATCTGTTACCTACAATTTCAGTGCTTGCAGAAATTACCTTGCTGAAAACCGCTTGTCATTTCCTTCTGCTCCTCGTTGGGTTCGACACTCTTACTTATCAAAAGGACTATGATTGATCCCCTATACTTGTGGGTCATCAAGACTCTTTTCTGGCGCCGTTGCCGGGGAGTGAAGCGCTCTTGGTAAGTGGAAATCGGTAAGGAAAAACTTATACTACGTGCTGAAATTTATTGTTACTTGCTACTATGGAAAACAATCCCTTGAGGGGTTTGTTCGGGGTATCTTCACCTCGACCGGAACCACAATTAGTTGCCCCTCAACCTACTGCACCTACTGAAAATATTGGTTATGAAATTCCTTCGGGTATGGTAGAACAACTGCTTGCTAAACCTTATGCAGGAGATGGAACTGAACATCCTGATATGCACCTCTTATATGTCAACGAAATTTGTGGATTATTTAAGCTTGCAGGTTTACCCGGAGATAAAGCCAAGAAGAAGGTTTTCCCTTTATCTTTGAAGGGAAAAGCATTGACATGGTATAGCCTATGTGATGATCTTGCATCATGGAACTGGAATCGATTGCAATTGGAATTCCATCAAAAGTTTTATCCCATGCATCTGGTTCATCGTGATCGGAATTATATATATAATTTTTGGCCTCGTGAAGGAGAAAGCATTACTCTAGCTTGGGGGAGTTATATTCATGCCCCAATCATTAGCTCTCGAGAGAAAATATTATTCAGAATTTTTATGCTCGGCATTCTCATAATGATCAATCTATGCTCGATACTTCTGGTATTGGTTCTTTTATGAAGAAGACTATTGAATTCAAGTGAGATCTGTTAGAAAGAATTAAACGCAACTCTGAAGATTGGTAACTCGATGAAGGTAATGAGTCAGGTATAAAGCTTAAGTTTGATTGTGTTAAATCTTTTATGAATACCGATACTTTTCACAAGTTTAGCACTAAATATGGACTTTACTCTGAGATAGTAGCCTCTTTCTGTGAAGCATTTGCTACTCACGTTGATCTCCCTAAGGAGAAGTGGTTTAAATATCACCCACCTATTAAATAAGAAATTAAAGAACCGATCATAGCTAAAGATGAAACCATCATTTACAATGTTGATCCAGTTGTGCCTACCGCTTATATTGAAAAACCGCCTTTCCCTGCTAGGATAAAGGAACATGCTAAGGTATCAACTGTGGTTCACAAGAGTAATATTAGAGCACCTAAGCCCCCTGAGCAAATTAAAGTAGAACCTAGTGTTTCTATGGTTAAAGATCTCTTGGTAGAAAATATTGATGGGCATGTTATCTACTTCTGTGATGAACCTGCTAGAAACGCCAAACCCGATGAAAAAGATAAACATAGACCCGTAGTGGGCATGCCTGTTGTCTCAGTCAAAATAGGATATCATTGCTATCATGGTTTATGTGATTTGGGTGCTAGTGTGAGTGCTATCCCTTTTACTTTATACCAAGAAATTATGAATGGGATAGCACCTGCTGAAATAGAAGACATTGATGTTACTATTAAACTTGCTAATAGAGACACCATCACACCACTTGGGATTGTTAGAGATGTTGAAGTCTTGTGTGGCAAAGTAAAATACCCTACTGATTTTCTAGTTCTTGGTTCCCCACAATATGACTTTTGTCCCATTATCTTTGGTAGACCTTTCTTGAGCATCGTTAATGCTAAGATAGATTGTGAAAAACAAATTGTCGGTGTCAGTTTTGGTGGTGTGTTTCATGAGTTTAATTTTTCCAAGTTTACTAGACAACCTCGTGATAGAGCATTATCTAGTAAGGATGAAATAATTGGTCTTGCTTATATTGCCATGCCTCCTACTGATCCATTAGAACAATATTTGCTCGACCATGAAAATGATATGCACTTGCGTGAAAGAAATGAAATAGATAAAATTTTCTTTGAACAACAACCTCTCCTAAAACACAATTTGCCTATTGAAACTCTCGGAGGTCCTCCTCCACCTAAAGGTGATCCTGTGTTTGAATTAAAGCAATTGCCTGACACTTTGAAGTATGCTTATCTTGATGAGGAAAAGATATATCATGTTATTATTAGTGCTAACCTTTCAGAACATGAAGAAGAAAGATTATTAAAAGTTCTCAGGAAGCACCGGGCTGCTATTGGATATACTCTTGATGATCTTAAGGGCATTAGTCCCACTCTATGTCAGCACAAGATTAATATGGAACCTGATGCTAAACCCGTTGTTGGTCACCAATGGTGATTGAATCCTAAGATGAAAGAAATGGTAAGAACTGAAATATTAAATCTTCTGGAAGCAGGTATAATCTATACCATTGCTAATAGTAGATGGGTAAGTCCCGTTCATTGTGTCCCTAAGAAAGGAGGTATTACCGTTGTTCCTAATGATAAAAATGAACTCATTCCACAAAGAATTGTCACGGGCTATAGAATGGTAATTGATTTTATAAAATTAAATAAACCTACTAGAAAAGATCATTACCCTCTGCCTTTCATTGATCAAATGCTAGAAAGGTTATCTAAGCACACACAATTTTGTTTTCTGGACGGATATTCTGGTTTCTCTCAAATACATGTGTCACAGCCTGATCAAGAGAAAACCACCTTTACTTGTCCTTTTGGAACCTATGCTTATAGACATATGCCTTTTGGTTTATGCAATGCACCTGCTACCTTTCAAAGATGTATGACTGCTATATTCTCTAACTTTTGTGAAAAGATTGTGGATGTTTTCATGGATGATTTTTGCATTTACGGGACTTCTTTTGATGAATGCTTAAGCAACCTTGATTGAGTTTTGTAGGGATGTGAACGAACTAATCTTGTCTTGAAATGGGAGAAGTGCCACTTTATGGTTAATGAAGGTATTGTCTTGGGGCATAAAATATCCAAACGAGGTATTGAGGTGGATAAAGCTAAAGTCGATGCAATTGAGAAAATGCCATGTCCTAAAGATATTAAAGGTATTCGAAGTTTCCTTGGTCATGCTGGTTTCTATAGGAGGTTCATTAAAGACTACTCCAAAATTTCTAGGCCTCTTACTAATCTTTTACAAAAGGATATCCCTTTTGTTTTTGATGATGATTGTTTGGAAGCCTTTGAAACACTCAAGAAAGCCTTAACCTCTGCACCTATCGTTCAACCACCTGATTGGAACTTGCCTTTTGAAATTATGTGTGATACTAGTGACTATGTTGTTGGCGCTGTTCTAGGACAAAGAGTTGATAAGAAATTAAATGTTATCCATTATGCTAGTAAAACTCTAGACAATGCCCAACGAAATTATGCTACTAGTGAAAAAGAATTTTTAGCAGTTGTGTTTGCTTATGATAAATTTAGATCCTATATTGTTGATTCCAAGGTTATCGTTCACACCGATCATGGTGCTATAAAATATCTTATGGAAAAGAAAGATGCTAAACCTAGACTTATTAGGTGGGTTCTCTTACTTCAAGAATTTGACTTACATATTGTTGATAGGAAGGGAGCTGAGAACCCCGTAGCTGATAACTTGTCTAGGTTAGAAAATATTCTTGATGACCCACTACCTATTGATGATAGTGTCCCTAATTAACAGTTAGCTGCAATAAATGTTTCTCAAAACACTCCTTGGTATGCTGATTATGCTAATTACATTGTCGCTAAATATTTGCCACCTAGCTTCACATACCAACAAAAGAAAAAATTCTTCTATGATTTAAGACATTACTTTTGGGATGACCCACATCTTTATAAAGAAGGAGTAAATGGTATTATTAGACGTTGTGTACCTGAGCATGAACAGGAACAAATCCTACGGAAATGTCATTCCGAAGATTTTGGAGGACATCATGCGGGATATAGAACTGCTCACAAGGTATTGCAATCTGGTTTTTATTGGCCTGCTCTCTTCAAGGATGCCCGTAAGTTTTTCTTGTCTTGTGATGAATGTCAAAGAATTGGTAATATCGGTAAGCGTCAGGAAATGCCTATGAATTATTCACTTGTTGTTGAACCATTTGATGTTTGGGGTTTTGATTATATGGGACCTTTTCCTTCCTCTAACGGGTACACTCATATTTTGGTTGCTGTTGATTATGTCACTAAGTGGGTAGAAGCTATTCCAACTAGTAGTGCTGATCACAACACCTCTATTAAAATGCTTAAAGAAGTTATCTTTCCGAGGTTTGGAGTCCCTAGATACTTAATGACTGATGGTGGTTCACACTTTATTCATGGTGCTTTCCGCAAGATGCTTGCTAAATATGATGTTAACCATAGAATTGCATCCCCCTATCATCCTCAATCTAGTGGTCAAGTTGAACTTAGAAATAGAGAAATAAAATTTATATTACAAAAACTGTCAATAGGTCTCGAAAGAATTGGTCTAAGAAACTAGATGATGCACTTTGGGCCTATAGAACAGCTTAGAAAAATCCTATGGGTATGTCTCCATACAAAATGGTATATAGAAAAGCTTGTCAGTTGCCTCTAGAGTTAGAACATAAAGCATTTTGGGCAATTAAAGAACTCAATTATGATTTCAAACTTTCCAGTGAGAAGAGGCTATTTGATATTATCTCACTAGATGAATGGAGAACCCAAGCCTACGAAAATGCCAAACTATTCAAAGAAAAAGTAAAAAGATGGCATGACAAGAGAATCCAAAAGCGGGAATTCAAAATAGGAGACTATGTTCTTTTGTTCAACTCTCGATTAAGATTTTTTGCAGGTAAGCTTCTCTCCAAATGGGAAGGACCATATATTGTCGAAGAGGTTTATTGTTCTGGAGCTATCAAGATTAATAATGCCAAAGGTACTAACCCGAAGGTGGTCAATGGACAAAGAATTAAGCATTATATCTCAGGTACGCCTATTAATGTTGAAAGCAATGTAATCCAAACCATGACACCGGAGGAACACATAAAATAAACCTTTCGGAACACTCCAGAATTCTGAAAAATAGGAGGTACGTGATACGGTAAGTAAACGGACTCCGAAAAATCCGCAAAAACATTTTTTGTCACTTTTGGAATATTAGAAAAATTTGGAAAATAAGAAATAAACCGGAAGGCGATCGAGGTGAGCACGATACACCAGGGCGCGCCAGCCCTGCCAGGCGTGCCCTGGTGGGTTGTGCCCATCTCGGGCACCTTCCCGACTCCGTTTTCCTTCCATATGCTTGTTTCCCAAGAATAAAAATTCTCTATATATACCCCCGACTATTTTGACGACCGCATCGTAGAAAAATCCTCTGTTCTTGTTTCGTGCTGTTTTCCTATCAGATCTATCAAGCCAGGCATCATGTCTTCTCCCTCTTACAATAACATAGAAGAAGATGCATGGATGATGAAGATGGAGTTGAAGAGGGAGGAGCCAAAAGAAGCTAACAAGGAAGACAAGGGCAAGGAGGCTATGGAGGATCAGGCCCTAGAAGGAGGGCAATCCATGCCAACAGAGGAGGAAGAAGAAGATATTCTTCAACCTTATTATAGTCATCTCACCCCTATTGAAATCGAAGCTTTTAGGGCTTTCGAAGCGGTTCATTTTCAGAATAAATTTCTCATTCGTGAAAATATTTTGCTAGAGGAGCACATCAATACCCTTCGGAGAGTCATCCGCTAATTGGAGTACCTATTGAGTCTGAAGTGTGATACTTCATCACCACCATCTTCTTCATCACCACCACCAAAGGAGACTTGAGCACACGGGTATGGGCACTCCCCTTGGCTTGAGCCAAGCTTGGGGGAGGTGCCCCAGTATCGTATCACCATCACTTTTATCCACCTTTACCTATTTTAGCTCGATTTTTAGTTTCCCTTTGATTTAGTTGAATAAAAGTTTAGTATGATCTATTTTCGTGTGTTAATTTCGTGGTCTATCTATCTATGTAATCGAGTGAGAGTTATATAATAAAGTTTGGTTTGAGTTTTTGCCTTTTTACTTTCTTGTTGCAATCAAAATAAAAGAAAAGAGAAATAAATGAAAAGAATCATATGCTAATCTTATGGTAAGTAATGACATCACATAAGGAAAAGTATAAGTGGTAAAATTTGTTGGAGATTGACAAACATAGCATTAGTCAATAATGCAATTCATGAAAGAATTAATAGGGAAGAGAAGATTCACATGCAAATACACTATCTTGGACATCTTTTATGATTGTGAGCCCCCATTAAATATTATATGTCAAAATTGTTGACGTTGGACAAGGAAGACAACATAATGATTTATGTTTGTTCATATCCACATAGAAGTTATATTGTCATAGATCCTTCAACATGTGGTGCTTGCTCAATATCTTTGCTAGCCAAAAATTTCGCACTAAGTACGGATACTACTTGTGCATCCAAAAACTCAAAACCCAAATTCACTCGTTGAGAGTCCACCATACCTACCTACGTATCGAGTAAGATCCTTCAAGTAAGTTGTCATCGGTGCAATAAGGCAATAAAAATTGCTTCTAAATGTGTTTTGATCAATTAGTGTAAGAGAAAATTGAGCGCTATACGAACTTATGATGGCAAAGCAATAAAAGCGACAGACTGCATAATAAAGGTTGATATCATAGGGGGCAATATAGCGTGGCGTTCTTTTACATTAAGGGATTGGGCATACAAACCAAAAAGTGCATGACAACCTCTGCTTCCCTCTGCGAAGGGACTATCTTTTACTTTCATGTATTTACTTTTATGCAAGAGTCAAGTATTCTTCCCTATTCCTTTTTACTTTTTCTTTTGCAAGAATCATGTGGTGAGGAAAGATCTAGGCACATATATCCAGTTGGATGTGAGTGAGCATGAGTTATTATTGTTGACATAACCCTTGAGGTGAATACGTTGGGAGGCAAAACTATGAGCCCCTATCTTTCTATGTGTCCGGTCGAAACTTTTTGCTCATGGGTATGTTGTGAGTGTTAGCAATCATAGAAGACTAAATGATGGTTGAGTATGTGGACTTGCCAAAAGGCTCCGACATGAGACCCTTCCTGAAAATATGATGAATTGTAGTTGCAAAGTTGACTGAGAACATAGTTTGTTGTTTTTCAATAAGGTTTATGCTTTATACTTCTATGTTGTGATGAATTGTTACTTATTCATGAGAAGTTATATGATGAAAGATATATGAATAAGTTTCGTGATAGAGTTTGTTGTTGTTATGATAATAAGCATGATGCTACTATGTCCGTATTTTATTTTTATCGACACCTCTCTCTCAAACCATGTGGACATGCTTTTCGATTTCGGCTTTTCGCTTGAGGACAAGCGAGGTCTAAGCTTGGGGGAGTTGATACGTCCATTTCGCATCATGATTTCCTACTATTATTTATTATGTTTTGTTGAATAATAATGCTTTAGGGAGTGATTCTAATGCCTTTTCTCTCATAAGATGCATGGTTTACACAAAGAGGGAGAATACCGGCAGCTGGAATTCTGGACCTGAAAAAGCACATCAGAGATACCTATTCTGCACATCTCCAATGAAGCCGAAACTTTACGGAGAATATTTTTGGAATTAATAAAAAATACTGGAGCAAAGAACTACCGGAGGGGGCCACCCTGGTGGGCACAAGACACCAGGGCGCGCAAGGCCCCCCAGGCGCGCCCTGGTGGGTTGTGCCCTCCTCGGCCCACCTCCGGTGCCCATCTTATGGTATATAATGTCTTCTGACCTATAAAAATAAGGAGAGGACTTTCAGGACGGAACGCCGCCGTCTCGAGGCGGAACTTGGGCAGGAGCACTTTTGCCCTCCGGCGGAGCGATTCCGTCGGGGGAACTTCCCTCCCGGAGGGGGAAATCAAAGCCATAGTCATCACCAACAACCCTCTCATCTTTGGGAGGCCAATCTTCATCAACATCTTCAACAACACCATCTCCTCTCAACCCCTAGTTCATCTCTTGTGTTCAATCTTTGTACCGGAACCTCAGATTGGTACCTGTGGGTGACTAGTAGTGTTGATTACATCTTGTAGTTGATTACTATATGGTTTATTTGGTGGAAGATTATATGTTCAGATCCATTATGCTATTCAATATCCCTTTGATCTTGAGCATGAATATTATTTGCGAGTAGTTACCTTTGTTCTTGAGGTCACGGGAGAAGTCATGTTGCAAGTAATCATGTGAATTTGATATGTGTTCGATATTTTGATGATATGTATGTTGTGATTCCCTTAGTGGTGTCACATGAACGTCGACTACGTACATGACACTTCACCATCCTTGGGCCTAAGGGAATGAATTGTGGAGTAGTTATTAGATGATGGGTTGCTAGAGTGACAGAAGCTTAAACCCTTGTTTATGCGCTACTTCGTAAGGGGCTGATTTGGATCCAAACGTTTAATGCTATGGTTAGATTTTATCTTAATACTTTTCTCGTAGTTGCGGCTTCTTGCGAGGGGGTTAATCATAAGTGGGAAGTTGTTCAAGTAAGAACAGCACCCAAGCACCGGTCCACCCACATATCAAATTATCAAAGTAGCGAACACAAATCAAACCGACATGATAAAAGTGACTAGATGAAATTCCCGTGTACCCTCAAGAACACTTTGCTTATTACTAGAGACTGTTCTGGCCTGTCCTTTGCCACAAAAGGATTAGGCTACCTTGCTGCGCCTTATTTACCGTTATCGTTATTTGCTCTTTATCAATTATCTTGCTATCAAACTATCTGTTACCTACAATTTCAGTGCTTGCATAAATTACCTTGCTGAAAACCGCTTGTCATTTCCTTCTGCTCCTTGTTGGGTTCGACACTCTGACTTATCGAAAGGACTACGATTGATCCCCTATACTTGTGGGTCATCAACAAGTAAAGGTGGTTGTTGTGATACATGTATTTGAGAGAAACCAGAATATCCATCCAGAAAACAAGAGTGTGTGTGCTTAGATAATCTTTCTAGCATTTGATCAATGAAAGGTAGAGGGTAATGATCTTTTCTAGTAGATTTATTTAATTTTTTAACATCAATTACCATTCTATAGCCAGTGACAATTCTTTGTGGGTAAGTTCTTTTTTATCATTAGGAACAACAGTAATACCTCCCTTCTTAGGGACACAATGAACGGGACTTACCTATCTACTATCAGCTATGGGATAAATTATACCTGCTTTCAGAAGCTTTAATATTTCAGTTCTTACCACTTCTTTCATCTTAGGATTCAATCGTCATTGGTGATCAACAATGGGTTTAGCATCAGGTTCCATATTAATCTTGTGCTGACATCGAGTGGGACTAATGCCCTTAAGATCATCAAGAGTATATCCAATAGCAGCCCGGTGCTTCCTCAGAATTTTTAATAATCTTTCTTCTTCATTTTCTGAAAGGTTAGCACTAATAATAACAGGATATATCTTTTTTCTCATCAAGATAAGCATACTTCAAAGTGTCAGGCAATTGTTTTAATTCAAACACAGGATCACCTTTAGGTGGAGGAGGACCTCCTAGAGTTTCAATAGGCAAATTGTGTTTTAGGAGAGGTTGTTGTTCAAAGAAATTTTTATCTATTTCATTTCTTTCATGCAAATGCATATCATTTAAATGGTCTAGCAAATATGTTCTAGTGGATCAGTAGGAGGAACGGCAATAGAAGCAAGACCAATTATTTCATCCTTACTAGATAATTCTTGATTACGGGGTTGTCTACTAAACTTGGAAAAGTTAAACTCGTGAGACACATCACCAAAACTAACACCGACAGTTTGTTTTTCACAATCTATCTTAGCATTAACAGTGTTCAAGAAAGGTCTACCAAAGATAATGGGACAAAAGTCATCTTGTGGGAACCAAGAACTAGAGAATCAGTAGGATATTTTATTTTCCCACACAAGACTTCAACATCTCTAACAATCCCAAGTGGTGTGATGGTGTCTCTATTAGCAAGTTTAATAGTAACATCAATGTCTTCTATTTCGGCGGGTGCTATATCATTAATAATTTCTTGGTATAAGGTAAAAGGAATAGCACTCAAACTAGCACCCACATCACATAAACCATGATAGCAATGATCTCCTATTTTAACTGAGACAACTGGCATGCCAACTATTGGTCTATGTTTATCTTTTTCATCGGGTTTGGCAATTCTAGCAGCTTCATCACAGAAGTAAATAACATGCCCATCAATATTTTCTACCAAGAGATCTTTAACCATAGCAACACTAGGTTCTACTTTAATTTGTTCAGAGGGCTTAGGTGCTTTAATATTACTTTTGGGAACCACAGTTGATACCTTAGCATGTTCCTTTATCCTAACAGGGAAAGGTGTTTTTTCAATATAAGCAGTAGGCACAACTGGATCAACATTGTAAATAATAGTTTCATCTTTAGCTATGACCGGTTCTTTAATTTCTTCTTTAATAGGGGGATGATATTTTAAACCACTTCTCCTTAGGGAGAGCAACATGAGTAGCAAATGATTCACAGAAAGAGGCTACTATCTCAGAGTCAAGTCCATATTTAGTGCTAAACTTGTGAAAAGCATCGGTATTCATAAAAGATTTAACACAATCAAACTTAAGCTTAATACCTGACTAATTACCTTTGTCGAGTTCCAAATCTTCAGAGTTGCGTTTAATTCTTTCTAAGAGATCCCACTTGAATTCAATAGTCTTCTTCATAAAAGAACCAGTACAAGAAGTATCGAGCATGGATCGATCATTATGAGAATGCCGAGCATAAAAATTCTGAATAATAACTTCTCTCGAGAGCTCATGATTGGGGCATGAATATAACATTCAATTTAGCCTCCCCCAAGCTAGAGCGATGCTTGATCCTTCACGAGGCCAAAAATTATATATATAATTCCGATCACGATGAACTAGATGCATAGGATGAAACTTTTGGTTGAATTCTAATTTCAATCGATTCGAGTTCCATGATCCAATATCGTCCATAGACTATACCATCTCAATGCTTTTCCCTTCAAAGATAAAGGGAAAACCTTCTTCTTAACTTCATCTCCGGGTAAACCTGCAAGCTTAAATAATCCACAAATTTCATCCACATGTATTAGATGCATATCAGGATGTTCAGTTCCGTCTTCTGCATAAGGATTAGCTAGCAGTTATTCTATCATACCCAAAGGAATTTCATAACCAATATTTTCAGTAGGTGTAGTAGGTTGAGGGGCAACTAATTGTGGTTCCGGTCGAGGTGAAGATACCCTGAACAAACCCCTCAAAGGATTGTTTTCCATAGTAGCAAGTGACAATAAATTTCAGCATAAAGTATAAAATTTTCCTTACCGATTTCCACTGACCAAGAGCACTTCACTCCCCGGCAACGGTGCCAAAAAAGAGCCTTGATGACCCACAAGTATAGTGGGTCAATCATAGTCCTTTCGATAAGTAAGAGTGTCGAACCCAACGAGGAGCAGAAGGAAATGACAAGCGGTTTTCAGCAAGGTAATTTCTGCAAGCATTGAAATTGTAGGTAACAGGTAGTTTGATAGCAAGATAATTGGTAACGAGCAAGTAACGGTAATGGTAAATAAAGTGCAGGAAGATATGCCAATCTGCAAAGCACAGGCCAAAACGGTCTCTTATAATAAGCAAGCGTTCTTGAGGGTACACAGGAATTTCATCTAGTCACTTTCATCATGTTGGTTTGATTTGCGTTCGCTACTTTGATAATTTGGTATGCGGGTGGACCGGTGCTTGGGTGTTGTTCTTACTTTAACAAACCTCATACTTATGATTAACCCCCTCGCAAGCATCCGCAACTACGAGAAAAGTATTAAGATAAAATCTAACCATAGCATTAAACGTTTGGATCCAAATCAGCCCCTTACGAAATGGCGCATAAACTAGGGTTTAAGCTTCTGTCACTCTAGCAACCCATCATCTAATAACTACTCCACAATGCATTCCCTTAGGCCCAAAGATGGTGAAGTGCCATGTAGTCGACGTTCACATGACACCACTAAGGGAATCACAACATTCATATCATCAAAATATCGAACACATATCAACTTCACATGATTACTTGCAACATGACTTCTCCCGTGACCTCAAGAACAAAGGTAACTACTCACAAATGATATTCATGCTCAAGATCAGAGGGGTATTAAATAGCATAATGGATCTGAACATATAATCTTCCATCAAATAAACCATATAGCAATCAACTACGAGATGTAATCAACACTACTAGTCACCCACAGGTACCAATCTGAGGTTCTGGTACAAAGATTGAACACAAGAGATGAACTAGGGTTTGAGAGGAGATGGTGCTATTAAAGATGTTGATGAAGATTGGCCTCCCAAAGATGAGTGGGTTGTTGGTGATGACTATGGCTTCGATTTCCCCCTCCGGGAGGGAAGTTCCCCCGGCGGAATCGCTCCGCCGGAGGGCAAAAGTGCTCCCGCCCAAGTTCCACCTCGAGACGGCAGCGTTTCGTCCCAAAAGTCCCCTCTTGATTTTTTCTAGGTCAAAAGACCTTAAGTACCAGAATATGGGCACCGGAGGTGGGCCGGCCTGGCCACAACCCACCAGGGTGCGCCTGGGGGGCGTGGCGTGCCGTGGTGTCTTGTGGTCACCAGGTGCCCCCCTCCGGTAGTTATTTGCTCCAGTATTTTTTATATATTCCAAAATAATTCTTCGTGAAGTTTCAGTTTATTTGGAGATGTGCAGAATAGGTGTCTCTGACATGCTTTTTCAGGTCCAGAATTCCAGCTGCCGGCATTCTCCCTCTTTGTTTAAACCTTGCATATTATGAGAGAAAAGGCATTAGAATTACTCCATAAAGCATTATTATGCATAAAAACATTATAAATAACAGTAGGAAATCATGATGCAAAATGGAAGTATCACGTACCAACAGGCTATGGAGATGCCCATCGATAGATGTCAATGCAAGGAGTAGAGATTGCCATGCAAATGATGCATTGGAGCTATAAGTGTATGAAAGCTCAAATGAAAGTAAGTGGGGGTGTGCATCCAACTTATTTGCTCATGAAAACCTCGGGCATTTGAGGAAGCCTGTCATTGGAATATACAAGCCAAATTTGTAATAATGAATAGGTAATTCCCACTAGCATATGGAAGTGACATATCATGAGACTCTCTACATGAAGATCATGGTAAAAGCTTTGTTTTGTTCATAAGCATTGGGTGAGCTAATAAAAGATTGCAACAAGGAAATACATTCTAATAAAGAGCAATTATCATAGTTAAAGTCCTTGTAATCCAAGATAGTGGGTGCATCACTAGTTAAAGTTTTGACCTCTCCAAACCCACATTTTCAGTTTTAGCATTAAAATCATCACCCTCCAAGCAAACAGGACGCTCCTCTACTAAATTTTACTCATCTCCAGTCCCTTTATCATTTATATTCAGAGAGCTAAATAAAGATTCAATAGGAGAAACACCAATCATTTTAAGATCTTCATCATGATTCCGGTAAAAAACGGGTGGAAGAGCTTTTTCTAAGAATTCTTGCTTAGCTCTCAACTTAGCGGTCCTCTCCTTACTTTCATTAATAGATATTTGTATAGATTTAATGGCATCATTGAAATCATGCTTGGGTGGCAAAGCTTTGTTTTTAAGAGTTTCCACATCAAGAGCAATTATATCCATGTTTTTAGCCAAAGTGTCAACTACATGCAATTTTTCTTCTACCATAGTGTTGAAAACTTTTTGAGAATTAATAAATTCTTTAATTGTGTTATCAAGATCAGAGGGCATCCTATTAGCATTTGTATAAGAATTTCCATAAGAATTACCATAAGAGTTTCCATAGTTGTTAGAGGAATTACCGGGATACGACCTAGAATTGAAATTTCCTCTATAAGCATTGTTATTGAAATTATTTCACGAGACAAAGTTCACATCAATAGAATCATTATTTTGCTCAATCAAAGTAGACAAGGGAACATCATTGGGATCAACATGAGCATTTTTACTACCAACCATATTCATAAGAGCATCCACTTTTTCACTCAAAGAAGCGATTTCTTCAACAGAATTTACCTTCTTACCGGTTGGAGCCCTTTCGGTATGCCATTGAGAATAATTTGTCATGTTGTCCAGAAGTTTTGTGGCCTCTCCTAAGGTCACATCCATAAAGGTACCACCTGCTTCAGAATCTAGAAGATTTCTAGACACAAAGTTTAGTCCAGCATAGAAGTTTTGGATAATCATCCACATATTTAAACCGTGAGTTGGACAATTCCTTATCATTAATTTCATCCTCTCACATGCTTGTGCAACATGCTCTTGATCTTGCTGTTTAACATTCATTATTTGATTTCTAAGGGAGATGATCTTAGCAGGAGGAAAATACTTGGCAATAAAAGCATCTTTACACTTATTCCATGTTCCAATACTATTACGAGGTAAAGATGAAAACCAAGCTTTAGCTTTATCTCTTAGTGAAAAAGTAAATAATTTTAATTTCACAATATCATTATCCATATCCTTTTTCTTTTGCATGTCACATAATTCAACAAAGGTATTAAGATGTGACGCGGGATCCTCATTAGGACTTCCCGAAAATTGATCTTTCATGACAAGATTTAGCAATGCAGAATTAATATCAAAAGCCTCCGCACTAGTGGCGGGTGGTATAGGTGTACTAATAAAATCATTATTATTAGTATTTAAGAAGTCACACAACTTAGTAGTATCTTGAGAAATGGTGACCGAGCAAGCAAAGTAACAAGCAAAACAAGCAAACTAGCAAGTGAAGAAGTAAACTAGTAACAAGCAAAGATAAATATTTTTGTATTTTTGATTTTTATATGACAAGCTAAATATAACAGCAAATAAAAAGAAGAACAAGTGAATGAAAATTTGTGTGAAGTTACTTTATAGTTGATGATGATATTCCCCGTCAACGGCGCCAGAAATCCTTCCTGATACTTGTGATATGCGTTGGGTTTTCCATGAAGAGGAACAGGTAATTGCAGCACAAAGCAGATAAGTATTTCCCTCAGTTATGAAACCAAGGTTTATCAAACCAATAGGAATATCAATCCTCAACCGTCTTCAGCGGCTGCACACAAATGAACAAACGACTTGCACCCAACGCGGGCAAGAGGGTTGTCAACCCCCTTGATCTCGTTATTTGCAAGCAAAGGAGTTGTGTAGATAATTGTTGATAAATATGAATTGCAAGATAAATAAAAATTAAATAAAGGCAGCAAGGTAAATATAGCATTTGCGAATATATAAGTAAATAGACCCGGGGGCCATAGTGTTCCCTAGCGGCATTTCTCATGTAGGCAACATACGGTGGGTAAACAAATTACTGTTGGGCAATTGATAGAAAAGCGGATAGTTATGCGATGTTCACGACAATGATCATGTATATATAGGCATCATGTCCATAAGCAATTAGGCCGACTCCTGCCTGCACCTATTACTATTACTCCACTCATCGACCGCTATCCAACATGCATCTAGAGTATTAAGTAAAACAAAGTAATGCTTGGAGAACGATGACATGATGTAGACAAAGTAAACTCAAACAATATGAATGAACCCCATCGTTTTATCCTTAGTAGCAAGAACACAAAGACGCATCTTGTCCCCTGCTTTGTCACTGGGATATAGAAATTCGCCAGGTTGAACCTACCACAACGCACCACTCCCACCGATGAAATATCAATCTACTTGGCCAAAGCATATCAATAGATCGGAGAGCATTACGAAGCTATAATGATCATGCACTTAAGAGATAATATAATTCAAAGACATCTCAAATACTTTTCATGAATAATCTGAACATAAACCCACAATTCATCGGATCCCAACAAACACACCGCACAATAGGATTACATTGGATAGATCAAAGCGAAGATGCGATGACTATTGTATTGAAGATCATAAGAGAGAGATTGACATCTAGGTACTAGCTATGGACCCGTAGGTCTGTGGTGAACTACTCACACATCATCATGAGGGCAGCAAGGTTGATGAAGAGGCCCTCCGTGATCGATCCCTCCTCCGGCAGGGTGCCGGAATGGAGCTCCAGATGGCCTCGCGACGGAACAGAGACTTGCGGCGGCGGAAAAAGGGTTTCGGGACTGCCTCCAGGGTTTTCAGAATATTAGGGAATTTATAGGCCGAAGAGGGATGTCGGGAGGTGCCCGAGGGGGGCACCACATATCAGGGCGCCCCCCCAGGGCGCGCCCGGATGTGTGGTGGGGCCCTCGTGTGCCTCCCGTCTTCCTTCCGAAGCTTCTAGGTCTTCATATAGTCCAAAAAAATCTTGAAAATGTTTCGTGGCAATTGGACTTTGTTTGGTACAGTAAACCTGCAAAGGTAAAACACGCAGAAAACAACAACTCGCACTAGGCACTAGGTCAATAGGTTAGTGCTCAAAAATATTATAAATTGGTAAATAATGACCCAAAAAGTATCCTAGAATGATAATATATCAACATGGAGCAATAAAAAATTATAGATACGTTGGAGACGTATCAGTACACGCGATGGTCGTCGAGGTTCTTGTCTTGCGAGACTTGGCGTCCGGGTAGTCGTTCTTGGCGTATCCGTTCATAGAGGTACACTTGTCAAAGTGGAAGTTGATAAATCCTAGGGTCGGTGGGTACCTCGTTCTCAACGATCTGGGCCTTTGCGGTGTAGTCGAACAAGGGCTTGACGTCCATGGGTGGTCGACAAACTGTACTTGACGATGATGGTGGGTCTTGGGCTGGGTCTTAGCGGTCTTGGCGGCCCAAAACCTCATGAGCAGAGGTGAACGGAGACCATGTTGCGGTCGAAAGCCCCGGGTCTTGTGGCTGTCAGGAGTTTCACATGGCGTGGTCGACTCGAGGGGAGAAACCATGGAGGTGCCAGGCACACCGACGGGTGGTTGAGTTGGACAAGGGTGCCGGAGGTGGCCCTGCCATGAGGAGATGGCAAGGCGGCGTCAAAGGGCAGGGGAGGCTCGAGGCGTTGGAGACGCAAGGTTGCAGGCAGAGGTCATGAGTACGCGGGGCCATGGCGCGGCACAGGAAGTCAGGCGCGAGCGTCGGAGAACCGGAGGCGCGGCTGGAGGAGCTCGTCGGCGACAAGGCTTGCGGGAGCCGCGGGGAAGCAGGGGAGCGAAGAGGCGAGACTGGCATGGCGTGTAGAGGAGAGCCTGGGGTCGTCCATGGCGTCGGCTTGGCCAGAGAGGCGGCAGAGGTTGCCATGGTGTCGGCAAGGAGGCAGAGGAGATGCAGAAGTGGATGAGGAGGGCAACAGGAGTTGCAAAGCAGCGGTAGCAGCGAAGAAGCCGATGGACGTCCGGAGGTTCTGGCGGGGCAGAGGCACAAGGGGGCACATGGCGCTATGGGGATCGGGTGCGGCGCTCCTCCTCACGCTGGCTGTGTGCGTGCGTTGAGTGTGTGGCGGCAGGCAGGGGGAACAAGGGAGAGTGGGGATCGAGAGATGGGGATCGGGTGTTGGGTGTGGGCTAGGGTTAGGGAGCTGGTTTAGATGGGCCGGATCAGGTTAGGTGGGTCGGGCCTGGTTTCTCTCTCTCTCTATTTATCTTTCTCCATTTAACAAATAACCAAAGAGTTTAGAAAATAGAAAGAGAGGGCTAGGAGTGGAGTCTATGCATGGAACAAATTTCCCTGGACTCGCAAAAATAATTTTGATCCAGGAAAAATGGAAATGAGCAGGCGTGTGGAGTTTGAATCCGAACTCATTTGCATTTAATACAAACGGGTTTGAACAGGAAGTGAGTGTTTGGAAGGTCCAAAAATGTTGAGATTTTTGTGTGGGCTTGGACAAATGCAGAAAGAATATTTACATGGTTTGACAACAAACTTGAAGTAGAAGACATGGGAGTTAAAATGTAAGTGTGTTGGAATATTTATTTTAGCTCCCTAAAATATTGGGAGGATATGCTATAAAGAGAAATCACCATGTGAAAGGACGTGGATGTCGCCTAGAGGGGGGGGGGGATGAATAGGCGCTTTAAGATAATTACTGTTTAGGCTTGAACAAATGCAGAATAAAACTAGCGTTTAATTTGTCAAGCATAAAACCTAAAACAACTAGTCTCACCTATGTGCACCAACAACTTATGCTAAGCAAGATAAACAACTAAGTGATAGCAGGATATATAAAAAGAAATAATATGGCTATCACAAAGTAAAGTGCATAAGTAAAGGGCTCGGGTGAGAGATAACCGAGGCACGAGGAGACGATGATGTATCCCGAAGTTCACACCCTTGCGGATGCTAATCTCCGTTTGGAGCAGTGTGGAGACACAATGCTCCCCAAGATGCCACTAAGGCCACCGTAATCTCCTCACGCCCTCGCACAATGCAAGATGCCGTGATTCCACGAAGGGACCCTTGAGGGCGGTCACTGAACCCATACAAATGGCAACCCTTGGGGGCGGTCACCGAACCCATACATTTTGGCAACCCTTGGGGGCGGTCACCGGTACCCGTACAAATTGCTCGGGGCAATCTCCACAACCTAATTGGAGACCCCGACGCTTGCTCGGAGCTTTACTCCACAATGATTGAGCTCCGAGACACCACCAACCGTCTAGGGTGCTCAAACACCCAAGAGTAATAAGCTTCTCAACTTCTCACTTCCATGTATCACCGTGGAGAACTCAAACAGATGCAACTAATGCAATGGCAAAAACACATGAAGTGGTCAAGTCCCTCACTCCCAAATCCCACCACAACAACAAAAGCTATGGAGGAATATGAGACGAAGAATAAGGAGCTTACAAAGAACTCCAAGATCTAGATCCAAGGGGTTCCCCTCACATAGAGGAGAAAGTGATTGGTGGAGATGTGGATCTAGATCTCCTCTCTCTTTTCCCTAAAAAAGGAGCAAGAATCATTGGAGGGATTGAGAGATAGCAAGCTCTAAGAAGGTCAACAATGGGGGGCAAACGCGAGCTCAAAAGATTAGAACCATTGGGGAAGAAGACCCCCTTAAATAGGTCCCCACGAATCTGCCCGTTATGTGCAGAATAACACAGGGGCGGTACAACCACTATGCGCAATGGTACAACCGGTCAAAGCTGACAAAACCTACCTGTAGGAAAAGCAATAAGCAGTACAACCGCCCGGGGCACAGGTAGTACCGGTTAAACCGGAACAACCGGCCCACAACCGCCCAAGAACCGCTCCACAACAGAAACTAGTCCGGTGATAGAGCGATACATGGCTGGTACAACCTTCGGACCAATTCTGGAGTGGTACAACCGCTCCAAACACCGGTTGTACGGGTCGACCGGTACAACCTCTCTATGAACCGGTACAACCTCTCTATGTAAAACAGGTAAGACTAAAACATCCATAACTTTCACATACGAGCTCCGAATTGAGCAAACTCAAGCTTGTTGGATAAAGAATAACAAGAGCTATCCAACGACAACTAGTTATATAAAGAACAAGAAATGGAGAATAAATGCCACTAGGATAAGGAAGATGACCTTCTCAAGAATTATCCGGCAAAATCTCCAACATCGAAAACACAAATATGATGCATACGAAATCCATTTTCGATGAGCTTGAGCTTATAATGAAGATGACCATAAGCTCCAAAACTCACAAAGCGAAAAGCCTAACAAGAACCAAGAAAGATGATGATGCCAAGAATGCAATGGTTTGAGCTCTCAACTAATGATACGATCAAGATACTCACTTGAGAGCCCCCCTTGATAGTACGGCTATCGATCCTATAACCCGGTCTCCCAACTACCACCATGAGACCGGTACAATAGATAACCCTATCAAGGTCAAACCTTTGCCTTGCACATAGTCCACTTGAGCTAGATGATGACGATCTTGTCCTCCTCAAGATGGACCACCTTTCTTGATTGCGCCGGCTCGATGAAGACTAGTAGATTGCTCCCCCATACTCCACTATGGGTGAGCCACTCTTCGGCACATCATCACAAGTCCATTTCACCACAATGGACGGCAAGCTTCAAGCATGATCTCTTCGTGATGCTCCACTTGAACTTGCACACCGCAATCTTGATGACGATCACCACTTGATGTCATCCTCCATGCGTTGTATGAGATCTTCCTCTTGACGCAAGCCCATGGAAACATACCTAACCCCACATAGAACTCTCACGTAGACCATGTGTTAGTACACAAAGCGTAATGGACAATGCTTACCACACCATGGGATCACTTGATCCCTCTCGGTACATCTTGTACGCTTTGTATGTTGATCAACTTGATTCACTCTTTGACTTAGTCTTGATCAACCTTGTATCTTATCTTCTCTCTTCATAAAGATGATGTCTTGAAGGTAAACATGAATGCTCACACAATCTTATTCTTCAAGACATGCTTGCAATAAGCTCAACTCTCACATGACCAATCTTTGGATAAAACCTTGAATACCACCTTGGTCACGATATAAACTCCTTGAAACCAACAGATGGACTTCAAGAAGTGCCTATGGACAAATCCTTCGAATATAACTCAAGGCAACCATTAGTCCATAGGGATTGTCATCAATTACCAAAACCACACATGGATAAATGTGCTCTTACACCATGTGAATTCCCTCAATTTAAATTGATCAAAGATCTATGCAATTTATTTGAGAAACATTTGTGTTGGTAATTTAAATGGCATGATGACATGATGCAATGCAAAATAAAAAATAGAGCAACAGTATGATAGCAATCCTCGAAAGAATCGGTCTCGGTCTATTACAACTCTCCCCCACTTACAAGAGTTCTCGGCCCGAGATCTTGGAATGGGAAGAGGAAGGGAAAGAGGTAAAACTAAGTTGCTTCTTTGACAAACGAGTGAAACCAACAAACCTTGGAAGTTGCAAAGAGATGAAGAATGGCACTAGGAACAAACAAGAATTCAAAACCTCTCTGGTTGAAACGAGATAGACAAGGAATGAGAAAGAAAGAATTCGGGCAGCACTCTGGTTGAAAAGAGAAGCAAAACTTGATAAGATGAAAAGAATTTGAAAAGAGGACACAACACTCCGGTTAAATGGATAAGAAAGGAAAAGAACATGAACTTGACAAAACAAGATCATTGGTCGAAGAGAGCAACATCACAATGCCTCCGGAATGAAGAATAGAAGCTAGATTGTTGGAAAGAAAAGAACGGAGAAGAAAATGACAACCTCTACCACAATTGAATTGAAAGCATCCTCACAAAGAAGGATTGAAAAGAGTTGTTGAAAAATCAACAATGAAAAAAATAAACTTGTTGTGGGCTTATGGAAAACATATCAAAATTATGAGGTGCCAACCGGCCACTAACGGGAACTATTGATTGGTTGAGATCAACAAAGAGATGAAAACTTCTTTCGCCGAGAGGATAAAAGAATACTTGAATTAATTTAAAAAAACACCACAATAGCAACAATCCTTAGGAAAGGCTTTAGGTGAAATCTAATCCAAGATAGCTCCGAGGAAGAAACAAAATGACTGGTTGAAAAGATCTCATGATCTAAGAAATTGATGGGTTTAAATATCTCATTCTTGACAAATTTTCTTCGAGACTCCTCCTAAATCAAGAATGTTATAATACCATCTCAAAAGGTAATGGAGGAATAAATTTGCACTTTGAAGTGCAAGACAAAGAATACTTGAGACCCTCAACAAGAATCTTGAAGAACACTTCGAACATAAAAGAAATACTTGACGAACCACCATGAAGAACCTCTGGGAAGAACTCCATCAGTGAAAGGATGATAGAAAAGAATTGAAGGTTGAAAAGAACAAGATTGAAGCCTTTCAAAGATTTAGATGGAGCTTCACGACGAGATACTTGAGAAAACTTGAGACTCCAGAAAAGAAAGGATGAACAATTTAGAACCGAGAATTTGATATCCTGACAAACTTCGAAAAAAGAATTGAAATCACCTTGATGAAACAACAATAAGAATTATGTTATGCTTATCCTTCATCAACTTAAATTGATGACAAGCAACGGATTTGCATATTACTTTTTTCCTCGTAAAAACATTGAAGAGCAAAACGCAAACTTGAAGAAGTCTTGAATGAAACACCGATAAGAATTGAAAAAAATAAGGATACATCAAATGAATGTGAATACATAAGAATGAAGAGACCAAGATCCGCCTAGAGGAAACTTGAAAGAACCACCAGAAAGAAAAGAATACAGATGAAGGAAAAAATAATTGAGAAGAAAGTAAGAACGAAAGCTGAAAGCTGAGAATGAAGGATTCTTCTGAAATGGTGGATCTCCGTATAATCGAATATGAAAGAATTTCTTGCGATCGAAAAGAATTTAAGATGATAGCATCAAGCTTGGGCCACGAATATCCATGAGACATGATAAATATTTAAGAGAAACTCTCCTATGGTCTTCCAAGTACGATGACGAGGAACGCCACCAAGAATTAATGGGATACTCCAGAACAATGAAGAAATAAATGTTGGGCCAACGTTGAAAATAATCTGAAGCGATCTTGGAGAAGGAATATGACTGACGGAATTCATTCTTACGTTAGAATTGAAAGAACTTGAGTAATCTTCGGGAAAGATTAGAAAAGCCAGGTAGGATCCTGGAGATGAACCTGTGGGTTATGGGCCCACTCAAAGAGAACACCGTTGAAATGATTGCTAAGAAGGAGAGATTGCACCGGTACAAATTAAAAACTTGATGAGGTTGAGAACCTCAAATAACATGAACGGATTTGAATGGAAAACGAGTCCTGTGAGATATCTTCTGCACGTCGGAAATAATAGAGAGAGGCTTGGCTAAGAATTTCCAACACGGGAAAACATTTGACTGAAAGAAAGGGATATGATCAACACCACTAACATGAATTGGATCCACTGGGGAAGAAAAAATGAATGATGAGCTTGAAACTCCTAAGCATCTTCAGAAGGAATCATCGGATTGAAAGATGGAAGAAAAAGAATGAAGAGACTTCACATGAATAAAAAGGACACTTGATTCGAGATATCTGACTCCTTCAATAAATGGGTGGGAGGGTGGGGAAAAGAAAGACAACTTAGGACGGATCGAGTGATCACATTTGAGAGAAACTGAGAATTGATCTAGCAAATGGAATAGGATTGGATTGACGTGACTTGAAGGAAACATCGGATGGAAAGAATTTTGATGGCACACACGATTGATCAAAGAATTTGAGTTCCCAAATAAGTATGAGAACATATTTAGGAAAGATCTGGAATCAACACTTGACATCAAAGCAACTCAAATTACCATACTCCAGCAAAACAAAGGATGAGGCTCGCGAATTAAGCCGGAAACAAATACATAACAAATATTTCGTTCAATATTTATGTGGCAACAACCAACCGGTACGATCATAGGATGGGTATTACATCCCTGAGCCATAGCGAAGCTACAAGGGCTCTTTAAGAGGCAACGAAGCCACAATATGAAAGACTGCTACGTATTAACCACTAGATGTCGAACCCCAATCTTACATCATGCACCTGTTGGAACATAAGACTAGGTAACTACTTGAATTCCCACTTGAGAACTCCAGAAATTTTCTGGTTATGCAATCCGGTCCAACGAGTACAAGGGGCAACATCCTCACACAACTCCTAACATGATACTACGCTCCAAATGTACCGCCTCCATCAACACATAACCAACAAACATCCAAAAGTCGTGTACCTCAAACCTTCAAAACAACAACGATACTATACCTGATAGATCATCCGAGCTATCTCCACTAGTACTAGGGAAAAGTCACGACACTATTTGCCACCAAGCAAAGTATAGAAGCGTTTTGATGTCAGCGTCCTCTGGTATTCAGGAACTGAAACAATAAGAAATGTGACAAGAAAACCTTGGAGCTCAACTCCCCCGGACACCACCCATAGATAGGTGTTGGAGATATGCCCTAGAGGCAATCATGTATGATGATATTTCCTATGTGTTTATGAATAAAGATAGTCCTTGGACATTATCAATGATGTGTATTAACAAGTACGTGACTTGTTTGTGAGACTATGCATTGTATGATGACTGTCCTACATGGTCCCAAGTGGAAAGGGTTGTGCGGACGCGCAGCCAGTTGGACTAGCATATGACACGGTGGATGGTCCGGTCTCACTGACCATGTAGCATTGGATGCTAGCCGGATAATATGGACTAAGAAAGATCTGGTCGGATTTGACGTAGTCGGATCCGAGTTGAGATAAGGTCTGAGTTGGACAGACCCAACTATGAGACGCGACGATATGTCATCTGTGAGTCTCTAGTACAACATATGTTCTATGTCCTAAGACTTGAGATGGCACATGTACTCGGGATGGTGATAGACCTGCTTTGGGCTGACCAAACTACTCCGTAACTGGGTAGTTATAAAGATAGGTATCAGGCTTGTCCAGACCCATGCCGCGAGACATGGTCGAGCAAGATGGGATTTGCCCCTCCAATCAGGAGAGATATACTCTGGGCCCCTCGTGTGATCCGACCAAGATAAGCATGGCCATGCGACAAGGATTATGAGATAATCTGATTTGTGATCGGCATCACTGGAACGAGAAAGAGGTCGGGCTAACACAAGGATGACAGACTCGCCTTGAGCCCGACAACATATATCGTGTGGCAAAGGGAAGAGAAGTATGAAGTACATGTTCACCTAACCAACTTCATTGGACACTTGGAGTCAGCACGCTTTGCTAGAGGCCGCTACCGACTAGTCGAGCCGGATGAGATCTGACTCGCGGCCAAGTGAACGAGAACCTAAGGGATCGCGCGCTTAAGGGAAGGAACACGTGGGCTTTAGGATCCGTGCGAGGCTCAAGAGTTGAGCCCGCGACGGATGCCTATATATAGTGGAGGCGCGGCACACCCATCTGGTTGATCGCTTCGGCGCCGTCATTAGGGATTTGCATGTGTTGCCACTAGCCACCTCCACTCGCCGCCGAACTGTGTGATCGGACCTAGTAGTCCGCTGCATGGTGTTCCTCCTGCACGCACGGATACCATTAGAGGTGGTGCACTTGCGCCGGTCCGGAGAACCTGTACGTGGGATCCAGTGACCGGCAATTCGAGGGAGATCGGACCGGCTGTTCGAGGGAGATCGGACGAGGAGGAGACGGACCTCACGGACGTGCTGCCCCAACTCTACTTCCGTTGCACGGCACTGCGGGTATAGTAGTAACAATCTGTGATCCATCTCCGTAGCATGTTCTTGGTTGTTCTACGCATAGGAATTTTTTAATTTGCATGCGATGCACCTATGGTAGAACTCAACAGTGGTATCAGAGCCTCTGCTATAGGTTTTGGTTTCAGATCGGATGCATATTTGATATGTGGAGGCGGCAGATGAGATCTGTTGTCGTTCATGAGATCGGCTATGTGCATGGTTGATGAGATCAACTACACATGGGGATCGTTGAGGCTATGTTTTCTGTCAATCAGAATCGATGAGGTCGTGACACAACCTACCCCTACCAGTCGATATCCGCCATCGGGGTTAACAGTGAAACGTAAATCCGAATCGGGTTCGCGATGATCGATAAGATCGGTCAGATGAGAAAATTCGATCTGTGATTTCTGAAAACGTCGGCCGCTGCCCCTTCGAACCCCGCCTGCTAACCGGCTAGCGGGACCGTCGTGTGCGTAGTGCCTTGTATTTCGTACACGATCACACAACCCGGTAGAATGCGATTCTATGCATAAGTTTGTTTTGCAGGTTTAATGTGAATATTATGGCTCATATGTATGTGATGCATGTGTGTAATTTAACTTGACCTCCGTGTCATGATTTTTAGTCGGCAGGAGCGAAAGTGCTGTCATTATAATGTATAATGACCTGCGTGTCGACTTGTGATTCTCTGTAAAATTCATTACTAGTTGTAGTACTTGGAGGACAGAGATCAAGTTCCAGACTTTGTTGTCCGGCGTGACGAACAAGATGGAGTTCCGCCCTAGTCATCGGAGTTGGAGCCGGCCTGGAAGGACATCCATGAAGGAGCCATACTATTTCACATATTTATGTTTATATGTGATTGATATTGCTTCTTGTTTCTATGCAAGTTAGAATGGTAGAAAGATCCCTCGTTAATATCAAGCACATTGCCATTCCGGATGTTGCACCTTCGCACGTCAAGTACGTCTAGTGGTGGGCTCATAAAATTGAGGTGCTACTAGGTGTCCTTGAACTGGAGGGTTCGTGTCGGAGACGGACATGCACTGCCTCAGGTTAACTTGACAAGGCTATCAAAACGGTTTTGGGCCTTGTGGCAAAGAAGGTTGGGAGCCGGGGTATAAGATACCTACCCGACCGACAGGAGTCATATAGAGATACGATTAGCAAGGAGTTGCTTACCGAATAGGCAATTTGGCTAGCAGTGATGCTAAAGCTCACTAGTCGCTTGCGCTAGTCGGATCCTGAATCATTGAGAGTTTGTCGAGGGATGCTGATTTCAGTGGGAGTAGTTATGTTTAAGGCTTGAATTACTCTACATAAACACATTGCTTAGTGATTGCATATTTTCTATTGTAGATCAATGGCCCCACTTGCTCAACCCAACTTTGCATTGAAATCAATTCTGGAAAAGGATAAACTGAATGGAACAAACTTTACCACCTGGTACAGAAAATTGAGAATTGTTCTCAAGCATGATAAAAAGGAACATGTTCTAGAGGATCCACTTCTAGAGGAACCTGCCGAGAATGCTAGTGCCACAACCAAGAATGCCCATCAGAAACTCGTTGATGAATCAAACGAGATCAGCTGCCTCATGCTGGCTTGTATGGAGCCCGATTTGCAATAGCATTTCAAAAACATTGAGGCTTTTGAGATGATCGAGAGTCTCAAGAGCATGTTTCAGGTGCAGGCTAGGACCGAAAGGTTCAACGTCTGGCTATCCTTGATGGATTGTAAGCTGAAAGAGGGTGATCCACTGAGCCCGCATGTGATCAAGATGATCGAGTACGTGCAAGCTTTGGATCGGTTAGGCTTCCCACTTGGGGACGAGCTGTCCACGGATGCAATTCTGGGTTCTCTTCCACCTAGCTATGGGACGTTCATCTCGAACTATCATATGCACGGCATGGATAAGAAGCTCACTGAATTGCATGGGATGCTCAAGGTGGCAGAGCAGGATATTAAGAAAGGCACGCATCAAGTGTTGATGGTGCAGAAATCGGCTAAGTTCAAGAAGAGTTGGTCCAAGAAAAAGGCTAAGGGCACGGACAAGGTTGTCTCTTCCGCGGAGCCAAAGTCGGGACCAAACTCAAAGACCATATGCTTTCATTGCAAGGAACCTGGTCACTGGAAGAGGAACTGTAGCAAGTGGCTTGCCGAGCATGGCAAGAAGGCTGGAAGTATGACTTCGAGCAAAGGTACACTTGTTACATATGTTATAGACATTTACCTTGCTGACATACCTAGTAGCTCTTGGGTATTTGATACCGGATCGGTTGTTCATATTTGCAACTCGATGCAGGGGCTGGTAAGAACTAGGCGTGTGGCACAAGGGGAGATTGACATCAGGGTCGGCTACAAAGCAAGAGTTGTTGCGTTGGAGGTCGGCACGATGCAGCTTCAGCTTCCTTCTGGATTCATTTTGGGATTGAATAATTGTTATTACATTCTTGCACTTAGTCGGAACATTATTTCTGCCTCATGTTTGATGACTCAAGGTTATGAATTCGATTTAAAGGACAATGGTTGTTCATTTTATTTGAATGGAATGTTCCATGGCTATGCACCCATTGTAGACGGGCTATTTATTTTGAATCTGGAAACGGAACCAGTCTATAAGATGAATGTCAAGAGGCATAAGCCTAATGAGATAAATCCGACTTACTTCTGGCATTGCCGGCTTGGACATATTAGTCTGAAACGCATGAAGAAGCTACATGATTATGGATCCTAACTTCGTCCGACTTCGGGTCGTTCGAGACATGCGAATCATACTTGCTCGGCAAGATGACTAAGTCTCCTTTTGCAAAGAGTTGTGAAAGGGCGTCCGAGCTGTTGGAGCTTATACACAATGATGTGTGTGGTCCAATGAGCACAACGGCCAGAGGTGTCTATCAGTACTTTGTGACTTTTACCGATGACTTGAGTAGATATGGATATATCTATTTGATGAGGCACAAGTCAGAAACTTTTGAAAAGTTCAAAGAGTTTCAAAACGAGGATGAAAATCAGCTCAGCAAGACAATAAAGCTTCTACGATCAGATCGTGGAGGTGAGTACATGAGCCAAGAGTTTGATGATCATCTAAAAAGCCGAGGTATAGTACCTCAGCGCACACCTCCGGGTACAGCGCAGAGAAACGGCGTGTCAGAACGGAGAAATCGAACCATGTTGGACATGGTCCGATCGATGATGAGCAAATCGGATTTACCCTTGTCATTCTAGGGATACGCTCTAGAAACTGCAGCTTTCACATTTAACAGGGTACCATCAAAATTCGTAGACAAGACACCACATGAGATGTGGACTGGGAAGAGTCCTCGTTTGTCTTTTCTAAAGATTTGGGGTTGTGAAGCATTTGTCAAGCGACTCATGTCGGACAAGCTTACACCCAAATCGGATAAATGCATATTCGTGGGATATCCGAGGGAAACCTTAGGATACAACTTCTACAACTGGGAAGAGAACACGGTGTTTGTTGCTCGGAACAGGGTTTTCCTAGAGAAAGAGTTTCTCAATCGGGAAGCCAGTGGGAGAATGGTGCGACTCAAAGAAATTCGAGACCCACTCGGGGATGACTCGGCTGGTGATGAGATCATACCGGAGTTGGTCAGGAAACCCGTAGTTGAATCGACACCGGAGCCACGAAGGTCGAAAAGATTGCGTAGAGTGCGCGATGTGTTGTTGCTAGAAAGCGACGAGCCGGCCACGTATGCAGAAGCGATGGTGAGCCCAGATTCCGAGGCATGGCTGGAGGCCATGAGATCCGAGTTAAAGTCCATGGATGATAATCAAGTCTGGGACTTGGTTGATCTGCCACCTGGCGTAATTGCCATTGGTTGCAAATGAGTCTTTAAGAAGAAAATCGATGTGGATGGAAATGTTCAGATCCACAAAGCTTGGCTTGTCGCTAAAGGTTATGGACAAGTTCAATGAATTGACTATGACGAGACCTACTCGCCGGTAGCGATGCTAAAGTCGGTGAGGATCATACTAGCTATAGCTGCATATTTCGATTATGAGATATGGCAGATGGATGTCAAAATGGCTTTCCTTCATGGAAATTTAAAGGAGGATGTATAAATGATACAGCCTGAAGGTTTTGTCGGTCCAAATAATGCTAGTAAAATAGCTCAAGAGATCCATTTATGGATTGAAGCAAGCAGCTCGGAGTTGGAACATTCATTTTGATGAAGTCATCGTTGACCTTGGTTTCATCAAGAACGGGACTATTGTTTATACAAGAAGTCTAGTGGGAGCTCGGTAGTATTTTTGATCCTGTATGTCGATGACATACTGCTGATCGGAAATGATGTTTCGATGCTGAACTCAGTCAAGGAATCATTGAATGGCAAGTTTTCGATGAAAGACCTTGGAGAAGCAGTATACATTTTAGGCATCAAGATCTATAGAGATAGATCGAAGAGGCTGCTCGGCTTAAGCCAGAGCACGTACATAGACAAAGTGTTGAAGAGGTTCAAGATGAGTGAGGCCAAGAAAGGGTTCTTGCCCATCTCACATCTTATAAGGCTAAGCAAGACTCAGAGTCCTACGAATTATGATGAGTGAAACCGGATGAGTAGGATTCCGTATGCTTTGGCAATAGGATCCATCATTTATGCCATGCTATGTACTCGACCTGATGTTGCCTATGCAATAAGCTTAACAAGCAGATACCAGGCTGACCCAGGTGAGAGTCACTGGGCAGCGATGAAAACTATCCTAAAGTACCTGAAAAGGACTAAAGAGATGTTCCTAGTTTATGGAGGTGAGGAGGAACTCTGCATAAAGGGTTACGCTGATGCTAGTTTCCAAACCGACAGGCATGATTGTCGATCGCAAACTGGATTCATGTATGTCATGAATAGAGGAGCAGTGAGCTGGACGAGTTCCAAGCAAGATACGGTGGCCAACTCCACAACAGAGGCCGAATACATTGCGGCTCGTGAAGCCGCAAAGGAAGGTGTTTGTATTCGGAAGTTCTTGGAGGATCTTGGTGTGTTCCTGGGCTGGGCAAAACCGTTGGACCTGCATTGCGACAATTCAGGTGCCATCGCACATGCCAAGGAGCCAAGACAACACCACAAGACCAGGCCCATAGACCGAAAGTATCACCTGATACGAAAGCTCGTAAAGAATTGTGATACTAATTTATGCAAGATTCATACGAATGAAAATGTTGCAGATCCGTTGACTAAGCCGCTTCCACAACCCAAGAATGAGGGGCACGTTAGAGCTATGGGAATTCGATGTCTATTTGATTGACTCTAGTGCAAGTGGGAGACTGTTGGAGATATGCCCTAGAGGCAATCATGTATGATGATATTTCCTACGGGTTTATGAATAAGATAGTCCTTGGACATTATCAATGATGTGTATTGATATGTCTCCAACGTATCTATAATTTTTGATTGTTCCATGCTGATATATTATCATTCTAGGATACTTTTTGGGTCATTATTTACCAATTTATAATATTTTTGAGCACTAACCTATTGACCCAGTGCCCAGTGCCAGTTGCTGTTTTCTGCGTGTTTTTTGCTTTTCAGGTTTATTGTACCTGTAGGATCGAAAGTATGTCTAGAGGGGGGGGGGCTGATTAGACTACTTGACCAAATAAAAATTCTACATTTTAGTAATTTTAAGTGTTGGCAGATTTTATCAATGATAACAAGTCAAGTACACCCTCGTAATCACAACGATACTAAACATGGCAGTACATGTGATCCCGCTCCCCAGTACTGGGTTCCGCCACACTCTTCGCACCACGAATAGTATTGAAGCAATTTTGAACATCCGCGTCCTGAGATACTAAGGAAACTGAACGATAACGATGTGTCAAGAACCCCTTGGAGCTCAACTCCCCGGGTCCAATCCATACGTACGGGAGGCACCAAGAACAGAGTTCCGGTCACATGGACGTCATAGAGGTTCCAAAATACCCGCGTGATTCTAAAAAAAATTGAGTGGGAAGAGGGGAAGAATTAAAATTCCTAAGTCGAAATTCCTCACCAGAGCATAGAAGAGGAGTAAAAAGAATCCTACTCTCTGATATAACTAGACTCAAAATAGTTTTTCATTAGACTCGACTCGGCCAAAGTTCGATCAATCAAGGGGGCTCCTAGGTCGGTACAGGCTCTGATACCAACTTGTAACGCCCAAGATGCGATCCTATCCTTATTTTGGCATGAGGGCCTCGACAGGGATAGAAGCGCATCTCGTCATTTCGCAATAATGGATATCATTACAAGTACATGTAAAGAAGAGATTAGTATATGGAATTGGCTTACACTCGCCACAAGCTACATCAATATCACATCAATACAACAACATATCCAAACATCATACAGAAGAGCAGGGTCCGACTAGGACAAAATCAAACGATAAAATGACATCCACCCTTGCTATCCCAGGCTGCCGCCTGGAACCCATCCTAGATCGATGAAGAAGAAGAAGAACTGGAAATCAAACAAGCATCGCTCTCACGTCAAAGCATCGCATTACCTGTACCTGCAACTGTTATTGTAGTAATCTGTGAGCCACAGGGACTCAGCAATCTCATTTCCAAGGGTATCAAGACTAGCAAAGCTTAATGGGTGAGGTATGGTTAAGTGGTGAGGCTGCAACAAGCACTAAGCATTTATTTGAGTGGCTAACTTATGAGTACAAGAATAAAGGGGGATGATTGTCGGATAAATGGTCGTGAACTAGTACTGATCCCTAAGTGATCCAGAACACCTACTTACGATCAAACATAACCCCACCGTGTTCTCTCCCAGATCAGAAATTCACGAGAAGAGACAGTCACGCTTACGCACACGGTTGGTGTATTTTTATTTGAGTTTACTTTAAGTTTGCTATGACCGGGTGTTAAACAAAGTTTCCAAGTTGCCACGTAACCGCGGGCACGGCTTTCTGAAATATTTAACCCTGCAGGGGTGCTCCAACTCATCCATCACAAACTAACCACACGCCGGGAATAACCTCGACCTGGAATCCCGTGATTTCCTAGGCAATTCCATTGGAAAACCGCAACCTCGAGATATCCCGAAGTATTTTCGGAATTCCTCGCGCAAGACATTCGAGAAAGGTAAAACAAGTCCAGCAAGACCGCCCAACGGGTCGACGAACCCGATAGGAGCCGCGTATCTCGTTCTCAGGACACGACCGGATGAGCACAGCGTACAGTGGCCTCATAGAAATCTCCCGAGTTACCCCGGGTTGGCCCCGCACATGACTCTAGTTTGGACCAACACTCATGAGGAGCACTGGCCCGGGTTGTTGATTAATTATCCACGGGTGCCGGCGGGTCCCTATGCATTTTATTAAGTTGTTTAGCAAATGTAGTACCAAAGTTGGGTCTTGCCAGACAAGTTTTAATCTAAAACGAATGGTCAAGGGGGTCCCCATAACAACCCCGAGCATGTTAGGAGCGCAAAATATGGAACATAACACCGGTACACAAGTAACTAGGGCGACAAAAGTGGAACAAAACACCGAGCAAAAGGCCAAGCCTTCCACCTTTTACCAAGTATATATGTGCATTAAATTAAATAGCAATAATATTGTGATATATCAAAAATATCCATGTTGGCACATGGAACCAATTTGCACCTGCAACTAGCAACGCTATAAGAAGGGTTGAGCAAGCGGTAACATAGCCAAACAATGGTGTGCTGGGATGTGGAGGGGTTAGAGGCTTATCATGGCATTTTGGGAGGCTGGGCAAACAAGTGGTAGGTAGCGAGACATATCGATAGAAACGATACAACTAGCATGGCAATGATAGTAGTGGTATACAGGGAAATGATCATCTTGCTTGAGATCCCGCTTGGAAGAAGATCGAGTCCATGAAGAAGACGAACCAACGTAGTCGAACGAATCCTTACACCCGAACGCTTTCGGAACTCTATCGAGAAGAAGCAATCCGGAAACAACAATCAACACATGATAAACACCACAACATATGCATGACATGATGCACATCAAATATGATGCATGTTATGCATGACATGGCAAAGCACAACAATCAACTTCTACACATTAAGTGAAGCTCAATATGCAACGGGTTGCATATTGACGAAACTCCACATACTTGAATTATTTAGTTCACTCTCGATTAGGTACACGACAATATTAAATGTTGTTTAGCACGGGTGGTCATGGCACATGGTGAAGAAGGAATTAAAGCAATTTTAAATGGAGAAGGAGAACATACATACAACAAAATAATAACTCTCCATATTATGAGAAATGTGGTTAATGTTGTTTCACTAAACAATCATTTTAAATGTTATTCATCATGGCAAGAGGTGAAGCATAGACAACTACATCATCTAGGCATTTTAAATGAGGCCGAAAGCAACATATAGCATTCCCGAAACGACCTCATATGCATATTATGAATTTGGTCCAGATCTGTCCTAAGCATATTTTATAGTTGTTAAACAGCAATATAAAGTGTGCCATGAGATTCTACACGTTTTTCTAGTCAAGTTACATAAGTGGATCATTTTAAACAGAGCTACGGTTATTTAGTTATGAAATAAACCGTTTTAACAAGGCATAAATGCAAATCAAAGCAGATAGAAAGTTTAAACATTTTTAACATGGTTGAAAGTTGCATATTATTAATCTACACAACATTCTGAACATGTTACAGTTATAAATTATTTTAAACCGATGCACGGTTATTTAATTAATAGCATTTTAAAATCATGACATTTTCTGAAATTATGCAATGCACTCTGTAATTGCTAAATTAGTCTGAGAAAAAAAACGCGCGGGCCGAATGCAGTGCACTAGGCAAGCCTAGCGACAGATCCGGCCCAAATCAGATAAGTGAGCACGTTTAAAAAAATAAAACACAGGAAAAAATAATGAGGCTCCCTGGGATTCGATCCCAGGACCTCCCTGGTGCTGGTTCGCTGGGTTGACCAGCTCTGCTAGCGAGGCGCTTGTGCTACAAACTGGTCTCTAGGGCCAGTTAAACAGAGATACCTCTATACGAGATTTGGCCATGAAAGACCGGCCATGCTTGCCAGCGAGTACGGCTAGCAAAACGATGACAGTCGCAGCAAGAAGGCCAAGGCGGGACTGCGGGAATGGCATGGGAAGATCCTCACCTTGCTGGGTTGATGCGGTCAACGCGAGCGAGGCAGGGGAGTCGTCGAGCAGGACGCGGCGCTGAAGAACAAAGGAGGCAGGACGCGATGCAGGGGAGATGGAGGTCAACGGCGGCTGGAGCTTGAAGCAGCGGTCCATGGGTTCGCGGGAGCAGCGGGTCTGGACGCAGGCGGAGCTTCTCCATGGATGGCTGGGCTTGGAGCAGATCAGGCGCGGCCATGGCGAGGCTTGAGCTCCTGGACGGTGGCGTTGCAGCTTCGGGCGCCATGGCTGGAGCCGGTTCTCCGGCGGGAGGTCCTGTAGGTGCGTCCATGGCAGCAATTAGAGAGAGAGAGAAACGGGAGAGAGAGAGAGAGAGAGAGAGAGGGAGGAAGGAGGAGAAGGAGAGGGAGAACACGGGGAAAAAGGAAGGATGGCGACGCAGGTCCTCCAGGGGCGGCTTGGAGCTCGCTCCAGCGAGGCGAGGAGGGGAGCTCAGGGTCGGGCTCTTCCTTATACAGAGCAAGGCCGCGGGCGCGGAGACAAGGAGGTTTGCCTCCAGGCGAGCGGACGCAGGCGTCTACGGGCGGGCGGACGTGTCCAGGCACAGGCGACGGCCGGATGCGCAAGTATTTTGGGCGGCGGCGCTGGCTCCTGTGGAAGGCTGGATGGTTTTTGCGCTGAGGTTGGGCAGATGGGATCTGGGAGGATCCCGAGGGAGATGATTGTGGGTGGCGGCGGCGAATGGGATGGATGGGACAGCTTCCCTAGATTTTAGGGTTGGACTAGCAGGTGGTTTATATATAGAGAAACGGACTAGATTTGGACCTTCCAATTTAGATCTACCGGTCTGGAAAAATTAGGTTAGGGAGTCCAATTGAAAAACCGATGATGGTTTGGGGTATTACGGGGTTGATCCGGATCCAACGGTCACGACTCAACGATTCGGGTTCGGGGAAGTTATCGGACACACGCGAGGTGTCTGTGCACTGTGCCGAGGGGCTAGGCATAGAAGAGAGGGAAAACGGGCAGCCCGGCATTAGTTTTGAAAATCGAAACAAGTCTACGATTTGACCGGCTATAGTGCCGCTATAGGTTTAACGGTTCGGGTACCAAACGGACTCCGAGTGCAATGAAATTTGACACGCACTCTACCTACACTATATTAAGACCGCACGCCAACTTTCGACCCATTCAGAGAATATTTTATACGCACTTTTAAAAACAATATTTTTACAATGCCGCGGGCGCGCGTGTGTGTGGTTGGTCTCGAAACGATCGACGACAAGAATGGAGAGAACCGGCGACTACGAACGGATGCAAGTTTTGAAAAAAAATAGCAACGGAGTTGTCGATGCTATGCAGACGATGCGAATGATGCGATGATAAATGCGACAACCAAACGAATCACATGATGACAACGGAATAAAACGGGAATCTTCTGGAGCGTCGGTCTCGGGCTGTTACAACTCTCCTCCACTTACAAGAGATCTCGCCCCGAGATCTTAGAACGAGAAGGGGAATAGAAAGAGAAGAGGTAAAACTTAGTTGCTTCTTTGACAAACGAGTGAAACCAATGAAACTTGAAGGTTGCAAAGAGATGTTGAATGGCACGAGGAACAAGCACGAATTCAAAAGAAATTTGGGCAGCACTTCAGTAGAAAAGAGAAGAAAACTTGATACGATGGAATGAACATGAAACGATGACATAACACTCCGGTTAAATGGACAAGCAAGGAAAGAACATGATCTCAACAAAACGAGATGGTGAATCAAAGAGAGCAACCTCCAAAACAAAAGAATAGAAACTAGATCATTGGAAAGGAAGGAACGGAGAACAAAATGACATATTTCTACCACAATTGAATATGAAAAAACAACCTTACGAAGAAGGATTGAACGGAGTTATTGAAAAATCAACAACGAAAAGAATAAGCTTGTTGTGGGCTTGGAAAACATCCCAACATTAAGAGGTGACAACCGGTCACAAATGGAAAACAATTGATTGATTGAGATCAACAAAGATGCAAAATCCTTTCATCAAGAGCATTTCTTGAGAACTTGGATCACTGATAAGCACCATGATAACAACAATCCTTAGGAAATGCTTTAGGTGAAATCCAGTCCAAGATAATTTCAAGGAAGAGAATGATGGGTTTAATTATGTCACTCTTGATAAATTATCTTCGAGACTCCTCATGAATCAAGAATGCTATAACACCATCTCAAAAGATAAGAGAGAATGAATTGCAGTTCGGAATACAAGACGAATGATACTTGAGACTCTCCAATAAGAATCTTGAAGAACACTTTGAGAAGGAATTAAACCCTTAAAGAGCCACCATGAAGAACATCCGTATGCAAAATAATGATCAAAAGAAATGAAGGCTGAAAATAATAAGATTAAGGCCATGCAAGATTTTGATTGAGATTCGCGAAGAAATACTTGAGAAATCTTGGAACTCCGAAAGAAAATATGAACAACTTAGAGTCGAGAATTAGATATCATGAACAATTCCAGAAGAAGGACTGAAACCACCTTGATGAAACAAGAATAAGAATTATGTTATGCATATCCCTCATAAGGTTAAATTAATGACGAGCAACGGATTTGGCATACCACTTATTCTTCCTGAAAAGATTGAGGCCAGAAAATAGCAAAAACTTGAAGAAGTCTTGAACGAACCACCGGTGAGAATTGAAACGAATGGGAATACAAGAGAATGAAGAGATCAAGATTTGCCTAATAGAAACTTGAACAAGGCACCGGAATAATTGAGATACGAACGAAGAAACAACAATTGAGAAGAATTGGCGCTGAAAGCTGAGAACGAAGAAATCTTCTGAAATGATGGCCTTCGGAGGAACGAGAAATGAAAACAACTCTGAAATACTCCGGATAGATAAGGAAAGAATTACTCATGATCGAAAACAATTAGAGAGGATAGCAACAAGCTGAAACCAAGAACCTTCAACAGAATGGACAAAGATTTAAAAGAAACATTCCTTCGATCTTCAATGCTCAGAATGATGACGAGAAACAACATCATGAATTACTGAGATCTCCGGAACAATGAATAAAGAAAGGTTGAACCAATGATGAAATAATTTGAAGCGATCTTGGAAAAGGAATATGACTGATGGAATTCATTCTTACGTTGTGTTTGAAAAGAACTTGAGATCTCCGGAAAAGATTAAAAGAGCCAGGTAAGATCCTGGGGGAAAACCTGTGGGTTATGAGCCCACTCAAAGAGATCACCGTTGAAATGAATGCTTAGAAAGAGAGCATCCACCGGCACAAACGAAAACTTGATAAGATTGAGAGCCCTGAATTTTTTAAGAGGATCTGAATGGAAATTAAAGTCTTCTGAGATAACTTGCCACTCCGGATAGAATAGAGAGATGGTTGAATGAACAATAGAGGCTTGGATAAAAATTTCCGACACAGGAAAGCATTTGAAGGGTCAAAAGCATATGATGAAGCTCGAAATCTTGAATTGACTCCACCGGGGAAGAAAACAAGAACGAAGAATAATGAACTTAGCACTTGGGATCTTCACAATGAATCACCGGATACGATACGGAAGAAAGATAACGGAAGAATCACATGAATAGAAAAGGCACTTGGATGAGAATTTAATCACTGAAGAAAAAGGGTGGGAGGGTGGGAAAACAAAGACAACTTGGGACTGATGAGACAAACTCCGAAAAGAAATACGAGGATTGATCTTGCAAATATTTGAGAGGGATTCAATTCACTTGAAGAGAAGCACTCCAGATTGAAAGGAATTACATGACAACTCCGGTTGAACAAAAGGATTAGCATTCCCATAAAAATATGAGAACACCGCTTAGAAAAGATATGAAATCATCACTTGACATCGAAGCAACTCGAATTACCAAACTCCAACAAAACAAAGGATGAGGCTTCAGAATTTAAGCCGGAAACAAATACATAGCCCATTGCATTTATTGGAAGGATAATCCTAGGTTACTACTTGAATTCCCACCTAAGAACTTCTGAAATCTTTCTGGTTATGCAATCTGGTCCAACGGATACACGGATAAATTACTGAATAAAACACTCAACTCCTAGCAATAATACTACCCACCGTGTATCACATCCGTCAACACACAACCAGAGAAACCTCGGAAACTCATCTACCTTAGACCCTCGTAATCACAACGATACTAAACATGGCAGTACATGTGATCCCGCTCCCCAGTACTGGGTCCCGCCACACTCTTCGCACCACGAATAGTATTGAAGCAATTTCGAACATCCGCATCCTGAGATACTAAGGAAACTGAACGATAACGATGTGTCAAGAACCCCTTGGAGCTCAACTCCCCGGGTCCAATCCATACGTACGGGAGGCACCAAGAACAGAGTTCCTGTCACATGGACATCATAGAGGTTCCAAAATACCCGCGTGATCCTAAAAAAATTGAGTGGGAAGAGGGGAAGAATTAAAATTCCTAAGTCGAAATTCCTCACCAGAGCATAGAAGAGGAGTAAAAAGAATCCTACTCTCCGATATAACTAGACTCAAAATAGTTTTTCACTAGACTCGACTCGGCCAAAGTTCGATCAATCAAGGGGGCTCCTAGGTCGGTACAGGCTCTGATACCAACTTGTAACGCCCAAGATGTGATCCTATTCTTATTTTGGCACGAGGGCCTCAACAGGGATAGAAGCGCATCTCTTCATTGCGCAATAATGGATATCATTACAAGTACATGTAAAGAAGAGATTAGTATATGGAATTGGCTTACACTCGCCACAAGCTACATCAATATCACATCAATACAACAACATATCCAAACATCATACAGAAGAGCAGGGTCCGACTACGGACAAAATCAAACGATAAAATGACATCCACCCTTGCTATCCCAGGCTGCCGCCTGGAACCCATCCTAGATCGATGAAGAAGAAGAAGAACTCCAAATCAAACAAGCATCGCTCTCATGTCAAAGCATCACATTACCTGTACCTGCAACTGTTGTTGTAGTAATCTGTGAGCCACAGGGACTCAGCAATCTCATTTCCAAGGGTATCAAGACTAGCAAAGCTTAATGGGTGAGGTATGGTTAAGTGGTGAGGCTGCAACAAGCACTAAGCATTTATTTGAGTGGCTAACTTACGAGTATAAGAATAAAGGGGGATGATTGTCGGATAAACGGTCGTGAACTAGTACTGATCGCTAAGTGATCCCGAACACCTACTTACGATCAAACATAACCCCACCGTGTTCTCTCCCGGATCAGTAATTCACGAGAAGAGATAGTCACGGTTACGCACACGGTTGGTGTATTTTTATTTGAGTTTACTTTAAGTTTGCTATGACCGGGTGTTAAACAAAGTTTCCAAGTTGCCACGTAACCGCGGGCACGGCTTTCTGAAATATTTAACCCTGCAGGGGTGCTCCAACTCATCCATCACAAACTAACCACACGCCGCGGGAATAACCTTGACCACAAATCCCGTGATTTCCTAGACAATTCCATTGGAAAACCGCAACCTCGAGATAGCCCGAAGTATTTTCGGAATTCCTCGTGCAAGACATTCGAGAAAGGTAAAACAAGTCCAGCAAGACCGCCCGACGTGTCGACGAACCCGATAGGAGCCGCGTATCTCGTTCTCAGGACCCGACCAGATGAGCACAGCGTACAGTGGCCTGATAGACATCTCCCGAGTTGCCCCGGGTTGGCCCCGCACACGACTCTAGTTTGGACCAACACTCATGAGGAGCACTGGCCCGGGTTGTTGATTAATTATCCGCGGGTGCCGGCGGGTCCCTATGCATTTTATTAAGTTGTTTAGCAAATGTAGTACCAAAGTTGGGTCTTGCCAGACAAGTTTTAATCTAAAACGAATGGTCAAGGGGGTCCCCATAACAACCCCGAGCATATTAGGAGCGCAAAATATGGAACATAACACCGGTACACAAGTAACTAGGGCGGCAAAAGTGGAACAAAACACCGAGCAAAAGGCCAAGCCTTCCACCTTTTACCAAGTATATATGTGCATTAAATTAAATAGCAATAATATTGTGATATATCAAAAATATCCATGTTGGCACATGGAACCAATTTGCACCTGCAACTAGCAACGCTATAAGAAGGGCTGAGCAAGCGGTAACATAGCCAAACAATGGTGTGCTGGGATGTGGAGGGGTTAGAGGCTTATCATGGCATTTTGAGAGGCTTAGCAAACAAGTGGTAGGTAGCCAGACATATCGATAGAAACGAGACAACTAGCATGGCAATGATAGTAGTGGTATCCAGGGAAATGATCATCTTGCCTGAGATCCCGCTTGGAAGAAGATCGAGTCCATGAAGAAGACGAACCAACGTAGTCGAACGAATCCTCACACCCGAACGCTTTCGGAACTCTATCGAGAAGAAGCAATCCGGAAACAACAATCAACACATGATAAACACCACAACATATGCATGACATGATGCACATCAAATATGATGCATGTTATGCATGACATGGTAAAGCACAACAATCAACTTCTACACATTAAGTGAAGCTCAATATGCAACGGGTTGCATATTGACGAAACTCCACATACTTCAATTATTTAGTTCACTCTCCATTAGGTACACGACAATATTAAATGTTGTTTAGCACGGGTGGTCATGGCACATGGTGAAGAAGGAATTAAAGCAATTTTAAATGGAGAAGGAGAACATACATACAACAAAATAATAACTCTCCATATTATGAGAAATGTGGTTAATGTTGTTTCACTAAACAATCATTTTAAATGTTATTCATCATGGCAAGAGGTGAAGCATAGACAACTACATCATCTAGGCATTTTAAATGAGGCCGAAAGCAACATATAGCATTCCCGAAATGACCTCATATGCATATTATGAATTTGGTCCAGATCTGACCTAAGCATATTTTATAGTTGTTAAACAGCAATATAAAGTGTGCCATGAGATTCTACACATTTTTTTAGTCAAGTTACATATGCGGATCATTTTAAACAGAGCTACGGTTATTTAGTTATGAAATAAACCGTTTTAACAAGGCATAAATGCAAATCAAAGCAAACAGAAAGTTTAAACATTTTTAACATGGTTGAAAGTTGCATATTATTAATCTGCACAACATTCTGAACATGTTACATATGCAATTTTTTTAGTCAAGTTACATATGCGGATCATTTTAAACAGAGCTACGGTTATTTAGTTATGAAATAAACCGTTTTAACAAGGCATAAATGCAAATCAAAGCAAACAGAAAGTTTAAACATTTTTAACATGGTTGAAAGTTGCATATTATTAATCTACACAATTAATAGCATTTTAAAATCATGACATTTTCTGAAATTATGCAATGCACTCTCTAATTGTTAAATTAGTCTGAGGAAAAAAAACGCGTGGGCCGAATGCAGTGCACTAGGCAAGCCCAGCGACAGATCCGGCCCAAATCGGCTAAGTGAGCACGTTTAAAAAAATAAAACACAGGAAAAAATAATGAGGCTCCCTGGGATTCGATCCCATGACCTCCCTGGTGCTGGTTCACTGGGTTGACCAGCTCTGCTAGCGAGGCGCTTGTGCTAAAAACTGGTCGCTAGGGCCAGTTAAACAGAGATACCTCTATACGAGATTTGGCCATGAAAGACCGGCCATGCTTGCCGGCGAGTACGGCTAGCAAAACGATGACAGTCGTAGCAAGAAGGCAAAGGCAGGACTGCGGGAATGGCATGGGAAGATCCTCACTTGCTGGGTTGATGCGGTCAACGCGAGCGAGGCAGGGGAGTCATCGAGCAGGACGCGACGCTGACGAACAGAGGAGGCAGGACGCGACGCAGGGGAGATGGAGGTCAACGGCGGCTGGAGCTTGAAGCAGTGGTCCATGGGTTCGTAGGAGCAGCGGGTCTGGACGCAGGCAGAGCTTCTCCATGGATGGTTGGGCTTGGAGCAGATCAGGCGCGGCCATGGCGAGGCTTGAGCTCCTGGACGGTGGCGTTGCAGCTTCGGGCGCCATGGATGGAGCTGATTCTCCGGCGGGAGGTCATGTAGGTGCATCCATGGCAGCAATTAGAGAGAGAGACAGGAGAGAGAGAGAGGGAGGGAGGAAGGAGGAGAAGGAGAGGGAGAACACAAGGAAAAAGGAAGGATGGCGACGCTGGACCTCCAGGGGCGGCTTGGAGCTCGCTCTAGCGAGGCGAGGAGGGGAGCTCGGGGTCGGGCTCTTCCTTATCCAGAGCAAGGCCACGGGCGCGGAGACGAGGAGGTCTGCCTCAGGCGAGCGGACGCGGGCGTCTACGGGCGGGCGGACGCGTCCAGGCGCAGGCGACGGCCCGATGCGCAAGTATTTTGGGCGGCGGCGCTGGCTCCTGTGGAAGGCTGCATTGTTTTTGCGCTGAGGTTGGGCAGATGGGATCTGGGAGGATCCCGAGGGAGATGATTGTGGGTGGCGGCGGCGAATGGGATGGATGGGACAGCTTCCCTAGATTTTAGGGTTGCACTAGCAGGTGGTTTATATATAGAGAAACGGACTAGATTTGGACCTTCCAATTTAGACCTACCGGTCGGGAAAAAATTAGGTTAGGGAGTCCAATTGAAAAACCGATGATGGTTTGGGGTATTACGGGGTTGATCCGGATCCAACGGTCATGACTCAACGATTCGGGTTCGGGGAAGTTATCGGACACACGCGAGGTGTCTGTGCACTGTAGAGGGGCTAGGCATAGAAGAGAGGGAAAACGGGCAGCCCGGCATTAGTTTTGAAAATCGAAACACGTCTACGATTTGACCGGCTATAGTGCCGCTATAGGTTTAATGGTTCGGGTATCAAACGGACTCCGAGTGCGACGAAATTTGACACGCACTCTACCTACACTATATTAAGACCGCACGCCAACTTTCGACCCATTCAGAGAATATTTTATATGCACTTTTAAAAACAATATTTTTACAATGCCGCGGGCGCATGTGTGTGTGGTTGGTCTCGAAACGATCGACGACAAGAACGGAGAGAACCGGCGACTACGAACGGATGCAAATTTTGAAAAAAATAGCAACGGAGTTGCCGATGCTATGCAGATGATGCGAATGATGCGATGATAAATGCGACAACCAAACGAATCACATGATGACAACAGAATAAAACGGGAATCTTCTGGAGCGTCGGTCTCGGGCTGTTACATCAACCCACGGAGGGTAACGGTCGCGAGAGTCCACGGAGGGCTCCACCCATAAGGGTCCACGAAGTAGCAACCTTGACTATTCCATAACGGCTTCCGTCCACGAAGGACTAGCCTCACTATGGGTAGATCTTCACGAAGTAGGCGATCTCCTTGCCCGTACAAACTTCTTGGTTCAACTCCACAACACGAAGTAGGAGGCCCCCAAGCGACACCTAACCAATCTAGGAGGCACCACCCTCCAAAAGGTAATAGGCTCGGCAATGTCGATAAACTCCTTGCTCTTGTGTTTCAAGATGATAGACTCCTCAATACACAATCACTCTCTCACAGATTTGGCTATGGTGGAAGAGATTGATTTGGTGGAAAGCAACTTGGAGAGGCTAGAGATCAAGATTCATATGGTAGGAATGGAATAGCTTGATCTCAACACATGAGTAGGTGGCTCTCTATCAGAAAATAGGATGGGGCAAGTATGGAATAGTTCTGAGTGCTTCTCTTTCGAGTGGGTGGTGGTGAAGGGGTATATATAGGCATCCCAAAAATCCAACCGTTACACCTAAAGTGACCAACTCGGTGACACCGAAGTATAAAACTCGGTGGTACCAAAGTGACCAAAAGGCAGTAACTTTTGAATACATAACTCTCGCTGAGACCGATACATAACTCTCGGTGGTACCGATTAGGTGATCAACGGTCAGATTGCACAACTCGGTGACGCTGATCCAAAAAAATCGGTAAGACCGATTTTATGAAACGAGGTAACAGAAAGTTGGCAACTGAAGTCGGTGGCACCGATGCAGAATCGGTTGCACCGAATGGCTAGGATTTGGCATGGGTCTGTCTGAGTTTGGGAATCGGTGGCACCGAGTGGGAATTGTTGGTTGCACCGATTTTCATGAATGACTTGGACAGACTTTTGTGGAAGAGTTTGTGGATGTTTTTGGTGACTATCACTTGTGTACGTGGAGCATCTTGTTCACCAACAGTACCTTACCACCTTTTAATAGTACTGGCTTTCCTATGGGCTCAAAGTGATTTCTCACAAAGTAAAATGTAGAGTCCTCTTGCTTGAAGCTTTGCCAATCCATTTTCTTGCATCTTGGGGTTTCTCCACAATCCTTTTGCCATCCCTATCATTGAACTTTTCCTGAAATATGCTTAGTGGAAACATTAGTTGAATGACATATATGTTGTTATTAATTACCAAAACCACCAAGGGAGCAAATGTGCTTTCAGTACCAAACTAAGTCCAATTGCCACGAAACTTTTTGATGATTTTTTCTGGACTATATGAAGACCTAGAAGCTTCGGAAGGAAGCCAGGAGGCACACGAGGGCCCCACCACACATCAAGGCGCGCCCTGATATGTGGTGGCCCCCTCGGGTGCCTCCCGACGTCCCTCTTCAGCCTATAAATTCTCTAATATTCTAAGAACCCTAAAAGCAGTCCCGAAACCCTTTTTCTGCCGCCGCAAGTCTTCGTTCCGTCGCGAGGCCATCTGGAGCTCCGTTCCGGCACCCTGCCGGAGGGGGGATCGATCACGGAGGGCCTCTTCATCAACCTCGCTGCCCTCATGATGATGTGTAAGTAGTTCACCACAGACCTACGAGTCCATAGCTAGTAACTAGATGGCAATCTCTCTCTTATGATCTTCAATACTATGATCATCGCATCTTCGCTTTGATCTATCCGATGTAATCCTATTGTGCGGTGTGTTTGTTGGGATCCGATAAATTGTGGGTTTATGTTCAGATTATTCGTGAAAAGTATTTGAGATGCCTCTGAATTATATTATCTCTTAAGTGCATGATCATTATAGCTTCGTAATGCTCTCCGATCTATTAATATGCTTTGGCCAAGTAGATTGATATTTCATCGGTGGGAGTAGTGTGTTGTGGTAGGTTCAACCCGGCGAGTTTCTATATCCCAGTGACAAAGTAGGGGACAAGATGCGTCTTTGTGTTGTTGCTACTAAGGATAAAACGATGGGGTTCTTTCATATTGTTTGAGTTTACTTTGTCTACATCATGTCATCGTTCTCCAAGCATTACTCTGTTTTACTTAATACTCTAGATGCATGTTGGATAGCGGTCGATGAGTGGAGTAATAGTAATAGGTGCAGGCAGGAGTCGGCCTATTTGCTTATGGACGTGGTGCATATATACACATGATCATTGTCGTGAAAATCGCATAACTATCTGCTTTTCTATCAATTGCCCAACAGTAATTTGTTTACCCACCGTATGCTGCCTACATGAGAGATGCCACTAGAGAACACTATGGCCCCCGGGTCTATTCACTTATATATTTGCAAACGCTATTATTACCTTGCTGACTTTATTTACTTTGCATTTATCAACAATTATCTACACAACTCATTTGCTTGCAAATAACGAGATCAAGGGGATTGACAACCCTCTTGCCCGCGTTGGGTGCAAGTCGTTTGTTCATTTGTGTGCAGCCGCTGAAGACGGTGGAGGATTGATATTCCTATTGGTTCGATAAACCTTGGTTTCATAACTGAGGGAAATACTTATCCGCTTTGTGCTGCAATTACCCATTCCTCTTCACGGAAAACCCAACGCAGATGACAAGTATCAGGAAGGATTTCTGGTGCCGTTGCCGGGGAATATCATCATCAACTACCAAGTAACTTCACACAAATTTTTATTCACTTGTTATTCTTTTTATTTGTTGTTATATTTAGCTTGTCTCATAAAAATCAAAAATACAAAAATATTTATCTTCGCTTGTTACTAGTTTTCTTGTTTGAAGTCATGGCTAGTTCTTCTTCCACTCGCTTTACTCCCAATGATGATGTAGTGTATTTCAAACAAAGGGGAGGAGAAAGCTTAAAAGATGCATGGTATAGGATTTGCTTTGCTCAAAATAAAGCAACCAAAAAGTTACCTACCACTACTTTGCTTCACAATTTTTATGTTGGTGTGACCACTTGGTATAGGTTCGTACTTGACACCATGACTGGTGGAAACTTCTTAATGTGTCACACCTTGGATGCCTACACCGCAATTGAAAATCTTGTAGGGACACCACCCATTATTGTTAATGAAACAAATTTAACCTTGGAACATGTTATGCAAAGGCCTGATACTAAGAATATGATCACAAACAAACCAATTGAGGAGCTGGATAAAAAACTTCATAATCTTATCACTCAACTTGGGTCACGAGTAGGAATGACTTTGAAAACTTTGAAGGAAAAAGACACTACTATTGATAAAAGGATAGAACAAGGTTTGAATAGAATTGATAAAATGGAAGTGGTCATTGAAAAAGTGGGCTCCGCTTTTACACCTTCTAAAGCTAATGCTAGTACCTCTCACAACAAAAATTGCAAGTTCATGTACATTCCCAAGAATATGAGTACACCTCCTACCAAAAGGGACGAGGATCTAAAGATGATTAGTGTTCATCCCAACTTTATCAATTTGACAAAAGCTCCTATTGCCAAGCCCCATATTGCACCTACTATCCATGGTTGTGTTATTAACGAGCTTGAGGCCAAGGATGACAATAGTTGAAACTATGCATTATGCCTAGCTAGGGGCATAAAACAATGGTTTTTTACATCTGTGCCCCTAGTTCCTTAGCTGTGCTCATTCATCCCCACGTCCTTAAATTTTGCTCACTTTTCCCCACTCCCTAGCCCGAAACCCTCACCAAAGGTCACAACGGAGGATGCCGTCGGGTCAATGGTTTGACCGTTAACTCTAACGAGTGGAGCCGTGCTGGACTGCGTCGCCCGTTGGACCTGACGAGTGAGTCCGTCCCACACCATTTCCGGCCACACGGACGCCGAACGGACGTGCACACGCTTTCTCCTCGTCCTCCTCGGGGACGCGTGGCGGCCTTCCAACTACCCCCACAGCCAAAAGTAAATGCGCACGCATGGCGGGCCCCGGTCGTCAGCCACCCATGTTCGGGTCGTCGTCCTTCTTTAAATGGAAACCGGCCAGTCCACAGTACCTTCCATCCTTCCAGAGCCGCGCCTGCCCCCTTCACCCCCGGCAGGATACAAACCCTAGTCCGCCGGCGACAAAACCAAACCCTAGCCAGTAGCCACCATGGGCATCTTCTCAGGGGCCGGCTCGAGCTCCGGCAAGAAGAAGGGCAAGGCCCCGCCGTCCCTTGGCGCGCGCTACCCCCGCCGTCCTCTTCTCGTTCGCCTCGGCAGTGGATTAGCGTCCCAGTGCACCAGGCGAGGTGGCACTGGGAGCACACCATCCCTCTCCCCTACCCCGACGTGATCCTGCCACACTAATGGCACTTGGATCCGGAGAGGATCCCAGTGCCGACGGTTCCACGGTCGGCGCGGGCGCATGCGAAGGAGGTGAGGCGCCGGCGGCAGCAGCTCACTCCCAAGCAGCGGCTCGATCCGGCCTATGCTGCAGACTCTCCTAATTGGGAGGTCTGGTTTGCGTTTGAGCACGAGGAGCAGCATCGGCGTGGCGTCCGCGACGTGCGGGCTGGCACCCCGCCGCCCCTCATCGTGCGCGATGAGGACCAGGAGGCGGAGGACGCATACCAGGAGGCGCTGGCACTGGCAGCTCTCCTCCGTGAAAGCGAGGAGGAAGAGCAGCACAAGGAGGAGGAGGAGGCGGCGGCTTACCAGGCGCGGATGGCGGAGGCCATTGCGCTCTCCGCTGCTGGCGACTGCGTTGTGCCGCCGCTGGCCCCGCCGTCCCCTGCCAGGCTCGAGCAGGCGCCGACCGCCCTCACGCCCCACGAGTACGTCTGGGAGGGGGTGGTGCGGGAGTGGGTGAGCGCGCCACCCATATGGATGTTGGCGACGCCGAAGCAGGAGTGGGACTACCTGGAGTTCTGGCGACAGCAGCACCTGCGGGCGGAGCGTCGCGAGGGTCAGCGGCTCGAGGAGTTGGAGAAGGACGCTGAGGCAGAGGAGGAGGAGCGTCGTGCCGAAGCGCAGGCAGCGGCGGTGTAGCCACCGGCGGACGACGTCGCCACCGCCTGGGAGACGTCGTTCCCCTGGGCTGGCCCGGCGCCGACCCTCGTCGACCTCACCGGCCCCGACGACGACGACGACGAGGACGCCTAGGGGGCAGCGCACCTCCTCGTTTTTATTTTTAGTTTTAATGTTTTTAGTTAATGCCTGGCAGACTTGTGAACTCTCGCCGGCCTTTGTGCCCGGCATTAATGTATAATTAAAGTTAACACTGGTTGATGTGATTTGATATGATGTTTTGATTGTGATGTGATGTTTGAATTTGAATTTTGACTGACATTTGAATTATAAGAAACATTTGAAATCCATTGCTCTGTGATGTTGCAATGATCATGTTAGCCTAGGTTGCAATGATCTAACAACAAATAAAACAAAAATACGAACAAATGATCATGTTAGCCTATGTTGGTGAGCTCCGAAAAGTTAGGGTAAACATGCCATTTCCAATATAAATCATTATAAAAATAGTTTAAATTTCAATAATAAAAATATAAGTTCAGATCCTTTTTATTCACACTAAAATGAATCTATGGTGATTTTTTTGATTTTTTAATTTTTTTCATAAACCCAAACCCACTATCACTCTCTTCTTGAACTCTATACAATCTCGTACGTGATAGCTCATTTGTGTGAAGGAGTTTTCATGGAAATGTCCATAAACCAAGATTTTTTTTGTCATAACCATGTCACAAACAACGGCATTGTGCGCAGGTCTTCCATTTTTTGATTATTTTTGAATTTGTTCTTCTCATTTGAACTTGAAGATGTTAGCTTACCTCAAAAGAATATTTTCCATAAAAATATCCCTAAACCAAGTTTATATTTTTTTATGGTAACTATGTCTTATGAAACGACGAACCGCGAAGGTTTGCTATTTTTTTGTTTTTTTTAAATTAGTTAACATCATTTGAAAGTTGGTCAAACCTAAGATAACCCCGCTAACCGGCTCAAAACCCCGCAGCATCTCTCCAAACCCTAGCGTCAAACTGCAGCCATCCGATCATACCCTAGCGCCAAGCGATAGCCCTCAGATCTGGTCTTCTAGAAGGAATTCACATGGCGGGCCGCGTGCAGGCTGCGCGCCGTTGGATCACATGGACGGCTCCGCACCGTTGGATCGTTGGGCGATCCGCGAGAGGTTGGTTCTGCTCACCCACTCGTCTGTCCCAAAATGCAAACAAGTCCTTGTTGGGCCTTCACAAGGCGTTGACCTGTCGAAGGCCCACAAGGATAAAAGAGGCCTATAAAATGGTGCACGCGCTGGTTCTGTTTTTTTATTGATTTGATTGCACCGTCACCCTTTTCTTTATGGGCCCTTTCTTTATTGATTTGATTGCACCGTTTTTTTCTTTTTTTTGATTTGATTGCACCAAATTAGTTTCATCCTGCAAAAAGTAGTTTCTTTTGCTTCATCTTTTTCAACATCACCATGGTTCATATTAGATTGAAAACATCATTACACAACCGGATATCTCATATTTAGAAAGGAAAAAAATCATACAAAAGCATGCAGGATGTAAAACCTACATACTACTACATAATAAAACCTATCTACTCTTCGTCGGAGATGTCGATGATCTCCGTGCCCTCCGGTGGATAAATGGCCGGCTGTTGCGGCTCCGCCCCCTCCGCCGCCTGCGGCTGCTCCGCTGCCGTCTCCTCTGCCTCTATCTCTGCCTCCAGCTCGTCGAACAGGGCGTCGGCCTCCGCCTGCCTCTGCCGGATGAGCCAGCGGTTGGCCTCCACCTCGGCCTCATCCCGGATGGAATCCAGGATGGCCTGCTGCTCCGCCATCTCCTCCGGCTGGTCGATGGCGACCTCCGCCTCCGGGCCGTCCTCCTTCATGGGCGCCGGCTGATGCTCCTCCTCCTGCTCGTCGTCGTCGTCGTCGTCCTCCTCCTCCTCCGTCTCCGGCGAATCCATAGGGAGACCCGCAGCGATGCGGGCGGCGCGGCGAGCCTACATTTCCGCCTCGATTTGCAGGCGCCGCTCCGGAGTGAGCTGCGCGTACGTGGTGATGAGGAGCCAGACCATCCTTACGGTGATGGATGTGCGAGAGGAGGCGTATGGGCTCGGGCGGCGGCGGGGTGGAGGGAGGAGGAGGATGTGCAAGGGCTGGGGGACGACGGCCGGCTTAAATAGCCGGCTAATGGCCTCGGGGGGCGATTCGAAGCGGCGCCAAGCGGCGTTCACAACGCGCCGACGGTCGAGGCGCCCGTCGGACCGTCGGGTTTCCTGACGAGTCCGCGTGGGGCCATGCCGTCAGCCCGTCGTGGCGGGCGCCTGTGAAAAGACGCCTGCAAAACGGGATGGAGGGAGTGGCGCGCTTCGGCCCAACAGTCCACCGAAACCAGGGCCCCACTCGTCAGTAGTTAACGGTCAAACCATTGACCCGATGGCATCCCCCCGTGTGACCATTTATGAGGGTTTCGGACTAAGGAGTGGGGAAAAGTGAGCAAATGTTAAGAGCGTGGGGATGAATGAGTAGAGCTAAGGAACAAGGGGCACAGGAATAGAAAGCCCTAAAACAATAGTGCTTGTTGGGAAGCAACCCAATAGTTATCTTTAAATTTTTTCTTAGAACTTTCTGTTTATTTTTAATAGCATGATTATTTCCTCTGTAATGATTTTTTTGTGTGTTTAAATTAGTGTTTGTGCCAAGTAAAGCCTTTGAGATGACTCACAAGATGTGTAGAATCGCTGCTGAAACAAAACAGAAACTTTTGACTCCGGTACATGAATTTTCATTTTTTACCGGAGCGTGATAATGATCTGAATTTTTTACAAAGTGTTGCTATAAAAAAATTCGAGGATGTCCTAGTTTTTCAGAAGTTTTAGAGTTACATAAGTATAGGCTCTCTATAGATTTCTACAGGCTGTTCTGTTTTAGACAGATTCTGTTTTTGCTTGCATAGTTGCTTGTTTTGATTATGCTATGGATTGTATCGGGAGGTATAAACCATGGAGAAGTTAGAATACAGTACCTATTATGCATTTATGAAATTTGAATTAATTTACAACAGTACTTAGATTATGAAATATGTTTCTTATACTAACGGATCTCACGAGGTTTTGTTGAGTTTTGTGTGATTGAAGTTTTCAAGTTTTGGGTGTTATCTTGATGGACAAAGAAATAAGGAGTAGCAAGAGCCTAAGCTTGGGGATGCCCAAGGCACCCCAAGGTAATATTTTAAAGGAGACTCAAGCGTCTAAGCTTGGGGATGCCCCAGAAGGCATCCCCTCTTTGTCTCAAATCCATCTGTATGTCACTTGGAGCTATATTTTTATTCGTCGCATGATATGAGTTTTGCTTGAAGCGTCGTTTGCTTTTTTTTGCTTTTACTTTCAGTTTGACACAATCATTGATTGCTGGACACACCTTCATCATAATTTGTTAGAATACTCTATGTGCTTCACTTATATCTTTTGAGCTTAGCAGTTGCTCTGGTACTTCACTTATATCTTTTTCAGCACGGTGGCGTGTAGATTTTAAAGAAATGATTTCACTCTCGTTCTTCACTTATATTTGTTTGAGAGTTAATAAATAGTGATAGTAATTTGCATGGGTCATAAAGACTAGTCCAAAAATATTAGGTATTCAAAGAGTGATAATCAAAACCATCATGTGGCACATATAGAGAAATTGTGGGTTAATGGTATTGATGTAGTAATATGAGATAGGTGTGAGTTCATAATTGTTAAACCATAGAAGTGTCGTTATTAAGAGGGGTTGGCATTTTTGTTCATCTAAAAATTAAAGAGACATGGTGATGATGTGTGAGCATTTCTATTCCTCGTTGAAATCCTAGTGTTGTTTCGGGTCGGAAGCGCGATGGTTAACTCCTACCAACCTCTTCCCTCAGGGCATGCGATTAGTACTTTGATCTATGATAAACTAATAAAACATTGCAATAAGTATATGAGTTCTTTATGACTAATGTGAAACCATGAACATACGCAATCTCACCTTTTCATGATTTGCTAACCTCTTCGGTACCGTGCATAGCCCATTCTCACCTCGAGGATCGGTGCAACTTTCGCCGGTGCATCCAAACCCAGTGACATGATACGCTCTGTTGCACATAAGCCTTATTATATCTTTCTCAAAACAGCCACCATACCTACCTATCATGGCATTTCCATAGCCATTCCGAGATATATTGCCATGCAAATTCCATCGTCACTTCACATGACTAGTTCGTTCATCATCATATTGCTTTGCATGATCATATAGAGCTGACATAGTATTTGTGGTGAAGCCACCTTTCATAATGTTTTTGATACATGTCACGCGAGATCATTGCACATCCTGGTACACTGCCAGAGGCATTCGTACAGAGTCATATCTTCATATAAGTTCTCCGTGTTGAGTTGTAAGTAAATAAAAGTGTGATGATCATCATTATTAGAGCATTGTCCCAGTGAGGAAAGAATGATGGAGACGATGATTCTCCCATAAGTAGAGATGAGACCCCGGATGAAAATAAAGATGGGGGAAGCCAAATGAGCCCACCATCCATTCAAAAAAATGAGAGAAAATGAGAGAAGGGACTTTGCTACTATCCTTTACCACACTTGTGCCTCAAAGTGGCACCATGTTCCTCATGTAGAGAGTCTCATGATATATCACTTTCATATGCTAGTGGGATTACTTATTCATTATTTCAAACTTGGCTTGTATATTCCTATGGCGGGCTTCCTCAAATGTCCGAGGTCTTCATGAGCAAGCAAGTTAGATGCACACCCCACTTAGCTTCATTTGAGCTTTCATACACTTATAGCTCTAGTGCATCATTTGCATGGCAATCCCTAGTCCTTGCATTGACATCTATCGATGGGCATCTCCATAGCTCGTTGGTACGCCTAGTTAATGCGAGACTATCTTCTCCACTTCCTACCCCTTTGATATCTACCACCATATTCTATTCCACTTAAATGCTATGTCCAATGGCTCACACTCATATATTGCGTGAAGAATAAAAAGTTGACGCATATTGAAAAAGTACGAACCAATTGCCTGACTTGGACACTGTGGTGCTTAACATTTGTATTAATGTGGTGAAGATGGAGCCATGCCTTGCTAATACAATAAGATGAATGGGGGGGGTAAACATTTCTTAAGGATCGTATACTTTTCAGAATTAACAATTCTGTTTCTTACACTTTGAATATTGCTATTTGTTGATTCATCTTTTCTCAATGAGCATACCTGAATAAGATTACATAGTGGATAGCATGTCACATCAAAAATTCTGTTTTTATCATTTACCTACTCGAGGACGAGCAGGAATTAAGCTTGGGGATGCTTGATACGTCTCCAACGTATCTATAATTTTTGATTGTTCCATGCTGATATATTATCATTCTAGGATACTTTTTGGGTCATTATTTACCAATTTATAATATTTTTGAGCACTAACCTATTGACCCAGTGCCCAGTGCCAGTTGCTGTTTTCTGCGTGTTTTTTGCTTTTCAGGTTTACTGTACCAAACGAAGTCCAATTGCCACGAATTTTTTTGATGATTTTTTTAGACTATATGAAGACCTAGAAGCTTCGGAAGGAAGCCATGAGGCACATGAGGGCCCCACCACACATCCGGGCACGCCCTGATATGTGGTGGCCCCCTCGGGCGCCTCCCGACGTCCCTCTTTGGCCTATAAATTCTCTAATATTCTGAGAACCCTAAAAGCAGTCCCGAAACCCTTTTTCCGCTGCCGCAAGTCTCTGTTCCATCGTGAGGCCATCTGGAGCTCCGTTCCGGCACCCTGCCGGAGGGGGGATCGATCACGGAGGGCCTCTTCATCAACCTCGCTGCCATCATGATGATGTGTGAGTAGTTCACCACAGACCTACGGGTCCATAGCTAGTACCTAGATGGCAATATCTCTCTTATGATCTTCAATACAATGATCATCGCATATTCACTTTGATCTATCCGATGTAATCCTATTGTGCGGTGTGTTTGTTGGGATCCGATGAATTGTGGGTTTATGTTCAGATTATTCATGAAAAGTATTTGAGATGTCTCTGAATTACATTATCTCTTAAGTGCATGATCATTATAGCTTCGTAATGCTCTCCGATCTATTGATATGCTTTGGCCAAGTAGATTGATATTTCAACGGTGGGAGTGGTGCGTTGTGGTAGGTTCAACCTGGCGAGTTTCTATATCCCAGTGAAAAAGTAGGGGACAAGATGCGTCTTTGTGTTGTTGCTACTAAGGATAAAATGATGGGGTTCATTCATATTGTTTGAGTTTACTTTGTCTACATCATGTCATCGTTCTCCAAGCATTACTTTGTTTTACTTAATACTCTAGATGCATGCTGGATAGCAGTCGATGAGTGGAGTAATTGTAATAGGTGCAGGCAGGAGTCGGCCTATTTGCTTATGGATGTGATGCCTATATACACATGATCATTGCCGTGAAAATTGCATAACTATCTGCTTTTCTATCAATCGCCCAACAATAATTTGTTTACCCACCGTATGCTGACTACATGAGAGATGCCACTAGAGAACACTATGGACCCCGGGTCTATTCATTTATATATTTGCAAACGCTATTATTACCTCGCTGCCTTTATTTTTTTTGCATTTATCAACAATTATCTACACAACTCATTTGCTTGCAAATAACGAGATTAAGGGGATTGGCAACCCTCTTGCCCGCGTTGGGTGCAAGTCGTTTGTTCATTTGTGTGCAGCCACTGAACACGGTTGATGATTGATATTCCTATTGGTTCGATAAACCTGGGTTTCATAACTGAGGGAAATACTTATCTGCTTTGTGCTGCAATTACCCGTTCCTCTTCACAGAAAACCCAGCGCAGATCACAAGTATCATGTATTAACAAGTACGTGACTTGTTTGTGAGACTATGCATTGTATGATGACTGTCCTAAATGGTCCCTAGTCGAAAGGGCTGTATGGACGCGCAGCCAGTTAGACTAGCATATGACACGGTGGATGGTCCGGTCTCACTGACCATGTAGCATTGGATGCTAGCCCGATAATATGGACTCAGAAAGATCTGGTCGGATTCGACGTAGTCGGATCCGAGTTGAGAGAAGGTCTGAGTTGGACAGACCCAACTATGAGACGCAGCGATATGTCATCTGTGAGTCTCTAGTACAACATACGTTCTATGTCCTAAGACCTGAGCTGGCACATGTACTCGGGATGGTGATAGACCTGCTTTGGGCTAACCAAACGTACTCCGTAACTGGGTAGTTATAAAGGTAGGTTTCAGGCTTGTCCAGACCCATGCTGCGAGACATGGTCGAGCAAGATGGGATTTGCCACTCCGATTAGGAGAGATATACTATGGGCCCCTCGTGTGATCCGACCAAGATAAGCATGGTCATGCGACAAGGATTATGAGATAATCTGATTTGTGGTCGGCATCACTGGAACGAGAAAGAGGTCGGGCTAACACAAGCTTGACAGACTCGCTTTGAGCCCGACAACATATAACGTGTGGCAAAGGGAACAAAAGTATGAAGTACAGGTTCGCCTAACTAGCTTCATTGGACACTTGGAGTCGGCACGCTTTGCTAGAGGCCGCTACCGACTAGTCGAGCCGGATGTGATCTGACTCGCGACCAAGTGAACGAGAACCTAAGGGGTCACGCGCTTAAGGGAAGGAACACGTGGGCTTTAGGATCCGTGCGAGGCCCAAGAGTTGAGCCCGCGACGGATGCCTATATATAGTGGAGGTGCGACACACCCATCTGGTTGATCGCTTCAGCGCCGTCATTAGGGCTTTGCATGTATTGCAACTAGCCACCTCCACTCGCCGTCGAACTGTGTGATCGGACCTAGCAGTCCGCCGCACGGTGTTCCTCCTGCACGCACGGATACCGTTAGAGGCGGTGCACTTGCGCCGCTTCGGCGAACCTGTACGTGGGATCCGGCGACCAGCAGTTCGAGGGAGATCGGGTCGGCTGTTCGAGGGAGATCGGACGAGGAGGAGACGGACCCTCGTGGACGCGCTGCCCCAACTCTACTTCTGTTGCACGACACTGCGCGTCTAGTGGTAACGATCTGTGATCCATCTCCGTAGCATGTTCTTGGTTGTTCTGCGCGTAGGAAAATTTTAATTTGCATGCGATGCACCTACGGTAGAACCCAACAATAGGATGCACCAAGAATAGAACTTCGGTCACACCAATATCCCAACGATTCCAAAATACCCGTGTGATCCTAAATTTTTTGATAGAGAAGAGGGATGGAATAAAAACTCCTACATCACGATTCCTCACTAGAGCGGCGATGGGGATGAGAAGTAAAAATAATTCCTACTCTCCGATATATAACTAGACTCAAAATATAGTTTTTTTTCTAGACTCGACAACGGCCAAGTTTGATCAATCAAGGGGGCTCCTAGTTCGGTACTGCTCTGATACCAACTTGTAACGCCCAATATGCGGTCCTATCCTCGCGGAAACTTCGAAATCTCAACAAGGATAGAAGCACATATCAGAGACTCTTTAACAAGGTGGATCTCGTCGTAAATACATGTATTGAAGAGAAGAGTATACAATATATGGCTTACACTCGCCACAAGCTACAACATGAATGTTTCAATACATCAATTCATAGCAATCATCATACATAATAGCAGGATACGAATACTGATGAAATCAAACGAAAAATATATGACGTCCACCCTGCTAATCCCAGGCTGCCAACCTGGAACCCATCCTATGATCAATGGCGATGACGAAGAAGAACTCCAAATAGAACAAGCATCGCTCTCACGTCAAAGAATCACATTACCTGTACCTGCACCTGTTGTTGTAAGAATCTGTGAGCCACGAACACTCAACAATCTCATTACCAAGGGTATCAAAACTAGCAAAGCTTAATAGGTGAGGAATGGTTAAGTGGCGAGGCTGCAGCAAGCACTAAGCATTTTATCTGGCTAACTTACGAGTACAAGAATAAGAAGAGTGATCTACGCATAAACAGACGTGAACTAGTAATGATCAAGAAGTGATCCTGAACACCTACTTACGAGTCAATCATAATCCCATCCTGTTCTCTTCTTGGTTCAAACCTCACAAGAAGAGATGATCAGCACACGGTTGGTGTATTTTAATTAGATTTAGTTTCAAATTCTCTACAATCGGATATTATAAATTTCCAAGTCGCCACATAACCGCGAGCATGACGTTCCGAAAGATTTAACCTTACAGGGATGCTCTAAGTAGTCCATTATAAATTACCACATGCATCTGATGGAAAAACCTCACACCGTGATAACACGATGCTTACGAAAAGGAATCCCGGTGGACAAGCCACTCGTTAAAACTAAACCCAAGACCACCCGATGTGACGCCGATCCCGATAGGAGCCGCGTATCTCTTTCTCAGGTCACAACCGTCTATGCGAAGTGGACGATAGCCAATTCTTAGAGTTACCTCGAGGTGGCACCGCCTACTCCTAGGTATTTGTACCAACACCATCAACACTAGCCCCACTATATTACATAGATTAAATCAACGGGTAGCGCTAACTCCCTATGCATTAATAAAGGTGTTCAATATTATTATGTTAGGAAAATTTTAAAACCAATGTTGGGCCTTGTTGGAGGAGTTTTATCCTAACGAATGATCAGGGGGCCCCATAATACCCCACATGTGTTAGAAGCGCTCAACAAGGAACATAACACTGGTAAAACGGAAACTAGGGCGGCAAGAGTTGAACAAAGAACTAAGCAAAAGGCTGAGCTTCTACCCTTTAACAAGTGTATAGATGCATTAATTAAATATACAAGATAGTGTGATATCCCATAACATCCATGTCCCAACATGGAACAAACCGCACCTGTAACTAGCAACGCTATAAGAGGGCCGAGGAAGCAGTAACTTAGCCAAACAACGGTTTGCTAGGACAGTGGAAGGTTAGAGGCTGATCATGGCAAGTTTAGAGGCTTGACAAACAAGTGGTAGGTAACGAGACATAGCGATAGCAACGAGAAAACTAGCATAGCAAAGATACTAGTGATATCCAAGGTAATGGTCATCTTGCCTGGAATCCCGCTTTGAAGAAGAACGGATTCATGAAGTAGATGAACGGGCGTAGTCGAACGAATCCTCGCAACTCCGAGATTTAACCGGAACTATCTAGAAGAAGCACGACCAGAAAAAGGCAAACGACATGGTAAACAAACATCACATAATCATGGCATGATGCACAACCAAGTATGACGCATTTCAAGTTTAAGAATGCATGGCATGACAAGAGTGTAACAACCAAATACTACACATTAAGTAAAGCTCAATATGCGACGAGTTGCATATTGACGAAACTCCATAATTCGATCATTTAGTTCACTCCCGTTTATGTACACAAGATTAACTGTTGTTAATCATGACAAGAGGTGAAGCATAAATAAACTACATATCTAGGCAATTTAAATGAGGCTGGAAATAACAAATAATAATTCCAAAAAATCCCCTGTGGTATTTAACAAAAATAGGTTGATATTTTTAGGAGTGATTTATTTTTCCTGTTATTGCTATGGCCTTATTTGTGCCCGTTAATTTGCAACGATAGATTACATTATTGACGAGGAAGTTGGACCAGAAGCATTTGAAGACCCCGAAGACTTTGTTGAGCCAGGCAAGCAACCCTTCGACCATGTCGATGAAACTATTTATTGCATGGCATTATAGCACTTTTAATTATTGCATTAAAGGCATGATGATGTGGTGACAACCTTGTTGGGTTGTCTCCGTTGCATTTCCTCATTGATACTTGCATGTCATGACTCTATCATCCGTTTAGAGTTATGTGGGCGGGAAGTAGATATGATGCTAGAAGATGCTACACAAGTGGGACGGGAATATGCATAGTGTTGGAAACAAAAGTGTTTTCAAAGACTTTTCGAAAACCTCATCGGGTGCCACTAATGGCCGAGGGAGAAGTTGAGCTAGGTAACCGCTTGATAAAGAAGTGGTGTACCGAGGCAAGTAAGTGTGTTGTTTTCAAAAAGGGATTGGTTTAAGTTGCGACCGTTACTCCAACCTTATATGTATGAACACAATACCCCTTATGGGACGGGGCTTTGTTGATTACTTTGGTCAATGCTAGGAGAGAGCCCGCATTACTAGTGGCGGGAGAGCCTGAGTTACTCTCTCGATATGGGGCCGTGCCTGGACGGGCAACTACGACTATTTTTACAGACACCGGGCATACCATTGTGTCCCCTCATGGATGGTACAATGTCGAGGGAGTCTCGTGTGATGTACATCATGAGGACGTGGGCCAACGAGTGGACTCTTTGTTTAGTATTGTCAAGGGAAAGATATTGTTCGGGTGCCTACCTCGGGTACTTAATGTGTCGCGAGCCGTGGATTGACACGAAGGTTCCCCGAGTCTTGTGGGTAAAGTGTACAACCTCTACAGAGTGTAAAACTATTCGAATAGCCGTGTCCACGATCAAGGACAGTTGGATGACCGATCTTGGGCTACGCTCATTGTTTTACAAAACTTGGTGTGTGTGTGTGTGTGTGTGTGTGTGTGTGTGTGTGTGGAAAAGAGGTACTTGAACTAAGTCGGGTGACTTGATGAGATGATGAAACTAGAGTTGAGATACTCTGTTTATATTGATATCTGTATTCATATGGATATTTGTAACCTGTTGATGCATGCTTTACAAAATGGTAGGACATGATATTGCATTCAAAACTAGCTTTCCACAAAAGTACCTACTTAGAGCTATTCCATGCATTGTTTATCTTGTTCCAAACATGGGTTGCTTGCGCGTACATTTAAAAGTACGTATTGGCTTGCCACTGGTTATTTAATGGCCAGGCATGGAAGAGCAGGAATATGGCGAAGATTACCTTGGTGACGAACATGCGAATTAGGCCGCTTCCCAGTCAGAATTATGTTAAGGCAGATGGCATGGGTCCACGCTTTCGCTCAAGATTTCCGCTGCGAGTTTATGTTTGATGTTTGACCTTCATGGCCCTATCTATGTAAGACTTGACCATAATGGTCATAATTTTTGTAAGACGGTATGTAATGGATGTAAGACTCTTGTTATTCAGCTTATGTGTGTTCAATGAGCATTGATCTCTAGGATCACTGTACACGTGCATTCGGTGACTTCGACTTATGAGTCGGGGTCCTCACAAGTGCTAAGAATATATATTATTTCTTTTGTTGTGAATTTTCATAGGATGAAGTGGAAGACTGGAAGGCAGAAGCATTGCACATGCTATTACTCAGTGAAGAGAATGATGTCAAACTTAATTCCATGGGTCATGAGATTAGAAGGATCTTAAACATGGATGAAGACTAAAACTTTGCATTAGCCAACAGTTTACCTGACAACACAGCTAAACCGTCACCATAACTATTTTCCCAATGTAGCTCTCCATGCCTCTATTCTAAACGTGTAAACGTATCAGTGAAAACATCTGGAACAACGGAACTGCATCTCATATATACTGTGCAGTGCTCTATGTTTATGTACAATCGTGCGTCTCTGACTGAACCCATCACGAAAACCATTGAAGCACCAAACTGCTGAACCGTGCCTTTGAAGACTCCTAAACCGTGCCTCTAGACGATTCACACACATGCCTCTGGAGGCCTCCACCCCATGCCTCTGCACGCATCACGCCCGTGCCTTTCAACGCTGCTTAACCGTGCCTCTAGACGATTCAAACACATGCGTCTGGAAGCCTCGGCCCCATGCCTCTGCACGCATCATGCCCGTGTCTTTCGACGTTGCTGAACCGTACCTCTAGACGATTCACACACATGCCTCTAAAGGCCTCGACCCCATGCCTCTGCATGCATCACGCCCGTGCCTTTCGACGCTGCTGAACTGTTCCTCTAGACGATTCACACACATGCCTCTGAAGGCCTCGACCCCATGCCTCTGCATGCATCACGCCCGTGCCTTTCGACGATGCTGAACCGTGCTCTAGACGATTCACACACATGCCTCTACAGGCATCACGCCCATGCCTGTGAAGACTGCTGAACCGTGCATCTAGACGGTTCACACACATGCCTGTGGAGGCCTCGACCCCGTGCCTCTGCACGCATCACGCCCGTGCCTCTGAAGACTGTTGAACAGTGCATCTAGACGATTCACACACATGTCTCTGCACTAATCACATATATTTTTATCTCTCAAACCGTGCGTCCAAATCTCGAACCATTTTCACCCGTGCAGCTACACGATTCACACCGGTGCCTCTAGAATACTAACGCATGTGCCTATGCAGGCCTCATTAGAGGATTCACAACCATGCCACTAGAGACTACACACGTGCCTCTACATGCTGCACGACCAACACGCACTTCGACCTATGCCCCCCTTCAAGATGTTTATGAAAACATAACGAGCTGAAGGCGAGCAGGAGCCACACCGCCGGAGGCGCCGTTTGCACGCTGCACGACCAACAAGCACTTCGACCTATGCCCCCCTTCAAGATGTTTATGAAAACTTAACGAGCCGAAGGCAAGCAGGAGCCGCGCCGCCGGAGGCGTCGTTTGCACGCTGCACGACCAACGCACGCTTCGACCTATGCCCCCCCTTCAAGATGTTTATGAGAACTTAACGAGCCGAAGGCGAGCAGGAGCCGCACCACCGAAGGAGCCATTTGCACGCTACACGACCAACATGATGCACTACCAACACGCACTTTGACCTATGCCCCCCTTCAAGATGTTTATGAGAACTTAACGAGCTGAAGGCGCTATTTGCACGCTGCACGACCAACACACACACTTCGACCTATGCCCCCCTCAAGATGTTTATGAAAACTTAACGAGCCGAAGGCGCCGTTTGCACGCTGCACGACCAACACGCACTTCGACCTATGCCCCCCCTTCAAGATGTTTATGAAAACTTAACGAGTCGAAGGCGAGCAGGAGCCGCGCGCTGGAGGCACCGTAATATTATTGAAAGTTCATTTTTGTTTGTTGAAAGTTGACATTTGATAGTGTTGGAAGCTCCCACCCGCAATTACCCCTTAAATCTCCATTTTTCCTGAAATATAATGGGAAAAAATCGAAAAGGGAAACAGGGAATCAACGTCGCGTCGCACGTTGCTGTTTTTATTTGGTCTCGTTACCTATTCCATATCGCGCGGAAAGGAAAAAACAGAAAACCCAACTAATATGAGGGGCTAACTGAAAAAGATACGAAACCAGAAACCGAAAAAACCAGGAATCATCGGGGGTTCGCTCTGTCACGCGCGGAGCGCTCGCAAAACGTCCCTTCGTTTTGCCCATAACGAGCGCTCGTCAACAAGTTGCTCTCTTGTTGTTTCGTGCAAAAAGTTGTAGACCAAACACACTAGGAAATTGCTTTTTTTAGAAGACACTAGGAGATTGCTAGGCATGGTGAGATGGGGCGGCCCATATAATCTACTCTACTACAGATTTCGGGTTTTTTCATGTCTCATTTGTTTTGTTTCGCTTTCTTCGATTTTTTCTGAAAACAAATCGTGTATTTTATATATTAAAATTATTTTAATTTTCACAATCTCAGAAAATGTTATAATTTTGAGAAAAATGATCAATGTTTTTAAATAATGCATGCACTGTTGAAAGATTCATAATTTTCAGATTTAATCACAATTCAGAAAACGTTCTGTTTTTTGCAAAAAAAAGAACTTTAAAAAATATTCATTTTTTCAAGGAATGTTTGTGTTTTCATTTTTTTGGAAATTTCTAAAAATGTTCATCTAAAAAAAGGCAACTTAACAAATATTTGAAATTTGGAAAATGTTCACATATTTTAGAAAATGTTCTGAATTAGTATTAACCTTTTAAATGTTCGTATATTTTGTAATTATTTTAATTTTTTAAAAAATCTCCACAATTTCAATAAGCATTAGCATGTTTTGGAAAATGATGATTTTTAATTAGTGTTCACACTTTCGAAAACAAATCTGTATTAAAAAAAATGTTCATTTTTTAAAATTTATCACAATTTTAAAATTATTTTGGTTTTTTACCAAAAATGAAATTCCAGAAAATGTTCACAATTTCAAGAAATGTTCTTGTTTTTTTGGAATTTGAAAAAATGTTCACATTTTAGAAAATATTCACAACTTGACAAATATTAGAAACTAAAAAGTGTTAGTATTTTTTTAAAAATATTCTGAAATATTACCTCTGTATCATAATACTTGTTGTTGGGGGAACTTGAGCTGGTTCCCCCAGCGACGAGTATTTAGGAACATAGGGAGTAGTATTCACTTTTTAAATTTATTTTCTCCCATAATTTTTCAAATAACTGAACGTAATCAAAAAAGACTATAGTACCTAACTTGCTATAGTACCTGCCGTCTCGCTATGGTTGCCCGCCGGAAACAGGAAAACGAGTTGCTACATTATGCCGTGTACATGGATTGGACCATTCGGGTTCGCCCTGCCTATTTAGACGCAGTAAGGGTCAAAGATGGGCTCCCAGACGATGACACGCTTGAAAACACTTGTGCATCCTCGGCTCCTTGCTGAGCGGTGAGATTTTAGTTGACGCCCGGGCAAGCGAGTTGGTCCGGCTCAGTTCCATAATTTCGTTGCGCGCGCTGGGTTCGTTCGCCATGGATTTTTTTTCATTGTTTTTTATGATGCTATTTGTTTGTTTTCCTTTTTGGTTTTTTCCTTTCATTTTTTAATTTTCTTTTCTATTTTCCCTTTCGGGTTAGTTTTCTGTTGGTTTTTATTCCGGTTTCTTAAACATACTTACTGAACATCTTTTTAATATACGATGAGCCATTTTTAGTATATGGTTGAAATTTTTTCTTATACGTATGAATATTTTTTAATATATGTAGAAATTTTTTTTACATACGGTGAACTTTTTTTAATGTATGGTGAACTATTTTTAAACATATTTTAAACATCGTTTTACACAAACTAAGGTTTTTTACTGTATGATGAACTATTTTATGGATGTACATTATTTTTTAATACACATGGAACATTAAAAACACTGAATATTTGAAGACATAAATAATAAGAAAAAACAATGGCAACAAAATCCAACAACCAGTTTTCAAAAAGTCAAAAAAAAAACGTTTGAGTGAGTCGCCAGATTAGGCCAGCCCATTTGCGCTTGCTTTCACGCGTGGTCTCCACATTTTCACTCCTACGGGCGTCGAACAAGCCCAGGCGCACGATAATTCATCGATCAATGGATCATTGAGAGAGAGGGGGGAGTGGAGAGGAGAGGGAGAGGGAGAGATTCACCATGGGCGTATTTGGTTGCCTGCATTAGGTCCAATCAAGCCCGTGCGAAAAAAATGGACTGTTTAGTTATCTATGTACATTGTTGGGCCTGCATAGCACATAACTTAAAGCACCTCTGGGCCTGACTCGTTGGGCACGCTCAGATCGGCAGTTTCTTGCGAGCCAGGCTGAGCTGAGCCATAGCAAACGCACATGGGTAGGTCCCTTGCACTAGAGAAGGCTGAGAGATGGGAGCTCTCTATGTGCTTCTTCTTCTACCTCCACTAACCTACTCCGTGATCTCCTTTCTTCCTTCTCCCCTCTAATCTATATAACGGTGTTTCGATTCCAGATAAGCTCTACACGAAAAAGATACACATCGATGTTACGGTTCCATTTTTGTGATCGGTTCGTAGTTTCGTCGACCATAAATGCTCAATTTTGTGTTCACGTTTGGAGCTATTTTGGACGAATTTTGTCAAATTTTCGTCGCGTACAGTCGACCGTTTAAAATTTTATTTGACCGACAGCTTTATCACGCAGTTCCACATGACATTCGTGTTGTAAGTTTTCTGTTTCGACGATCCTACCGCACTGACGCCGTAATTACGCGCACACTATATTTTTTTTCTCCTGTGTCCTTTGTCTCAGAGCCCTCCTATTCGTCTCTTTCGACCTCGGCGTCGTTCCTCTTGACCTTCTTGCCCACATCCTACTACATGGGAGTCGTTTTCGACGTCGCCCATCTCGGCCTCCTCTCTCTCGTCCTACTGTACTGACGCTATCATGACGCGAGCACTGCATTTCTCTGCAGCGACGAGGCTAGCAACTAGTTCGCCGCAACGCCGACGGGGTCGCTCGCGCGCGACTCCATGTTCGTCGTGTCGGACCCGGAGCCACGCCCACCGTCGACTGCAATCGCCATGGTCCGACACGCACTACATTTCTCCTCCCCGCCCTTTGTCACAACGCTCATATGCACTGCATTTCTCCGCGGCGACGAGGCTAGCAACTTGCTTGCCATGCCGCCGACGGGGCCGCTCGCGCACGACTCCGTTCTCGTCGTGTCGGACGCGGAGCCATGACCATCGTCCATCGCAGTCGTCATGGTCCGACACGCACTGCATTTCTCCTCTCCTGTCCTCTGCCTCAACGCTCCTCCGCACGGACTTTCTCTGCGGAGGCGACGCTAGCAACTAGTTCACTGCAGCGCCTGCAAGAACGCCCGCTCGAGACTCCGTGCTCATCGTGTTGGACGCGTCGCCACGGTCACCGTCCACCGCAGTCGCGAGGCATAGTGTGTGTGTTAAGTGTAAGTGTTAGCTCTTAATCATATCCCGCGTATACAACCAAACACCGTTATGTGTAAGTTCAGACAATGCAGTCAACCAAACATCGTGCGTTAAGCTATCCCCTAATACGAGAAAACTAGATGCAGACAACCAAACATGTTGCAGATGTTGATTTAGAGGCTGCATTTGGTTAGCCATCCTCCGATAAGCCAGGCTTGAGCTAGTCAGGTCCGACGGGAACGGCTCCCAAACACGCCCCATATGCTTTGGGTTGAATCCGGTGCGCGCCAGTCAAGCGACTCCGTGCTCGTCGTGTCGGACGCGGAGCCATGACCACCGTCCACCGCAGTCGTCATGGTCCGACACGCACTGCATTTCTCCTTCCCCGCCCTCTGCCTCAACGCTCCTCCGCACAGACGTTCTCTACGGAGGCGACGCTAGCAACTAGTTCACTGCAGCGCCGGCAAGAACGCTCGCTCGAGACTCCGTGTTCATCGTGTTGGACGCGTCACCGCGGTCATCGTCCACCGCAGTCGCGAGGTATAGTGTGTGTTAAGTGTAAGTGTTAGCTCTTAATCATATCCCGCGTATACAATCAAACACTGTTATGTGTAAGTTCAGACAATGCAGTCAACCAAACATCATGCGTTAAGCTATCCCCTAATACGAGAAAACCATGCGGGCAACCAAACATATTGCAGATATTGATTTAGAGGCTGCATTTGGTTAGCCATCCTCCGATAAGCCAGGCTTGAGCTAGTGAGGTCCGACGGGAATGGCTGCCAAACACGCCCCATATGCTTTGGGTTGAATCCGGTGCGCGCCAGTCAAGCGATCTCACCTGCATGCATTATACTCTCGCCCCGGCCAGCTGCATAAACCATTGCCTGCAAGTTTGTGCTATGTAGATCATCTGCCATGGCTTGCTTGTAAATTCATGTCACGAACCAACATCTCAGAGCGTGAGGCCCCAGATCCTTATTATTTAGTAACAAGGTGTACGGTGTAAACTTGTTCAAACTCCCGTTCGGATCAACCGCGACACTGCAACTAACTTGAGCTGCTCCTGCTCGTCACAGGCCCTGGCTTACGCTTTTCAGACGAGACAATGGATCGTACTGCAACTTTTGTTGCGATTACTGATATGAGGTGTATATATATCGGAGAGAGATTTTATTCTTGTCATGTCATTGCCACGTACGTACTGCTGCTCAGGATCTCCAGCCAAGACGACGTAGTACTACAGTACATACGTATATATGATGGGCAGTGTGCGTCTTGTGTTGACTAGCTAGGTAATACTACAGCCCACTATGTATGGAAAAGTGGGACCAACGTACTGCTCCTGTTTCATCATGACCGATGATCTCAACTTGCGCCACTCGCTCGCTCGATGCGTCCAGTGTTGGCAATGGCCATGATCTTCCTTTTGGAAGAGAAAGCAGAAGCATGGCCAATCTGCCGAGACCGGCTAGAGCAACGAGCCGTACCCATCCAAAAGCGAAATCATTAGCCTGCGGTTCCGATCGACGACTCTCCGTCCACTGTTGTCAGCCGGGTGACCATCCAGTTACACTGAAGCAAAGGACATCAAAGTTCCAACGAAGCCGTCGCACCTACGACTGCTCAGTGATCATATTAGTACAAAATAAAGCGCTATATATGTTTCTCCGAGAAGTGCTCGTCTGAAAAGCGGAAACGTTTTTAGGGTGTACTGTATGGTTTAGGAAAATTTAGGGTATACTTTAGTACTAATTTGGTACCAGTAGCTACACCTTTCTCTAATTTAGGCCTGAACGAGTACGGCAGCTGGCTAGGCATACGGTGAAGCCAGGGAGGGGGAGGGAGCAGTGAGGGTGACCAACCGGGTGTGGCCTGCGCGGTCAATGGTGTCGCTCATCAGAAAATCTCTGCACCGCGCCGCACGCCACACGGAGACGGAGGTTTCGTGCACCCGGCTGCTGCCTCACCCTGTGCCTGCCTCGCAAGCCAAAGACCAACAAGCCAGCAAACAACCCACCGCAGATTAGATCAAAAATCGGACCGGCCAGCCGTTAGGTCACCGGTGGAAACCCGCCGTCCGACCCGATCCGGCGAGCCTCTCCGAATCCTATTGACGACCAAGGTCAGAGTGATTTGCCAAAAAATGGTCAAACGGTCATAAAAAAATAAAAGGACCGACGCCCACTAAAACATTAAAAAATGAGAGTAAGAGCAACTCCAACAGTTCCATAAAAATCGCCTCCTAAAACTAGTTCAAACGGACAATTATAAATTTTAGGGGAAATTGCCTCGGAGCAACTTTTGTCAGTTTCGTACACTTTTATTTTCATTAAACAAAACTAGAAACGTCCTAGAGCCTGCCAGTCAGTGACACATATGATGGCCTCCGGAGAGAGGGGCGCGCGAGGCAGTGCGGTGGCCACCGAAGAGAGGTAATGTGGTGAAGCGGGGCGGCGGCCTGGTGGCGGGCGGTCATGCCGGCGGTGGCTGCCCAGTGTGGTGGTGGGCGGTGGCACCGCGAGGTGTCGATTGGGCAGGCGGGCAACGGCACGACGACGTTTCCAGTTGGGCTGCAGGGGTGGCGAGCGGGAGAGCGAGCGCGCAGTGACGTTCCGATGGGGCGGCGGCGAGGCGTTTGAAATTTTCAAGCGGTTACTAGCCCGCCAAATTATTCTGAGAAAATGATCTTCCGGTAAATCTGCGGGAAGAAAGGGCTTGTTTTACGGGATTCTTTAAAGTTAAAGTCACTTCACGGGAATTGTTGGACACACTTTTTTGCCCCAACTTTCTATAAACAACGGTTATTCTAGAGATACAAAAGCCTTTGGAGATGCTCTAAGAGCATCTATAGTTGGACTTGGCAAATCCGCCCTTTAAACGTCCACACACGTGCCCAGGCATGACCCCGGAGGCAAGACGACACCTTGAAAGTACCGCTCGACAACCACACTCTTCATATTAATTCCTTAAATCCATGCACGTCAACCATCTAGCACAAAGTCATCACCAATTCAATAATGCAACAGAGCAAAAATGAACCACAATTCTATACTGAAACATGCCAAAATAAAATTCAACGTTCAGGTCATGTCCGGCCAACATGATGAATCACCCGTGGGGCACCATTCGGGTCGTGTTCGCTGTGGCGGCGGCCGCTCTTGTCGACTCGTACTCCCTACGCATGTTGATCTTCTTCCTCGCCTCAAGCCACTTTGTATCTTTTGGATCCAAGAGGTTTGAGTCAGCCTATCCTCAGATCCTTAGTGTCTCGAGCAAGTTCTAACCTCGTCTTCTCGAGCTCTATTGTACAAAAGTCCGACCCTTCTCGAGCTCCCATTTGACACAAGTCTTTTGTTTCCCCAACTCTATCTTCTCCCTCTCTATTTGCAACTTGTTTGTCAGCCCCAGGGCTCCAATCTATCCTTTTTGTTTTGCACACCAAACATGAGATTGTATGTCTCCTCTTTCTTCTCTCTCTCGTGTAAAGAATGTCCATCCTTAAGGCGGACATCTTAGACGCCGCAGCGTCACGAGAAGCCCTCCCCTTCTCCCATTTATTTTTCATCACTTGGCAGTTCTTCGTTGGCACGGTGGCTCCTTCGTCCTCTCCTACAACTTCTTCCTCTTCGTCATCCAATCCAATGGATTGTTGGGAGTTTTAGCCATCCTTTTTGTTCAACCTCTGGTTGTCATTCTTAAGGTCGTCCACAAGATGTTGTCACTTTGGTTTGCCACTCCAATTCATCCAACAATGCTTAAACCAAATGACTTCTTCTCGGTTTGTTAGTATAAAGTGATTCCAACCCCATCTATCAAACAATAATTACTCATGACACTGCAACACACAAAAGTAGCAATGAAAACAATGACAGAACAAAGCAATTCAACATAATGACTATTGACTCTAACCAGATTCTGTTGGAGAGAGGCCACATTGCGGATGGTATGAATAGCATTCAACTCCACATATTCCTTGTGTTTAAGGTAGTGCTTGTGGTTTTTTTCATTACTTGTTGTCTTTTGCCCGGTGCCACATAGAGGCTCCATGCTTGTGGCCAACCAAGATAAAACCAACAAAACATCCTCATATGTTGAGAATGCTGGACCTCTTGCCTTGGGTATCTTTGTCGTCTTCTTTTTGGTAGTGCCCGATGTTCCCCTAACATCATACATATGAAAATTGGAATCCCCCGAGTCATATTTTGTATCTTGACCCTCACTGAACTAATATCACATGGAACAAACTAATCCAGTGTCATAGCGAATAACGGAATAAGTGATACAAAATGGAGCACAAATGTACCGTGTCCTACTGCGACATTTCGTCAAACAGGCCCTGGGCATACCATGCTTCAGCACTGTCCGTTGGAGTTGCAGCGAGTCGCACACCGTATCCGGTGCCTCTGGTTGTGTCCAGCCGTTCGACAACCCCAATTATAATGTCGGTTCGTTGTCGGTCATGGACGGGGTGGATGACGACTTCCTTGTCGATGGCAGGGCGGACACAAACGGGGCGAGCGGCCGCAGTGGAGGGCAGACATCCAGATCGACGTCCACCAGTTCCTTGGCCGCAACTTCCTTCGACGCCGCTTCTCGTTCGCGCTGACGGGCGCGCCTCACCCTTCGGGCGACATTCTCTGCCTTGCACTTCACCCTACAGACGGTACCCCCACGGGCTCCGCCGAGGCAGCATCCATGCAGGCGATGGGGGACGGGGTACATGGTGACGACATTTAGGGCGACAGACAAGGGTGGTGGCTCAGATGGGGGAGGAAGGGTGGAGAAAGGCGACGACTCGGGCGTGAGAAATGCAGGACGGAAGCGGGAGGTGGACGGTGATTTGGTTGACTAGGTTAATTTGATGGAATTTGGGATGAGTCCGATCTATCTGGCCTGACATTGCGGACGTGTCCAGGCGCGTCCGAACCTTCCCATATCCGCCTCAGATATTGACTCGATATGAGGGCCGCCAGTCAGTCCGGACGAATAGGTCCGGTTTAAGAGGGCCGACTAAGTCGCAATTCTGTGACCTACTCACTGTACGGACTGTCCGTCTGGACGTATAGCGGCATTTGAGTAGCCTACATGCTCTAACCATTAACCCCAAACACTCCTTCATATACTCCGTATTCACCATTAACCCCAAATACTCCTTTCTATACTCCGTATTCGTCAGGGCAGCATATAATAAGCTACTCTCCTATTTTCAAAATAAGCGATGTGGTTTTACTTCAAATTTAAATTAAACCATAACATTTATTTTGAAACGGAGGCCATATAGCAATCCAACAACCCCCGCACGTATGATTCGACGACATCTAAACGATGTGAGCAGTGAGCGAGAAACAGAGAGAGAAAAATAGTGAGATGAGTTGATCAGTCCCAAGCTTGCAAGCTTGGGCGTCAAGCCCCGAACCGGCACGCACGTCCGCCGCGTCCACAAGCAACCCAGACTCAGCCATCGAACACACACACACAGAGACGAGACGAGCGCACCGGAGGGAACAAAACCCTCAAAAACTCCCGTGTGGTGCGGTGGCACCAAACTGACGGCGTCGCACCAGGTTCAGACCTCGCGCGCGCGCCAAACCACACAAGAAACATTACGAGTACGAGTGTACATAAGGTTGGTGTGGTTAGCTCAACTCTTCTCACCACCCCTTTGCTGCCTTTGTAACAATCTCTTGCTCTTCTCTCCTACTTGCTCGGACGATCTCCACTGGAAGGCTTATAGGGATCCATGGCGTCTCCGAGGGAGACGGTGGTGACGCCGGCGATGTCGCTGAGCAAGACGGGGACTGGGCGCCGGAGGCCGAGGTACCGGCTCGAGACGAGGGCTCTGTCTTACGTTCTTCCGGCGCGCGGCGTCGGAGTGTCGTCCTTCTTGCGGGGCGGCAAAGGGGGTGGTGGTGAGCGGCTGCTGCTAAGGAGCGTCACGTGCGAGGCGGCGCCCGGGGAGGTGGTGGCGATCGTGGGGCCGAGCGGGGCGGGCAAGACCACGCTGCTGTCGGTGCTGGCGGGGTCGGCGGACCCGGCCAGGGTGCTCACCGGGGCGGTGCTGGTGAACGGCTGCCCCATGGACGCCGCGCGCTTCCGCCGGGTGTCCGGCCACGTGCCGCAGGACGACGCGCTCTTCCCGATGCTCACCGTCGAGGAGTCGCTGCTGTACAGCGCGCGCCTGCGGCTGCGCGCCGCGCCGGGCGCCGCGGAGGCGCGGGCCAGGGAGCTCATGGCCGAGCTCGGGCTGCAGCACGTCGCGCACTCGAGGGTTGCCAGCGTGTCCGGGGGCGAGCGGAGGAGGGTGTCTATCGGCGTCGACCTCGTGCACGATCCGGCCGTGCTGCTGCTGGACGAGCCCACGTCCGGGCTCGACTCCGGCTCCGCGCTGCACATTGTCAAGATGCTCAGGGACATGGCCACCGCGCACGGCAAGACTGTCGTGCTCACCATCCACCAGCCCGGCTTCCGCATCCTCGAGCTGCTCGACCGCATCGTCCTCCTCGCCGACGGCGCCGTCCGGCACCACGGCTCCCTACCGTTCCTCGAGGCCCGCCTCGCCGCCTCCGGCCACTCCATCCCCGCCCATGTCAACGTCCTCGAGTACGCCATGGAGACCATCGACACCCTCAAGCCGGACGTCGTCCTCGCCACCGCGCTCACATACCAAGATGTCGCCGGGCCGGTGCCCTCGCCCTCGTCCTCTTCCGCGCGCCGCGCCGCGTACGCCAACTCGGCGGCGGCGGAGGTTTGCATCCTGTGGGGGCGCTTCGTGAAGACGGTGCTGCGGACGCCGCAGCTGTTCGCGGCGAGAATGGTGCAGTCGGCGGTGGTTGGCGTGTTCCTCGGCACGATCTTCCTGGGCACCACCGACCTGCAGTCTCGGCTGGGCTTCTTCGCCTTCAACCTCACCTTCGTGCTCTCCTCCACCACCGAGGGCCTCCCGGTGTTCCTCCAGGAGCGCCGTATCCTGGAAAGGGAGACCTCCCGGGGCGCGTACCGCGTGTCCTCGTACGTCGCCTCCAACGCCGCCGTGTTCCTCCCTTTCCTCCTCGCCGCGGCGCTCCTCTACGCGACGCCCGTGTACTGGTTCGTCGGCCTCGCGCGCGAGCCTTTCAGCTTCGCCTACTTCGCCCTCGTCATCTGGCTCGTCATGCTCACCGCCAACTCATTCACCGCCTGCCTCAGCGCGCTGGCGCCCAACTACATCGTCGGCAACTCCCTCATCGCCGGTTTCATCGGCTGCTTCTTCCTCTTCTCCGGCTACTTCGTGGCGAGCAAGGACATCCCGCAGTACTGGGTGTTCATGCACTACATCAGCCTGTTCAAGTACCCCTTCGAGGCCCTCATCGTGAACGAGTACGGCGGCGCGCGCGGAGGGCAGGAGTGCCTCGCCGAGGCCCCCGGCGGTGGCATGTGCGTCCTCGACGGCACCATGCTGCTGCGGCAGCAGGGGATGCGGGAGAGCATGAGGTGGAGCAACCTCGGAGTCATGCTTGGGTTCGTGGTCGGGTACAGGGTGCTCTGCTTCGTGTTCCTGTGGTACAGGTGCCACCGCATGAGGAGGTGAGGAGGCGCGTGCTGAGACGGCAGATCATGCCATTACCATTGCCATTGGCATGCATGCAAATTGTAATTGGTCATCTAAATTTGATCTTTTTTTTTGCTGTGACTTTTCTAAAGATATTTTAATCTTGGATCTGATTAGGTCGATAAGATTATCTGTATTTATATGTTGGGGAAGAGATTGATCAAGCTCTACTGTTCCAGTGGATGTTGTTCTTCTGTATCAACATCAACAATGCAATTTATGGATGATGCGAATAGGTAAATAAATCTGATTCGTAGAAAGAAACTGATCAAGAGATTCTGTCGATTCTTGTTTGGGTTTAAAAAATCGTTACTTTTTGGGTGTGCTCCTTCCCAGCTCCAAGGGAAGGTGTCACATTTTTGTTGGATTTTGCAATTTGTGTAGTCTAAGTCTCTCGTGGGCAAGGGGTAGCTGAGAAAAGCAAGACCATCAGCAGTCGTAAGTGATGAAAAGGTACAGGAAGCACCGCAGCAGGTCGGAAACATGCCTAATCTGTATCTGTCTTTGATGAAAAAACTGGTGTATCAAAGATCCAGGTGTTAATTGATAGGAGTCCTTCTGGTGGTTTTGTTCGCTCAGCGAAGACGACAGATCCACGCAATATTACTGACTCGTCTCTTAATGTTCGTGAGATGCTAAATTTTTCCCTTCGGCTGATGTTGTGTTTGGTACTGGGATGGATTCCGATAACTTGTTTTTTTCCAAACTAGCAGTGTCTGTTGTTATGTTTAGCAACCTGGTCATGGATGCAAAAGAAAATACAGAGCACAAGTAGGCAGATAATTTCATGTTTGTCGGTGTCAAAACTGGCAGACCTTGGATAGGGGGCCGATCTGTGAAATCGGATCGATGGGTAATAAGAGACAATGGGCACGAAGCTTTTACCCAGGTTCGAGCCCTCTTTAAGAAGGTAAAACCCTACGTCAAGGTGTATCAAAGTACATAGTTGATCTACCTCGAGATCGTAAGTTGTGGTCTAAACCTAGGGTTGATGATAATGAATGTATGTCAATTTTACGGACTAAACCCTTCGGCTTATATAGGCACCGGGGGTATCTAGGTTTACACATGGTCTGTTGCCATCCATGGATTACATGCTGAATCTAATGACCTTTCTTGGAGTACACGTTAAGTCTTCGGTGAAGTCCGATGTGCCCACGCCACGGGTTAAGGGCCTCCGGATTCCTCCTTTTTGACAGTCCGTCAGTCCGGCCCACCGACTTGGCCAGCTCGGCCAGGACCCCCTAGTCCAGGACACCGTCAGTAGCCCCTGAACTGGCCTTCGATGCCAAGGATGACAATCTTCTTTGGACGTGTAACTTCGGCTTAGGAGTCTTCGGCTTGACAGGCGAGTTCATGTCCCAGCTTGGAGTATTCAATTTGAATATGTGAGTTCACTTCGACCCTGACCCCACCACTTGCAACCCCGAGTGCTACACTGCCCGGGGAACCGAGCCGTTTTTATGGCCAAACGTCGAAACGTCGCCCCTTCCTTGCTTTATTTAACTGGTACCTAGCCCAAAGCTGCGTCCAAGCGCATCTTGGCCTCTCCCTCTCACTATTCAGCGCCATTTTCTCCCTCAAAGTCCAACTTCGAGAGTTCCATCTATGGATAGCGATGCGGGCTCCTCTAAGCGTCCTCATGGTCCCCTCAAGGGTGACTGGGGAAGTTGCGCCGTCACGCGCCTCCAACTGAGCCGTCTTTCCACCCAAGCTACCTACCAGATCCGGATTTGGCCCCAATTCGCCCGGGCTTAATATCCGTCGACGGGCAAACACACACCGACAACCATCCTATCCCTCACGGGGGCGAGCAGGTATGTTTTGTCCCCTTCTCCGTGGCCTGGGGTTCCCTATCCATCCTTTTCTTCGAGGCTTGCTCGAGTTCTATGGAATCCAACTCCATCACTTGACTCCCAATTCGATATTGCACATCACGGGGTTCGTCGCCCTATGCGAGATGTACCTCGGCTTGAAGCACACTTCGGGCATGGAGGAGATATTTTTGTGTGATGCCCTGTTCCCGAGACGGGAAATTGCTCGAAGTAGGAGCCGTCGAGGTATGCAGAATAGCTGGGACCGGCTACCCCACCGACACCCCTTGAGAAGACGACACATGGGCGTCTGAGTGGTTCTACATGGCAGACGTCCCCCTGCATGACCCATTTTGGACAGGGCTCCCATATTTCCCCTCGAACCCTCCAAAGTAACGCTCCAGCTAGAGACCACGGAGCACTGCTCAGAAGGATGACACCAACGTGTCCTGTCTTGTAGCTAAGGTGAAATACCTGACCAGTACTGGCCTGACTATTATAGATGTGATGGCAACAACCATCATCCAAAGAGTCGAACCTCTTCGACAACGCCAACATCTGCTGTGTATGTATGTACAATGGGACCGACGACGCCACCCGGTCAATTCAGAAAGACTTCAAAAATGAGGCAGCCTTCGGCATGGCCTTAGCCGGCCTACGACCGCCCCTGCCGCTCGCGCGCCTTCTCTAGATCCTCTGTCAGAGGCACCTCATTCTCCTTTACCACCGCTGCCCCCCTGACTCGGCCCTACTGGCACGGGGATTCATAGAGCATGGTGACACAGCAGTCGACAACACCACCCTCATCTTTGCCTTAGATTTTGTAGGGACGGAGGTGACCATCGGGGAGGCGACCATATTGTTGTCCCTCGACTGCAACGGATGTCGTGCAGGGCCCCCGGTGACAATGGAGCGACCCCACTGGATTTTGCACCGTCAGTTAGTAGGCTATCTAAGGGAAAGGTGCAATGGACGTCATCATCAGATTCCATAGTAGATTTTGCACTGTCAGATCCCTCTAGTGGTTCGCTTCCTCATTGGATTTTCGAGGTTATCATCGGGGAGGCCACCATTCTGCACCGTGCCTGGCGCGCCAACTGACGATGCAATGGAGGTCATCTTTGGCGCCGAAGACAACTTCCGTGCGGAAAAGTTATGCTTCAAGGTGGTCCCGTTCAAAGGAGGGTACCATGCCTTGCCGGGACGGCCAACTTTCGTTAATTTCTTGGCAATACCCTGCTACGCATACATGAAGCTCAAAATGCCCGGTCCAAACGACATTATCACCGTCTTCAGCGGCACTAAAAACACTCACGCAACAGAGGCCGCCCACCTGGAACAGGCGGAAGCCGTGCGGAAAAGTTATGCTTCAAGCTCAAGTTTCTCATCATAAGCTTTTATCATAGCTTCTACTATATGTTCGGTAAAAGCTTTATTTTGTTCATAAGCATTGGGTGAGATAATAATGGATTGCAACAAGGAAATACATTCTACTAAAGAGCAATTATCATAAATAAAGTCCTTGTAATCCAAAATAGTGGGCACATCACTAGTTAAAGTTTTGACCTCTCCAATCCCACGTTTTTCAGCTTTAGCATCAAAATCATCACCCTCCAAGCAAACGAGATGCTTCTCAACTAGTGTTGACTCATCTCTAGTCCCTTTACCATTTATATTCAGAGAAGTAATTAAGGATTCAATAGGATAACTACCAATCATTTTAAGATCTTCATCATGATTCCCAATGGGTAAAGATTCCGGTTTAGCGGCAATCCTATTCACTAGAGTGGTTTGCTTATCGGAGATCTTTCCTAGCAACTCTTCAGTTTGAGAAAATTGTGATTGGAGATTAGACACTTCCTTATTAACCTCATCAAGTTGCTTACTAATAGCATCAAGCAAAGTCGAATGTTCCTTAATTTCAGAAGCGAAGGATTTATTATTCTCATATTGTGAAGTCGTGAAAGTTTTCATACAATTCTCTATTTCTGACATTCTTTGGTAGTAGGAGATATTGTGGAATCTTTCTCGAGACATGGTAACCAAACAAGCAAAGCAACAAGCAAGACAAGTAAACTAGCAAGCGAAGAAGTAAACTAGTACCAAGCAAAGATAAATATTTTTGTATTTTTGATTTTTATGAGACAAGCTAAATATAACAGCAAATAAAAAGAAGAACAAGTGAATGAAAATTTGTGTGAAGTTACTTGATAGTTGATGATGATATTCCCCGGCAATGGCGCCAAAAATCTTTCCTGCTACTTGTGATCTGCGTTGGGTTTTCTGTCAAGAGGAACGGGCTATTGCAACACAAAGTGGGTAAGTATTTCCATCGGTTATGAAACCAAGGTTTATCGAACCAATAGGAATATCAATCCTCAACCGTCTTCAGCGGATGCACACAAATGAACAAACAACTTGCACCCAACGCGGGCAAGAGGGTTGTCAATCCCCTTGATCTCGTTATTTGCAAGCAAATGAGTTGTGTAGATAATTGTAAATTGCCAAATAAAATAAAAAGTAAATAAAGGCAGCAAGGTAATATTAGCGTTTGTAAATATATAAGTGAATAGACCTAGGGCCATAGTTTTCCCTAGCGGCATCTCTCATGTAGACAACATACGGTGGGTAACAAATTACTGTTGGGCAACTGATACAAAAGCGGATAGTTATGCGATTTTCACGACAATGATCATGTGTATATAGCCATCACGTACATAAACAAATAGGCCAACTCCTACCCGCACCTATTACTATTACTCCACTCATCGACTGCTATCCAGCATGCATCTAGAGTATTAAGTGAAACAGAGTACTACATGGAGAACGATGACATGATATAGACAAAGTAAACTCAAGCAATATGAATGAACCCCATCGCGTTATCCTTAGTAGCAACAACACAAAGAACACATCTTGTCCCCTACTTTGTCACTGGGATATAGAAACTCGTCAGGTTGAACCTACCACAACGCACCACTCCCACCTATGAAATATCAATCTACTTGGCCAAAGCACATCAATAAATCGGAGAGCATTACGAAGCTATAATGATCATGCAATTAAGAGACATAATATATATCAGAGATATCTCAAATACTTTTCATGAATAATCTGAACATAAACCCACAATTCATCGGATCCCAACAAACACACCACACAATAGGATTACATCAGATAGATCAAAGCGAAGATGCGATGATCATTGTATTGAAGATCAAGAGATAGAGAGATTGCCATCTAGGTACTAGCTATGGACCCGTAGGTCTGTGGTGAACTACTCACACATCATCATGAGGGCAACAAGGTTGATGTAGAGGCCCTTTGTGATCGATCCCCCCTCCGGCACGGTGCCGGAACGGAGCTCCAGATGGCCTCGCGACGGAACAGAGACTTGCGGCGGCAGAAAAATGGTTTCGGGACTGCCTCCAGTTTTTTTAGGGTAGATGAGAATTTATAAGCCAGAGAGGGACGTCGGGAGACACCCGAGGGAGGCACAAGCCATCAGGGCGCTGCCCCCTGGGGCACGCCCTGTTGGCTTGTGCGTCCCTCGTGCGGCCCCCGACCTCCTTCCGAAGCTTCTAGGTCTTCTTTTGGTCCAGAAAATCGTCAAAAAAATTCATGGCAATTGGACTTCGTTTGGTAATGTAAACCTGAAAAGTAAAAAACACGCAGAAAACAGTAACTGGCACTGGGCACTGGGTCAATAGGTTAGTGCTCAAAAATATTATAAATTGGTAAACAAAACCCAAAAAGTATCCTAGAATGATAATATATCAGCATGGAACAATAAAAAATTATAGATACGTTGGAGACGTATCACATGACACACATTATCCAAATTGAGCTTAATCCCTAATTTCACCATTGTCAAGGGATCTAAGTGTCAAGTTTGTGTGCAAGCTAAGCAACCTCGTAAGTCTCATACTGCCGTGGAAACACGAAATTTGGCACCGCTAGAGCTCATACATTCAGATCTTTGTGAAATGAATGGTGTTTTGAAAAAAGGTGGAAACAAATATTTCATGTTGTTAATTGATGACTCCAATAGATAATGTCATGTGTATCTTCTTAAATCAAAAGATGAGGCTTTGAACCTTTTCAAGAGCTATAAAGCTGAAGCGGAAAACCAACTTTATCGAAAGATCAAGAGGCTTAGGTCTAATCATGGAGGAGAGTATTTTTCGAATGAATTTGATTCTTTTTGTGCGGAACATGGTATATTCTATGAGAGGACGCCTCCCTATTCACCTCAGTTAAATGGGGTAGCCGAAAGAAAGAACCGTACTCTAACTGATTTGGTGAACGCCATGTTAGACACATCGGGTCTCTCCAAGGCATGGTGGGGGACGCGATATTGACTGCATGTCATGTTCTAAACCGAGTTCCCATAAAGAACAAAGAGATAACTCCATTCGAGGAATGGGAGAAGAAAAGGTTGAAACTCTCTTACCTACAAACATGGGGTTGCTTGGCGAAAGTCAATGTGCCAATTCCGAAGAAGCGCAAGCTTGGACCAAAAACTGTGGATTGTGTTTTTCTGGGCTATCCTTTTCATAGCATTGGTTATAGATTCTTGATTGTAAAATCTGAGGTATCTGACATGCATGTTGGTACAATCATGGAGTCAAATGATGTGACTTTCTTTGAAGATATCTTTCCCATGAAGGATATGTCTGGCCCATCAAATCAGGATATGCCTAGTACATCGAGTCAGTAATTAGTTACAATTTCCGAACCTACTGTTCCGATAGAACACCTTGAAAACCTTGTGCAGGAAAAGAATGAAACTCCTACAAGGAGCAAGAGACAAAGGACTGCAAAGTACTTTGGTGATGATTTTCTTGTGTATCTCATAGATGACACTCCCAATTCAATTTCAGAGGCCTATGCATCTGAAGATGCTGACTACTCAAAGGAAGTTATCCGCAGTGAGATGGATTCCATCTTGGCAAGTGAAACTTCGGAGATCACTGATCGTCCTTATGGGTGCAAACCTATAGGGTGCAAATGGGTATTCAAGAAGAAGCTTAGGCCTGATGGTATGATTGAGAATTACAAGGCACAGCTTGTGGCCAAGGGTTATACCTAAAAGGATGGTGAAGAATTCTTTGATACGTACTCACATGTGGCTCGACTGGCCACTATTCGAGTACTACTTTCACTAGCTGCCTCACATGATCTTCTCGTTCATCGAATGGATGTTAAGACTGCTTTCCTAAATGGAGAGTTGGAAGAGGAAATTTATATGGAACAACCAGATGGGATTATAGTGGATGGTCAGGAAGGAAAGGTGTGCAAGTTGTTGAAGTATTTGTATGGACTTAAGCAAGCACCTAAGCAGTGGCATGAAAAGTTTGAAAGAACTTTAACAGCTACAGGCTTTTTTGTAAATGAAGCTGATAAGGAGGTTAAGGATTTCCTATCTCATTGTTTCGAGATGAAGGATTTAGGAGTAGCTGATGTTATTCTGAACATCAAGCTGTTGAGAGATGATGATGGTGGGATTACATTGCTTCAATCTCACTACCTGAAAAAGTTCTTGAGTCGCTTTGGTTATAGTGACTGCAAGCCCTCTCCAACACCATATGATGCTAGCGTGTTGCTTCGAAAGAATCGAAGAATTGCTAGAGATCAATTGAAATACTCTCAGATTATTAGCTCGCTTATGTATTTAGCCAGCGCTACGAGATCTGACATCTCTTTTGTTGTTAGCAAACTGAGTCGCTTTTTCTCAAAACCAGGAGATGATCATTGGAAAGCTCTAGAAAGAGTTATGCGCTATTTGAAGGGCACTACGAGTTATGGAATTCACTACAGTGGGTACCCAAAGGTGTTTGAAGGGTATAGTGACTCAAACGGGATCTCTGATGCCGATGAGATAAAGGCCACGAGCGGATATGTGTTCATTCATGGAGGTGGCACTGTTTCTTGGAAATCTTGCAAGCATACCATCTTAACGAGGTCAACAATGGAAGCAGAACTCACAACACTAGATACACCTACGGTTGAAGCAGATTGGCTTTGTCGGCTCTTGAATGACTTACCGGTTGTTGAGAAACCTATACCGGCTACCCTTATGAACTGCGACAATCGAACCGTGATTGCGAAAGTGAGTAGTTCAAACAATAACATGAAGTCATCAAGACATGTTCAGAGAAGGTTAAAGCCTGTCAGAAAAATGAGAAACTCCGGAGTTATTGCATTGGATTATATCCAAACGTCTAAAAATCTGGCAGATCCTTTTACTAAGGGTCTATCACGTAATGTGATAGATAATGCATCAAAGAAGATGGGCATGAGACCCACATTATGAGTTGTTCACAGTGGTAACCTACTCTATGTGATCGGAGATCCCGTGAATTAGATTTGGAAGACAAGTTGTTGGGCAACTGAGAGGAGAGTATCCTTACTATTAATACCACTCCATGAAGATGCAATACTCTCCTAATCTGCATGGCAGGTTGATGTATATCTTAATGTGTTCTAAGTGGCTTATTTAAGCAGAGATATTGTTGTGCCGAACATCTTTTGAAGAACACACCTATATGAGTCTAATTGTTAACGTCGCAATCTATGAGAGTAGGGTTCTCTCTAGTAAACTCATGAAAGTCCTCGGAGTATGACACATAAGGTCCACCCACGGGGAAGTCCCACGATAGCCTAGCTAGTATCGGTCAAGGCTTTGTGTGAAGCTAGATTCACAGAAAATTTGCAGTTCAAGGCATAGTCCACTGTTCAAGTTGCTTACTAGTGTAGCATAGAGTTCTAGGTGGAAGTTCAACTTAACAGTCTCCACTGTAGTACCGGTATATAAACAGTGTTTTGGAACCAAAGGCAAATTTTGTGTGCCTTTGGGATCTGTTGGGGGATTGTTGGAATTTGATCTATATATGGGCCAGCCCAATAGCATTTTTTGAATTCCTAATGAATCCTAGAGGCCCACACAGCCCAATCATGCTAGGCAAGAGGTGGGACAAAATTTTAGTCCCATACTGCTCACTTAGTAGGAGTTGGACCTTCTTATAAGGGAGGATGTTTCCACACATGTATGAGCATGAGAACACGAGAGAGATACATGCGTACTCCTCCTCCGCCGCCCGCCTCACCACGCCACGCCTCGTCACGACGCGTCGCGGATTACGGGAATGAGTCGAGCCATTGTCTAAATTTTTGCCACACATGACTGTTATTTGAAAGGTTGCAAAGGAGCTGAAACGTTTTTGATGTAGTGGGGAGTGAATACGATCGTTGCACCCTTCGGCTGCTGGTTGTTCGCTTCATCTCCCGTCCTTTTGTTTTGTCTTCCGTCGCAGCTGAAAGTGCAATCATGCCCTTATATTATATTTTGATGTTGATGACAATGTACATGTAGAGGACTAATGATGTTTGTCGAGTAAATCTCAGGTATTAGTTCTCAAATCTAAATATACGAGGATCACGAACGCATGGAATGATTATGAGCCAAGAAGGAAGGAACCAAAAGGTTTACGGATCTAGCTTTCTCTTCTTCTTGAGTATAGGGATTCCGCACTATTAAGAGGGGATCGGTTGGGTCAGTAAAAGACATGCTCAAGTCAAAACAAACTCCTTTCCTCGGTCAAAAACTGCACTATGCACAAATCACAAGGTGATGCTTCTCTGTGATGGCCGGATGTCCGGGCCCTGTGCCGAATGTCCGGGAAGTGCCCCGGATATCTAGCATCTCTGCTATCCAGAGAGCATCATTTTTCACCAGATATGCGCCGGATGTCCGGCACACTGCCGGATGTCCGGGCCCCGGATATCCGAGCCTCTTTCCGGATTTCCGACCCACACAATGCCAGAACCGTGGTGGTCTGATAGTGTGGCATGCCGGATGTCCGGGCATAAGCCGGATGTCCGGGTGTTCCCATATGGGCCGGATGTCCGGGTCCCCTGTTTTCCTCTCTGGCTCTGTGTATCATGTGCTCACTTCACAGATGCCGGATGTCTGGCCCTTGGCCTGGATGTCCGGCCTGACTCTGTCACTTACACTATAACGGCCATATTTGCACCCACACTATAAATACCTCTTCACCACTTCGTGGAGAGGTTGACCATTCACTTTGAGCTAACCCTAGAACACACATTTCTCTCTCTCACATCCTCATACACCAAATCCAAGATCCCAAGAGCATTTGAGAGCATTTGTGAGAAGTTCTCCAATCAAGTGATAGATCCACTCCTTTCCCTTCTCTCCACCAAAGGAATGTGTGATTTGATCAAGTCTTGAGCTTTTCCCCATCGTTCTTGTTACTCTTGGAGGTTGGAGACTCCTAGGCGGTAGGAGTTCTTCGGTGAGGAATCGACCATTGTGATTTCCCCCGAAAAGTTTGTGAGGGTTTTGGAGACCACCCCAAGGTCTACCACTAGTGGTTGAGAAATGCCTTCGTGTGTTGTCTCAAGGAGAGAATAGGGTGAGCCTTCGTGGCGTTGGTGTGCCTTCGTGGTAACACCCACCTCTCTAAACAGTGACGTAGCTTCCCTCCAAGGAAGTGAACATCGGCATACATCCTCGTCTCTCGGAGTTGCGGTTATCCCCAACCCTAACTCCCAACTTGTGGTTATTTGTCTTTGTGGTATTACTTGTATTACTTGTGCTTGCTTATTCACTTACTTGTTGTTTTGCTTAGTACACATAGCATAACTATCATCACTGCAATTGTTAGGCCCACTTTCATATTCCGCATTATTGCCTAAAATTGCTAAGTAACAATTAAAATTTGTAACTGTACCTATTCACCCCCCTCTATGTCCATCTCGATCCTTTCAATTGGTATCAGAGCCTCGTGCTCTAATCTTGTGGCTTAACCGCCCTAGACGAGATGGATAATGATGGGAATCCTTTAGTTGCACTCCCGACCGAGAAAGGGACATCCTCTTCGGATGAGCGCAGATCTTTCACCGCTGAGGATCTTGAAAGGGCCCTTGCCAAGCAAAAGGAGGAGCATGATGCTTCTATTGAGGCCTAGGTCAAAATGAGGTTGGATGCATTAGCTGCAAAAACTCCACCACTGGAAAACCCAGGGGGTGTGATAAAGCAACCAAATGCATCTCTTCCAAATTTGGGCCAACAATCTCAAACTGGTGACCACACCGGTGTTCCATGGTTGTATGCAAAATCTAGAGTTGAGAAACCTAGGTATAATGCAGCAGGAAACCCCCTTTTACTTGATAATACTCTCAATTTTTCTTTGTGGAGGGTTGGAATGCAGGATCACCTTAGGTTTGTCAACGATGAAATGCTGTAGGTCATGGAGAAAGGTTACAACCCTGTGAATCCCAAGGATCTCACACCAGGTGAAGAATATGACAAACACCTCAATGACACCGCAATCATGCTCTTAAGATAGGACATGTCTGACAAGCATAAGAGGCCCTACATTCACCTCACAAATGCAAAAGACCTATGGGATAGCCTCGTGATGACCAAGACTGGAACCTCCTTCCTCCGTCTTGCACAATATGAGATTGCCAAAGGGGCATTGCAATATTTTTGCATGGAGAAAGGTGAAGACCCCAAGCAACTTCATGAGCGATTGATTGCACTTGCCGCTGATATTGAATCATATGATTGTGACAAGAGCCAAGATGGATTCAACTTGACTAAGCGTTTTCTTATGGACAAACTACTAAATGCCTTGCTCCATATCATCATCAAATGGTGTGGGACATAAGAAGAGAACATGGATTCAAGGACATGTCTCCCGATGATGTCATTTCAACCTTCCAATTATTTGAAGAATCAGAGGCAAATGCTACAATACACCTTGCCATGCATGGCTCCTCATCACCCAAGACAAACCTTGCCTTGAAGGCCAAGCACGTAATGGATGATGATGTAAGTGAAGAAGAAGAAGAAGAAGATGTTGAAGAAGAAGGCTATGAAGTTGACTCGGATGAGGGGCCCTCATATGAAGACATGGCCTTTTTTGTGAAGAAGTTAAGTGCGGGAAAATTCAAGGGAAGATTCCAAAAGAAGAAAGTTAGGACTTGCTACAATTGTGAAGAAACCAACCACTTCTCAAATGAGTGTCCCTATGAAAAGAGAGAAGATAAGCCAAGATTTCCGAAGACATTTGTGAAGAAGAAGTTGCCCAACCCATTGAACTCCAAGTTCAAGAAGAAAGAGGGGAAGGCTATGGTTGCCCAAGACGAGTACGACCCCGATGATGTCAGAGGTGTTGCAGGTGTAGCCCAAGACACTCAAACCACATTGAGACTTGTAAACAAGACTGGTGATGTTGTCACATACAACTATATGAAAGACTACGAAGCCAACGCACACAAATGTCTCATGGCAAAGGCCACGATAGATAATGATGAGGGCCAAGCTTCTCCGGACAAGGTGAAGGTAACTCCACGTCCAAACCCTCCTCTATTTATTCCTACCACACCTAGTGATGAATATCTTGATGCTGAGGATCATGATCATGATTATGAAATAAGTGATGCTATGTTTGCTAAAATGGAGAAAGTCATGTGCTCTCTCAAAGGAAAGAAGCTCATTATGTTTCGTATGCTCATGGAGATGGTGAGTAAGCACACCATCTCCATCAAGGAACTCGAAACCCTCGTCACCGAGGAAAAGGATAAATGTGAAGTCCTTGAGCAGAAAGTCCTATATGAGGAAGCACGTAATGATGAATTATGCTTAAAAATAGGTGCAAACATTGATAGACACGCTAAAGATTGTGAGCTCCTGCATTTGTCTCTCAAGACAAAGGAAGAAGAGCTAAATCTCATCACCAAGAAGTTTGACGAACTCAAGATCACTTATCTTAACACACTTGGGAAAGCCTATTCCTCTCCTATTATAAATGTTGATGCTTATGCTACTAACCCCAATGGTGACCTAGCTAGCTTACTTGAGGAGAATCGGGTGTTAAAGGCACAAATTGAAAAAGGGCTCATGTCATGTGCTCAAGGACAAAAGAACCTCAATGAAGTGTTGAGTCAACACAAGGAGGTTGTGGCCAAGGAAGGACTTGGATTTGATCCAAGCACAAGCAAGAGTAAGGTAGTGACACATAAGTCTATGACTCCCCTCAAGGAGACATTTGTGCGAGAAGGGCACAAGGAGAAAGGAAAGAGTAAGGTTGACAAGGCTGTGAGTAGGAAGGCCACTAGGGGCAAGCCTACTTCCAACAAGCCAAAAGAATTTCTGCCTCCATCATATGTGCTTCATAAGCGAAAAGATGGAGATGTCTATGCTCAGTTTGTTGGTCCTAGAAATGCTTGTCGGTTTTATGCAATTTGGGTTCCTAAGACCCTTGTCACTAACTTGAGAGGTCCCATTGTAAAATGGGTGCCTCTAACGAAGACTTGAATTGTGTGTAGGTTGGTGTCTCTGGTAGAGTCAAATGGGTGATTGATAGCGGTTGCTCAAATCATATGACCGGAGATGGAACACTGCTCATGGACTTCATGGAAGCTATTCAACCATTTATGGGCATTGTCTTTGGTGGAGGGTCTAAAGGACAGGTACTTGGTTTGGGCAAGGTGGCTATCACTAATGACATGTCACTAACAAATGTCATGCTTGTCCAATCCCTAAAATACCACTTGCTTTCTGTTCGTCAATTGGCTTCTGTTGGTTATGATACACTATTTGGACTAACGGATGTGAAAGTCTTTAAGAGAGATACTCTTGAAGTTGCCTTTGTGGGGGAGTTGGATGGCAACCTTTACACGGTTGATTTCTCGAAAGAGAGCACATTCCATGCAACTTGCCTCATGGCCAAGGCCGACAAGGGATGGCTATGGCATCGCCGGCTAGCCCATGTCGGCATGAGAAATATTCAAGATCTCTTAAAGGGTGAACACATCCTTGGACTAACCAATGTATCTTTTGAGAAAGACCGTGTGTGTAGTGCATGCATAGAAGGGAAGCAACATCAATCAAAGCATCCCCCCAAGAACATAGTATCAACTTCAAGACCTTTGGAGCTCCTTCATGTGGATCTCTTTGGGACTCCTTCATGGGACAGTCTTGGTGGGAAGAAGTATGGCTTCGTTATTGCTGATGATTACTCAAGATACACATGGGTGTTCTTTCTCAAGTCCAAGGACGAGACAAAAATCACCTTCATTGATTTTGCCAAGCAAGCTCAACGCAAGTTTGACAAAGAAATCTTGGCAATAAGAAGTGATAAGGGCTCCGACTTCAAGAACTACACCTTGGAAGAGTTTCTTAGCGATGAAGGAATTGAGCATCAATACTCCGCACCATATACCCCACAACAAAATGGGGTAGCCGAGAGGAAGAACCGGACACTTGTGGAAATGGCAAGGTCCATGTTGGATGAGTACAAATCACCTCATAGCTTTTGGGCAGATGCTGTCAACACAGCACGTCATGCATCAAATCGTCTATTCCTTCGCAAGATCTTGGAGAAGACCCCATATGAACTCATAACCGGAAACAAACCAAATGTCAAATATTTCCGGGTCTTTGGTTGCAAATGCTTCATTCTCAACAAGAGAGAACGCTTAGGAAAATTTCAATCTAAAACAACCGAAGGAATATTTGTTGGTTATGGATCAAACTCCCATGCCTATAGGGTCTACAACAAATCCACCGGATGTGTTGTAGAAATTTGTGACGTGGTGTTTGATGAATTTAATGGCTCCCATGGGGAGCAAGTTGATCTAAGTGATGTAGGTGATGAAGATCCTTCTCAAGATATTTTGACCATGGGTGTAGGTGCTCTCCTTCCAATGGAACATGTTCCTTGTGAAGGTGCAAATGAGGACACAAGCACCACTCATGCTCAAACTACTACTACACCAACATCACAACAAGAACCCGTTCCTCAAGAGGAGTTCATAATCCAAGAACAAGAACTAGGTCCTACACGGAACCTACAACACCATCAAGCACAAGAACAAGAACAAGTTCATCACCCAGAACAAGAGCAAGAACATGCACATGTCGATGATGACGAATCTTCTAGTGATGGTGAATCTCAACAAATGATGCATGAAGAACAAGATCTTCCATAACCCCCTATAGATTCACATGTTGAAGATGTTGATGATGGAGATGAAATTGAACCTCGTGAAACCCTAACCTCTATCATGCCTCGTGTGGCCCGTCGTGTTGATGTCAAGCAAATTCACACCGGCATATCGGAAGGTAGAGTCACTCGTAAACAATTAACCAACTTTTGTGCTCACTTTTCGTTTGTCTCTAGTGTTGTGCCACACAAGGTACAAGATGCCTTGATGGACAACGACTGGCTTGTTGCAATGCAAGAAGAGCTGAACAGCTTCGAGCGCAACAAAGTATGGTCTTTAGTCAAAAGGCCAACTAAGGAACACAATGTTATTGGAACAAAATGGATTATCAAGAACAAGCAAGATGAGCATGGTATAATCATCAGAAACAAGGCAAGGTTAGTGGCACAAGGGTACTCACAAGTTGAAGGTTTGGACTTTGATGAGACCTTTGCTCCCGTTGCCCGTCTTGAATCAATTCGTATCTTACTTGCTTATGCTGCTTTCAATGGTTTTACTTTACATCAAATGGATGTGAAAAGTGCATTTCTTAATGGTCCTCTACAAGAAGAGGTTTATGTATCACAACCACCCGGTTTCGTTGACCCCGATCACAAAGACTATGTGTACAAACTTCACAAGGCTTTGTATGGCCTCAAACAAGCACCTCGTGCTTGGTATGATCATCTTAAGAAGTTTTTACTCGATGATGGTTTTGTGAGAGGGGTGATTGACCCTACTCTTTTTACAAAAAGGGAAAAGGGTGATTTGATCTTATGCCAAATTTACGTAGATGATATCATTTTTGGTTCTCCTAACATTCATTTATGCAAGAAGTTTGCGGAATCCATGACCAAGACCTTTGAGATGTCACTCAATGCGGACTTGAAGTTCTTTCTCGGTTTTCAAATTCAACAATTTCAAGAAGGAATTTTCTTATCCCAAACCAAGTATCTCAAGGACATTCTTGCGAAGTTTGGAATGACAGATGCCAACCCAGTCAAGACACCCATGGCAACCAAATTTTTTCTTGACGAAGACACAAACGGTATCCCGTTTGACCCATCTCTTTACCGCTCTATGATTGGTTCATTGCTTTACCTTTGTGCATCTAGACCAGACATCATGTTAAGTGTAGGCATTTGTGCAAGATTTCAAGCTACCCCTAGGGAAAGTCATCATAAGGCGGTTAAGCATATTCTTAGATACCTTGTTCACACCCCAAAGTTGGGCCTATGGTACCCCAAGGATGCCAAGTTTGATCTCATTGGGTACACGGATGCGGATTGGGCTGGAGACAAGGTGGGAAGAAAATCCACCTCCGAGGCATGCCAATTTCTTGGACGCTCCTTGGTAAGTTGGTCCTCGAAGAAGCAAAATTGTGTCTCTCTATCCACCGCTGAAGCCGAATACATTGCAACTGCAAGTTGTGCAACACAATTGCTATGGATGAGACAAACTTTGAAGGACTATGGTATAACTTACAGACATGTGACTCTATGATGCGACAATGAAAGTGCCATCAAGCTTGCTAAAAACCCTGTTGATCACCCTCGCACCAAGCACATTGACATTCGGTATCACTTCTTACGAGACCATGCGCAAAAGGGTGACATTGATCTTGCTCATGTTGGCACGGACATGCAACTTGCTGACATCTTCACCAAACCACTGGATGAAGCTAGGTTCTGTCAACTTAGGCGTGAACTTGGTATCTTGGAGCTTGATAACGTTATGTGAAATTTCTGCACACCTGCATACATTTACTTCATGTCTTGTCTAGGTGTAGGCATGTATTTAGGGGGAGACATTCAACTCATGAGTACTCTCACCCTATATGATGCATAAATAAACCAAACACTCTCAAAGTTACTTTTCTCATTTTATGTGACTTGGAACTTTAAATGATGGAGTAGTGTTCTTGGGCCCAAGGTTCAAATCTTCGCGGTGCCAATTCACTTATGCTCACACATGGTAACATTGATCATTATCATCTTGCGGAGTAGAGATTGTCCTCATTATTTTAAGTCATGTGCATTCTTATATATATGTGTGTTACAATTTCATCTATATCTCACGTATAAACCTCCTTGGCGGAATCTTCATCATATAGGCCTCCCTCTATGTATTATTTTTGTATCTTGGCAGAATCTTAAGACCTGGGCCTCCCTATATAATTTTTAGTTCTGAAATATAACCACAGGCGCCGGACATCCGGCCCCATCGTCGGATTTCCAGGATGCTCGGTATCCAGAGTGTCAAAAATGACAACCACAGGCGCCGGACATCCGGCGTAGGCGCCGGGCATCCGGCGGGTCTCGGTTCCTGCCCAGTCTTAGGCCCCGGATATCTGGCTAGTTTCTGCCAGATATCCGACCCCCCTGCTCACCAGAATGCCTCGAATCGGCGGGCCTCGACCCTGGATGTCCGGGACCTGTCCTGGATGTCCGGCCCGTCGAGTCCATATAAAGCCCGAATCATGTGGGGGTCGGGGCAGTTCTTCCCCAAATCCCCCACTCGGCCCTCCCCACACCGCTCCGCCGGATCTGTCCCGGAGGACTTCTGGTGCTTCCTCTTCCTCTGAGAGGGACCCTTTTGGCCGCCTTGCTTCCTTCATGGGAAAAGCCCAGTCTGCTATCATGAAGGCTATCACTTTCAACTGTTAACAGAATCATGATGTCTAGCAGAGCCTCATCCTCTCCAAGAATCGGCTCAAGCAGCGTCTCCGTGCTCGTGGCAGTCCGGTGAGCGATGATGATGATCCTCTCCTGCCTGCTCCATCTTCCTCTGCCTTTGGGTTTCCGACCCGTGCCGAGTACGCCGAGTTCTTCGATGGGGTCGTTGATGATGATGACATCCGCCAGGAGTGATTTCTCTCTATGTACTGATGCCTTCGCCCCTTTTTGTGTGTTTCTGACAAAGGGGGAGAAGTAGTATTTCTATGCAGTATTTCTATGGTATGCTATCATGTGAACCCTATATTTGTGTTAAGATTATCAAGTTGTAAGACTTTAATTGTGAGATTATGGTATTGATGTATTCCAAGTACTATCTTATATGCTATCATTTCTCTCTATCATTTGAGCTTGTGTTCATGGGTTGTCCACGGTTTGCATATGTTTCAAACGCTCCGCCATGAGCAAACATAACACATGTGCATTGAATTATTGTTATCTCAAAGTTGCACACATTAAGGGGGAGCTCAATCAAAATTATCATATGACTTGTGCTTTTATGAAATACATTGCCATATCTTTTATACTACATGTATGATTGTCATCAACAAACAAAAAGGGGGAGATTGAAAGTGCAATCATGCCCTTATATTATATTTTGATGTTGATGACAATGTACATGTAGAGGACTAATGACGTTTGTCAAGTAAATCTTAGGTATTAGTTCTCAAATCTAAATATGCGAGGATCGCGGACACATGGAATGATTATGAGCCAAGAAGGAAGGAACCAAAAGGTTTACGGATCTAGCTTTCGCTTCTTCTTGAGTATAGGGATCCTACACTATTAAGAGGGGATCGGTTGGGTCAGTAAAAGACATGCTCAAGTCAAAACAAACTCCTTTCCTCGGTCAAAAACTGCACTATGCACAAATCACAAGGTGATGCTTCTCTGTGATGGCTGGATGTCTGGGAGTTCACTCTGTCGCCGGATGTCCGGGAAGTGCCCCGGATATCTGGCATCTCTGCTATCCAGAGAGCATCATTTTACACTAGATATGCGCCGGATGTCCGGCACACTGCCGGATGTCCGGGCCCCGGATATCCGAGCCTCTTTCCGGATTTCCGACCCACACAATGCCAGAACCATGGTGGTCTGATAGTGTGGCATGCCGGATGTTCGGGCATAAGCCGGATGTCCGGGTGTTCCCATATGGGCCGGATGTCCGGGGCATCCCCGGATGTCCGGCTCCCCTGTTTTCCTCTCTGGCTCTGTGTATCGTGTGCTCACTTCACAGATGCCGGATGACCGGCCCTTGGCCCGGATGTCCGGCCTGACTGTGTCACTTACACTATAACGGCCATATTTGCACCCACACTATTAATACCTCTTCACCACTGTGCCTTCGTGGTAACACCCACCTCTCTAAATGGTGACGTAGCTTCCCTCCAAGGAAGTGAACATCGGCATACATCCTCGTCTCTCGGAGTTGTGGTTATCCCTAACCCTAACTCCCTACTTGTGGTTATTTGTCTTTGTGGTATTACTTGTATTACTTGTGCTTGCTTATTCACTTACTTGTTGTTTTGCTTAGTATACATAGCATAACTATCATCACTGCAATTGTTAGGCCCACTTTCATATTCCACATTATTGCCTAAAATTGCTAAGTAACAATTAAAATTTGTAACTGTACCTATTCACCCCCCCTCTAGGTCCATCTCGATCCTTTCAACAGCCTATTCGCCTCCTTCTCCTGTGACTATAAAAGAGAGGTCGCTCCTGTCCAGAGATACACACACCACATCTAGACCTTCCTCATGCCATCCGGTTCCAAAGCTCTGAGCTACTGCTAGGTTCTTCCCCATCCCGGCTTGCGGCGTGCACCACAGTTCGGGACAGTAGGTCTTCGAAACCCCACCTCTTTGAATCCTGTATGGGAGAAGGGTGGTAAGGTTTTTGGGAGCGCTCTGCGCGACTACTGACCTCTTCATCACGAACGCCAACGACTATTTCCGCAACGACAACTTCTTCCCCGACGTCGACAACCTCTTCGACGACATGGGCAACAACAACGTCAATGCCAACGCCAACGCTAACGCTACTGCCACTGCTCAGTATGTGTTCGTGTCTTTTCTGTTTGAGGTCCTACTAGAGTTCCTTGGTCTAGTATCTGTTCTAGATTTATTCCGTTCTAGCGCACATGTTCACATGATGTTTGTCCGATCTCCTATAGTTTGCCTACCTAGTCTTGACTCTGTTATTGCGACCTACTTTCCTCGAGTTTGCATGACTAGTCTTGTCTTTGTTACAATGGTCCTGTTTTATCTATTGTTTACATCTTTTAAATCATTCGGTAAATTGCTTATATTTCCAACAGAATCTCATAAATAAAATCTCGTGGTAAAAACCTATGCTCTGTACTACCCCCCTATATCAATACAATCAAAAGCAGGACGTATGGTATTGTCTCTTTGAGAGAGTCCGAACCTACGTAAAATCTCTGTGTCCATGTTACCATCGTTGCAAGACGCCTAGATAAGGACCCCTACATCGAGATATGTCGGATTTAGCACCGACACTGGTGGTTCAGTTGCGGCTAGAACTTGGAAAGCTTTGTTGTGTTCGGACATTTCGGCAAAAGTGATTTTTTTGCATGGAAAACTTTACTTGGTACTCTTCCAAGTTATGGTGTACTTGGTGCTCTTCATAATGCTGAGTCGATGCTCTAGATGCACATTGGATTTTGAAGATATCAAGCACACCTTATTTGGCTGCATGTTTGCAAATGAAATATTGAGTACGTTGGGACAACTCGAGATGGTTGTAACAATTATGCTTGTTGATAATTTGGGAGGATCGATTCGGGAGGAGCTGCTACATGGTAGGTAGGGATCTAGTAGCACCAATATCCGGTCTGAATAACATAAAAAGAGCTTATTCTGACACCGGCTTGGTACATCCAATTAATCACTATTAATATGGTGGCGTAGATAGCAACATGTATTTGGAGAAGAATCAAGTCCAACAAATATTGTAGCAATGTCCATCCAAGTAATCACTATTAATAAAATAAGAGCACGGAGGAAAATTGTAGAGAAGAAGAAAAGTGTTTGGATGAAACCGAGAGTGTTTGCCTTCATCAACATAGATGTAGCTTTGGATGTAGAATCTTCTATTGGAGGTATTGGAGCGGTGGACAGGGATGATATGGGGTGGTTTCTAGCGGCTTGCAATGAAAAAGTATCTTATGTTGTTGATGTGGCTACAACAAAAGTGCTAGCTATTCGATGTGGAATCGCTTTGGCAAATGAGATTAGCTATAACAGAATTATTATTCAGTCTGATTGTCTTGAGGCGGCCATTGTAACTATGAATGGAAGAGGATTCTGGTCGATGTCAACTGCTCCGTTCTATGAGGATATTTGTATTCGGGCTACTATATTTAGTAGAGTTAGATTTTCTTGCTGTAATAGGGATGCAAATTGTGTTGCTCATAGCCTAGCTAGGGAGGCTCGTCACAATCATAATGTTTGAGTTGATGAACCTCCTAGTTTTATCATTTCTGCAATAAAGTGAGCCATGCTGACATTCTCTCTCAAAAAAATCACGGTGTTGCCTATAAGCACTTGTCAAACAGGTCATGGTATTCTCAATGCTTCAAAAATATTTCGGTGTGTCAAAGTTGCGGTATCTTGTACCTACAGGCTAAAATACTGTAATTTTTCAATGCTTTGGTTTTCACAATATTTTGCTACCAAACATAGCCGGTTTCGATTAACTCACAAGCACTTATCCAAAGTAGAAGGTACTACTCAAAAGAATGGTGACGTCTCAACATGTCGGCTCTGATATGCCCCACTTAACTTGCATCCCTGACTAGTGCCTGAGTCCAATTCAAGCAGCACACTCAGTGTGCGAGTGCCAGTCGCTTTTGACGCAAAGGAGGCGAACGGTGAGTTAAACGGGGTCGGCAGATGATCCGGAGACAGGAGTGACACAGTTCCGAACCCATTTCGCCTAGCGCCAGTTACATGCATGCTCAAAGGCGGCCGCGCCCTTTCGTGCTCGTATAGCTAGTGTTGGGTGCCTCCATCACTGGATATTACGATACGAGGGAGATATTTTTGCCGGCAGCGCGAGCGCGTCGTGGTCGATCCGCGCGACCCGCGCAGAGAACGAGTCATCGGCGCTCTTGGCTACCTTTGCGGCGGTGTCCGCCACTACGACGCAGCGTGCTTCGGCGCTTCGCACAGGCGGCCGGCCGGCATGTGCATGCATGCATACGGCGCGCACCGTAAGCTGGAGAAGCGTCGGCGTCGGCACGCAGGGTGTGGATTGACGGTGATATGTAGGGGGGGTTGCATATCGGACGTCCGAGCTATGCGATTGGCCTCCGTTCATTAGCGCATCCAATGGGTGCTCTCAGATGTGGTGCGTTCATGAGATCCCGGTGAGCAATGATGCGAGGACGATGGAAAAGCACGCATGCCCCAATCCATCATGATCTACTCGGCGTCGGCGATCCCATTAGCCAGCTCCTTTTCTTTACCGTGTACTCCTATATCCGATTCCCACCCAACTGTGTATGGGTGCCTCCGATCGAGCCTAGCTAGTACGTACGTACACCATTATGAATACTACGTTACATGGTATGCTGGTCAAAAGGTGTGACAACGAAATGGAGATTATGCTGTGGGCGCACTCACAAAAAGGACCGACGAGACATGCAGCGCTTTAGCTGCGAAATCGGTGGAGTGCAAGGAGACCAGCAATTAGGTTCATCGGTTTTTCTCTCTTCAATTCAAAAACGAACTTCACCTTTGAACTGCTAAAACATCTTATAACTAGTTTGAGTCCACCGCTATTTACTAAGATCATCTACAATCACAAAGGGCAAATTTGACCCTTCAAACGTATGCGGACGGTTTCAGTCAGCATTGACCCGTGTATATTTTGAGCTCCTATTTGTCCATGCACACAACTATTATGTCTCTTATTTTTCTCCTTACACATCTGGTCACATGAATATAATTGGTGGGAAAGAAGAGAGAAAAAAGAAAGAAAGTAATAAAAAAAGAGTTCGGAACTGGCGCTATGCGAAAAAAGAGTTCAGATCACATGCATATAATTGGTGTGTGTCGTGGGGGGAGGGGGGTTGATGATCTTTTTTCTTCTCTCTTCTGTCTGGGCAGTGGCCGGCTTGTCCACCCGGACGTTTGTTGGGAGATTTTGAGGGGACTCGTTGTAGATGATCAAGGGCAACTTCAATGTCGTGCATAAAAAATCTCTAAATGTCTGGATTATGCAGTTTGAACATTTTTACCATTCAACGTCATGTATCAAACATCCACGATGTGGTCCGGGTGTCTCAAATTCAGCAAACTAGAAACAAACTTCGTTCTTTTGGAGGGGTTTCGAAAACAAACTCAGGCCAACTCCAACGCACGATCGCATCCATATGTCCGTTTTGTCTGGATTTCGTCCGTTTGGGTAGGGCAATGCGGCGGGGGCCGACCTCTTTTGGGGGTGTGTTGGCCGTGCGCCTAACGCGCGGGCGCATCCTGGCCGAATCTTGTCCGGCCTGCATACAAACGTAGAGATCCACACCAACGGCCATGCCAGCAGCCCTAGTTCATGCCAGCAACACAGCCAGTGGCCGGGAAACAAATGCCGACAACAGAGCCAGCGGCCGGCAGACAATGTGGAGGCCGAACGGGTGACAAGCCGGTGCTTGCCGCGGCCATTGCAGCAGCGGTGAGAATGGGCTGCGGCGTCTGTCGGCACAACCCTAGCATCATGAGGGCGGTGGCCGTATCTGCCTGCGCGGCCTTGGCGACGATCTCCTCGTTCTTGTCGACGTCGGCCTTGTACTGAATGGACGCGGACTCGTTCTTCTTCTTTTCTACGTACCGTCGTCCTCTCCGCTTGGCTGATTCACGGTCCAGCTGCTCCCGCTCCTCCAGCGTGAGATCCGACAGTGGCTTCTTCGGGCCCTTCTTCTTGGCCGCGGGCCGTGTCGTGGGGGTACGAATGAGGGGACGAAGCCTAGCTACGGCACATGTGTAACACTCGGATTTTACGAGTTCAGGCCCCTCTCGCAGGAGGTAAAGACCCTACGTCTCGTGCCGGAGGCTTGTGTTTTCTCAGGGGGTGTGTGATTACAATGGAGTGGTGAACCCTTGTCCCGGAGCTCGGGGTGGCTTATATAGAGTGCGTCAAGATCGACCGAGCGCCATTACAAGGGCATTAAATGGGAGTAACTATAGGCATTATTGGAAACTGCTGTCTTAACTAAGGGTGTTACAGGTATTCATCTTGACGGCACTTCATGTAAGGCTTTAAGTCCCTCGAACGTTGTAGCTCCCACATCGTCCATACGTCCTCTGTCCGAGTGCTGGTGCTTGGCCGACTGGCGGGGTGACGTCCGAGTGACTTGGTGGATCCGAATGGATCCTGAGTATGCATCTGAGTGCATCTATAGTCCAGAGACTTTAATGACAATGTGGGACCCTAGGTGGGCCCTAGATGTCCGATCCGTGACCCTACCTCTAGTAGGTGACCTCATCATTAGCCCCCGAATCGGGTGAGGTTTGATAGGGCGAGTGAACGACACTCCGAAGCGTCGCCGGCGCCTCGTGGGCGCCTAGAAAGTGGTTAAGAGCGATTCCCACTCGGTCCAAGATTAAACCACAACAGATTCATGATTTAAGAATTTAGACTAATCGGAACAGTTTGACTGTTGGGCGCAGTCGGATGGTATTGGATTATCTCTCAGGAGAAACAACCCAACGGCCCGTGCGCAGGTTTGTCGGTGACGAGGTCACCTACCCTAGGTAGGGTCATGGACCTCTCATCTAGGACACACCTGGGGTCCTACAAGTTCACGGAAGTCCCTGGACTACCTTTACACTCGGACGAAGGTACAAGATGCACTCGATCCTTAGAAGTCACTCGGACGCTGTCAACCACTCGGCCTAGCTTCAGCACCTGGACGTCAAGAAACGGAGGCGACGTGGGAGCTACAACGTTCGAGGGACTTAATTAGCATTGAATATTGTGGACGTTGCGTTACCTGTAACGCTCGTAGTTAACATGGCAATTTCTAGTAACTTCGGCAGTTACTAGCATTAATGACCCTCGTAATGGCACTCAGCTGGTGGTGGCACACTCTATATAAGCCACCCCCCGATGCGAGAAGAGGGGTTACGAACTCTCTGTAATCAGAACACATACAAAGCAACACTTAGCCCCAGGGCTCGAGACGTAGGACTTTTACCACTTCCGAGTGGGGTCCGAACTCGTAAATTCCGAGTGTTACACTTGCTCCGTAGCTAGGCTTCGCCCTACTCATACGTACCCCCCGTACTACTGTCAGGATTACTCCCACGACAGTTGGCGCCCACCGTGGGGCAGCAATTCTAACAAACTCCGATGCAAGTGGAGATTCCTTTCTTTTTCTAGCCATCATGCTGGCATTCGGTGGTGAGATCCTCTTCGGCAGCCTCCGCTTCATCGCCGACGGTTCGGCCTGGCTGCACGACGCGCCGCTAGACCCGAATGCATTCCCTGCCCGCGGGGCTGTGCATTTCAGCGCGGCAGCGCACGGGGTTCTCCTGCGATAGTCGTCTGAGCCGTACGGCTCAGGGTTGACTCGTTCGACCTCCAGCCGCCGCAAGCGTTCCGGATGCTCACGGTTGCAGTGGTGGCTCAAGCATGTCGTGGCGCGGCAACCTACCTTCGAGCAGGTCGCAGTGCTCGACTCCGGTGAGCCTACCCTTAGCTTGTCTCCCACGTCGGGTGACGAGCTGTCTGATGAGTCCAAGTGTGAAAGCAGCGGAAACGCTGCTGAGATACTGATGGCGCACTCCACCGATCATGGCGCCCCTGGGTATTCCATGGGTGGTTCTCGTGACCGAGGCGGAGGTCGTCTCGGCGACAGTCCTTCCGATGGTTATTTTCCCCAGCCTCTCTCTCGGGAGCAGCGGGAAGAGAGGAGAAGGAGGGACGACGTAGTCCTTCTTATCCTTATCACGGGAACGTCCCCGGAGGAGGTAGCCTGGGAGGCCACGCGTCAGGCCACCTTGGCCGAACGCGAGCGTTTAGAGAGGCTCCAGCGAGCGCTCGATGAACGCGCAGCAAAGGAGCAACCAAGCTCCAGTTACGCCAGACGGCGGTTGATTCCGAGTGACAGACCGCCCAAGATCCAAGTGATGCACACACCTATAGAGAACCTAGCCGCGACCACTCGGATAGCTGAATCCATTCAGCCGTCTGGCTCGACAGTTGGGAAGGCATGCGGCAGATCCAGACTCTGCTGAAAACGGCGATGAGACAGAATTCGGAAGTGTCTCAGTCGAACCAACGGATATACAGCAAGTCCCTTCGGGCTGACACTGTTCAGTCCGCGCATAGTCCGCATGCTTATGGGAAGCACCGATACTCTCCTCCTCCTCCGAAAGACCAGCATGGAGGGCGTTGGCGCGACGACCGAGATATCAGTCAGACGCCCCCTCCGAGGGGTGATTCATACGGCAAAGGACCTTATGATGACGGTCGACCTCACAGAGAAGACTGCAATCGGACTCCTCCCTGCCCCAGAGGCTACGAGGAAGCAGGCCGACGCCCTCCATTGCTCAATGATAGTGATACATCTCCAACGTATCTATAATTTTTTATTGTTCTATGCTATTATATTATTGGTTTTGGATGTTTTATATGCATTAATATGCTATTTTATACTATTTTTTCGGGACTAACCTATTAACCTAGAGCCCAGTGTTAGTTTCTGTTTTTTCCTTGTTTTTGAGTTTTACAGAAAAGGAATATCAAACGGAGTCCAAACGGAATAAAAATTTACGGTGATTTTTTATGGACCAGAAAAGACCCACGGGGCATCGGAGTTGGGCCAGAAGAGCCACGAGGCAGCCACAAGCCTAGGGGGCGCCCCCCCTAGGGCGCCCCCCCTGGCTTGTCGTCGCCTCGTGGCCCCCCTTGACTTGTTTCCGACGCCCAAATTTCTTATAAATACAGAAACCTCCAGAAAGAAACCTAGATCGGGAGTTCCGCCACCGCAACCCTCTGTAGCCACGAAAAACCAATCGGGAGCCCGTTCCGGCACCCTGCCGGAGGGGGAAACCATCACCAGAGGCCATCTTCATCATCCCGGCGGTCTCCATGACGAGGAGGGAGTAGTTCACCCTCGGGGCTGAGGGTATGTACCAGTAGCTATGTGTTTGATCTCTCTCTCTCGTGTTCTTGAGATGACACGATCTTGATGTACCGCGAGCTTTATTAATATAGATTAATCATATGGAGTTTTCCCCTCTCTATCTTCTTGTGATGAATTGAGTTTTCCCTTTGAAGTTTTCTTATCGGATTGAGTCTTTAAAGTATTTGAGAACACTTGATGTATGTCTTGCGATGGGATATCCGTGGTGACAATGGTATGTTCTATTGATCCACTTGATGTATGTTTTGGTGATCAACTTGCGGGTTCCGTGACCTTGGGAATCTATGCATAGGGGTTGGCACATATTTTCGTCTTGACTCTCCGGTAGAAACTTTGGGGCACTCTTTGAAGTTCTTTGTGTTAGATTGAACATGATGAATTTGAAACTGTGTGATGCATATTGTATAATCAAACCCATGGGTACTCGTGGTGACATTGGAGTGCCTAGGTGACATTAGGGTTTTGGTTGATGTGTATCTTAAGGTGTTATTTTAGTACGAACTCTAGGGCTGTTCGTGACACTTATAGGGATAGCTCATACGATTGATCGGAAAAGATAACTTTGAGGTGGTTTCGTACCCTACAATAATTTCTTCGTTTGTTCTCCGCTATTTGTGACTTTGGAGTGAACTCTTTGTCGCACGTGAGAGATTTACATATGATTCAACTATGTCAGTATTGTTGAGAGAACTTGCACTAGTGAAAGTATGAACCCTAGGCCTTGTTTTCAAGCATTGCAATACCATTTTTGCTCACTTTTGTTACTTGCTACCTTGCTGTTTTTATATTTTCAGATTACAAAAACTTATATCTACCATCCATATTGCACTTGTATCACCATCTCTTCGCTGAACTAGTGCACCTATACAATTTGCCATTGTATTGGGTGTGTTGGGGACACAAGAGATTTCTTGTATTTGATTGAAGCGTTGTTTGAGAGAGACCATCTTCATCCTACACCTCCCAAGGATTGATAAACCTTAGGTCATCCACTTGAGGGAAAATTGCTACTGTCCTACAAAATTCTGCGCTTGGAGGCCCAACAAAGTCTACAAGAATAAAGTTGCGTAGTTGACATCAAGCTCTTTTCTGGCGCCGTTGCCAGGGAGGTGAGTGCTTGAAGGTATATCTTTAGATCTTGCAATTAAATCTTTTAGTTTCTTGTTTTTCACTAGTTTGGTTTGTAAAAGAAAATTACAAAAAAATGGAGTTTAGGTTGCATCAATTGGTTCGTCTTTTTAATGTCTTTCGTGAAAATGATGGTTTGGAAAATTGTGCTCAATTGGTAGAGGAAGAATTTATGAAAATACTTAATGAGAATTCCTTGAATGATGAGCATGATTGCAATATTGCTAGTATGAATTCTCTGAATATCCATGATGCTAATGATATGCGAAGCCACAAGCTTGGCGATGCTATGTTTGATGAAGAAGATATTTTTAATCCCCCAAGTTTTGATGAGCAAATTTATTATGATGATGACATGCCTCCTATCTATGATGATTATGATGATGACATGTATGCTATAAGGAGTGATAGTAACCATGAAACTTGTGATCATGATTTTAATATTGAATATGGTTATGTCAATCAAGGGTCTCATGATAGTTATTTTGTTGAGTTTTCTCCCACTATTATGAATGAGAAGAAATATACTTATGTGGAGAGTAATAAATTTTCTATGCTTGTAGATCATGAAATAATGCTTTATGTGATAGTTATATTGTAAAATTCCTTCATGATCCTACTGAAAATTATTATGAGGGAGGAACTTATGCTTGTAGGAATTGCAATAATATCAAGTTTCCTCTCTATGTGTTGAAAATCTTGAAGTTTTGCTTGTTTTACCTTCCTATGCTAGTTGATTCTTGTTCCCATAAGTTGTTTGCTCACAAAATACCTATGCATAGGAAGTGGGTTAGGCTTAAATGTGCTAGTCATATGCTTCATGATGCTCTCTTGCATGTTTCAATTCTTATCTTTTATGTGAGCATCATTGAAATCATCATGCCTAGCTAAAATGCATTAAAGAAAAGCGCTTGTTGGGAGACAACCCAACACTTATACTTTCTGTTTTGGTGTGTTCACATGATTAAGCTACTGTAGTAATCATGTTTTGTGTCTTTTATTTCAATAAAGTGCCAAGTAAAGCCTTTGGGATGACTCACAAGATGAGTAGAATTGATGCTGAACCAAAACAGAAACTTTTGACTCCAGTACAGGAATTTTCATTTTTTACTGGAGAGCGCTAATGATCTGAAATTTTTACACAGTCTTCATATACAAATCCTTCAGGTTGTCCTAATTTTTCAGAATTCTTAGATACAGGGAAGTATGGGTACACTATAGATCTTCACAGACTGTTCTGTTTTTGACAGATTCTGTTTTGCATGCATAATTTGCTTGTTTTAGTGTTCCCATAGCTTATATTCAGTGATATAAATTATGGGAATGATATAATACAGTAGGTATCATGTGGTAACAATTATTAACCTTGTCTTGACAGTACCTAAGTGAATGATTTATCTTTATTACACTAACCCTTCTCATGAAGTTCCGTTAAATTTTGTGTGATTGAAGTTTTCAAGTTTTGGGTGAGACACCGATATGAGGAGAATAAGGAGTGGAAAGAATCTAATCTTGGGGATGCCCAAGGCACCCCCAAGGTAATATCAAAGGAATACTCAAGCGTCTAAGCTTGGGGATGCCCCGGAAGGCATCCCCTCTTTCGTCTTCAACACTATCGGTATATCTTACTTGGAGCTATATTTTTATTCGTCACATAATATGTGCTTTGCTTGGATTGTCATTATATATATATATTTTTATTCTCTATTAGGTGTTATTTATAATCTTGTTTTTCAATAAAAAGTTTCAACAATTGCATTAGGATGCTTGCATTGCATGTGTTGATATGTGCTGTGTAAAAACAGAAACTTTTGCTGTAGTGTTTGAATTTTCATATTTTACTGGAACGTGGAAAGTTTCTGAAATTTTTACACAGTGTTGTCATATAAATTCTTTAGAATGTCCTAAATTGTCATAATTTTTTGAGTTACAGAAGTACACTGTTTTCATATATTTCTACAGACTGTTCTGTTTGGACAGATTGCTGTCATAGTTTTGTTATCTACTTATCCTATAGTTTCCATAGCCTATATTGGTAGATATAAATTGTGGAAATGATAGTAAACAGTATATGATGTTTTATAATTATTGTGCAACTTGTCTTGGCAGTACATGAAGTGTTGATTTATTCTTATGTGTACTAACCTATCTCAGGAGTTCTTGTTGAGTTTTGTGTGGATGAAGTTTATAAGAATTAGGGAAACCATGATATGAGAGGAATTAAGGAGACACAAGATCTCAAGCTTGGGGATGCCCAAGGCATCCCTAATTAATATTTCAAGAAGTCTCAAGCATCTAAGCTTGGGGATGCCCCGGTTGGCATCCCACCTTTCTTCTTCAACAATTATCGGTTAGTATCGGTTGAACCTAAGTTTTTGCTTCTTCACATGATATGTGCTATCCTTGGAATGTCATTTTATTTTGTTTTGCTGTTTGAATAAAGTACTTAAGATCTGAAATTCTTAGATGAGAGAGTCTTCACATAGTTATTTAAATTTTTGACTACTCATTGATCTTCACTTATATCTTTTTGGAGTAGTTTGTCAATTTGCTCTAGTACTTCACTTATATCTTTTTAGAGCACGACAGTGGTTTTATTTTATAGAAATTGTTGAACTCTCATGCTTCACTTATATTATTTTGAGAGTCTCTAAACAGCATGGTAATTTGCTTAGGTTGTGAATTTAGTCCTAATATGATGGGCATCCAAGAGAGATATAATAAAAACTTTCATATAAAGTGCATTGAATACTATGAGAAGTTTGATTCCTTATGATTGTTTTGAGATATAAAGATTGTGATATTAGAGACATGCTAGTGAGTAATTGTGGATTGGTAGAAATACTTGTGTTAAAGTTTGTGATTCCCGTAGCATGCACGTATGGTGAACCGTTTTGTGACGAAGTCGGAGCATGATTTATTTATTGATTGCCTTCCTTTGTGTGGAGGTCGGGATCGCGTGATGGTTAACTACTACCAACCCTTCCCCTAGGGGCATGCGTCTAGTACTATGTTTCGATGACTAATAGACTTTTGCAATAAGTTTGTGAGTTCTTTATGACTAATGTTGAGTCCATGGATTATACGCACTCCCACCCTTCCACCTTTGCTAGCCTCTCTAGTACCGCGCAACTTTCGCCGGTGCATTAAACCCACCTTCCTCAAAACAGACACCATATACCTTCCTCAAAATAGCCACCATACCTACCTATTATGGCATTTCCATAGCCATTCCGAGATATATTGCCATGCAACTTCCACCGTTCCGTTTATCATAACACGCACCATCATTGTCATATTGCTTAGCATGATCGTAAGATAGCTAGCATGATGTTTTCATGGCATACGCTAGATCATTGCATATCCCGGTACACCGCCGGAGGCATTCATATAGAGTCATATCTTGTCCTAGTATCGAGTTGTAATTCTTGAGTTGTAAGTAAATAAAAGTGTGATGATCATCATTATAGAGCATTGTACCATGTGAGGAAAGGATGATGGAAACTATGATTCCCCCACAAGTCGAGATGAGTCTCCGGATTTATAAAAAAATAAATGAGGCCAAAGAAGCCCAAATAAAAAAAGAGAGGCCAAAGATGCCAACCAATATATATATATATACATAATGAGAGAAAAGAGAGAAGGGGCAATGCTACTATCCTTTTTCCACACTTGTGCTTCAAAGTAGCACCATGATCTTCATGATAGAGAGTCTCCTATATTGTCACTTTCATATACTAGTGGGAATTTTTCATTATAGAACTTGGCTTGTATATTCCAATGATGGGCTTCCTCAAATTGCCCTAGGTCTTCGTGAGCAAGCGAGTTGGATGCACACCCACTTAGTTTCTTTTTGAGCTTTCATACACTTATAGCTCTAGTGCATCCGTTGCATGGCAATCCCTACTCACTCACATTGATATCTATTGATGGGCATCTCCATAGCCCGTTGATACACCTAGTTGGTGTGAGATTATCTCCTTCTTTTTTGTCTTCTCCACAACCACCATATTCTATTCCACCTATAGTGCTATGTCCATGGCTCACGCTCATGTATTGCGTGAGAGCTGAAAAAGTTTGAGAACACTAAAGTATGAAACAATTACTTGGCTAAAACCGGGGTTGTGCATGATTTAATACTTTGTGTGATGAAGATGGAGCATAGCCAGACTATATGATTTTGTAGGGATAACTTTCTTTGGCCATGTTATTCTGAGAAGACATGATTGCTTTATTAGTATGCTTGAAGTATTATTGTTTTTATGTCAACATTAAACTTTTGTTTTGAATCTTATGGATCTTAGTATTCATGCCACAATAAAGAAAATTACATGGATGAATATGTTAGGTAGCATTCCACATCAAAAATTCTTTTTTTATCATTTACCTACCCGAGGACGAGCAGGAATTAAGCTTGGGGATGCTTGATACGTCTCCAACGTATCTATAATTTTTGATTGTTCCATGCTATTATATTATCGGTTTTGGATGTTTTATATGCATTAATATGCTATTTTATACAATTTTTTCGGGACTAACCTATTAACGTAGAGCCCAGTGCTAGTTTCTGTTTTTTCCTTGTTTTTGAGTTTTACAGAAAAGGAATATCAAACGGAGTCCAAATGGAATAAAATTTACGGTGATTTTTTATGGACCAGAAGAGACCCACGGGGCATCGGAGTTGGGCCAGAAGAGCCACGAGGCAGCCACAAGCCTAGGGCCCCCCCCCTAGGGTGCGCCCCCCTGGCTTGTCGTCGCCTCGTGGCCCCCCTTGACTTGTTTCCGACGCCCAAATTTCTTATAAATACAGAAACCTCCAGAAAGAAACCTAGATCGGGAGTTCCGCCGCTGCAAGGCTCTGTAGCCATGAAAAACCAATCGGGAGCCCATTCCAGCACCCTGCCGGAGGGGCGAAACCATCACCGGAGGCCATCTTCATCATCCCGGCGGTCTCCATGACGAGGAGGGAGTAGTTCACCCTCGGGGCTGAGGGTATGTATAAGTAGCTATGTGTTTGATCTCTCTCTCTCTCTCGTGTTCTTGAGATGACACGATCTTGATGTACCGTGAGCTTTATTAATATAGATGAATCATATGGAGTTTTCCCCTCTCTATCTTCTTGTGATGAATTGAGTTTTCCCTTTGAAGTTTTCTTATCGGATTGAGTCTTTAAAGTATTTGAGAACACTTGATGTATGTCTTGCGATGGGATATCCGTGGTGACAATGGGATGTTCTATTGATCTACTTGATGTATGTTTTGGTGATCAACTTGCGGGTTCCGTGACCTTGGGAATCTATGCATAGGGGTTGGCACACGTTTTCGTCTTGACTCTCCGGTAGAAACTTTGGGGCACTCTTTGAAGTTCTTTGTGTTGGATTGAACATGATGAATCTGAAATTGTGTGATGCATATCGTATAATCAAACCCATGGGTACTCTTGGTGACATTGGAGTGCCTAGGTGACATTAGGGTTTTGGTTGATGTGTATCTTAAGGTGTTATTTTAGTAAGAACTCTAGGGCTGTTCGTGACACTTATAGGGATAGCTCATACAATTGATCGGAAAAGATAACTTTGAGGTGGTTTCGTACCCTACAATAATTTCTTCGTTTGTTCTCCGCTATTTGTGACTTTGGAGTGAACTCTTTGTCGCACGTGAGGGATTTACATATGATTCAACTATGTCAGTATTGTTGAGAGAACTTGCACTAGTGAAAGTATGAACCCTAGGCCTTGTTTTCAAGCATTGCAATACCGTTTTTGCTCACTTTTGTTACTTGCTACCTTGCTGTTTTTATATTTTCAGATTACAAAAACTTATATCTACCATCCATATTGCACTTGTATCACCATCTCTTCGCCGAACTAGTGCACCTATACAATTTGCCATTGTATTGGGTGTGTTGGGGACACAAGAGATTTCTTGTATTTGATTGCAGGGTTGTTTGAGAGAGACCATCTTCATCCTACACCTCCCACGGATTGATAAACCTTAGGTCATCCACTTGAGGGAAAATTGCTACTGTCCTACAAAACTCTGCGCTTCGAGGCCCAACAAAGTCTACAAGAATAAAGTTGCATAGTAGACATCAGTTAGATCCACCATCGCGCAGAGAATGGTGGATAAAAATTGTGTGGCCAGAGACCGAGTGAGCGGATGGGGGACGTCAGGTCTTGAGTGCTTCTGCAGGTATATCCGAGAGGCCGAGATTCACAACTACAGGTTGGCGACGGGAATCGGAAAGTTCAACGGCGAATCCAAGCCGGAAACTTGGCTTGAAGATTACCGAGTGGCTGTTTAGATTGGAGGTGGGGATGACTTCGTGGCGATGAAGCATCTGCCGCTCATGTTGGAAGGATCTGCTCGGGCCTGGCTGAACCAGTTGCCTTCTAGCAGCATCTATTGCTGGGAGGACCTAGCGTAGGTGTTCATCAAGACATTCGAAGGCACATACAAGCGCTCGGGTGGATTGACAGAGCTGCAGCATTGTGTCAAGAAGAGCAATGAAACTCTGTGTGAGTACATTCAGCGATGGACTACTTTGCACAACACGGTTGAGAATGTCACTGAGCACCAAGCTGTCTGCGCTTTCAAGGCAGGCACTCGGTACAGGGAGCTCATCCTAAAGTTTGGCCGATCGGGAGATCTATCTCTCAGTCGGGCCATGGAGATTGGTAACAAATACGCCAATGGTGAAGAGGAAGACTGCCTCCGCAACGGCAAAGGGTGAGCTGGTGATGTCCCTCAGTCGGCGGGGAACGCATGCAAGAAGTAGAAGCGGAAAGCCGATCCTCCGGGAAAGGCGGAAGTGGCTGCGGTTCCTGGTCAGGGGAAGCCGAAGCCAAAAAAGAATAAGAAGAAAGATTGGGCTAACAAAAAGAAGCCGGAGTACAATTCCGAAGTGCTGGATCAGCCCTGTGCTATCCACACAAAAAAGGATGAGGAAGTCAACCTCATTTACCCGAAGCACACCGCTCGGGAGTGCCGGATGCTCAAACATGAGATGGGTAAAGAGACCTCTACAGAGAAGGACGACGATGAAGAAGGCGAGTGTGATTCCGAGTACCCTCACATCGACAAGGTCCTGAATATGATCTTCGCAGATGTCAAAAGCAAGAGCCGATTGAAGGTCATCAATCGGGAGGTGAACTTGGTGGCCCCGACTGCCGTCAAGTACCTCAATTGGATGAAAACTCCTATTACCTTCGATCAGTCTGATCACCCAGCCCACATAGCCACCCCCGGGAGGCAGGCGCTGGTTGTCGATCCGGCTGTCAATGGAGTCCGACTGCGCAAAGTCCTGATGGACGGCGGCAGTGGGTTAAACATAATTTATGCGGACACACTCAGCGCGATGGGCATTCCGATGTCCCGCCTGAGTAAGAGTAACATGCATTTCCATGGGGTCATCCCTGGGAAGAAAGCCGAGTCACTCGGTCAGATCACTCTAGACGTCGTGTTTGGCGGAGAGAAGAACTTCCGAAAGGAACACCTGACGTTCGAAGTGGTAGATTTTCGGAGTGCGTATCATGCTATCCTGGGTAGGCCTGCCTACGCGCGTTTCATGGCCCGACCATGTTACGTGTATCTTAAGCTTAAGATGCCAGGACCGAATGGTGTGATCACGGTTACCGGCGATCGGAAGGTTGCTGAAGAGTGCCTCCAGCAGGGCTCTAAAATTGCAAATGAGCAAGTACTCGCCGTCGAACTCGACGGATACAAGAAGGCAGTGGACACTGCGGATTTGCTAAAGTCCAAGCGACCGACGACGGAATCAGCTTTCCAGTCGGCCGGCGAAACTAAGCAGGTTCACATTCACCCCACCGATTCGAGTGCGGCTCCGACTAACATCTCGACAAAACTCGGTGAAAAATAGGAAGCCGAGCTCATCCAGTTCCTCGGTGAGAACTGGGATATCTTCGCATGGAAGCCGTCTGACATGCCAGGGGTTCCCAGGGGACTGGCGGAGCACCGACTCCGAGTGGATCCTAAATTCAAACCAGTCAAGGAGCACTTGCCCCGCTCCTCCGTAGAGAAGCGCAAGGCGATTGGTGAAGAGATCACTCGGCTCCTAGCTGCTGAATTTATTCGCGAAGTCTTCCATTCCGAGTGGCTGTCCAACCCAGTGTTGGTGCCCAAGAAGGACAAGTCTCTCTGAATGTGCATCGACTTCAAGCACCTTACTCGGGCCCGCCCGAAGGATCATTTTCCTCTCCCCCGCATAGATCAAATAGTAGATTCCACTGCCGGATGCGAACGCCTGTCGTTCTTAGATGCGTACTCCGGGTACCATCAGATCCGAATGTATGGACCAGATGAAATAAAAACAGCTTTCATCACCCCATTCGGGTGTTTCTGCTACATCACTATGCCATTCTGTGTCAAGAATGCTGGGGCCACTTTTATGCGCATGATTCAGAAGTGTTTGCAAGAGCAAATTAGTCGGAACGTAGAGGCTTACATGGATGACATCATGGTCAAGTCCAGGGAAAGGTTTCAAGTCCATGGAAAGGTTTCCTTAGAGAACCATGGTCAAGTCCTGGCTGACCTCGCTGAAACCTTCGCCAACCTCCGTCGCTTCCAAATAAAAATTAATCCTGCAAAGTGCACATTCGGAGTGCCCTCGGGTAAGCTACTCGGTTTTCTTGTTTCCGAGCGAGGAATCGATGCTAATCCGGACAAAATCGGTGCCATCGTCCGAATGAAGAAACCTGTCCGTTTGCATGATGTCCAGAAGCTCACGGGATGCCTTGCAGCCTTGAGTAGATTTATATCTCGACTCGGTGAAAAGTCCTTGCCTCTTTACCAATTGATGAAGAAGTTTGATACCTTCGAATGGACTCCCAAAGCGCAAGCCACTTTCGACCAGCTCAAGGCCTTGCTTTCCACCCAGCTGGTGTTAGCTGCTTCGAGCAGCCGAGAGCCTTTGCTCTTGTACATCGCGGCTACTAGCCAGGTGGTCAGTACCGTCCTCACTGTGGAGCGCGAGGAATCGGGAAAAGCATTCAAAGTGCAGAGACCCATTTATTATATCTTGGAGGTCTTGACTCCTTCGAAGCAAAGGTATCCACATTATTAGAAGCTAGTTTATGGCATTTACCTCACTGTGAAGAAGGTAGCTCATTACTTCCAAGAGCACTCGGTCACCGTTATCAGTGATGCTCTCCTGTCGGAGATCCTGCATAACAGAGACGCCACAGGCCGAGTGGCAAAATGGGCGATTGAGCTCCTCCCGTTGGAGATTAAGTTCGAAGCCAAGAAGGCGATCAAGTCTCAGGCACTTGTGGACTTTTTGACCGAGTGGATAGAGCAGGAACAACCAGCTCCGAGTGTTCCCGAACACTGGACCTTGTTTTTTGATGGATCTAAGATGCTTCAAGGGTCCGGAGCTGGAGTAGTTCTCATTTCCCCCAGAGGAGATCGACTGAGCTACGTCCTTCAAATCCATTTCGACTCATCAAACAATGAGGCCGAGTACGAAGCCCTCCTGTATGGGCTCTGAATGGCTATTTATCTCGGTATACGACGCTTGATGATATTCGGTGACTCGGACCTCGTGGTCAATCAGGTAATGAAGGAATGGGATATCCGGAGTCCAGCCATGACTGGATACTGTAATGCAGTCAGGAAGCTGGAAAAGAATTTTGAAGGTCTGGAGCTACATCATATTCCCCGAGTAAATAACCAGGCTGCCGACGACCTAGCCAAAATCGGTTTTACTCGGCAGGTTGTCCCGAAGGGCATATTCCTCGAGCACCTCCACTCTCCTTCAGTCAAAGAAGACCCTTTTACTGAAGAGCCCCCCAGAAGCAGTCGGACCTTCTAATCCGACTGAGGTTGATATTCCGGCCGTAGTGGATCTTGTTCAAGAGATCTTGGTGATCACTCCCGAGTGGACCCAACCTTACTTAGCCTACTTGCTCCGGCAAGAGCTCCCTGAAGATGAAGAAGAAGCCCGACGGATCATCCGACGATCCAAATCTTTTGAAGTAATGGGAGAACATCTACACAAGAAAAGCACTATAGGCGTCGCATAAAAGTGCATATCCCCAGAGGAAGGGATGCAGATTTTGCACGAGATTCATTCGGGAACCTGTGGCCATCATGCGTCCTCTCGGACATTGGTCGCGAAGGCGTTTCGTGTAGGGTTTTACTGGCCCTGAGCCAATGCAGCTGCAAAAGACATGGTCGATCTCTGTGTTGGATGTTAGTTTTTCAAGAACCAGACACACAAGCCTGCATCTGCACTCAAGACCATCCCGCTCACCTGGCCGTTCGCCGTGTGGGGCCTCGATATGGTCGGTCCCCTGCATACAGGGTCGAGTGGGTTTACCCATCTGTTGGTTGCAGTGGATAAGTTCACCAAGTGGGTCGAAGCGGAGCCCATCAAAAGCTTGGATGTAGCTACCGCAGTCAGTTTCATTCGGCAGATTATCTTCAGATTCGGAGTTCCCCATGATATCATCACTGATAACGGGAAGAATTTCGATTCAGATGAATTCCGTGAGTTCTGCTATACTCAAGGGACTCGGGTCAATTACGCTTCCGTAGCTCACCCGCAGTCGAATGGACAAGCAGAACAAGCTAACGGGATGATTCTTCAAGGATTGAAGCCCCGATTGATGAGGGATCTGGAAATTGCTAGTGGCGCTTGGGTTGAAGAACGACTGTCTGTCCTCTGGGGCATTCGGATGACTCTAAATCGTTCGACCAAGCGCACTCCTTTCTTTATGGTATATGGGTCCGAAGTTGTTCTGCCGAGTGATGTTCGCCACAACGCTCCCCGAGTGGAACTTTACAACAAAGACGAAGCAGAAGTGGCACGCCAGGACGGTTTGGACCTCCTAGAGGAAGGGAGAGAGTTAGCCTTGATCAGGTCGACGCTATATCAGCAAGACTTGAGACGCCTTTACGACAGACAAGTCAGAAGGCGTGCTTTTCAAGAAGGCGACCTTGTCCTCCGATTGGACCAGCAGAAGCCACACAAGTTAGCGCCTCCGTGGCAAGGGCCTTTCGCAATCTCCAAACTCCTGAACAATGGAGCTTATCGGTTGTATAACTTCAAAAACGATGTAGAAGAGCCCCGAGCGTGGAACGCGGGCCCGCTCCGCAAGTTCTACACTTAGTCTGAAAGCACCCTGTCATTCCTGTAATGAACACCCGAGTGAATTCGATAAATAAAAGTCTTTACTTTCCATACTCTTTGTCGAAACTTTTTCATTTTGTTTGTTTTCCTCATCCCCAGTGGGTGCGTGGATAAACTTAGCTACGAACCTGATTTCGCCTAAGTTACAAAGTACTCCGAGTGAGAACATCGTTCACACTCGGGGGCTTAGCTGCGAACCTGATTTCCCCTAAGTTACAAACTACTCCGAGTGAGGACATCGTCCACACTCGGGGGCTTAGCTTCGAACCTGATTTCGCCTAAGTTAAAAACTACTCCGAGTGAGAACATCATTCACACTCGGGGGCTTAGCTGCGAACCTAATTTCGCCTAAGTTACAAACTACTCCGAGTGAGGACATCGTCCACACTCGGGGGCTTAGCCGCGAACCTGATTTTGCCTAAGTTAAAAACTACTTTGAGTGAGGACATCGTCCACACTCGGGGGCTTAGCTTCAAACCTGATTTCGCCTAAGTTAAAAACTACTCCGAGTGAGGACATCGTCCACACTCGGGGGCTTAGCTGCGAACCTGATTTCGCCTAAGTTAAAAACTACTCGGAGTGAGAACATCGTTCACACTCGGGGGCTTAGCTGCGAACCTGATTTCGCCTAAGTTAAAAACTACTCCGAGTGAGGAATCGTCCATACTCGGGGACCTAGCTGCGAACCTGATTTCGCCTAAGTTAAAACTACTCCGAGTGAGAACATCGTTCACACTCGGGGGCTTAGCTGCGAACCTGATTTCGCCCAAGTTAAAAACTACTTCGAGTGAGAATATCGTTCACACTCGGGGACTTAGCTGCGAACTTGATTTAGCCTAAGTTAAAAACTACTCCGAGTGAGGACATCATCCGCACTCAGGGACTTAGCTGCGAACTTGATTTCGCCTAAGTTAAAAACTACTCCGAGTGAGAATATCGTTCACACTCGGGGACTTAGCTGCGAACCTGATTTTGCCTAAGTTAAAAACTACTCCGAGTGAGGACATCATCTGCACTCAGGGACTTAGCTGCGAACTTGATTTCGCCTAAGTTAAAAACTACTCTGAGTGAGAACATCGTTCACACTCGTGGACTTAGCTGTGAACTCGATTTCGCCTAAGTCAAAAGTCAAGATGAATATTCAAAATGGACAGATAAAGGCATTCGAATGTCATGCGGTTCAAAGCAAAAGTGCAGATAGTTGTGGCCGCAAGGTCACGGCAAATGTACGAATACAGAATTATCCGAGATTCACTCGGCTGTTGTCGGGGATGCTTCGTCGGTGAAGTTGTCAAGGTCGATGACCTGTGCAATCCGAGTGGCCGCCGGCAGCAAGGTCTCCATGAAATCCTCGATCTTGGCGTTCTTTCGGCTAACGACCTTCAGCGCCTTCAGCTTCTCCTCATCTATGCTCTTGCAATGCACACGGACAAGGGAGAGTGCAATGTCTATGCCAGCGCGGGCCGTAGATTTCTTCCACAATTGCACTCGGCGCGGAATATCCTACAGATGGTTGATGAGGGCGTCCAAGTCACTCGGGGGCTCCTCTTCAGGGGCGACTTCCTTGTCGATCTCCTTGGCCGCTTTGCGTAAACGGTTGAGGAAGATGGCCGCCTCCGAAGTGCGCTCGTCGAGTCGAAGCAGTGCAAGAGTTGAGCTGTCACGAAGAAGACCCGGACTCGGATCTAGCTCCTTCTCGATTTTGGAGGTTTCCTCCTCGGTTTCCCAGCATAGATCTGGTGATAATTCGGGAAAAGGGAGTTAAGGGAGGAGAAGAGTTAGGATGAAATGATTCGGAACTTGGTCATGCCTGATGCGTACCTTTGAGCTTGTCGTTCATTTCGTTGCAGTGGTCCTCGATGAGTTTCTCCAGCTCCTGCCTCTTCAACTCGACCTGCTTCAGCTTCGCCTCAGCCTCGATCGCCTCCGTAGTGCTCCTCCTAGCAACATCCTCCAGGGATTTCTTCTCCTCCTCCCACTTCTCAAAGGACTTCAGCTTGTCTTCAGCTTCTTTTGCCTTCCGACTGGCCTCCTTCTGAGCAGTTGCCAGTTCGCGGTCTTTCTTCTCCAAGGCCTCCTTCATGGTCTCTATAGAAATGGAAGCCCGGAGCCTCTTAGTAAGTTGAAGATTCTCACTACGTACATCTGGCGAGGTACTTTCAGTCGGACAGGGAAAAATGTTCAAGTCTAAAAGTACTCGGTCAAGATTTGATTACCTCTGAGTGATCGTTTTTCTTGTTCCAGTCGCGTACTCTTGGTCTTCTCGGTCTCCAGACTGCGACACAGCTTCTGTACTTCCTTCTCAAGGGCATTGTAATGAGTCCCGAGCTCACACATGCCCTATCGACAAGAAACAAGGAAACATCAGTGATAACAACCAAACATCAAGACAAATAACATTCGGATTTTGAGACTGTCGCCAACTGCTTCAGTCGATGGCAGCCTCGGGGATTACACCCAGTGGGTGCGCTCAGCGCGCCCCCACCGGAGAACTACAGGTTCTACACCCCGACGGTCAACGTCGAGAGGCTCTGGTCCATGGACCATCACCGCATCCTCTTCGACAAGTATCTCATCATTTGGATTGAACTACATTCGGATTCTGAGACTGTCGCCGACTGCTTCAGTCAATGGCAGCCTCCGGGACTACACCCAGTGGGTGCGCTCAGCGCGCCCCCACCGGAGAACTACAGGTTCTACACCTCGACGGTCAATGTCGAGAGGCTCTGGTCCATGGACCATCACCGCATCCTCTTCGACAAGTATCTCATCATTCGGATTGAACTACATTCGGATTCTGAGACTGTCGCCGACTGCTTCAGTCGACGGCAGCCTCGGGGACTACACCTAGTGGGTGCGCTAAGCGCGCTCCCACTGGAAAACTACGGGTCCTACACCCTAACGGTCAGCGTCGAGAAGCTCTGGTCCATGGACCATCACATCATCCTCTTCGACAAGCATGACTACAATATCTCCTACGAACAACATACGGAAGTCTCGAAGACTCCACCCAGTGGGTGTGCTCCTGACGCAAACTCACTCGGAACGCCAAAAACATCTGCAACACGCAATTTTTTTTGTCTAAAGAAGGTACTTACAAGAGTACTTACTCGGACATTCTTCTCCAAAGCCTCACCGGCGTCGCGTGCCTCCTTCAACTTGTTGTTCATCACTCTCAGTTGGATCAGAGCCTCCTTACTTGCTCCTACCTGGTCCTCTGGGACGCGCTGCAACCCGATGGCACTGGACGTAAGTGGGATGGTCAGTGGCATTCCGAGTGTCGATCTAGCTCCCGAAGGAGTTCCCCGAGCTGGTGCTGGCACTTGAACATGCGAGACGTCCCGCATTACGACATCCATGCTAGAGATGGGATTCGGTGGTGCGACTCGGTCGTCCACGTTGATCTCAATCACTTCGCGTGGCTCTGCAAGTATTTGAAAGTCATTCGGAAATAAGTTCAAAAAGGAAATGAGGTATTCAAAGATCATATACGATCGGGATCAGAAGTTACCTTTTGAAGTTGCGACGTCGACCTCGACCTTGTCCTTCTCTAGCGAAGCAGTCGACGTATCAGCCCTGCAGAAGAATCACTCGGAATGTTATTGCTTTCGATCAGTCATTCAGAATGATAGTCAGAGTGAAGGTACTTACGCAGAATCCAATGGCATGTTCATCTTGGTCTTGGGCAAAACTGCCTTCCGAGGTTTGCTGGAAGTGATCTTCGGCTGTTTGGTGCTCTTCTCTGGAGATGGAACAAGCTCGGCACGCCCGCGCTTTGAAGTACGAGTGGGAGGGATAACCACAGAGGACTTGGCGGTGCTCGACCCCCCTACGTTGCCTCCACGAACCCCAGGATCTTGGCGCGTCCTTTTGTGGGGCTCAGGAAGCACCTCCTCCGAAGGAGAAGACTCCGCCTCGTCCCCTTGTTCCAACTCCTTCTCGTCCCCTCCATCTTCACTGTATTCCACATACTCCTCCTCTCCATTCGAGTCGTCGTGATACTCATTTTCACTGGCCACGTCAGCAGGAGCGTGGTTGCCGGCAGGTATCAAGCTCACCATGCCAGTAAAGGCGTGTCAAAATAAAAGGTACTTCAATCAAGATTTGATAATTGAAAGCTGCATCACTCAAAAACAGTAATGGCACTCAGAATTTACCTCGTTTGCCGGATTCTCCATCGAGTACGGAGGCACGCGCCTCGTACCTCTGGGGTTATCCCGAACTGGGGTGATGGCCTTGAGCTTGTTAGCTACGGCCACCTTGCTAAGCTCCTCCGGGTGCGTACGCATAAGGTCATCCGGACCCGAGTACATCCACATGGGGTGGGCTCTGGCCTGCAGCGGCTGAATCCTTCTCTGGAAGAAGACCCCCAGCAGGTCCAGTCCGTTGATCCCATGGTTCTCTAAGGATACCAGCGCAATCACAAGGATGTCAACATCTACCTTCTCGTCCTTGGACATGGTCAGCTTGGGAAGTCGCCGAATGTGCTCGGCCGAATATGGAGGGAGACCCGACTGACCCTCTCCGGCTGGGATGTCCTCACAGTAAAACCAAGACAACCGCCAACCCTTAACAGTGTCCGGGAAAGTCATTGATGGGAAACTACTTTTGCCCCTCAACTGAATACCCAAGCCCCCGCACAGCTGAACTACGTTCGTCTTCTCCTCCGTCAGATTGGTTTTCTTCACGCTCATCACTCGGCATGTGAACAAGTGTTTGAACAAACCCCAGTGTGGATGGCAACCAAGGAAGTTCTCACAGTGTGAAACGAAAGCGGCCAGATAGGTGACGGAATTGGGGGGAAGATGATGAAGTTGGGCTCCGAAAAAATCCAAGAAAGTACGGAACAAAGGATGCGGGGGCAAAGAAAAACCTCTGTCGAGGTGAGTTGTGAGGAGGACCCTCTCGTTCCCGCGTGGTGCGGGCTCGACCTCCCCCTTCTCTGGCACCCTCCAGCTTGTGGTGACCAGGAGACCCTGGCTCTCCAGGTCCTCCAACCGACTGGCCGTAACCCGAGAGGCCAGCCAATCGCCCTGGACGAAGCCAGCTGGGGTGCCTGCGCTCGAGGAGGACTCACGCGAGGTCTTCTTCGCTCTCCCAGCTCTCACAGTGCCGCTCTTTGTCATCTCCGGTAGGGAGCGACAGTGAATCGACAAGCAGCTAAGCCCTCGGTAGAGTGGAGGAGTAAATCGGGAAAGCGGAGAATGGGAATGCTTTTTCCCTATCTCCCTCTCGGCGTTCTTTTATACTCTGGCTCAGTGAAATCTCAGTCATCGGATCTGCGGCAACCGCGCAATCAACGGGCGCGTGCAGATCCGCGATATCTCTAGGACAGAATTGCGGGGACGCGTGGCAAAATTCCCGGTGCGAAAATCGAGGCGCCGCGGCCACTTCCCCCACTTTTCGGACACAACTGTCACGGTCGCACGCGCGCGCTTCCCCATGATTTCGAAATCGCCGGAGATTTCGCGGCGCCGCTACCCGAGTGAACCCCGCGATCACAGGTGCGTTCCGATGCACTAAAATGGACCGAGTGAGCTCCGTGCTCACTAGTGCATTTCGATACGCCAAAACCCACCGAGTGAATCCCGTATTCACTGGTGCGTTCTGACGCACCAAAACCCACCGAGTGAATACCGTATTCACTGGTGTGTTCTGACGCGCCAAAACCCATCGAGCGAGCTCCGTGTTCGCTAATGCGTCCCGACACACCAAAACTTACCGAACGAACCGAAAGGGCCCATCGAGCACTCGGTTGAATCTTAAGCCAATTCAAGAGCGTCCAAGTGAAGGTCAAATGTAAAGTTCGATAATCTCATCTCTAAGTCATAAGTTTATCTCTCCCAAGAACTGACCCGTTTTGGGTCGAGTGATTTGAATAGTCAAGCTGTTCGAGTCACTGAGAAGTTACTCAACCTGAACCGGTTGTGGTTTCAATACCGAGTGAGGAATGATCCGCGTCGTCTCCTAGCGCTCTCGAAGTGCTGCCAACAGCCTAGTGCATTGGCCACTGGGCCCCCAAAAACCTCAACGGATTCTGGGTCTACTGACGAGGTCACCTACCCTAGGTAGGGTCATGGACCTCTCATCTAGGACACACCTGGGGTCCTACAAGTTCACGGAAGTCCCTGGACTACCTTTACACTCGGACGAAGGTACAAGATGCACTCGGATCCTTGGAAGTCACTCGGACGCTGTCAACCACTCGGCTTAGCTTCAGCACCCGGACGTCAAGAAGCGGAGGCGACGTGGGAGCTACAACGTTCGAGGGTCTTAATTAGCATTGAATACTGTGGACGTTGCGTTACCTGTAACGCTCATAGTTAACAGGACAGTTTCTAGTAACTCCGACAGTTACTAGCATTAATGACCCTCGTAATGGCACTCGGCTGGTTGTGGCGCACTCTATATAAGCCACCCCCCGATGCCAGAAGAGGGGTTACGAACTCTCTGTAATCAGAACACATACAAAGCAACACTTAGCCCCAGGGCTCGAGACGTAGGACTTTTACAACTTCCGAGTGGGGTGCGAACTCGTAAATTCCGAGTGTTACACTTGCAACGTAGCTAGGCTTCGCCCTACTCATACGTACCCCCGTACTACTGTCAGGATTACTCCCACGACAGTCGGGAACCACGAGCGACAACATAGGAGGGAAGGTTGACCGTCCAAGTGTCCTTGCGGAACTCCCATGATCACTTCTTGGTGCATCCGAGTGAACGGAGACCTGCGATGGATATTCACGGACTGATATGCGATGGAATGGATAGGTGGGCGCGGAGACCACTCGCACCAACTCGCTGCAAATTTTTTGCGGTTTTGAAATCGTGGGCGACGTGCACGCGAGCGTGGGAGCGGTTGCACCGCGGAAGTGGGGCATGTGGGCGAGATGCCTCGATTCCCGTGCTTTAAATGTCGCCACGTGTCCCCAAGACACTGTTCACGGGATCTTGTAGATCTCGCGCTGCCCGCGGATTGATGGCTGGAGATACGCCGGATCCGCGTATAAAAAGTGGTGAGCGGTTGATACATCTCCAACGTATCTATAATTTTTGATTATTCCATTCTATTATATTATCATTTTAGGATACTATTTGAGTAATAATTTAAAAATTTATATTATTTTGAGCACTAACCTATTGACCCAGTGCCCAGTGCCAGTTGTTGGTTTCTACGTGTTTTTTACTTTTTAGGTTTACAGTATCAAACGAAGTCCAATTGCCCCGAAACTTTTTTATGATTTTTTCTGGACCAAAAGAAGACCTGGAAGCTTCGGGAGAAGACCGGAGGCCGCACGAGGGAGGTACAAGTCAATAGGGCGCGCCCAGGGGGGTCGGCACGCCCTGATGGGTTGTCCCTCCCTGGTGGCCCTCCTACCCCCGTTCTTTGGCCTATAAATTCACATATATTCCAAAAACCCTGCTGGGCATCCCGAAACACTTTTCCACCGCCGCAAGTCTCTATTCCGCCGCAATCTCATCTGGAGCTCCGTTCCGGCACCCTGCCGGAGGGGAGATCGTTCATGGCGGGCCTCTTCATTAACCTTGCCGCCCCCATGATGATGTGTGAGTAGGTCACTACAGACCTACCTGTCGGTGTACTAAAGAACAGGGCCCTTTGTACCCTGACTTGTGCACCAGACAACCACGGCCTCCGGATCGGCAAGACCCTGCCAATCTGGATCTGGACGCCAAGCCTCTTCATACAAGGGCTTGAGCGAACCGGCAAGCCTTCCCCGCCGGTGAGCTCGGACGATAGCGCGCCCGCGAAGGCCTCCGCCTGCCAAGCCATCGCTCCACGTCGCTGGGCTGATTGTCTACATCAGCTAGGTGTCGAGCGGGCAGGCGGGTAGGTGAGACTGGTCGGGGCGCGTGGTGATACGTCTCCAACGTATCTATAATTTTTGCTTGTTCGATGCTGTTATATTATCATTCTTGGACGTTTTACAATCATTTTATAACAAGTTTATATCATTTTTTATGGACTAACCTATTGACATAGTTCCAAAGTGCCAGTTGCTGTTTTTGCTTGTTTTTTACTTCGCAGAATATCAGTACCAAACGGAGTCCAATCGCAATGAAACTTTTTGGAGATTTTTTTCCGGACCAGAAGACACCCAGTGGGCCAAAAAAGAGCCAGGAAGGTGGGCTGTGGAGAGCACAACCCACCAGGGCGCCATGGGGCCCCCGGCGCGCCCTGATGGGTTGTGCCCTCCACGGGGCCCCTCTCCACCGCCTCTGATTCCTATAAATTCCCAAATATTCGGAAAATCCTAGGGGAGTCAAAGAAACACAATTTCAGCCGCCACAAGTTCCAGAACCGCGCGATCCAATCTAAACACCATCACAGAGGGGTTCATCTTCCTCGTAGGTGCCTCTCCGATGATGCGTGAGTAGTCCACCATAGACCTACGGGTCCGTAGGCAGTAGCTAGATGGCTTCCTCTCTCTCTATTATGATTCTCAATACAATGGGCTCTTGGAGATCTATTTGATGTAAACGTTTGCGGTGTGTTTGTTGGGATCCGATGAATTTTGAGTTCATGATCAGTTTCTATCCATGAATATTATTTGAGTCTTCTTTGATCTCTTATATGCATGATTGCTTATAGCATAGTATTTCTTCTTCGAATATTTGGTTTAGTTAAGCCGACTAGATCGATTTTTCTTGCCATGGGAAGAGGTGCTTTGTGATGGGTTCGATATTGCGGTGTTCTTTCCCAGTGACAGAAGGGGCAGCAAGACACGCATGTATCGTTGCTATTAAGGATAACAAGATGGGGTATATTCCTACATGAATAGACCTTGTCTACATCATGTCATCGTTCTTATTGCATTACTCCGTTTTTCCATGAACTTAATACACTAGATGCATGCTGGATAGCGGTCGATGTGTGGAGTAATAAAGGTAGATGCAGGCAGGAGTCGGTCTACCTATCTTGGACATGATGCCTATATAATGATCATCGCCTTGGATATCGTCATGACTATTCAATTTTCTATCAATTTCCCAATAGTAATTTGTTCACCCACCGTGCGCTATACTCATGAGAGAAGCCAGTAGTGAACCCTACGGCCCCCGGGTCTACTTTTCCAACATATTGCTTTCCGATCTATCTTTTTGCATCTTTGTTTTCAGATCTACAAAACCAAAAACCCAAAAATATATTGCTGCATATTTTATTTGCCCTTTTTATTTTGTGTTCTTGAGAGATCTATCTCTCCTATCTATCACTACCTAATCTATCTTATTACCATAGAGAGATTGACAACCTCTCTTTCGCGTCGGGTTGCAAGTATTTGTTGTTTGTGTGCAGGTGCTGCTTATTGGGTGGTGGTGATCCTCCTACTGGTTCGATAACCTTGGTTTCATAACTGAGGGAAATACTTACCGTCGCTGTGCTGCATCATCCCTTCCTCTTTGGGGAAGTACCGACGCAGTCCAAGCACGTCAAAGGAATTTTTGGCACCGTTGCCGGGGAGGAAGCGGTCTCTTCTACGTGCCTATCGTAGGCGCAGAGGGGACTCCATCATCATCTACCAGGTTCCTAATCACAAATCTCATCTCCTTGCAATTACATTATTTGCCATTTGCCTCTCGTTTTCCTCTCCCCCACTTCACCAATTTGCCATTTTATTCGCCCTCTTTTTTGTTTGCCCTTTTTGTTGCCGGATCTCTTCCTTGCTTGCAATCTTGTTTGCATAGTCACGATGCCTCAAGGGAACACCAAGTTGTGTGATTTTTCCAATACTAATAACAGTGATTTTATTAGTACGCCTGTTGCTCCTCCCGCCACTAATGTGGAGTCTTGTGATATTAATGCCGCTTTGTTGAATCTTGTCATGAAAGATCAATTTGCCGGTACTCCTAATGAGGATGTCGCGTCCCATCTAAACATGTTCGTAGAATTGTGTGATATGCAAAAGAAAAAAGATGTGGACAATGATATTGTGAAGTTGAAACTATTTCCTTTTTCCTGGCGGGATCGTGCAAAAATTTGGTTTTCCTCTTTGCCTCGCAATTGTATCGATTCTTGGAATAAGTGCAAGGATGCTTTTATCACTAAGTATTTTCCACCCACGAAAATTATTTCCCTTAGGACGCAAATCATGAATTTTAAGCAACTTGAGCATGAACATGTTGCACAATCTTGGGAAAGAATGAAGTTGATGCTAAGAAATTTTCCTACTCATGGTTTAAATCTTTGGATGATCATACAAATTTTTTATGCAGGGTTGAATTTTGTCTCTAGAAATCTTTTTGATTCCGCCGCGGGTGGTACTTTTATGGAGATTACTTTGGGTGAAGCTACTAAATTGCTAGATAATATAATGGCTAATTATTCTCAATGGCATACCGAAAGAGCACCTACTAGTAAAAAAGTTAATTCGGTAGAGGAAATTAGTACTTTGAGTGATAAGGTTGATGCTTTGATGAAATTGGTTGCTAGTAAAAATGCTCCTATTGATCTTAATGATGTGCCTTTGTCTACCTTTATTGAGCAAAATAGTGATTCCGTAGATGTGAACTTTGTCTCGCGAAATAATTTCAATAACAATGCTTATAGAGGTAATTTTAATCCTAGGCTGTTTCCTAGAAATTCCTCTAATAATTATGGTAATTCCTATGGTAATTCTTCTTACAATAATAATAGGAACACCTCTGATCTTGAGAGTAATATTAAATAATTTATCAATGCGCAAAAGGCTTTCAATACTACGATAGAAGAAAAGTTGAATAAGATTGATGATATGTCTAGAAGCATTGATAGAATTTCTCATGATGTTGAAAATCTCAAGTTGAAAGCTTTTGTGCCTAAGATTGATGAATCTATTAAAGCTTTATATGTCTCTATGGATGAAAGTAAGAAAAGAACCGCTATGCTTAGAGCTAAAAGACAAATCTTAGAAAAATCGTTTTCTAGTGATTGCCTTCATAAAAAAGATGAAGATCTTAAAGTGATTGGTGTTTCTTCTATTGATTCCTTGTTTAGTAATGTTAAAATTGATAATGAAGGGACTGAAGTAGAGTCAACTTTATCTAGAAGGCATCCCAATAATTTGGAGGGTGAAAATCTTGATGAAAATTTTGCTAAAAGTGGGTTTGAAGAGGTCAAAACTTTAACTAGTGATGTGCCCACTATCTTGGATTGCAAAGACTTTAATTATGATAGTTGCTCTTTGATTGAATGCATTTATTTGCTGCAATCCATGTTGAATTCACCCCATGCTTATGAGCAAAATAAAACTTTTACTAAACATATCGTTGATGCCATGATGAAATCTTTTGAAGAAAAGTTAGAGTTAGAGATTTCTATTCCTAGAAAATTACATGATGAGTGGGAACCTACCATTAAGGTCAAGATTAAAAATTATGAGTGCTTTGCTTTGTGTGATTTGGGTGCTAGTGTTTCCACGATTCCGAAGTCTCTATATGATGTGCTCGGTCTTACCAATATTGAAGAATGTTCTCTTAATTTGCACTTGGCGGATTCTACTATAAAAAAGCCTTTGGGAAGAATTAATGATGTTCTTATTATTGCAAATAGGAACTATATGCCTATTGATTTTATTGTGCTTGATATTGATTACAATCCGACTTGTCCCATTATACTTGGTAGACCGTTTTTACGCACTATAGGTGCCGTGATTGATATGAAAGAAGGCAATATTCATTTTCAATTTACCTTGAGAAAGGGTATGGAACAATTCCCTAGAACAAGAATTAAGCCACCATATGAATCAATCATGAGGGCATCCTATGGATTCAAAACCAAAGATGACAATACTTGAATCTATGTGTTATGCCTAGCTAGGGGCGTAAAACGATAGCGCTTGTTGGGAGGCAACCCAATGAATAAATAAATTTTTGCTTTTTCCTTTCTGTTTTTGAGTGTTGACACAATTATGCCTCTGTTATGATTGTGTTTTTATAGTTTATTTAGTGTTTGTGCCAAGTAAAGCCTTTAGGATGATTCATAGGATGAGTAGAAGTGATGCTGAATCTGAAACACAAACTTTGCGTCCAGTATATGAATTTTCGTTTTTTACTGGAACGTGATCTTGAGCTGAAATTTTAACACAGTGTTTCTATACAAATTCCTTACGTTGTACTAATTTTTACAAATTTTTATAGTTACATAAGTATGGGTAGAGTACAGATTACTACAGACTGTTCTGTTTAAGACAGATTCTGTTTCGTTGCATTGTGTGCTTGTTTTGATGAATCTATGGTTTGTATTGGGGGGTATAAGCCATGGTAAAGTTAAAATACAGTAGGTATAATGCAATAAAAAAATATGAATGGATTTTCTTTATTATACTAATGGATCTCACGAAGATTTTGTTGAGTTTTGTGTGATTGAAGTTTTCAAGTTTTGGGTGAGATCATGATGGATGAAGGAATAAGGAGTGATAAAAGCCTAAGCTTGGGGGTGCTACCGCACCCCCAAGATATATCCAAAGAGTAACAAGCAACTAAGCTTGGGGATGCCCCCGAGTGGCATCCCCTCTTTCTTCTAACAACCATCGGTATTTTACTTGGAGCTATATTTTTATTCGTCACATATCATGAGTTTTGCTTGGAGCGTCTTGTATATTTGCTTGCTTTGTTTGTTAGTTTTTCCTTTGTATCCTTGCTGGACACACCTATTTGAGAGAGCCACAATCATGCTATGATTTGTTAGAATTTCTCTATTTGCTTCACTTAAACTTTTTGAGCAATAGAATTGCTCTAGTGCTTCACTTATATCTTTTTGAGCACGGTGTGCTTGGAAAGTTTGGTAGAAATACTCTCCTGCTTCACTTAGATTAATTTGAGAGTAGGTAAATTTTGAAGAAATCCTCTCATGCTTCACTTCTACCTTTTTGAGAGATGAAATCTTTATGCTCATGTGCTTCACTTAAATTTGTTTAAGCTTGCCAAAAGCAATGGCAATATATGAAATTAGTCCCAAAGTGATAGATATCCAAGGAGGATATAATAAAAACTTTCATGAAGATCATTGGACAAATTAAACTTGATTCCTTGTAATAGTTTCGAAACATGATGATAGTAATATGTGAGTCATTTTAGTGAGTAATTATGCTTAGTAGGAATTTTGGTGTTAAGGTTTGTGATTCCCTATGCATGCACGAAAGTCAATAGTTATGGAATGAAATCACATCCTACTTGTCGTGCATTATTCGGTGTTAGTTATGTCCAATGCTCACTTATGTGAATTTTCGTTTCTTGGTTTGGTTGCTTCTCAATCTTTTTGCTAGCCTCCATTTGTACTAAGTAGAAATACTACTTGTGCATCCAAAATCCTTAAACCAAGTTTTGCCTTATGAGTCCACCATACCTACCTATATGCAGTATTTCCATGCCGTTCCAAGCAAATTTGTATGTGCCATCTCTAAATTTTCAAAATAAATTTTCTCTTTTGTGTGCCCGTACCTCTCATGAAACGGTGGGTGATACGTCTCCAATGTATCTACAATTTTTGATTGTTCCATGCTATTATATTATCGGGTTTGGATGTTTTATATGCATTAATATGCTATTTTATACTATTTTTTGGGACTAACCTATTAACCTAGAGCCCAGTGCCAGTTTCTGTTTTTTCCTTGTTTTTGAGTTTTACAGAAAAGGAATATCAAACGAAGTGCAAACGGAATAAAAATTTATGGTGATTTTTTATGGACCAGAAGAGACCCACGGGGCATCGGAGTTGGGCTAGAAGAGCCACGAGGCAGCCACAAGCCTAGGGGGCGCGCCCCCTAGGGCGCGCCCCCCTGGCTTGTCGTCGCCTCGTGGTCCCCCTTGACGTGAGACCGACGCCAAAAATTCTTATAAATACCCAAATCTCCAGAAAGAAACCGAGATCGGGAGTTCCGCCGCCGCAAGCCTCTGTAGCCATGAAAAACCAATCGGGAGCCCATTCCGGCACCCTGTCGGAGGGGGAAACCATCACCGGAGGCCATCTTTATCATTCCGACCGTCTCCATGACGAGGAGGGAGTAGTTCACCCTCGGGGCTGAGGGTATGTACCAGTAGCTATGTGTTTGATCTCTCTCTCTCTCTCGTGTTCTTGAGATGACACGATCTTGATGTACCGCGAGCTTTATTAATATAGATGAATCATATGGAGTTTTCCCCTCTCTATCTTCTTGTGATGAATTGAGTTTTCCCTTTGAAGTTTTCTTAACGGATTGAGTCTTTAAAGGATTTGAGAACACTTGATGTATGTCTTGCGATGGGATATCCGTGGTGATAATGGGATGTTCTATTGATCCACTTGATGTATGTTTTGGTGATCAACTTGCGGGTTCCGTGACCTTGGGAATCTATGCATAGGGGTTGGCACATGTTTTCGTCTTGACTCTTCGGTAGAAACTGTGGGGCACTCTTTGAAGTTCTTTGTGTTGGATTGAACATGATGAATCTGAAATTGTGTGATGCATATCGTATAATCAAGCCCATGGGTACTCGTGGTGACATTGGAGTATATAGGTGACATTAGGGTTTTGGTTTATGTGTATCTTAAGGTGTTATTTTAGTACGAACTCTGGGGCTGTTCGTGACACTTATAGGGATAGCTCATAAGATTGATCGGAAAAGATAACTTTGAGGTGGTTTCGTACCCTACAATAATTTCTTCGTTTGTTCTCCGCTATTTGTGACTTTGGAGTGAACTCTTTGTCGCACGTGAGGGATTTACATATGATTCAACTATGTCAGTATTGTTGAGAGAACTTGCACTAGTGAAAGTATGAACCCTAGGCCTTGTTTCTAAGCATTGCAATACCGTTTGTGCTCAGTTTTATCATTAGTTACCTTGCTGTTTTTATATTTTCAGATTAGAAAAACCTATATCTACCATCCATATTGCACTTGTATCACCATCTCTTCGCCGGACTAGTGCACCTATACAATTTGCCATTGTATTGGGTGTGTTGGGGACACAAGAGACTCTTTGTTATTTGGTTGGAGGGTTGTTTGAGAGAGACCATCTTCATCCTACGCCTCCCACGGATTGATAAACCTTAGGTCATCCACTTGAGGGAAATTTGCTACTGTCCTACAAAACTCTGCGCTTGGAGGCCCAACACGAGTCTACAAGAAGAAGGTTGCGTAGTAGACATCAAGCTCTTTTCTGGTGCCATTGCCGGGGAGGTGAGTGCTTGAAGGTATATCTTTAGATCTTGCAATTAAATCTTTTAGTTTCTTGTTTTTCACTAGTTTGGTTTTATAAAAGAAAACTACAAAAAAATGGAGTTTAGGTTGCATCAATTGGTTCGTCTTTTTAATGTCTTTCGTGAAAATGATGGTTTGGAAAATTGTGCTCAATTGGTAGAGGAGGAATTTATGAAAATACTTAATGAGAATTCCTTGAATGATGAGCATGATTGAAATATTGCTAGTATGAATTCTCTGAATATCCATGATGGTAATGATATGCAAACCCACAAGCTTGGGGATGCTATGTTTGATGAAGATGATATTTTTAGTCCCCCAAGTTTTGATGAGCAAATTTGTTATGATAATGACATGCCTACTATCTATGATGATTATGATGATGACATGTATGCTATAAATAGTGATACTAACCATGAAACTTGTCATCATGATTTTAATATTGAATGTGGCTATATCAATCAAGTGTCTCATGATAGTTATTTTGTTGAGTTTGCTCCCACTATTATGAATGAGAAGAAATATGCTTATGTGGAGAGTAATAAATTTTCTATGCTTGTAGATCATGAAAAGAATGCTTTATGTGATAGTTATATTGTTGAATTCCTTCATGATGCTACTGAAAATTATTATGAGGGAGGAACATATGCTTGTAGGAATTGCAATAATATCAAGTTTCCTCTCTATGTGTTCAAAGTTTTGAAGTTATGCTTGTTTTGCCTTCCTATGCTAGTTGATTCTTGCTCCCATAAATTGTTTGCTCACAAAATCCCTATGCATAGGAAGTGGTTTATACTTAAATGTGCTTGTCATGAGATTCATGATGCTCTTTTGCATGTTTCAATTATTATTCCTATGTGAGCATCATTGAAATAATCATGCCTAGCTAAAAGGCATTAAAGAAAAGCTCTTGTTGGGAGACAACCCAATACTTTTACTTTCTGTTTTTGTGTGTTCACATGATTAAGCTACTGTAGTAATCATGTTTTGTGTCTTTTATTTTAATAAAGTGCCAAGTAAAGCCTTTGGGATGACTCACAAGATGAGTAGAATTGATGCTGAACCAAAACAGAAACTTTTGACTCAAGTACAGGAATTTTCATTTTTTACTGGATCGTGATAATGTTCTGAAATATTTACACAGTCTTGATATACAAATTCTTCAGGTTTTCCTAATTTTTCAGAATTTTTAGAGATAGGGAAGTATGGTTACACTACAGATCTTCACAGACTGTTCTGTTTTTGACAGATTCTGTTTTGCATGCATAGTTTGCATGTTTTAGTGTTTCCATAGCTTATATTTAGCGGTATAAATTATGGGAATGATATAATACAGTAGGTATCATGTGGGAACAATTATGAATCTTGTCTTGACAGTACCTAAGTGAATTATTTATCTTTATTACACTAACCCTTCTCACGAAATTCCGTTAAGTTTTGTGTGATTGAAGTTTTCAAGTTTTGGGTGAGACACTGATATGAGGAGAATAAGGAGTGATAAGAACCTAAGCTTGGGGATGCCAAAGGCACCCACAAGGTAATATTCAAGGAAGACTCAAGCGTCTAAGCTTGGGGATGCCCCGGTAGGCATCCCCTCTTTCGTCTTCAACATTATCAGTATATCTTACTTAGAGCTATATTTTTTTTCGTCACATAATATGTGCTTTGTTTGGATCGTCATTATATTTTGTTATTTTCTATTAGGTGTTATTCATAATCTTGTTTTTTAATAAAAAGGTCCAAGAATTGCCTTAGGATGCTTGCATTGCATGTTTGATGTGTGCTGCGTAAAAACAGAAACTTTTGCTGTAGTGTTTGAATTTTCATATTTTACTGGGACGTGGAACGTTTCTGAAATTTTTACACAGTGTTTTCATATAAATTATTTAGAATGTCCTAAATTTTCATAATTTTTTGAGTTACAGAAGTACACTGTTTTCATAGATTGCTACAGACTGTTCTGTTTGGACAGATTGCTGTCATAGTTTTGTTATCTACTTATCCTATGGTTTTCATAGCCTATATTGGTACATATAAATTGTGGAAACGATAGTAAACAGTAGATGATTTTTGAAAATTATTGCGCAACTTGCCTTGGCTGTACATAAAGAGTTGATTTATTATTATGTGTACTAACCTATCTCACGAGTTCTTTTTGAGTTTTGGGTGGATGAAGTTTTTGAGAATAGGTGAAACCATGATATGAGAGGATTGAACGAGATACAAAAGCTCAAGCTTGGGGATTCCCAAGGCACCCCAAGTAAATATTTCAAGAAGTCTCAAGCATCTAAGCTTGGGGATGCTACGCATCCCACCTCTCTTCATCAACAATTATCGGTTAGCCTATGTTGAGCCTAATGTTTTATTCGTCCACATGATATGTGCTATCCTTGGAATGTCATTTTATTTTGTTTTGCTGTTTGAATAAAGTACTTAAGATCTGAAATTCTTAGATGAGAGAGTCTTCACATAGTTATTAAATTTTTTGACTACTCATTGATCTTCACTTATATCTTTTTGGAGTAGTTTGTCAATTTGCTCTAGTACTTCACTTATATCTTTTTAGAGCACGACGGTGGTTTTATTTTTTAGAAATTGTTGAACTCTCATGCTTCACTTATATTATTTTGAGAGTCTCTAAACAGCATGGTAATTTGCTTAGGTTATGAATTTAGTCCTAATATGATGGGAATCCAAGAGAGATATAATAAAAACTTTCATATAAAGTGCATTGAATACTATGAGAAGTTTGATTCCTTATGATTGTTTTGAGATATAAAGATTGTGATATTAGAGACATGCTAGTGAGTAATTGTGGATTGGTAGAAATACTTGTGTTAAAGTTTGTGATTCCCGTAGCATGCACGTATGGTGAACCGTTATGTGACAAAGTCGGAGCATGATTTATTTATTGAATGTCTTCCTTTGTGTGGAGGTCGGGATCGCGCGATGGTTAACTCCTACCAACCCTTACCCTAGGGGCATGCGTCTAGTACTATGTTTTGATGACTAATAGACTTTTGCAATAAGTATGTGAGATCTTTATGACTAATTTTGAGTCCATGGATTATACGCACTCTCACCCTTCCACCTTTGCTAGTCTCTCTAGTACCGCGCAACTTTCGCCGGTGCATTAAACCCACCATATACCTTCCTCAAAACAGCCACCATACCTACCTATTATGGCATTTCCATAGCCATTCCGAGATATATTGCCATGCAACTTCCACCGTTCCGTTTATGACACGCATCATCATTGTCATATTTCTTTGCATGATCATGTAGTTGACATCGTATTTGTGGCAAAGCCACTGTTCATATTTTTTATACATGTCACTCTTGAGTCATTACACATCCCGGTACACCACCGGAGGCATTCATATAGAGTCATATTTTGTTCTAAGTATCGGGTTGTAATTCTTGAGTTGTAAGTAAATAAAAGTGTGATGATCATCATTATTAGAGCATTGTTCCATGTGAGGAAAGGATGATGGAAGCTATGATTCCCTCACAAGTTGGGATGTGTCTCTGGACTTTACAAAAAATAAAAGAGGCCAGAGAAGCCCAAAAAAAAAAGAGGCCAAAGATGCCCACCAAAAGAAAGAAAAAGAAAAAAAAGAAAAAAAATGAGAGAAAAGAGAGAAGGGGCAATGCTACTATCCTTTTTCCACACTTGTGCTTCAAAGTAGCACCATGATATTCATGATAGAGAGTCTCCTATATTGTCACTTTCATATACTAGTGGGAATTTTTCATTATAGAACTTGGCTTGTATATTCCAATGATGGGCTTCCTCAAATTGCCCTAGGTCTTCGTGAGCAAGCGAGTTGGATGCACACCCACTTAGTTTCTTTTTGAGCTTTCATACACTTATAGCTCTAGTGCATCCGTTTCATGGCAATCCCTACTCACTCACATTGATATCTATTGATGGGCATCTCCATAGCCCGTTGATACGCCTAGTTGGTGTGAGATTATCTCCTTCTTTTTTGTCTTCTCCACAACCACCATATTCTATTCCACCTATAGTGCTATATCCATGGCTCACGCTCATGTATTGCGTGAGAGTTGAAAAAGTTTGAGAATACTAAAGTATGAAACAATTGCTTGGCTAAAACCGGGGTTGTGCATGATTTAATACTTTGTGTGATGAAGATGGAGCATAGCCAGACTATATGATTTCGTAGGGATAACTTTCTTTGGCCATGTTATTTTGAGAAGACATGATTGCTTTATTAGTATGCTTTAAGTATTATTGTTTTTATGTCAACATTAAACTTTTGTTTTGAATCTTATGGATCTGAAAATTCACGCCACAATAAAGAAAATTACATGGATTAATATGTTAGGTAGCATTCCATATCAAAAATTCTGTTTTTATCATTTACCTACTCGAGGACGAGCAGGAATTAAGCTTGGGGATGCTTGATACGTCTCCAACGTATCTATAATTTTTGATTGTTCCATGCTATTATATTATCGGTTTTGGATGTTTTATATGCATTAATATGCTATTTTATACTATTTTTTGGGACTAACCTATTAACCTAGAGCCCAGTGCCAGTTTCTGTTTTTCCTTGTTTTTGAGTTTTACAGAAAAGGAATATCAAACGGAGTCCAAACGGAATAAAAATTTATGGTGATTTTTTATGGACCAGAAGAGACCCACGGGGCATTGGAGTTGGGCCATAAGAGCCAGGAGGCAGCCACAAGCCTAGGGGGCGCCCCCCCCTGGCTTGTCGTCACCTCGTGGCCCCCCTTGACGTGAGACCGACGCCAAAAAATCTTATAAATACCCAAACCTCCAGAAAGAAACCTAGATCGGGAGTTCCGCCGCCGCAAGCCTCTGTAGCCACGAAAAACCAATCGGGAGCCCGTTCCGGCACCCTGCCGGAGGGGGAAACCATCACCGGAGGCCATCTTCATCATCCCGACGGTCTCCATGACGAGGAGGGAGTAGTTCACCCTCGGGTCTGAGGGTATGTACCAGTAGCTATGTGTTTGATCTCTCTCTCTCTCTCTCGTGTTCTTGAGATGACACGATCTTGATGTACCACGAGCTTTATTAATATAGATGAATCATATGGAGTTTTCCCCTCTCTATCTTCTTGTGATGAATTGAGTTTTCCCTTTGAAGTTTTCTTATCGGATTGAGTCTTTAAAGGATTTGAGAACACTTGATGTATGTCTTGCGATGGGATATCCGTGGTGACAATGGGATGTTCTATTGATCCACTTGATGTATGTTTTGGTGATCAACTTGCTGGTTCCATGACCTTGGGAATCTATGCATAGGGGTTGGCACATGTTTTTGTCTTGACTCTTCGGTAGAAACTTTGGGGCACTCTTTGAAGTTCTTTGTGTTGGATTGAACATGATGAATCTGAAATTGTGTGATGCATATCGTATAATCAAGCCCATGGGTACTCGTGGTGATATTGGAGTATCTAGGTGACATTAGGGTTTTGGTTGATGTGTATCTTAAGGTGTTATTTTAGTACGAACTCTAGGGCTGTTCGTGACACTTATAGGGATAGCTCATTAGATTGACCGGAAAAGATAACTTTGAGGTGGTTTCGTACCCTACAATAATTTCTTCGTCTGTTCTCCGCTATTTGTGACTTTGGAGTGAACTCTTTGTCGCACGTGTGGGATTTACATATGATTCAACTATGTCAGTATTGTTGAGAGAACTTGCACTAGTGAAAGTATGAACCCTAGGCCTTGTTTCTAAGCATTGCAATACCATTTGTGCTCACTTTTATCATTAGTTACCTTTCTGTTTATATATTTTCAGATTTCAAAAACCTATATCTACCATCCATATTGCACTTGTATCACCATCTCTTCGCCGAACTAGTGCACCTATACAATTTGCCATTGTATTGGGTGTGTTGGGGACACAAGAGACTCTTTGTTATTTGGTTGCAGGGTTGTTTGAGAGAGACCATCTTCATCCTACGCCTCCCATGGATTGATAAACCTTAGGTCATCCACTTGAGGGAAATTTGCTACTGTCCTACAAAACTCTGCGCTTGGAGGCCCAACACGAGTCTACAAGAAGAAGGTTGCGTAGTAGACATCAGTGGGGAGTGTCCAATATTTTTCCATGCTAGATGTGTTATTCTCAAGATGAGTGTTTATTCACTTCTCATTGCACGAGCGTACGGCGGTAATAGGGAAAGTGAAAGTTTGGTGGAAAAAGGAATAAACTTTATTTTCTGTTTGGGAACCGCCTATGATATATCTAGCATGGAAAGTATTGTGAGCTACTTTGTCATTTTCGTTGACAGGAAAAGCATGCCACCCAAAATATTTTTCTCTCTCAATTTAAACCTTGAGATCTGGCACCTCTACAAATCCCTACTTCCCTCTGCGAAGCGCCTATCTTTTACTTTATGCAATTTTTATTTTTACTTTGAGTCTCCATCTTCTCTTATAAAGCACCAACTAGGGGGCACTATGATCGTACTTGAGCATTGGGCATAGTGAATATTTGAGTGTGTGTCATGAATGGATCAATGATTGAGCATGATGGGCTAGGGATAACTTTCTTTAGTGTTGATATTTTGAAAGACATGGTTGCTTGTTGACATGCTTGAGTATTGAAGTCATTATGTTAAAACTAGACTATTGCTTTGAATCATTACAAGTCCAAATATCCATGCTATACAAAATTAAAGAATATGATGAACATGTTAGGCAGCATTCCACATCAAAAATTCTGTTTTTATCATTTACCTACTCGAGGACGAGTAGGAATTAAGCTTGGGGATGCTGATACGTCACCAACGTATCTATAATTTTTGCTTGTTCCATGCTGTTATATTATCATTCCTGGATGTTTTACAATCATTTTATAATAGCTTTATATCAGTTTTTGGGACTAACCTATTGACATAGTGCCAAAGTGCCAGTTGCTGTTTTTGCTTGTTTTTTACTTTGCAGAATATCAGTACCAAACGGAGTCCAATCACGACAATTTTTTTTTGAGATTTTTTGTGGACCAGAAGACACCCAGTGGGCCAAAAAAGAGCCAGGAAGGTGGGCTGTGGAGAGCACAACCCACCAGGGCGCGCCAGGGGGCCCCCGGCGCGCCCTGCGCCCTGGTGGGTTGTGCTCTCCACGGGGCCCCTCTGCACCGCCTCTAATGCCTATAAATTCCCAAATATTCGGAAAACCCTAGGGGAGTCGACGAAACACAATTCCAGCTGCCGCAAGTTCCAGAACCGCGAGATCCAATCTAAACACCATCACGGAGGGGTTCATCTTCCTCATAGGTGCCTCTCCGATGATGCGTGAGTAGTCCACCATAGACCTACGGGTCCGTAGGAAGTAGCTAGATGGCTTCCTCTCTCTCTCTTATGATTCTCAATACAATGGTCTCTTGGAGATCTATTTGATGTAAACTTTTGCGGTGTGTTTGTTGGGATCCGATGAATTTTGAGATCATTATCGGTTTCTATCCATGAATATTATTTGAGTCTTCTTTGATCTCTTATATGCATGATTCCTTATAGCATCGTATTTCTTGTTCGAATCTTTGGTTTAGTTAGGCCGACTAGATCGATTTTTCTTGCCATGGGAAGAGGTGCTTTGTGATGGGTTCGATCTTGCGGTGTTCTTTCCCAGTGACAGAAGGGGCAGCAAGACACGCATTTATCGTTGCAATTAAGGATAACAAGATGGGGTCTATTCCTACATGAATAGACCTTGTCTACATCATGTCATCGTTCTTATTGCATTACTCCGTTTTTCCATGAACTTAATACACTAGATGCATGCTGGATAGCGGTCGATGTGTGGAGTAATAGAGGTAGATGCAGGCAGGAGTCGGTCTACCTATCTTGGACGTGATGCCTATATAATGATCATCGCCTTGGATATCGTCATGACTATTCGATTTTCTATCAATTGCCCAACAGTAATTTGTTCACCCACCATGCGCTATACTCATGAGAGAAGCCACTAGTGAACCCTACGGCCCCCGGGTCTACTTTTCCAACACATTGCTTTCAGATCTATCTTTTTGCAACTTTGTTTTCAGATCTACAAAACCAAAAACCCAAAAATATATTGCTGCATATTTTATTTGCCCTTTTTATTTTGTGTTCTTGAGAGATCTATCTCTCCTATCTATCACTACCTAATCTATCTTATTACCATAGAGAGATTGACAACCTCTCTTTCGCGTCGGGTTGCAAGTATTTGTTGTTTGTGTGCATGTACTGCTTATTGGGTGGTGGTGATCCTCCTACTGGTTCGATAACCTTGGTTTCATAACTGAGGGAAATACTTACCGTCGCTGTGCTGCATCATCCCTCCCTCTTTGGGGAAATACCGACGCAGTCCAAGCACGTCACGTGGTTGCTTCCCAAGTTTACAACAGAGCTTTAATGACACCCATCCCATGGCGTGGCGAAGGAATAAGAGGTAGCTGGGCGAACGACACAGAAGGAGAGGCAATCCTTGCCGGGAGACGTCGCCAGTGCGCCAGCTCACAGCGCATTTAATGCGTCTATCCTAATCCATCAGAGTTAGGTATTTCCCACTATCGTTGTTGCCAGCAGTTTTGGTAGATAGATATACATTGTTTACTATGTGTAAAGACCATTTTAGCCATTGTGGTAACCCCTTGGGTTAGAAAAGGAGGTCCATGGCTACCTTTAGAAGGGTCGACACTCCATTCATTTACACGCGTAGCGACGCCCCCGAAGCATCCTTACTGGGTCGCGACACTCGTGTACTGTGAACCCGAATAAACCACACCACACAGGACGTAGGGTATTACGCTCCGGAGGCCCGAACCTGTCTAAACCCTCACACGTGCAGTGTCCGGTGATTTTCTTTGTGCTAGAGGATCTCCCTTGCCGAACCATGAAAGGGGCCTTGCCGGCCCCATAGATCGTCGTACCCCGACATCTTTGGCGCACCAGGTAGGGGGCTCCTTCACGTGAACCTTCACCGACTCCTGTGCGTCGTCATCGACGCCTTCTTCAATTACCATGCCTCCCAAGAAGACCAAGGGTGTAGCAACGCCCGCTCTGTCCGCGTCCAAGCTGCCCTCCTAAGTGGTCGCCAGCGACGCGGATGGAGGCGGTCCCCACATCCATCGCGTCGGCGAGCGCAGCCACAACACTGCGTGGAGCTCTGCGAGCCGCGATGCAGACCCCGTAGTCATGGAGACGCGGAACGCGCCTGCAGCGACCGGGGTCGATACCATGGAAGCGGCGACCGTGGCGGCGGCTGCAGCAACAGCAATAGCAACAGCGACAGCGTCTCCGCCATGACCTTCGCAAGATAATCGCGACCAACGCCCTCATGGTGGCAACCCTGGGCGGCACACAAGCAAGACCCCCGTGCGTCCTTTTCAAGACACGCTTGGTCTTGCTAGACAACAGCCTCCGGCAGAGCATGAGCAGCATGCGACGGCGTGATAACCCACAAGTGTAGGGGATCGTTTGTAGCCTTTTTCGATAAGTAAGAGTGTCGAACCCAACGAGGAACTAAAGGTAGAACAAATTTTCCCTCAAGTTCTATCGACCACCGATACAACTCTATGCACACTTTAACGTTTGCTTTACCTAGAACAAGTATGAAACTACTTTGTAGGTGATAGGATAGTTTGCACGAATAAAACTAGAAGTACTTAGCGGGAATAAAACTACGTGTAAAAAGCAAGATAATAAAAGTTAGTTGTTTAGTAGAAAGCTTTTGTCAAACAAGAAGGTTATTTGTCCCTAGGCAATTGATAACTAGACCAGTAATCATTCTTGCAATTTTACATGAGGGAGAGGCATGAGCTAACATACTTTCTCTACTTGGATCATATGCACTTATGATTGGAACTCTAGCAAGCATCCGCAACTACTAAAGATCATTAAGGTAAAACCCAACCATAGCATTAAGTATCAAGTCCTCTTTACTCCCATATGCAACGACCCACCTACTCGGGTATGTGTATTCTGTCACTCACGCCACCCACCATAGGCAAATCATGAACACATTGCAACACCCTACAGCGGGGATCCCCCATGTTTGCGCTAGACGGAGGGCACCATAATAAAATATACAATCATACCAATCACGATCATCAATTAGCCCATAGGACAAAACAGATCTACTCAAACATCATAGGATAGCCACATATCATTGGGAAATAATATACGGAGTTGAGCACCATGTTTAAGTAGAGATTACAGCAGGGAAAAGGGGAGTTACACCGCTACATAGAGGGGGAGAGAGTTGGTGTTGACGGTAGCAAGATTGTTGATGTAGATCGCCGTCACGATCCTTGCTCCGGCGGCGTTCCGGCGCCACCGGGAGAGAGGGGGAGAGAGCCCCCTCCTTCTTCTTCTTCCTTGGCCTCCCCCTAGATGGGAGGAGAGTTCCCCCTCTGGTCCATGGCCGCCATGGCGGCGGAGGGGCAGGAGCCCCTCCTAGATTGGATCTCCCTCTTTGTTCTCTTCTGTTTCACGTTCCTGTTTTCTGGCCGAAAACCGTTTCTTATATTCCCGGAGATCCGTAACTCCGATTGGGCTGAAATTTTGAGGGGATTTTCATCCAAAAATTAGCTTCCTTGCGCCTGAAGGAGAGCTCCAACCGACTTATGAGCTGGGAAAAACCCACCAGGGCGCGCCTGGGCCCTGGGGGGGCTGAGGGAGTCCTGGATTAAGGGGTCCTCGGGAGGCCGACCTATTTCTTATGGGCCGGACCGTATGGGCCGTTAGCCGGACATTGGATTGATCGAAGACCCTATCTCCGAGATGGAAGCCTCAAGGATCGTGTCTTATCCTCCAAGTTTAAAGTAGTGAATAGGCATGTTAATCCCTTCGACGTGTAACCGACCATGTGTAAACCCTAGGTACCCTCGGCGTCTATATAAGCCGAAGGGTTTTAGGTTGTAGACCAACAGAACTCATCTAGGGTTTTAGTCATATGATCTCATGGTAGATCAACTCTGTAACCCTTATACCATCAATATAATCAAGCAGGACGTAGGGTATTACCTCCATAGGAGGGCCCAAACCTGGGTAAAACACTGTCCCCTTCGTCTCCTGTTACCCTCGATTCCAGTCTCACAGCTCGGGACCCCCTACCCGAGATCCGCCGGTTTTGACACCGACATTGGTGCTTTCATTGAGAGTTCCGCTGTGATCGCCAGAAGGAATCGATGGCTCGTCTTGTCATCAACGAAGTGGTCCGCAACCCGGGCACTTTTGTCCCCGGACAGATCGTCGCTTTCGGCAGCGTTGTGCTGCACGCCGACCCGACCGGCCATCTAGGCCGTGTCGGAAGTTTCGCCCCTGATCAAGAGGTCAGATTCGGGAACTTAGAGTTCTCCGTTGACTCTCGGGGCGATCTATCACTAACCGGGCTCGCAGTCTCGCCTGCCATGCCCGAAGACTCTGAGGCTTTAACCTCAGATCCATCTTTCGGCCCCTCCCACGGGATCTACTTCGGCGAGGGCCCGACTCTCAGTCTGGACCCGGTCGTAGTGCCAGATGTCCGGACATCTGTTCCTGCCGAACACTCTCCCCGTGCGGACGCATCGGAGGTTCACTCCGGAAGCTCTGGGTAGACCGACCCGATCGAGCTCTCGATACTCAACGAGGCTCTAGATCGGATCTCGTCGATGAAGATTACCGACGACCCAACCCCGATCTATTCTCAGATCGGGCTTCAGACGGGTCAGGACGAATTTTTCATCCCATCCACCACCCACTTGGTAGCCACTGTCGAGGATTTAACCGACATGTTGGACTATGCTTCTGAGGAAGCAGATTACATGGATGAGGAGGATCGCTCACTCACCCCCGTTAACACCGGACGGTGGACTGCCACCTCCACATACGATGTATACATGGTGGACACTTCGAAAAACGATGGCGACAAATCGGATGAAGCGCCGTAAAGATGCCGAAAGCTGCATAAACGGTCAAAAGGAAAAAAGGAAAGAAAAGCTATCGATGGCACCGGGGATGGAGACACCTCGGAAAACCTCGGCGATCCCGAAAACCCCGAACACCCGTTAGAGGGTCAGGAGAGACCGGAAGACCGGCGAAACCCCGACGATCTAGATGATCCCGAGGATGACGATTACCTCCGCTCTGTCGAGGGGGAGGACAATGCGGAAGCCGATGACTTCGTTATCCCCGATAATCCTGCAGATCAGGAACTATTCAGGCAACAGCTTATAGCCACGGCCCATAGCCTGAAAGCAAAGGAACGATAGCTTAAAGCCGAACATGACAACCTTAACGATCGAAGGACTAGAGTCCTCTTGGCTGAGGAAGGATACGGTACCGGGCTATCGGACCAACCTAAGAGCTATCCACGCAGAAGGCTGCTGCCACAATTCGATGACGAGCTCATTGATACGCCGTCTCCCAAACGTACCCCATATGATAAGCCAGACTGCCCTCCTCGAGGACGAGACAGGACGGCTGACGACACCGGCTATAGGCCGACGATACCTCGTATATGGGGAAAAGAGCCACTAGAGCCCGATGATAGGTTTGACCTGCGACACGACCTGGACTACAGAGCAGGTCGTACGCGATCCATCTACGGATCTAGAGGACACTCACCCGATAGACGGGAAGGGTATCGGCCTTGGTTCGACCGCAACAATGAAGGTCGGGAACGAATCCGAGCTAGGACAGACGCCGATCATCGGCGTGACATAGCTCGGGTTAGAGGCGTTGCCCACCCACTGTGCTTCACGGACGAGGTGATGCGGCATCAGTTCCCGGAAGGGTTTAAACCCGTAAACATAGAACAGTACGATGGGACAACTGACCCAACTGTATGGATCGAGGATTTTCTCCTCCACATCCACATGGCGCGAGGAGATGACCTCCACGCCATTAAATACCTACCCCTGAAGCTTAAGGGGCCAGCTCGGCACTGGTTAAACAGCCTCCCCGAAAATTCCATTGGGTGTTGGGAGGACCTAGAAGAGGCATTCCGATCTAACTTCCAGGGCACTTATGTTCGGCCGTCGGACTCCTCCGACCTAAGCAACGTCGTCCAGAAGCCGGGAGAGTCCGCGCGGCTATTCTAGAATCGTTTCTTGACCAAGAAAAACCAGATCGTGGATTGCCCAGACGCCGAAGCTATAGCCTCTTTCAGGCACAATATTCGGGATGAATGGCTGGCTCGTCAGTTCGGCCAGGACAAACCACGTACTATGTCCGCCCTCACATCACTCATGACCCGCTTTTGCGCGGGCGAGGATAACTGGCTAGCAAGACGTAGCCATAACCCCGAAGACCCCGGAACCTCTGAAGTTCGGGATGGAAACGGGAAACCGAAGGGCAACAAGAACAAGCGCCGGCACAATAATAGTGATGCCGATGACACGGCTGTTAACGCCGGCTTCCGCAACTCCCGGCCTGGGCAGCGGAAGAAGCCTCCTAAAGGCAATCGCGATGGACCCACCCCGCTGGACAAGATCCTGGAGAGGCCTTGCCAGATCCACGACACTCAAGAGAAGCCCTCCAACCACACCAACCGTAACTATTGGGTCTTCAAACAGGCCGGCAAGCTCGCATCCGAGGACCAAGGCAAGAGCCCACGCAGCGAGGACGAGGATGAGCCCCGTGGTCCGATCGGTGGCGGACAAAAGAAATTTCCTCCAGAGGTAAAAACAGTAAATATGATATACGCCACCCATATACCCAAAAAGGAGAGGAAGCGCGCCCTTCGGGATGTCTACGCCATAGAGCCTGTAGCCCCGAAGTATAACCCATGGTCGGCATACCCGATCACCTTCGATCGACGCGACCATCCGACCAGTATCCGTCATGGGGGTTCGGCCGCACTCGTCCTAGACCCCATCATTGACGGGTATCACCTCACTAAAGTCCTAATGGACGGAGGAAGTAGCCTCAATCTGATTTACTCAGACACGGTGAAAAAGATGGGCATAGATCCGTCAAGGATCAAACCCAGCAACACTACCTTCAAAGGAGTGATCCCAGGCGTTGAAGCCCGCTGCACGGGCTCTGTAAGCCTGGAAGTAGTGTTCGGCTTGCTTGATAACTTTCGAAGCGAGGACTTGATCTTCGACATCGTACCTTTCCGCAGCGGCTATCACACCCTGCTCGGCCGTACAGCGTTCGCTCGCTTTAACGCCGTCCCACACTACGCATACCTCAAGCTCAAGATGCCCGGCCCCAAGGGGGTCATTACTGTCAATGGCAACACAGAGCGCTCCCTCCGAACTGAGGAACATGCGTTGGCCCTGGCGGCCGAATTCCATTACACCGATGATTGGCAAGCGCCGACATCTGCTGTCAAAGCATGTAAGGCTGGGAAGCGAGCTCGGTCTCAACCCGAAGTACCAGAACATTCCTCTCCCCATAAATAGGGACTCGCCCCTGATTGCACGGCCCTAGATCCGGCAAAGTACGTGCCGAGGTTGCACAACTTTGCGCTCAAAACTCCATGGGCAGCGGCGGGGGAAAATTATCAAAGGGTAAGTGTTCGGCTGGACCGAACTATATCCATCAACATGTCTTCGGACACACTACAGGTACCATAAAGTACCTGCTACGGCTTAAAGCTCGTTCATACTTTGGCGACTTCTCAAGACTTTTTCTCCAAAGTCCGCTCGCCGAACATTACACCCATCGCGGTACACAACTCCTAGGGAGACGCAGGAGCGGATAAGCGACATGGCACATCGAGGACGTCAGGTCACCTATCGAGGACCCTTGGTACAACCCCTCCGGTAAGGTTTATATTTCATTTTTTATACCTGTAAGCAGTTGTATCTGCAAATTTGAATAATAAGAGTTGTTGAGTAAAATACAGATGTATCACGCATGATCGTTTCGCTGTTTTTGGCACACTCTCTATTTTCCCTCTCTTCTTGCGAACCTGTTTGGTATACTATATGATGCAACCGGCTAATAGACCGGGGGCTCGAACTAAAAAGAAAATCGCCTTAAGCACAACTGATTTTTGCGTTCGGCGTCTTGGAATTCCGCTTTATATGCATTGGTTCTGAACTATGTCTTGGGTCAATAGTTGGGTTGCCCGGCTCCTGTGCTTGCCCCTTTATGTTCCGCTCGTTCGTCTAAAAGGGCAAAGGGAGAACCGCTGCGATTGTGCTTCTGGCTAGCCTGGTCAAGCACCTCAGCGGAGAAAGCCAAAAACTGACCGTCATGGTACGCGAGAACTGGTCTGCGAATCCGAGCTTAACTAAATCTCGTTAGAGGTTATTCCGTGTCATACGATGGGTTTGGTATTAGTAAAAACCATGTGATATAGGCTTGGGCCACGGCTCTTCCGAACATCACAAACCCTTGGGGGCTAGTCATCAGCCCCCCACATTCCTTTCTCGCGCCCCTACGGCTAAGTGAAAGCAATAAAGCATTATGGTCCGATTGCCTTGTCCGCCCCACACTACCGCCTTCGGGTGCCGATAGTTCGGCTAAGGGTCACAGTGCGGTTGGCAGGGACACCCCGCGTAGTATCTACATGGGGGCTGAAGCTGATGACTCGCAGCTTTCAGTTCTAACGGCCGCACATGAGTTATAAAGGATGCAAAACATAAAAGACATGATAAACCATGCATTTTTAATATAAACACGTTAAAAGGTCTTCGGACATATTACAACGCGTTACTCATACACATTTTCTCTCGAACAATGCGCCTCTATTGCCCGAGCACCCTCCATTACGCCGGAGAAGTACAGCTCGGGGCGCCTATGCTCTTTTCCAGTAGGCGGAGGGGCGGTGGCTATCTTCATTGGATCCAGCCCCAGCCAGTGCACCTTGCCCTTCGCAAAGGTCATCCGAGCTCCCTCGATGCAGGAAGATCGCCTTAGCGCGTCGATCCGGGACGAGGCGTCACTCAGCTTCCGCACCAGGCCGAAGTAGCTACTCGGCAACGGCTCATTGGGCCATAGCCGGATGCAGAGATCCTTCATGGCCGGCTCCGCCATCCGGTGTAGCTCCATCAGCTGCTTCAGCTGCTCAACAAGGAGAGGAGAGCACTCGGGGGCTTCAAACTGCGCCCAGAACAGCCGAGCTTCATCTCCTTCTCCCCGCGAACCATAGAACTGGTTCGCGTCCGCTGTGCTCTTTTGGAGGTCCGAGAAGGCACCTGAGGAACGCCATACTTGGGTAAGCAACTCGAACTTGCTATCCCCGTAGACACACTGCAATAAATACGGCTTACCATCCATGATAGCCTTCGCCTGGTTGACTTGCTCTTCAAAAGACCGCCGATCCACCCGCTCCTTTTGGAGATTGGTTTTCATGGTGGATAGTTCGGTGGCCTGCTCCTTGCCTCTCCGCTAAAGGTCCTCGCACTTTTGGCCGGCGTCCTTGAGCTCCTGTTGGATTTCCTCCACCCGAGCCTCATGCTTGTCGCTGGTGGCCCTCAAGGCGGATAGAACGGTAGCCGCTTCCTTGGCCGCCGCCCTCTCAACCGCAGCTTCCTGCTTCGCCTTCTCAAGCTCGGCCTTGAGCTTCTCAATTTCTTTCGCCGAGGCTACGTAAGCATTACAAATATATCAAAACATACTGCTTTGACAGTACGGCAATGAAAAATTTGGATATTCTCGTCCGGCTTACCTTGCGCCTCGTCGAATCTCTTATTCAGAGCTTCGAGCTCATCTTCGGAGCTCTTGAGCTTCCGATTCAGCTCGTCCAGCTCGGCAGCATTCACAGCCGCCGCCGATGATGAAGCCTGTACAAAACAAAACCGTATCAAGTTACATGGGTTCGCAACTTCCGAGATGTCATAAAAATGATCCTATGATCGGTCCTCTTAAGGGCTGTTCGACCATTCCGAACAAATATTGTCCTATACATAGTTCGGATAATGATCTAGGATTGACCCCCAGGTAAGTTTTTTCTAAACTTACCTAGGGCTCGGGGGCTGCCGTGTACATAATGATAACTCAAAGGAATTAATATTTCAAAGAACAAAGCATTACGTGGCTCACCTGAAAGCCCGTTAGGAGACCATTGAAGGCCTCCTTCAGTCCACTGTCCACGGACTGAATGCTCTGCAATACCGCACCCATAAGGGTGCGGTGCTCCTCGAAGAGGGAGGCACTGGATAGAGCCTCCCCCATAGCCAGCCACCCATTGGTCGGTGGCGCCAGTGGGGATTGGTTGACCCGATCTCCAACCGGGGATTGAACCGGCGCCTCCGGAGGCATGGTGCGCTCCGGAGACAGCCTTGGAAGTGACTGGACATCTCCTCGTCCGGTCTCCTCAGTATCCGGGAGGGGCTTCTCCCACGGGTCTTCGGCGGCCGAAGTGTTAACCTCGACCATGACGTCATCGCCCCCACCTCCAGTGTCCGGCTCCAAAGGAGCCTGTTGGGAGGACACCTCCATGGCATCCTTCGCGGTGCCCGGAGGAGAGGGGTGCGACGCGGTCCCGCTCTCCGCTAGCTCGGCGGGTGGGGTCTCCCCGTCCGAGACTTGATCGGTGGGGAGGACTCGTGGTGGGCTGCAAGTTAATGGGCGCTCACATGATTGTAACATTCAAAGCCTAGAACTAATAGTTGAGGGAGTCTTCGGATATTTACCTTCGAGGTGGAGGCTTGACCCTGAGGTTCCTTCGTGGAACCCTCTCGAAGTCCTCGAACTCAGTATCCGAGTCCGAACTATCGTCGGACAGAACTACCTGTGTCCGACGCGCTTTCTTCTGGGCGGGAGGAGATATATCCTCTGAGGCGTCCGATGACGCCGCCCTCTTTCCTGTGAGGGGGGAATCGCCTCCCCCCTCAACCTCGTGCTCCTCCTCTTGATTCGAGGAGGCATGGGTTTCTTCGGACACAACCCCTGGCTGGTCCCTGTTGCGCAGGCCTGCTCGGCCTGGCTTCTTCTTCTCCTTCTTCTCTGGCGCCTTATAAGGTCCCACGACGAGCATCTCCGACAGCAGCTGGGACCTAGGGTCTTCGGGCTGTGGAGCCGGGCACTTGATGCCCGTGGCCTTGCTCAACCATTCCTACGGAAGTGATCGGAAAATACTTAGATTTCCTTCAGAAAAACGAAGCCGATCTAATGAAGCTATGACATACCTCGGAAGGGGGCTTATCGGTGCACAGGCCCTGGTCCTCCTTCTTGGCCGGCCACTTCTCCTGCGCCTTGAACAACGCCTTCCACAGTTTCTCCCGTGTGGTGCGGAAGAGGTGACGAATCGTAGGATCATCGTCCGTCCGATAAGTCCACATAGGAGAGCCCCGGCGCTGGCAGGGGAGGATGCGCCGCCGAAGCATAACTTGGACGACGTTGGTCAGCTCGATTCCGTCCTTGATCATGGAGGCGATGCCCCTCTGCAGGTCATCCACCTCTGTGTCCGACCCCCAGTTGAGGCCCTTTTGGACCCATGAGGTCAATCTGGTCAGGGGGGCGGATCTGAATTCGGCAGGAACAATTCCGCCCTCCTCCCTTGGCTCGGTGATGTAAAACCACTCTTTTTGCCAAGTCTTGATAGTGTCGATGAATGTGCCGGATGGCCATACTGCGCGTGGAAGCTTGCTGGTGACCGCCCCACCGCAGTCTGCGTGTGCGCCTGCGACACACTTCGGCTTGATGTTGAAGATCTTGAGCCACAGTCCGAAGTGTGGTTCGACCCGCAAGAAGGCCTCGCAGACGATGATGAAGGCCGATATATGCCTGAAAGAGTTCGGCGGGAGGTCGTGGAAGTCGAGTCCGTAGAAGAACATGAGGCCCCTCATGAAGGGGTGGAGCGGGAAGCTCAGTCCTCGAATGAAATGAGAAATGAAAACCACCCTCTCGCCTGGTTTGGAAGATATTGGCGGGGAGGTAGCCGGCGTCCTTGAGGTCCCGGATGTCCTGGTCTATGACCGTGGAAGCCTCCCACTTTCCGCTGGCCATGGCTGAGCTCGGAGGAGAAAGGGTGGAAAACCTATATCTGGGCTCTGGAAGCTCAGGAGATTGGGGGAAGCAGGGATGCGAATGGGGAGTGTGGTTAAGCCTTGGGGTTTTCTTTCCCTTTTATTGGGCTTGTGGCCGGTTAGCCTCCCTTCACTGCGCCGTGAATCCCTCCGCTTCCCAAGACGTGTGTGCCGTTATACGCGCATGGTTAAACATATCCCGTGTGAAACGGAGCACGATCTGTGCATTGATGGATCGTGCTGATGGAAACGGCCTCGAACCGCGAATCGAGTCTTTACGACTGGCTCAGTGGTCGTGGTGGACCGTGACCTTTCATCTGAAAGGTTGTCAGAGAGCACTATTGGCTCCTTGATGTTTGGCCTTCAGGGCCGGGTTATACATGGTGTTCGGACGATCTATGATCGGGAAAATTACACGTCGTCGAAGGCCGAAATAAAGCCCGGCCGATCACTATTTGGAGAAAGGAACTCGCCTCGCAAGCCGAAGACTCTGATCATATGAAGTAGCTGAAGCTAGAACCCTTGGCGTTGGAGGCTAGTTCGGGGGCTACTGAGGGAGTCCTGGATTAAGGGGTCCTCGGGAGGCCGACCTATTTCTTATGGGCCAGACTGTATGGGCCGTTAGCCGGACATTGGATTGATCGAAGACCCTGTCTCCGAGATGGAAGCCTCGAGGATCGTGGCTTATCCTCCAAGTTTAAAGTAGTGAATAGGCATGTTAATCCCTTCGACGTGTAACCGACCATGTGTAAACCCTAGGTACCCTCGGCGTCTATATAAGCTGAAGGGTTTTAGGTTGTAGACCAACAAAACTCATCTAGGGTTTTAGTCATACGATCTCGTGGTAGATCAACTCTGTAACCCTTATACCATCAATATAATCAAGCAGGACGTAGGGTATTACCTCCATAGGAGGGCCCGAACCTGGGTAAAACACTGTCCCCTTCGTCTCATGTTACCCTCGATTCCAGTCTCACAGCTCGGGACCCCCTACCCGAGATCCGCCGATTTTGACACCGACAGGGGCGCCCTGGTGTCTCGTGGGGCTGTGGGCCTCTGTTTGCGTTGATTACACTTCTCAAAATTCACAAATATTCCAAAAAAATCTCCGTAAATTTTTATCGCATTTGGACTTCGTTTGATATGGATATTCTGCGAAACAAAAAACATGCAATAAACAGGAACTGGCACTGGGCACTGGATCAATAGGTTAGTCCAATAAATCATATAAAATGTTGCCAAAAATATGTTAAAGTTGTATAACAATGGCATGAAACAATAAAAATTTTATAGATACGACGGAGACGTATCAGCATCCCCAAGCTTAATTCCTGCTCGTCCTCGAGTAGGTAAATGATAAAAATGATAATTTTTGATGTGGAATGCTACCTAGCATAATCTTGATCATATATCTAATCATGGCATGAATATTAAGACACAATTGATTCAAAACAATAGTCTAGTTTTGACATAAAGACATTAATGCTTAGGCATCCCAACAAACAATCATGTCTTTCAAAATATCAAGGCTAAAGAACGCTATTCCTACAAAATCATATAGCCTTGTCATGCTCTGTCTTCTTAACACAAAGTATAAATCATGTACTACCCCGGTGTCAGCCAAGCAATTGGTTCATACTTTTTAACGCGCCTCAGCATTTTCAACTCTCACGCAATACATGAGTGCAAGCCATGGATATAGCACTATGGGTGGAATAGAATATGGTGGTAGGTTTCAAAGGGGTAAAAATGGAGAAGAAAGTCTCGCCTTAACTCAGCGTATCAATGGGCTATGGATATGCCCATCAATAGATATCAATGCGAGGAGTAGGGATTGCCATGCAACGGATGCACTAAGAGTTATAAGTGTATGAAAGCTCAATATGAAAACTAAGTGGGTGTGCATCTAACACTATAATGAAAAATTCCCACTAGTATATGAAAGTGACAACACAGGAGACTCTCTATATGAAAAACATGGTGCTACTTTGAAGCACAAGTGTGGAATTAGCATGCCCCTATTCCTTCTTCTTTCATCTTTTTCTTTTTTTTCTTTTTTTTTCTTTTTTTCTTTTTTTTCTATTTTTTTTCTTTCTTTGTCCGGAGCCTCATCCCAACTTGTGGGGGAATCATAGTTTCCATCATCCTTTCATCACTGGGGCATGCTCTAATAATGAATAATGATGATCATCACACTTCTATTTACTTACAACTCAATACTACAACGATAGTATAACAAAGTATGACCCTATATGAATGCAATGATCTAGCGTAGCAAAGATATCAAAAAATGGACAAGCCATGAAAACATGATGCTAGCTATCTTACGATCATGTAATGCAATATGACAATGAATGTTCAAGTCATCAAAACAAAGGCGGTGGAAGTTGCATGGCAATATATCTCGGAATGGCTATGGAAATGCCATAATAGGTAGGTATGGTGGCTGTTTTGAGGAAGATATAATAAGGCTTATGTGTGATAGAGCGTATCATATCACGGGGTTTGGATGCACCGGCGAAGTTTGCACCGACTCTCGAGGTGAGAAAGGGCAATGCACGGTACCGTAGAGGCTAGCGAATTGCGGAAAGGTAAGAGTGCGTATAATCCATGGACTCACATTAGTCATAAAGAACTCACATACTTATTGCAAAAGTTTTATTATCTCTCTCGAAGCAAAGTATTACTACGCATGCTCCTAGGGGGGAGGTTGGTAGGAGTTAACCATTGCGCGCCCCCGACCTTCACACAAAGATAGACAATCAAGAATAAATTGTGCTCCAACTTCCTAGCATAACGGGAGACTTTACGTGCATGATTCGGGAATCACAAACCTTAACACCAATATCTTACTAAACACGATCATCCTCTACTACCTCCCACATATTATCATCTCTATATCTCAAAACTATTGCAAGGAATCAAGCATATCATATTCAGTGATCCCTAAGTTTTATGTAGGATTTTATGACTAACCATGTGAATGACCAATTCCTGCTGACTCTCTAAATAGATATAAGTGAAGAAAGAGAGTTTAATTCTTTCTACAAAAGATCATGCTCTAATAAATATAAGTGAAGCAAAATAGAATTCTACGAATAACGGTTTTCTATGTGAAGAGAAATAGGCAATCCAAACTTCAAATGATATAAGTGAAGCACATGAAGCATTCTATAAAGCCATACTCAAAAGATATAAGTGAAGTGCATTGAGCATTCTATAAATCAACCATGGACTATCTCATACCAGCATGGTGCATAAAATAAAACTGAAAACTAAATACAAAAGAGGCTCCACGATTTACGCATATCATGTGATGAATAAAAATATAGCTCCAAGTGACATACCAATGATTTGGAATAAAAGAGAGGATGCCTTCCCGGGGCATCCCCAAGCTTAGACGCTTGAGTCTTCCTAGAATATTACCTTGGGGTGCCTTGGGCATCCCCAAGCTTAGGCTCTTGCTGCTCCTTATTCCTTCTCATCGTGATAACACCCAAAACTTGAAAACTTCAATCACACAAAACTTAACAGAAAATTCGTGAGATCCGTTAGTACACATAACACCAAATCCCATCATTTCTTGCCATAAAATTATTGCATAATTATAATCTAACATTACCCACTGTATTATATCGCAATTCTATGGCTCCCAAGTCAATGGGGCTCAACCAGAATTCAAACATAAGCACGCAAAGCAGCTATAACAACAATATGTGAAAAACAGGACAGTCTGTAAAGATTTGTAGACACGTATACTTCTATATCTTAAAAAATTCTGAAAAATTATAACGTGCGAAATAATTTGCATAACAGTACTGTGTAAAAAATTCAGAATTTTTACATGCTCCAGTAAAATATGAAAATTCAAACACCACGGCAAAAGTTTCTGTTTTTGCACGTCACACATCAAACAAGCAATTCAAACATCCTAAAGGCAAATCTTGGCACATTATTTTTATAATACAATGGATTTGTACAAGGGGATAAGTATTTTTGTTGGAAAAGTTTCCGTGATTCAAGATTCACAACGTTTCCATGGGCATGAACAAAAGTTCAAGGCTAGCCCCCACTTCAACGATGCTCATCATCTCTTCTCACTTTCACCTTTCCTTTTGTGAAGTTTTAGGTTCCCCTCTATTTTTTTTTGTTTTTAAACTTTATAAAAGCAAACAACAGAAATAAATGACTCTCTAAAACTTCCGGGTTGTCTCCCTGGCAGCGCTTTCTTTAAAGCCATTAAGCTAGGCATAAAGTGCTCAAGTAATGGATCCACCCGGATCCCAAGGTATATCAAAGCCAATTTTAATTAACAATGATTTGTAATTTAGTAGTGATCACAAAGTGATATATATATGATGTGACAACGAAGTCTAACTCTCTTCCTATGCATCGGCATGTCATACAAGAACAATTCATGCACATTAAGTAAAGGCCAATGCATAGTATAAACGGTTTCTTGCAATTTTATAGTATTGGAAACATAGAGAGGTGAAGATGTAGTTCCTCTCTTATAATAATTGCAAGTAGGAGCAGCAAGCATATGCATATTATATTAATCAAAATCATCATGTGTAGTGGTAAAATGCATCCCATCAATGTAATCCTTAATAAGAGCAAACTTCTTCGATAAAGTGTAGTTAGGAGAATTCAAAAAGATAATAGGACTATCATGTGTGGGTGCAATAGCAACAATTTCATGCTTAACATAAGGAACTATAGCAAGTTCATCTTCATAAGCATAATTCATATTGGCATCATGGCCACAAGCATAGCAAGCATCAAGTTCATCAAAAAGGGATATTTCAAATGAATCCAAGGGATCATAGCAATCATCATAGCATTCATCCTTCGGTATGTGCGAGGGGCAATTAAACAATGTATGAGTTGAAGAGTTACTCTCATTAGAAGGTGGGCACGGGTAGCTAATCCGCTCTTCCTCCTTTTGTTCTTCGCTCTCCCCCTCATCTTTTTCATCTAATGAGCTCACAATTTCAGCAATTTCTTCTTCCATAGATTCCTGCAAAATATTAGTCTCTTCCAAGGCAGCGGTCATTCTTTCAATACATTCTTTAACATAAGCATTAGAAGCATAGTTTTCATAGCAATATTTAAGTATGGCAAAATTTTCAGATTTGTAAAGAGTAGCATCATAATTTTCAATCAAGGAAGCAATTTCATAAGCACCCTTAAAAGCAACAAATTCTTCAATTTGTTCAACATGAAAATAACAATAGGCTTCCTTGGCATAAGAAGATTGTATTTCATTATCATTAAACACACATTGGTAGGGAAGGTGTTTTTTAGTTTCTTCAGCACAACAAGTAAAATCATGTAATTCACATAAATTCCAAGCATAGCAACACAAAGTATTAATTTGATACCACAAGAGTTTCAATTTTTGATATATGCGGTGTCGCACATAATAAGCATGCTCATTTAATGATTTTCCCTCAACTAAGCTAGTTGGGTTTTCAGCATGAGCACAAATGGATTGAAGATGATCCAAAAAATATTCTTCGGTAGTACGGAACACTAGTGGTTCCTCTGCTTTTGGAGCAGCAAGTACATCTAATTTTCTTAGTATTTTGCGTTTCCTACCCATATCTAAATATAGATAACAACTAACAACAGAAAATAAAAATTACGTAGTGATAAAGCAAACAAGCACACACGAGAATATTCACCCCACGCTATTGCTCCCCGGCAACGGCGCCAGAAAAAGGTCTTGATAACCCACAAGTGTAGGGGATCGTTTGTAGCCTTTTTCGATAAGTAAGAGTGTCGAACCCAACGAGGAGCTAAGGGTAGAACAAATATTCCCTCAAGTTCTATCGACCACCGATACAACTCTACGCACACTTTAACGTTTCCTTTACCTAGAACAAGTATGAAACTACTTTGTAGGTGATAGGATAGTTTGCACGAATAAAACTAGAAGTACTTAGAGGGAATAAAACTACGAGTAAAAAGCAAGATAATAAAAATTAGATGTTTAGTAGAAAGTTTTTGTCAAACAAGAAGGTTATTTGTCCCTAGGCAATTGATAACTAGACCGGTAATCATTCTTGCAATTTTACATGAGGGAGAGGCATGAGCTAACATAATTTCTCTACTTGGATCATATGCACTTATGATTGGAACTCTAGCAAGCATCCGCAACTACTAAAGATCATTAAGGTAAAACCCAACCATAGCATTAAGTATCAAGTCCTCTTTACTCCCATATGCAACAACCCACCTACTCGGGTCTGTGTATTCTGTCACTCACGCCACCCACCATAGGCAAATCATGAACACATTGCAACACCCTACAGTGGGGATCCCCCACGTTTGCACGAGACGGAGGGCACCATAGGACAGCACCATAATAAAACATACAATCATACCAACCACGATCATCAATTAGCCCATAGGACAAAACGGATCTACTCAAACATCATAGGATAGCCACATATCATTGGGAAATAATATACGGAGTTGAGCACCATGTTTAAGTAGAGATTACAGCGGGGAAAAGGGGAGTTACACCGCTGCATAGAGGGGGAGAGAGTTGGTGTTGACGTTAGCAAGATTGTTGATGTAGATCGCCGTCACGATCCTTGCCCCGGCGGCGTTCCGGCGCCACCGGGAGAGAGGGGGAGAGAGAGCCCCCCCTCCTTCTTCTTCTTCATTGGCCTCCCCCTAGATGGGAGGAGAGTTCCCCCTCTGGTCCATGGACGCCATGGCGGCAGAGGGGCAGGAGCCCCTCCAAGATTGGATCTCCCTCTCTGTTCTCTTCTGTTTCACGTTCCTGTTTTCTGGCCGAAAACCGTTTCTTATATTCCCGGAGATCCGTAACTCCGATCGGGCTAAAATTTTGAGGGGATTTTTATCCAAATATTAGCTTCCTTGCGCCCAAAGGAGAGCTCCAACCGACTTACGAGCTGGGCACAACCCACCAGGGCGCGCACGGGCCCTGGGGGGGGGGGGCTGTGGGCCTCCGTTTTCGTTGATTCCACTTCTCAAAATTCACAAATATTCCAAAAAAATCTTCGTAAATTTTTATCACGTTTGGAGTTCGTTTGATATTGTTATTCTGCGAAACAAAAAACATGCAACAAACAGGAACTGGCACTGGGCACTGGATTAATAGGTTAGTCCAATAAATCATATAATATGGTGCCAAAAGTATGTGAAAGTTGTATAATAATGGCATGAAACAATCAAAAATTATAGATACGACGGAGACGTATCACGGCGCGGGCGAACTCTCCTCCTGGCACAGTCAGAAGTAAGAGCGCCACCCACGCTTCACACCGCTCCATGCCCAAGACTCCGGAAGAAGCTCTGGCACAGGCCCGATTGTTACTGAACTTCCCGCCCGCGCTAGAGAAGATGGAGGACTGGTGAGCGACCATCCAGAGCCTGCTGAGTTTCACGAACCACGACAGGCCAGAGGGAGCATTCCCATCGGGCACCCGCCAAGCGGCTCCGGGGGCTCCCACCACCGGACGCAACGCTAGAGGGGCACCCACGGTGCAGTCTCCCCCGCAACAGCAGCAACCTGCCCACCGGACCGACGTACAAGGCGAGGTGTCGTACGCCTCGACGGATCCGCGGATGAGTAAATACCAATGCCAGGTCTTGAAGGACAGGCGCAAGGAGGATGCCCGCACCACCATCGAGAGGCGGCGTCAAATGCGCCAGCAGTCCGATGGGCGCGCGGACCCAGCCGTCGACGCGCCTACGTCGGGGGTGCCCGACTGCTTGCCTTACGAGGTAGGCTGCCCGACGTTCACCCACGAGCTACGGCAAGTCCACTGGCCCTCCAGCAGGACCTTCAAGCCCGAGCAGCCTCACAAGTATGACGTCAAGATCAGCCCCTCTGAGTTCCTCGGTGTTGGTGCACTAAGAAATTGGGTCCTTAACACCCGGATTCGTGCACCAGACGCCGCAGCCTCCAGACCGGCAAGACCTTGCCGGGCACGAGCATTCCTCCAACAACAATGAGCAAGGGCCAAGCAAACCCGGCAAGACTCCTCGTCGGGGGTTCAAGGATGCATGCCCCCACCAAGAACTCCCCCGCCAAGGCTCAATTCCACGTCGCCAGGCTGGTTGTCCACATCGACCAGGTGGCGAGCGAACAGGCAGATAGGTGGAACCGGCCCGGGCGCGTGGCAGCATAGAGGGATTTACAGCAGCTTTAAAGACACCCGTCCTATGGCATGGCAAAAGAATAGAAGGTTGCTGGGCAGACGGCACAGAATGAGATGCAATCCTTGCGGGAGACGTCGCCAGATTGACACCTCATGGCGCATTCAATGCGCTTATCCTAGTCCGTCAGAGTTAGGTATTTCCCACTACCACCTCTTCTGACACTCTGGCAAGAGGCAGTATCCACTGTTCGCCAGCTGCAAAGGTTATTTTGCCATTGTGATAACCCCTTTGTCTATAAAAGGAGGCCCATGGATACGTTTAGAAAGGTCGAGACCCTGTTGACTCTACACGCGTAGTTGCACTCCCGAGGCACCTCTTGCCGGGTCTGTTGCGCCTTGTACTGTGAACACCCATAATCCACAAGAACACAGGACGTAGTGTTTTACGCTCCGGCGGCCCGAACTTGTCTAAACCTCCCTCGCGTACGCAGAGACCTGTGATGCTCTTTGTGTCAGAAACCTACTCACCTGATTACGAAGGGTCCTTGCCGGATCCATAGATCATCGCATCCCCGACATCTTTGGCGCGCCAGGTAGGGGCGAGTTTCTGGCACGAACCTTCACCGGGCCTTGTGCACCTTCACCAGCAGCTTCATCGTCGCCCATGGCTCCCAAGAAAGCCAAGGGAACGACGACTTCTGCTGCGACCACATCCAAGCTGCCATCTCAGGCGGCCGTCGGCAGCGTCGACGAAGGAGACAACCGCGCTCACCCTGCTGGTGAGCGCAGCCACAACAACACGCGGGGCTCCACGAGCGTCGACCCTGACACCGCCGTCGTATGGGCGCGGAACGCACCAGCGGCGTCGGGGGTTGGGGACGAAATAGCAGCGACCGCGGCGGCAGCTGCGGTAGCGGCAAAGGCGACCGCGCCTCTGCCGCGCCCTTCGTAAGGCGATCGCGTCCAGCACCCCCGAGGCGGTGAGCTCGGGCAGCGTGCAGACAAGACCCCTGAGCGTCCCTCCCAGGACGCGCAGGGCCAAGCTTGACAGCAGCCTCCAGGAGCTGATGAGCGGCGCACAACGGCGCGGGGGAACGCTCCTCCTGACACTGTCAGGAGTAAGAGCGTCACCCGTGCCTTGCATCGCCCCATGCCCAGGACTGCGGAAGAGGCTCTAGCGCAGGCACAGCTGTTGCTGAGCTTCCCGCCTGCGCCAGAGAAGATGGAGGACTGGAGAGAAGCCATACAAAGCCTGCTGAGCTTCGTGAACCGTGATAAGCCGGAGGGGGCAGGACCGTCGCACACACGCCGTGCGGCCTCGGGAGGCCCAGCCACCGGGTGTGACGCCGGGGGACGCATACGGTCCAGTCGCCTCCACAACGGACTTCCCGCCGGACGGATGTTCAAGACGAGGTGTCGTACGCCTCGTCGGACCTGCGGCGGGACCAAGACCAGTGCCAAATCCTGAAGGACAGGCGCAAGGAAGATGCCCGCATGACCATCGAGAGGCGACACGAGACTCACCATCAATCCGACGGTCGCACGGACCCAGCTATCGACGAACCCACGCCGGGGGCTCCTGGTAGCCTACCTTATGAGGTGGGTTGCCTGACGTTTACCCGCAAGCCGCGGTAGGTCCGCTGGCCTTCCAGCAGGGCCTTCAAGCCCGAGCTGCCCGACAAGTACGACGGCAAGATAAGCCCCTCGGAGTTCCTCAACATATACACCATCGCCGTGCAGGCTACCGGGGGACAGGACGAGAAGATACTCACCAACTACTTCCCGCTGGCTCTCAAGCCCAACGTGAGGAGTTGGCTGATGAACTTGCCGAAAGGATCCATCTCTTCTTGGGCGGATCTGTGCAACCAGTTTGTTGGCGTGTACCATGGGGGCCACCAGCTCCCAGGGAAGCCCAGCAACTTGCACGCTCCCCCAGAGAGACGACGAGACCCTCCGCAAGTACATCCAGAGGTTCAGCCGTGTGCATCACAACATTCCAGATATGCACCCTGCGACCGTGATTGCCGCGTTCCACACGAACGTACGCAATCGCCGGATGCGGGAAGAAATGAGCATCAACAAGGTGCGAGACATCGCCGAGCTATACACTCTGGCTGACAAGTGTGCACGCGCTGAAGGAGGGAGGAGACTCCCCAAAGAAGACGCTGGCATGGAGGTCGACTCTGACGACGATGACGTGTCAGCCACCAAGAAGAAGAGCCGGAAGCGCAACAAAAAGCGCAAGGGAAAGGCGGTGATGGCTGTCGAAGGGGGCGCCAACCCCGACTCCGCCAAGAAGGCCAAGTCCGAGGGGTCCGGAAAGAACGTTGCCGCGTTCTCCGAAGACGATGAGGCCACGGTGGGGGAGAATACAAGTGGGCCATACTGCAAGATCCACCGCACCAAGAGCCACAACATCAACAGTTGCCGCCAAATCGAACAGCTTGCCGAGAAGGAGAGGCAGGAGAACGAAAGGCACGACAAGGAGAAGGGTCAAGACTGTGCGAGTAGCCCCGGCAAGAAGGGTGGTGGCGGTTGTGGTGGGTGCCGCGGCAAGGCCAAGAAGCACAAGGAGAAGCCTGCTAGAGGCCGAGATAACAAGTCAGATGATGATGGCGACACTGACGAAGAAGAATCAGGAGACCCGGAGTTCCAGAAGGCTGTGGACGCCATGTGCATGGACGGGGGCGCGTCCTTGCACTCCTCTCACCGGCAGCTCAAGCAATGGGCCCGTGAGGTCAACGCGACGGAACCAGCGGCTGAGGCAAGAAAACCCCTCAAGTGGTCCAACACTCACATCATCTTTGACGCTGAGGATCACCCTGACCGCATCACTGCCGTCGGGTGTGTGTGCCATTGTTGGTATCACCGACAATCCGCAACCTCAAGGTCACTAAGATGCTGGTCGATTGTCGGGCCGGGCTGAACCTGATCTCACCGGATCTGATCAAGTGCCTGAAGATCCCTAACTCGGATCTTAAGCCGACGGGATCTTTCCAAGGGATCAACCCGGGAAGGTCTCAGCCAATGGGGAAGATAACTCTGCCGATCACGTTCGGCAGCGAGCTCAACTTCAGGACGGAGAAGATTGTCTTCGACGTCGCGAAGATGTCGCTATCATACAATGGAATCCTGGGCCGACCGGCGCTGGCGAAGTTCATGGCGGCGTCTCACCACGCCTACAACACATTGAAAATGCAAGGGCCGATGAGCGTCATCACCGTCAAGGCCGACAACAAGAACACATTCCTCTGCATAGACAAGCTCTTTCGGGAGGCAGTGGCAGCTTCTGCCGACGAGGCACTCGCTCCTGGCGGCAAAGCTCTGGGGGGGGAGAGAATAAGGACAAGAGCTCTGGCGAGTCTCGTAGGAACTGCGGGAAGCGCACGGCAGAGTGCAGCACACCCATCGAGGACCTACCAGAGACCTCCGCCGCCAGGAGCAAGAAGGACAGGGTAACCATCCCCAAAACGAAACAAGTGGCTGCGCGGGAAAATGGCGAGGGTGGCACCTTCACCATTAGTGCCATCCTCAACCGCAAATAGGAAAGCGCACTCGTCGCCTTCCTGCGGGCGAATGTCGATGTGTTTGCGTGGCAACCATCTGACATCCCCGGTATTCCCAGGGAGGTGATTGAGCACCACCTAGCCGTTTGCCCACACGCACGCCCCGTCAAACGTTGGGTCAGGAAACAAGCATTAGAGCGGCAAGAATTCATCGCCGAAGAGATCAAGAAGTTAGAAGCGTCAGGTTTGATTAGAGGCGTGATCTACCCGACCTGGTTGGCAAACCCTGTGGTTGTGCGCAAGGCAAATGGGAAATGAAGGCTTTGCATCGACTTCACCAACGTCAACAAGGCCTGCCCGAAGGACCCGTTTCCCTTGCCGCGCATCGATCAGATAGTGGACTCAACTGCTGGCTGCGACCTCCTGTCATTTCTTGACGCATACTCTGGGTATCACCAGATGTTCATGGCCAAGGAAGACGAAGATAAAACGGCGTTCATCACCCCTTGCGGCGCGTACTGCTTCAGACGCATGATGTTCGGGTTGAAGAGCGTTCGGGACAGCAGTCCATATTGGTTTGGGTCCACAGCTGCATAGGAATGTAGAAGCCTACATGGATGACATAGTGATCAAGACCAGGGACTAGGACACGCTGATACAGGATCTAGAAGAAACCTTCACCAACCTGCGCAAGATCAACCTCAAGCTCAACCCTAAGAAATGCGTTTTTGGAGTTCCCTCCGGCAAGCTCCTCGGGTTCTTCGTCTCGCAGTGCGGGATCAAAGCCACCCCGCCAAAATCGAAGTAATTGAGCAACTCGAGGCACCAAAGTGCGTCAAGGACGTACGCCATCTGGCAGGCTGCATCGCCACCCTCAGTAGGTTCATTTCCAAGTCCGCAGAGCGTGCCTTGCCGTTCTTCAAGATCCTGAAGAAAGCGGACCCAATGACTTGGACCCCGGAGGCAGAGGTGGCACTGCAGGACCTGAAGAAGTACCTCTCTTCAACGCCAATCTTGGTCGCGCCTAAACTAGAGGATGCGCTGCTGCTGTACCTGGCGGCAACGAACCAAGTGGTTAGTTCTGCGCTAGTGGCGGAGAGAGAGGCTGAGGGAGACGAGGCTGAGGCCCCCGAGCTGGCCGTAGTCGAGCCAGAGCCAGACACATATATGATGCGGAAGGAGAACCAACAAGTTGTGCAAGGGAAGAAGATGGTGCAGCGACCAGTGTACTTCGTCAGCTCCTTCCTGCAGGGGGCTATTTAGAGATACTCTGGGTTGCAAAAGATGCTTTTTGGCCTCCTTATGGCCTCTCGGAAGCCGCGCCACTATTTCCAAGCACACCAAATCACCGTCGTCACCAGGTTCCCGATGCAGTGTATCCTGAGAAACCCAGAGGCGACAGGAAGGATCGTTGAATGGGCCTTGGAGCTGGTAAGTTTTGATTTGAGCTTCGAAAGCACGACGACTATTCAGAGCAGAGCCTTGGCAGAATTCGTAGCAGAATGGATGCCAACACCGGATGAAGAAGTGTCCGAGACCGCGCTCCTCGGCAAGGAGGTGCCTCAAGAGTGGGTCATGTATTTCGATGGAGCTTTCTCGCTACAAGGCGCCGGTGCCGGAGTGCTACTCATAGCACCCACAGGAGAGCACCTCAGGTACATGATCCATATGCACTTTCCCCAGGAAGAATCAACAAACAACACAACCGAGTATGAATGACTGTTGGCAGGGTTGAGGATAGTGATAACCCACAAGTGTACGGGATCGTTTGTAGCCTTTTTCGATAAATAAGAGTGTCGAACCCAACGAGGAGCTAAAGGTAGAACAAATATTCCCTCAAGTTCTATCGACCACCGATACAACTCTACGCACACTTTAACGTTTGCTTTACCTAGAACAAGTATGAAACTATTTTGTAGGTGATAGGATTGTTTGCACGAATAAAACTAGAAGTACTTTGCGGGAATAAAACTACGAGTAAATTGCAAGATAATAAAAGTTAGTCGTTTAGTAGAAAGCTTTTGTCAAACAAGAAGGTTATTTGTCCGTAGGCAATTGATAACTAGACCGGTAATCATTATTGCAATTTTATTTGAGGGAGAGGCATGAGCTCACATACTTTCGATACTTGGATCATATGCACTTATGATTGGAACTCTAGCAAGCATCCGCAACTACCAAAGATCATTAAGGTAAAACCCAACCATAGCATTAAGTATCAAGTCCTCTTTACTCCCATACGCAACAACCCACCTACTCGGGTCTGTGGTTCTGTCACCCACGCCACCCACCATAAGCAAATCATGAACATATTGCAACAGCCTACAGCGGGGATCCCTCATGGTTGCGCGACATGGAGGGCACCATAGGACATCACCAAAATAAAACTTACAACTCATACCAACCACGATCATCAATTAGCCCATAGGACAAAACGAATCTACTCAAACATCATAAGATAGCCACATATCATTGGGAAATAATATATGGAGTTTAGCACCATGTTTAAGTAGAGATTACAGCGGGTAAGAGAGGTGTTACACCTCCGCATAGAGGGGGAGAGAGTTGGTGTTGACGGCGGCGAAGTTGTTGGTGTAGATCGCCATCACGATGATTGCCCAGACGGCGTTCCGGCGCCATGGAGAGAGAGGGGGAGAGAGCCCCCCCTCCTCCTTCTTCTTCCTTGGCCTCCCCCCTAGATGGGAGGAGAGTTCCCCCTCTGGTCCATGGCCTCCATGGCGGCGGAGGGGCAGGAGCCCCTCCGAGATTGGATCTCCCTCTCTATTCTCTTCTGTTTCACGTTCCCGTTTTCTGGCCGAAAACCGTTTCTTATATCCCCGGAGATCCGTAACTCCGATTGCGCTGAGATTTTAACACGATTTTTTCTGGATATAAGCTTCCTTGCGCTCGAAGTAGAGCTCCAACCGACTTACGAGGAGGCCCCTATACACCACCACGCACCTGGCCCCTAGGGCGCGCCCTGGTGTCTCGTGGTGGCTGTGGGCCTCCTTTTGCGTTGATTCCAACTCCCAAAAATCACAAATATTCCAAAATAATTCTCCATAAATTTTTATCGCGTTTGGAATTTGTTCGATATGGATATTCTGTGAAACAAAAAACATGCATCAAGCAGGAACTGGCACTGGGCACTGGATCAATATGTTAGTCCAATAAATCATATAAAATGTTGCCAAAAATATGTGAAAGTTGTATAATATTGGCATGAAACAATCAAAAATTATAGATATGATGGAGACGTATCAGCATCCCCAAGCTTAATTCCTGCTCGTCCTCGAGTAGGTAAATGATAAAAAGGATAATTTTTGATGTGGAATGCTACCTAGCATAATCTTGATCATATATCTAATCATGGCATGAATATTAAGACATGAGTGATTCAAAGCAATAGTCTATAATTTGACATAAAGACATTAATACTCAGGCATCCCAACAAACAATCATGTCTTTCAAAATATCAAGGCTAAAGGACGCCATCCCTACAAAATCATATAGCCTTGTCATGCTCTGTCTTCTTAACACAAAGTATAAATCATGTACTACCCCGGTGTCAGCCAAGCAATTGGTTCATACTTTTTAACGCGCTTCGGCATTTTCAACTCTCACGCAATACATGAGCGCAAGCCTTGGATATAGCACTATGGGTGGAATAGAATGCAGTGGTAGACATTAATATAGAGAAGACAAAAAGGAAGATAGTCTCACATCGAAGCGGCTAATCAACGGGCTATGGAGATGCCCGTCAATTGATGTCATTGCGAGGAGTAGGGATTGCCATGCAACGGATGCACTAAGAGCTATAAGTGTATGAAAGCTCAAACTGAAACTAAGTGGGTGTGCATCTAACTCTATAATGAGAAATTCCCACTAGTATATGAAAGTGAAAACATAGGAGACTCTCTATATGAAAAACATGGTGCTACTTTGAAGCACAAGTGTGGAATTAGCATGCACTTTCTCTTTTTTTTCTTCTCTTTTTTTTCTTTTTATATTTGTCCGGAGCCTCATCCCGACTTGTGGGGGAATCAGAGTTTCCATGATCCTTTCCTCACCGGGACATGCTCTAATGATGATCATCACACTTCTATTTACTTACAACTCAATATTACAACTCGACAGTAGAACAAAGTATGACTCTATATGAATGCCTCTGGCAGTGTACCAGGATGTGTAATGATCTAGCATAGCAAAGATATAAAAAAACAGACAAACCATGGAAACATCAGGCTAGCTATCTTACGATCATGTAAAGCAATATGACAATGAACGCTCAAGTCATCAAAACGGAAGCGGTGGAAGTTGCATGGCAATATATCCCAGAATGGCTATGGAAATGCCATAATAGGTAGGTATGGTGGCTGTTTTGAAGAAGATATAATAAGGCTTATGTGTGATAAAGTGTATCATATCACGGGGTTTGGATGCACCGGCGAAGTTTGCACCGACTCTCGAGGTGAGAAAGGGCAATGCACGGTACCGTAGAGGCTAGCAAATTACGGAAAGGTAAGAGTGCGTATAATCCATGGACTCACATTAGTCATAAAGAACTCACATACTTATTGCAAAAGTTTATTAGCCCTCGAAGCAAAGTATTACTACGCATGCTCCTAGGGGGAGGTTGGTAGGAGTTAACCATCACATGCCCCAACCTTCACACAAAGATAGACAATCAAGGATAAATTGTGCTCCAACTTCCTGGCATAACGGGAGACTATACGTGCATGCTTCGGGAATCAGAAACCTTAACACCAATATTCTTACTAACCACAACCGTTTACTAGAACCTCCCACATATTATCATCTCTATATTGCAAAACTATTGCAAGGAATCAAACATATCATATTCAGTGATCCATAAGTTATATGTAGGATTTTATGACTAACCATGCAAATGACCAATTCATGTTGACTCTCTTAATAGTTATAAGTGAAGCAAGAGAGTTTAATTCTTTCTACAAATGACCATCCTCTAATAAATATAAGTGAAGCAAAAGAGCATTCTACAAATAACGGTTTTCTATGTGAAGAGAAACAGTCAATCCAAACTTCAAATGATATAAGTGAAGCACATGAAGCATTTTATAAAGCCATACTCAAAAGATATAAGTGAAGTGCAATGAGAATTCTATAAATCAACCATGGACTATCTCATACCAGCATGGTGCATAAAATAAAAATGAAAACTAAACACAAAAGACGCTCCAAGATTTACAAATATCACATGAACGAAACGAAAACGAAAACATACCGATACTTGTTGAAGAAAGATGGGATGCCTTCCGGGGCATCCCCAAGCTTAGACGCTTGAGTCTCCTTGGATATTTACTTGGGGTGCCTTGTTCATCCCCAAGCTTGAACTCGTGCCTCTCCTCCTTCTCCTCATATCGAGACCTCCTCGATCTTTGAACACTTCATCCACACAAAACTTAACAAAAATCTGGTGAGATCCGTTAGTATAATAAAAACAAATTACTACTTTAAGTACTGTTGCAAACCCATTCATATTTTATATTTGCATTATACCTTCTGTATTATAACTTCTCCATGGATTATACCACCGATAAAATCGATAGTTTTATCAAAACAAGCAAAACAATGCATCAAAAACAGAATCTGTCTTAAACAGGACAGTCTGTAGGAATATGAACTTTGACAATACTTCTGTAACTCCAAAAATTCTGAACAATTAGGACTAAATAAAATTTTTGTATAGCAATACTGTGTAAAAAATTTCATAAACTTTTAACGTTCCAGTAAAAAATGTAAATTCACGCACTTCAGCCAAAGTTTCTGTTTTTACACCGCACAAACCAACAATCAATCTAATCATCCTAAAGGCAAATCTTGGCACATTATTTTTATAATACAATGGATTTGTACAAGGGGATAATTATTTTTGTTGAAATTTTTCTGTGATTCAAGATTCACAAAGTTTCCATGGGCATGAACAAAGTTCAAGGAATTCCCCCACTTTCACGATGTTCGTCTCTCTCACTTTCACTTTTCTTTTTGTGAAGTTTTAGGTTCCCCTCTATATTTTTTGTTTTTAAACTTTATAAAAGCACTTCACAGAATAAAATGACTCTCTAAAATTTCCGGGTTGTCTCCCTGGCAGCGCTTTCTTTAAAGCCATTAAGCTAGGCATAAAGTGCGCAAGTAATGGATCCACCCGGATCCCAAGGTATATCAAAGCCAATTTTAATTAACAATGATTAGTAATTTAGTAGTGAGCACAAAGCAACATATATCATGCAATGACAGAGTCTAACTCTCTTCCTATGCATCGGCATGTTATAAAAGAACAATTCATTCACATCAAGTAAAGGCCAATGCATAGTATAAACAGTTTCTTGCAATTTTATCGTATTGGAAACATCAAGAGGTGGAGATGTAGTTCCCCTTTCATAATAATTGCAAGTAGGAGCAGCAAGCACATGCATATTATATTCATCAAAATCATCATGTGTAGTAGCAAAACGCAACCCATCAATTTAATCCTTAATAAGAGCAAACTTTTCCGATATAGTGTAGTTGGGAGAATTCAAAAAGATAATAGGACTATCATGTGTGGGTGCAACAGCAACAATTTCATTCTTAACATAAGGAACTATAGCGTGTTCATCTCCATAAGCATAATTCATATTGGTATCTTGGCCACAGGCATAGCAAGCATCAAGTTCATCAAAAAGGGATATTTCAAAAGAATCCACGGGATCATAGCAATTATTATAGCATTCATCCTTCGGTAAGCACGAAGGGAAATTAAATAATGTATGAGTTGAAGAGTTACTCTCATTAGAAGGTGGGCACGGGTAGCTCATCCGCTCTTCCTCCTTTTGTTCTTCGCTCTCCCCCTCATCTTTTTCATCTAATGAGCTCACAATTTTAGCAATTTCTTCTTCCATAGATTCCTGCAAAATATTAGTTTCTTCCAAGGCAGCAGACATTCTCTCAATAAATTCAATAATATCAAAATTGTATTCATAATTATCATAGCAATATTTAAGCATGGATAAATTTTCAGATTTGTAAGGAACATCATCATACTTTTCAAGCAAAGAAGCAATTTCATAAGCACCTTTAAAAGCAACAAATTCTTCTATTCGTTCCACATCATAGTAATCATAAATACCATTAGCATAAGAAGCCAAGTTTTCATTATCATTAAATAAACATTGAAAGGGAAGGTGTGGAGCCTTTATGTTAGAGCAACAAGTAAAGTCACATCTCAAGCATGCATCCCAAGCAAACCATTGCAATATTTTAATTTGATCCCATAAGTCTTTCCCTTTTTGAGACAAGTGATAATCCCTAAAGTGCTCGCGTTGATCCAATGTGTCTCCCATTATAAAGTTTAATGATGATTTCTCAGGATTATCAAAGGAGTAATTAACGTGTTACACATAACGAGCATCGAGGGTTTTAGGAGGTTCCCCATCTCCATGAGTAGCAAGTACAACTAATTTTTTGGTGTTTTATGTTCCATACCCATAACTAAAGATATAAAACAACTAATAACAGAAAATAAAAACTACTTAGTCATAAAGCAAACAAGCACACACGAGAATATTCACCCCAAGCTATTGCTCCCCGGCAACGGCGCCAGAAAGAGGTCTTGATAACCCACAAGTGTAGGGGATCGTTTGTAGCCTTTTTCGATAAATAAGAGTGTCGAACCCAAATAGGAGCTAAAGGTAGAACAAATATTCCCTCAAGTTCAATTGACCACCGATACAACTCTACGCACACTTTAACGTTTGCTTTACCTAGAACAAGTATGAAACTATTTTGTAGGTGATAGGATAGTTTGCACGAATAAAACTAGAAGTACTTTGCGGGAATAAAACTACGAGTAAATTGCAAGGTAATAAAAGTTAGTTGTTTAGTAGAAAGCTTTTGTCAAACAAGAAGGTTATTTGTCCCTAGGCAATTGATAACTAGACCGGTAATCATTATTGCAATTTTATATGAGGGAGAGCCATGAGCTAACATAATTTCCGTACTTGGATCATATGCACTTATGATTGGAATTCTAGCAAGCATCCACAACTACCAAAGATCATTAAGGTCAAACCCAACCATAGCATTAAGTATCAAGTCCTGTTTACTCCCATACGCAACAACCCACCTACTCGGGTCTGTGGTTCTGTCACTCACGCCACCCACCATAAGCAAATCATGAACATTTTGCAACACCCTACAGCGGGGATCCCTCATGTTTGCGTGACACAGAGGGTACCATAGGACAGCACCAAAATAAAACATATAACTCATACCAACCATGATCATCAATTAGCCTATAGGACAAAACGAATCTACTCAAACATCATAGGATAGCCACATATCATTGGGAAATAATATATGGGGTTGAGAACCATGTTTAAGTAGAGATTACATCGGGGAAGAGAGGCGTTACACCGCTGCATAGAGGGGCAGAGAGTTGGTGTTGACGGTGGCGAAGTTGTTGGTGTAGATCGCCGTCACAATGATTGCCCGAGCGGCCTTCCGGCGCCACCGGGAGAGAGCGGGAGAGAGAGCTCCTCCTTCTTCTTCTTCCTTGGCCTCCCCCTAGATGGGAGGAGAGTTCCCCCTCTGGTCCATGGCCTCCATGGCGGCGGATGGGTAGGAGCCCCTCCGAGATTGGATCTCCCTCTCTGTTCTCTTTTGTTTCACGTTCCTGTTTTCTGGCCGAAAACCGTTTCTTATATTCCCGAAGATCCGTAATTCCGATTTCGCTGAGATTTTAACATGATTTTTTTCCGGATATAAGCTTCCTTGCGCCCGAAGTAGAGCTCCAACCGACTTACGAGGAGGCCACGATACACCACCATGCGCCTGGGCCCAGGGGCGCGCCCTGGTGTCTCGTGGTGGCCGTGGGACTCCTTTTGCGTTGATTCCAACTCCCAGAAATAAAAAATATTCCAAAATAATTCTCCATAATTTTTTATCCTATTTGGACTTCGTTTGATATGGATATTTTGCGAAACAAAAAAACATGTAACAAACAGGAACTGACACTGGGCACTGGTGTCGGTTCTGAATCTGACATATCTCGTAGTAGGCGTCCTAAGCTAGGCGTCTTGGAGTGATGGTAACATGGACACATGATTTTACCCAGGTTCGGGCTCTCTCAAGGAGATAATACCCTACGTCCTGCTTTTGATTGTATTCATATGGGGGATAGTACAGAGTACATGTATCTACCACGAGATTGTTGTAATGAATATGAGATTGTCCATTGACTAGCCTGGCCTCGGTTTATATAATGTACCGGAGACCTACCATGGGGGTCCTCAGCCCGACCCACTGGCCGGGAGATGACGTGGTGAGTACCCCCTAGTCCAGGATACCGTCAGGAGCCCCCTGAACCGGTCTTCAAGTTGGGACGCTCCTCGGTTCTTCCGAACTGTTATTCGTCTTCGGCCATCGGTCTTGAAAACTTGTTCAACAAATCTTCCCATCTCCGATCTTCAGAATCGCCAAGGTGTATCCGAAGAGTTCACATGTCGGGCATCCGAGGAGCCCCTTTAGTTAATCGGCCTCTATTAATGCCTTATTATTTTTTACGCCACACCTCGGGTTTGAAGTGTTTCCCGTGCGGCGGTGTCCTCTTGCATCCAAGCTCTAACGTCAAACTGCATCCGAGGTGTCTTTTCGAGTCCGAGCTCCAACGCCGAACTGCATCCGAGGTTCAATGCTGGAGTGCATCCGAGCTCCAACGCGGGACTGTGTCCGAGGTGTCATAGATTACCCCGGCCTCTGAAAAATTGAAGGAGTTCATCCGAACACAAATGCCGGAATAGTCTTTATGGAGCTAGCCATTCGCATGTGAGATTTATGCCGGACTACTTCCGAGGTGGTGCACCACCTCGGTCTCGGGCTGTTTTTGGCGGAAATTATTTCCGATTGCTGCAATTTATTTACTACCGAGATTTATAGCCATTAGCCCTGAAGGTGTGTGTCAGTCTATAACCTGAGATGCACCTGAAGGGAAAAATAATAATCAAAATAAAACTACTGATCCCAGTAGCCCCTAAGACTTAGGTCGATTTGCAAAATCGGCCTGAGGATCAACTTCTGGCTCGACGGCATACGTTAGGGATGGAAACGCGGTACACGGTAGTTTCCGAGACTCGGGTTGGGTGCGGCCAACCAACCTGAGGATCGAATCTCCTCGGAAATCATATTGCACTTTGGATTTGCTGCATTGAATAGGCAATGTAGTATCCCCCGAGCCTTAATTTAGGCACGGGTGGTCAAATTAAGGATCGATATTTGTTTGACACAAACTTTGTTACATTTGACACAATTTATGTGTAATGATTCTATGTATCCAACTACTTTACATCATTAATGCTCGGATCCGCATTGTACAAGACTTTGTTGACCGACCATCAGCTTCAACCTCCTCGGCCAGTAGCCGAGGAGTGTTTTTCCTACTTTATAAAGCCTTTATAAGGGCAAATATTTACGACAAACAAGGCAATCCGGCCATACAGTTTTATAAACAAAGGTACGCAGAGAGATATGTTATATTACTTATTTAACGTAAGAAACATCTTCTGGGAAAAATAGTTCATTTATAAGTTCCTTTTCCCAAGATATCATGTTGACCATGATCGTGAAACCTCAACTCCTATCAATGTGAGAGGAAAATATTGAGGATTTAGTTCGGGGAATGTTCCCGAACTCTGTGGTCTTTAATGAACCAAAATTTTCACTTCTGTCATTGCCGACCAAATATTTTCTTAAGATGGCTAGCTTTCGGCTTCACCCAGTCTGAGGTACTAACCCAGATGACCCGGAAGTAACAATCACAGAGGTGCTCCCTTTACCCCCTAGCCGAAAATAATCGGGAATGTAGGAGGTAAGCACATGAGCCAGGCAACCCAGCTTGGCCAACTTAAGTCAAATTGATGCATATTTATGGCTTTATAACGATGATTACGGAAGGCAGCATTCGCATATTGAATACAAATGCTTTTATGCTATATGCTATTTTGAATCCTTTGTGACCGTTTATCATTTGAGAGTAGCCCATCGTCGGCTTCTACCCCTTTGTAGATGCTACCATGATGTTTCCGCAGGAACAAGACAACCCTTAGACGACGTCTCGGTGCCTGGAGGCGGTTGTGTTAGCGGAAACGAGGCAATCAGATATATAGGCTTTATAACTTTCCCTTAGTCATAGGATCTTAAAGTTTGGGAGGCCAGTTACTAGCCCCCGGTTAGTGTTCGGCGTCAGGCGAGGTCAAGCCATTAAAACTTCGGCCAATTTTATGAAGGGCCAATGGGGTAACCTCTATCGGTCTATAATTTGACAAAGTCATCGGATCGCTGACTAGTTTGCGCTCATTGTGACAGTCAGTTTTTGGCTTTCTCCACTGAGGTACGTGACCATTCAAATTGGAAGTACAATCGCAGTGGTTCTCCCTTTGCACACCTAGCCAAACAAAGCGGACTGTAGGAGGCAATCACAAGAGCCAGGCAACCCTACTATTGACCAAATACACAATTCGAAACTGATGCATATAAAGCAATATCCGAGAATGTTTTGCCGAGGACTGCTCGGAGTACCTTGGCTTTTGGTGGGTTCGGCTCTAGTCGCAGTCCCCCATTGATATTGCCGCTACTTTGAAGGCATCCGACGTTGTACTATGAGAGTTATGCTGGAGACACGCAGTATCCCCCGAGACTCAGGTTGGGTGCGGCCGACCAACCTGAGGATCAAATTTCTTCGGGAACTAGTCCAGATGTCATGTGCGTTTTGCCAACGCCGAGGTGTAAGTCGGCAGGAAAGATACCGAGCTGTGGGTCGGAAACGATCTCCCGAGCTAAATTATTACGCAGGGCACCTCGGTCATGAGGATGTCCCGCCTCCTTAAACAAAAACATACAAATAGCTTAAAAGTGCCATAAGCTCGAAAAGCCAAAAAACTTATGTAAAAAGTTTGACGTCCGAACTAAATCAAGTTTTTTGGTGCCAATCCAAAATTGGTCTTAAAATTAATATGTGCTTCGGTCGTGCTTTAACATGATACAATCTGATCTCCGGACTCCAAGCGGGTCAGCCTTTGGCTTCAACCTCCATATCCCGAAGGCGGAGTGTTTCTCCGAGGCCTGTTTAGTGAACTAAACTCGAGCGGCTTTAGAAAGAAACCAGGCTATCCGGCTATTGACCACACATTAGTGTCGGAAAAGGAGTAGTAGAAAAAGACTTTGCAACGACCAAGAAGAAAACACATTTATTATAAAACGGCTCATACAAATTTGAGAGCCCCTGGTTAAATCGAGTAAAGAAAATTTTAACAAACAATTTTTTGTTTAACAAAAAATATAATGTTTGGGTGAACCAAACAAAAAGTAAAATTTCAAAGCGAGCTAAGCATGAAAACGACTTAGCTCGTTAATGTGCTCGGTGCGGTCCGGAGTTGTGGCGGGACGGAGACGTAGTCCTCGGCCTGGCCGAGGTCCCAACCCCGGATCAATATGTTAGTCCAATAAATCATATAAAATGTTGCCTAAAATATGTGAAAGTTGTATAATATTGGCATGAAATAATCAAAAATTATAGATACGATGGAGACGTATCAGATAGCAGCCGACCTTGGCCTCAGAAGACTGATAGTGAGGGGGTACTCGCAGCTCGTTGTTTGCCAAGTGAACAAGGATTACCAGAGCCCCTTGTTGGAAGCTTATGTTGATGAGGTGCGGAGATTGGAGGAGCGGTTTGATAGTCTGCAAATGGAGCACGTCCCTCGTGCCGAGAATGACATTGACGATGACCTGTCAAAGAGAGCTGCACAGAAGCTGCCCGTCGAACCGGTCACTTTTGTCCTCCGGTTGACGCAACCCTCGGTCGACCCCTCGACGCGGAGGGGCAAAAAAACAAAAGTCGATTCCGGCGACCGACTATTGGCAGAGACACCAGAGGCCGCCAAAAGGGTTGCCGGGAGTGACTGCCCGCACGTCGGGGGATTGCCAGCTCCGACAGACCAAAGGGTCATGGTCGTAGAAGCTAGTGCCCCCGCGGAGGAAGAAATGCCTTTAGCCCTTGTCGTCGAGCCATGGGCTCCGGCATGGGCGCAGCAGATTGTACGGTATCTCCAGACAGGAGACCTTCCCGAGGAACAAGAATAAGCAGAGAGGACAGCCCGACGCTCAAGCATGTACCAATTCGTGGACGACACTTTATACAAGAGAAGACCAAACGGCATGAAGCTAAAGTGCATCCCTCGGGAAGAAGGACAACGACTGCTGGCGGAGATACACGAGGGGATTTGTTGCTCCCACATAGGATCACGAGCCCTTGTCGGGAAGGCGTTCCGACAGGGCTTCTACTGGCCCACATCCCTTGAAGATGCCTTGGCGGTGGTGACGGCATGCGAAGTTCACGCCAAACAGATACACCAACCAGCACAAGCCCTTCAAAACGTACCGCTCTCCTGACCATTCTCAGTCTGGGGGCTCGATATCGTCGGCCCCCTCCCCCGTGCTACCGGGGGCTTCAAGTTCTTGTTCGTCGCCACCGACAAGTTCATGAAGTGGACCGAGGTTGAGCCGATGAGAAAGGTAACGGCGCAGGCTGCGGTCAAGTTCCTCAGAGGGATTGTTTGCCGTTTCGGGGTCCCGAACAGGATCATCTCCGACAACGGCACACAGTTCACCAGCAGCACTTTCATGCAATACTACGAAGATATCGGCACCAAGATCTGCTTTGCCTCAGTTGCCCAGCCGAGGAGCAATGGGCAAGTAGAGAGGGCAAATGCTGAAGTGTTGCAGGGCCTCAAGACGAGAACTTTTGACAAGCTGCGCAAGCACGAAAGGCGCTGGATTGACGAGCTGCCGGTGGTTCTTTGGTCGATCAGAACGACGCCAAATCGAGCCACGGGCGAGACACCCTATGCCCTGGTCTACGGGGCAGAGGCAGTTCTCCCCACGGAACTCACGTATGGGTCACCGACAGTGCAGGCCTTTGACGAGGACCAGCAAGAGCGGCTACGGCACGATGATGGCACGCTCCTCAAGGAAGATCGTCTCCAGGCTGCACTACACGCTGCTAGGTACCAGCAGGCCTTATGCCGCTACCATAGCCGCAAAGTACGCGCCAAGATTGTTGAGGAAGGCGACCTTGTCCTTCGACGGATTCAGTCCGTGAAGGGATCAAACAAGTTGACGCCAAAGTGGGAAGGCCCTTACCAGGTGGTACGTGTCACCACGCCTAGCGCAGTCCGCCTGGAGACCGAAGATGGCACCCCAGTGCAAAACTCGTGGAACATCGAGCATCTTAGAAAGTTCTTCCCGTAAGGTGCGGTTGCCGGGCCCGACCGGCAAACACTTTTGTGCAAGTTGTGCCGGAAGGGCATGTAATCCTTTGTACAAAGCCACGCGATGACCCTGCGCGTAGTTAATAAAAGCTAAGTACTTCGCAGCCTCTGTCTAAGTACATAACTATTTTGTGTATCTTTCATGACATGTTGTGTGAGGGACCCATTGGACCACTTACGTCCCCCGCCTACTCTACTATTCTCTTCTTACTTTTTTCACAAAGGTGAAGGGACTCCGCGCGCAAGTTTTCCCGGGGGGAGTAACGGCGCGAACACCTACAGGAGCGTCTAACGGCAAGAAACGCGGCGGGAAAAAGTTAAGTTGCGCGACCCCTCAGATATTCTTTCAAGCTTTCAATTCGTGCAGGGAAACTTGCATGCTAAGGCCCCCTGTCAGACTCGTTTCGCGCACTTAAGCGTTGGAAGCATGCCTAGCGCTGAGGTTCCATGACGGGATGGTAGGACAGCCTTGCCGAAAACGATGTCTTTCCTTAGGGTGCTCAAGAGCTTATACTTGGAAGCGCCCGAAGGGAGGATATACGTATCGGCAAGTGCCCTTGGCAAGCAAGGGAACCCAAGATTCTCTCGCGGCAAGAAAGCTAGTATTCATAAGACGCAAAAGTGAAATGACTGATGTTCCTTTTTTTAGAGTGCCCAAATCCTTTACCTCCATTTCATTGCAGGATTACATTGGACACCACTTAAATACAAAAGGAGAACGCCAAGCCCGGTAACGGTGGCAGCAGGGGCAAGTCGGAGTACGACTTCCTATAACGTCCCCGCCAGCCTCTGAGGAGAGGTGCGCCTTAGCTCGGTGATGGCGGCGACGACGTCAAGTCGGAGTACGACTTCCTCTACGACCCCGCCGGCCGCCGACAGGAGATCTGCCACTACGATGTGGCAATTGATCCGGAAACGAGGTCTTGCGGATGTAGCCTCATTCCCGGATCCCCAAAACCCTAACTACGACGCCATGCGTGCCTTGTCGGACTCCTCCCGCTTGATGCCGAAGGTGCTGCCGTCATCCTCGCTGTCGCTGGAGAAATCGTAGTTGCTCCCGCTCGAACTCTCCACATAGCACTCCAAGCGGACGCCGGACGCCTCGAAGATCTTCACGAAGAGGGTAGTGGCACCGTCGAACTTGAAGTGGAGGAGATGCCCGGGGCCTAAGTCATGGGAGCGGGCAAATAATTTCCACCCCCACGTCAGGAACATGGCGCTGCCGACAGAGAGGTCGACGGCCACCCAGGCGGGGTCATTGCAGTAGCCATCCGCCTGCAGCCATAGCCCCTGGGGTGGGTTGCCCTCCATGGCCCGGGCGAACGGGTCAGGGAGGCGTAGCCAGCTCCAGGGATAGCGGGGAACCGTCACGACGAACTCCTGCACCTCCTCCCCCGCATGGATTCCTGCATGGGGTTGAGGGAGGAGCACGCCGCCGCGTCCACCGCTGTCCGGTGGAGCCGTCCGACCTCCACGACCTCCGGAGGCCGGCAGAGCCGCCTGCCCGCGGCCGGCGGGCGACGACCGACCGCGGGAGCTGGACCCAACCCCCGCCGTCGTCACCACTATCCGCATTAGGCTTTCCGGAGCACCCCTCGCAGCGCCACCCGACCCGCGAGCATGACCGCGGCCCCTCACCATCCCAAGGGAAGCACGTCGGAGGAAGTGGCGGAGGGTGAGAGGAAGAGGAGACGATGGAGGAAGAACTGAGAGCAGGAGGGCGCGGATGAGCAGTGCTCCCCCTCAGTCCGCCCGCCCCTCTTTATAGGGCAGGGGCAGAGGAAGGGACCAAGGTTGGACGCGCACTAGCCCCCGGCCGGCGCCCGCGACTGCCCCTCTCAGCCAATACCAGAACTCGCGCGTGACACGCGTCGCGCGAGACATGACGGATGAGGCGGAGACGCTCAAGCGTCGCTAGGAAGCTTGGGAGTCGACTGTCGCTACCAGACGCGCCATTGGGCAATCGTTTCCCTTCCCTATGCATGACCCCACGTGAGAACACGTGGTGCGAGGGAAGCGCCACTCCTCGTCCAGCATGGTGCGGCTCTCGGGCATGCCTCCTCGGGGCAACCGCCGGCTCCACCACTCTCCCGACCCGCAGTTATTGCACGTCGTGGGAAAGGTAAACAGAAGTCATCATAACTACAGAAGATTGCGGCCGCGTGTGTCTGCGCACTGTTTTTGGGCCTAGCCCAACAAACGTCGCGGACGCATGTATGGCCCAGGCCCGGGGGCTACTGTCAGTGTACTAAGAAACTGGGTCCTTAACACCCGGACTCGTGCACCAGACGCCGCAGCCTCCAGACCGGCAAGACCTTGCCGGGCACGAGCCTTCCTCCAACAACAACGAGCAAGGGCCAAGCAAACCCGGCAAGATGCCTTGCCGGGGGCTCAAGGACGCGCGCACCCGCCAAGAACTCCCCTGCCAAGGCTCAGTTCCACGTCGCCAGGATGGTTGTCTACATCGACCAGGTGGCGAACGAGCAGGCAGATAGGTGGAACCGGCCGGGGCACGTGGCAGCACGGAGGGATTTACAGCAGCTTTAACAACACCTGTCCTATAGCGTGGAAAAAGAATAGAAGGTAGCTGGGCGGACGGCACAGAAGGAGATGCAATCCTTGCCGGGAGACGTCGCCAGATTGACACCTCACGGCGCATTCAATGCGCCTGTCCTAGTCCGTCAGAGTTACGTATTTCCCACTGACGTGGCTTGTCACTGCATCGGTATTTCCCTAAAGAGGAAGGGATGATGCAGCACAACGACGGTAAGTATTTCCCTCAGTTATGAAACGAAGGTATCAAACTATTAGGAGGATCACCGCCACTACGTAAGTAGCACCTGCACACAAATAACAAATACTTGCAACCCGACGCGAAAGAGAGGTTGTTAATCTCTCTACGATAAAAAGATAGATTAGGTAGTGATAGCTTGGAGAGATAGATCTCTCAAGAACACAAAATAAAAAGAGCAAAAAAGTGCAACAAGGTATTTTTGGGTTTTTGGAATAATAGATCCGAAAACAAAAGCAGCAAAAAGATAGATCGGAAAGCAATATGTTGGAAAAGTAGACCTGGGGTCCGTAGGTTTCACTAGTGGCTTCTCTCATGAGTATAGCACACGGTGGGTGAACAAATTACTGTTGGGCAAATGATAGAAGATCAAATAATCATGACGATATCCAAGGCGATGATCATTATATAGGCATCACGTCCAAGATTAGTAGACCGAAATGATTCTGCATCTACTACTATTACTCCACACATCGACCGCTATCCATCATGCATCTAGTGTATTAAGTTCATGGAAAAACGGAGTAATGCAATAAGAACGGTGACATGATGTAGAAAAGATCTATTCATGTGGGAATAGACCCCATCTTGTTATCCTTAATAGCAATGATACATGCGTGCCTCGCTGCCCCTTCTGTCATTGGGAGAGGACACCGCAAGATCAATCCCATCACAAAGCACCTCTTCCCATGGCAAGAAAAATCGATCTAGTTGGCCTAACTAAACCAAAGATTCGAAGAAGAAATACGAGGCTATATGTAATCATGCATATAAGAGATCAAAGAAGACTCAAATAATATTCATGGATAGAAACTGATCATGGACTCAAAATTCATCGGATCCCAACAAACACACCGCAAAAGTTTACATCAAATTGATCTCCAAGAGACCATTGTATTGAGGTTCAAAAGAGAGAGAGGAAGCCATCTAGCTACTGCCTACGGACCCGTAGGTCTATGGTGGACTACTCACGCATCATCGGAGAGGCACCAATGAGGATGATGAACCCCTCCGTGATCGTGTTAGATTGGATCTCGAGGTTCTGGAACTTGCGGCGGCTGGATGTGTTTTTCGTCGACTCTTCTAGGGTTTCTGGAATATCTGGGAATTTATAGGCATCAGAGGCGGTGGAGAGGGGTCCCGAGGAGGGCACAACCCATCAGGGCGCGCCCGAGACCTCTGGCGCACCCTGGTGGGTTGTGGTCTCTTCGACCCTCCCCTCTGGCACTTCTTTGGCCCACTGGATGTCTTCTGGCCCAAAAAAAATCTCCAAAAAGTTTCGTCGTGATTGGACTCCGTTTGGTATTGATATTCCGCGGAGTAAAAAACAAGCAAAACCAGTAACTGGCACTTTGGCACTATGTCAATAGGTTAGTCCCAAAAAAAGATATAAAGTTGCTATAAAGTGATTGTAAAACATCCAAGAATGGTAATATAACATCATGGAACAAGCAAAAATTATAGATACATTGGACACGTATCAGCATCCCCAAGATTAATTCCTACTCGTCCTCGAGTAGGTAAATGAAAAAAAAAGAATTTTTGATGTGGAATGCTGCCTAACTTGTTCATCACATATTCTTTTTTTTGTAGCATGGACATTTGGGCTTGTAGATGATTCCAAGCAATAGTCTAGTTTTAACATAATGACTTCAATACTCAAGCATCCCAACAAGCAACCATGTCTTTCAAAATATCAAGACAAAAGAAAGTTATCCCTAGCCCATCATGCTCAAGCCTTGATCCATTCATGAAACACACTCAAATATTAGCTACACCCAATGCTCAAGTACGATCATAGTGCCCCCTAGTTGGTGCTTTATAACAGAAGATGGAGACTCAAATAAATAAAAATTGCATAAAGTAAATAGATAGGCCCTTCGCAGAGGGAAGTATGGATTTGTAGAGGTGCCAGAGCTCAAAATTTTAAATTGAGAGAAAAAATATTTTGAGTGGCATGCCTTTCCTGTCAACGAAAACGACAAAGTAGTTCACAATACTTTCCATGCTAGATATATCATTGGCGGTTCCCAAACAGAAAATAAAGTTTAATCCCTTTTCCACCATTCTTTCACAATCCATGGCTGGCCGTATCCACGGTTGCCTTCCATACAACCACTTTCCAAGGAATTTATTATTTGACAACATAAAGTAATTTTTTTTCTTTTTCATTTCGGGGCTGGGCATCCCTATTACCGCCGTACTCTCGTGCAATGACAAGTGAATAAACACTCATCTTGAGAATAACACATCTAGCATGGAAAAATATTGGACACCCCTACCGTTTCATGAGCGGTACGAGCAAACAAAAAAGAAAATTTATTTTGAAAAGTAGAGATGGCACATACAAATTTGCTTAGAACGGCATGGAAATACCGCATATAGGTAGGTATGGTGGACTCATAAGGTAAAACTGGGTTTAAGGAGTTTGGATGCACAAGTAGTATTTCTACTTAGTACAAGTGGAGGCTAGCAAATAGATTGAGAAGCAACTAACCAAGAAACAAAAATTCACATAAGCAAACTTTGAGCATAACTAACACCGAATAATGCACCATAAGTAGGATGTAATTTCATTGCATAACTATTGACTTTCGTGCATGCATAGGGAATCACAAACAATAACACCAATATTCTTACTAAAGCATAATTACTCACTAACATGACTCACATATTACTATCATCATGTCTCAAAACTATTACAAGGAATCAAGTTTAATTTATCCAATGATCTTCATGAAAGTTTTTATTATATCCTCCTTGGATATCTATCACTTTGGGACTAGTTTCATATATTGCTATTGCTTTTGACAAGCTCACACAAACTTAAGTGAAGCACATGAGCATAGAGATTTCATCTCTCAAAATAGTATAAGTGAAGCATGAGAGGATTTCTTCAAAATTTACTAACTCTCAAATTAATCTAAGTGAAACATGAGAGTGTTTCTTCAAAATTTACTAACTCTCAAAATAATCTAAGTGAAGCATGAGAGTGTTTCTTCAAAAGTTTCCAAGCACACCGTGCTCAAAAAGATATAAGTGAAGCACTAGAGCAATTCTATAGCTCAAAAAAGTTTAAGTGAAGCATATAGAGCAATTCTAACAAATCATGGCATAATTTTGGCTCTCTAAAATAGGTGTGTGCAGCAAGGATACAAGTGACAAACTAACAAGAAAAGCAAGCAAAGACTCAAATGATACAAGACACTCCAATCAAAACTCATGATATGTGATGAATAAAAATATAGCTCCAAGTAAAATACCGATGGTTGTTAGAAGAAAGAGGGGATGCCACTCGAGGCATCGCCAAGCTTAGTTGCTTGTTTCTCTTTGGATATATCTTGGGGGTGCTGTAGCATCCCCAAGCTTAGGCTCTTTTCACTCCTTATTCCTTCATCCATCGTGATCTCACCCAAAACTTGGAAACTTCAATCACACAAAACTCAACAAAATCTTCGTGAGATCTGTTAGTATAATAAAGCAAATCACTACTTTAAATACTGTTGCAAACTCAATCAAATTTTATTATTGCATTATGCCTACTGTATTTTAACTTTACCATGGCTCATACCCTTCAATACAACCCATAGATTCATCAAAACAAGCACACAATGCAACAAAAACAGAATCAGTCTTAAACAGAACAGTTTGTAGTAATCTGTACTCTAACAATACGTAACTGTTAAAATTCTGAAAAAATAGGACAACGTAAAGAATTTTTATAGCAATACTGTGTTAAAATTTAAGCTCAATATCGCGTTCCTGTAAAAAATGAAAATTTGAACACCAGAGGCAAAGTTTCTGTTTCAGATTCAGCATTGTTTCTACTCATCTTATGAATCATCCTAAAGGATTTACTTGGCGCAAACACTAAATAAAACATAAAAACACAATAATGACAGAGGCATAATTGTGTCAACACTCAAAAACAGAAAGGAAAAGACGAAAATAAATTTATTCATTGGGTTGCCTCCTAACAAGCGCTATCGTTTTACGCCCGTAGCTAGGCATAACGCATAGATTCAAGTATTGTCATCTTTGGTTTTGGTAGATGTGTTTTTGTGAACAGGTTTTGCAATTAAAACTTGAAACAAATCATCCATAGAAACCTTAGTACTATCAAGTTGTCCATCTACGTACCCTCTTTGATTCCCGGCCACAATCAGAGAATATTGTTGATTTACATCATTGAAAGCTTGTTGGATCATATCTAAAACGGGGACTTCCTTTTCGAGATTCTCATCAAAAATTTGATTATTTCCAAGCAAATGTCTCGACATGTAATCACTATTGTAAAGGATCTCTCCTATTACCGTTTTTTATGCCTCATACCATAGAAATCAAAGATCTCCCTAGCTTCCCGTACTATGTGATCAAATTCATTCATGAGAACAAGGGTGGCTAACTTCTTAGCTTTGGAATCTTTTATGACGGGTAGCTCATAAAACAATCTTTGCAAGGTAGGATGGGTACGAATAAACCTATTTTCTCGTTTTAGAACTAGCGCTGAAATAGGTTCCGCATAAGTTTTAGTTCTTTTCAGTATAGGAGTATCATCGAGAGTCAAATTCCCAACGCAATTGAAAAATTCTTCGATAGTTTCTTTTCCTATAACGTTCCCTTGCCCCAAAACAAAAGTTTTAGCATCCGGATTACCAGAACATCCAATATTAGGAGTTCTACCATCATTTGTTTCTGCCATACCAAAATCACTCATGATGACAAGCAAACAAGAGAACTGAATAGAAAAAGGAAAACGGAAAACAGGGCGAATAAAACGGCAAATTGGGTGAAGTGGGGGGGGGGGTGGAAAACGAGAGCCAAATAGCAAATAATGTAATTGCAAGGAGATGAGATTTATGATTAGGAACCTGGTAGATGATGATGGTGTCTCCTCGGCGCCAGAGATTGGAACGTAGAAGAGACCGCTTCCTCCCCGGCAACGACGCCAGAAATTCCTTTGACGTGGCTTGAGACTGCGTCGGTATTTCCCCAAAAGGGAAGGGATGATGCAGCACATCGACGGTAAGTATTTCCCTCAATTATGAAACCATGGTATCGAACCAGTAGGAGGATCACCACCACTACGTAAGCAGCACCTGCACACAAAGAACAAATACTTGCAACCCGACGCGAAAGAGAGGTTGTCAATCTCTCTACGGTAAAAAGATAGATTAGGTAGTGATAGATTGGAGAGATAGATCTCTCAAGAACACAAAATAAAAAGAGCAAATAAAAAGTGCAGCAACATATTTTTGGGTTTTTGGAATAATAGATCTGAAAACAAAAGCGGCAAAAATATAGATCGGAAAGCAATATGTTGGAAAGTAGACCCGGGGGCCATAGGTTTCACTAGTGGCTTCTCTCATGAGTATAGCACACGGTGGGTGAACAAATTACTGTTGGGCAATTGATAGAAGATCAAATAATCATGATGATATCCAAGGCGATGATCATTATATAGGCATCACATCCAAGATTAGTAGACCGAAATGATTCTGCATCTACTACTATTAGTCCACACATCGACCGCTATCCATCATGCATCTAGTGTATTAAGTTCATGAAAAACGGAGTAATGCAATAAGAATGGTGACATGATGTAGACAAGATCTATTCATGTAGGAATAGACCCCATCTTCTTATCCTTAATAGCAACAATACATGCATGCCTCGCTGCCCCTTCTGTCACTAGGAGAGGACACCGCAAGATCGAACCCATCACAAAAGACCTCTTCCCATGGCAAGAAAAATCGATCTAGTTGGCCTAACTAAACCAAATATTCGAAGAAGAAATACGAGGCTATAAGTAATCATGCATATAAGAGATCAAAGAAGACTCAAATAATATTTATGGATAGAAACTGATCATGAACTCAAAATTCATCGGATCCCAACAAACACACCACAAACGTTTACATCAAATAGATCTCCAAGAGACCATTGTATTGAGAATCAAAAGAGAGAGAGAAATCCATCTAGCTACTGCCTACGGACCCGTAGGTCTATGGTGGACTACTCACGCATCATCTGATAGGCACCAATGAGGATGATGAACCCCTCCGTGATGGTGTTAGATTGGATCTCGAAGTTCTGGAACTTGCGGCGGCTGGATGTGTTTTTCCTCGACTCATCTAGGGTTTCTGGAATATCTGGGAATTTATAAGCGTCAGAGGCGTGGAGAGAGGTCCCGAGGAGGGCACAACCCATCAGGGCGCGCCCTGGTGGGTTTTGGTCTCCTCGACCCTCCCCTCTGGCACTTCTTTGGCCCACTGGATGTCTTCTGGCCCAAAAAAAATCTCCAAAAAGTTTCGTCGCGATTGGACTCCGTTTGGTATTGATATTCCGCGAAGTAAAAATCAAGCAAAAACAGCAACTGACACTTTGGCACTATTTCAATTGGTTAGTCCCAAAAAATGATATAGAGTTGCTATAAAGTGATTGTAAAACATCCAAGAATGATAATATAACAGCATGGAACAAGCAAAAAATATAGATACGTTGGAGACATATCACTCACTACCACCTTTGCTGACACTCTGGCAAGAAGCAGTATCCATTGTTCGCCAGGTGCAAAGACTATTATGCCACTGTGGTAACCCCTTTGTCTATAAAAGGAGGCCCGTGGCTACCTTTAGAAAGGTCAAAACCCTGTTGACTCTACACACGTAGTTGCACTCCCGAGGCACCTCTTGCCGGGGCTGTTGCGCCTTGTACTGTGAACACCCATAATCCACAAGAACACAGGACGTAGGCTTTTACGCTCCAGCGGCCCGAACCTGTCTAAACCTTCCCGCGTAGGCAAAGATCTGTGATGCTCTTTCTGTCAGAAACCTACGCACCTGATTACGAAGGGTCCATGCCGGATCCATAGATCGTCGCATCTCCGACACTCGGCATTTACACCATCGTCGTGCAAGCCGCCGGAGGGCATGACAAAAAAGTGTTCACCAACTACTTCCCGTTGGCGCTCAAACCCAACATGAGGAGTTGGATGATGAACTTGACGGAAGGATCCATCTCCGCTTGGGCGGACCTGTGCAACCAGTTCATTGGCGCATACCATGGAGGTCACAAGCTTCCAGGGTAGCCTGGTGATTTGCATGTGATCCCTCACAGAGATGGTGAAACCCTCCGTAAGTACATCCAGAGGTTCAGCCGCGTGCATCACAACATCCTAGTAATCTACCCAGCCGCGTTGATCGCTGCGTTCCACACAAACGTACGCAATCTCCGGATGCGCGAGGAGATGAGCATCAACAAGGTGCGGGATGTAGCCGAGCTCTACGCTTTAGCCGACAAGTGTGCACGAGCTGAAGAGGGGAGGAGGCTCCCTGGAGAGGACGTCGGCGCGGAGGCCGACTCAGATGACGACGAAGACGTGCCGGCCTCCAAGAAAAAAGTCCGGAAGCGCAAGGGAAAAGCAGTGATGGCCGTCAAAGGGAACGGCAATCCCGACTCCGGCAAGAAGGCCAAGTTCGAGGGGGCTGGCAAGAATGATGTTGCATGCTCCGGAGACGACGAGGTCGCGGCAGGAGAGAAGACCAGCAAGCCATACTGCAAGATCCACCTCACCAAGATCCACGACATCAACGAGTGTCGCCAAGTAGACCAGCTTGCAAAGAAGCAAAAGCAAGAGTATGAAAGGCGCGACAAGGAGAAGGGCCAAGATGGTGCATGTGGTTCCGGCAATAAAAGCAGCGGTAGTCATGGCGGCCACCGCGGCAAGGCCAAGCAGCGCAAGGAGAAACCTGCTAGAGGCCGAGACAAAAATCTGACAATGATGATGATGAAGATGAAGAAGAGCCTGAAGGCCAGGAATTCCAGAAGGCTGTCGATGTCATGTGCATTTACGGAGGCGCATCTTTGCACTCGTCTCACTGGCAGCTCAAGCAATGGGCTCGTGAGATCAACGCGGAAGAACCAGTGACATAGGCGAGGAAACCCCTCAAGTGGTCTAACACTCCCATCATCTTCTACGCTGAGGACCACCCTGACCGCATCACAACCGTCGGGTGTGTGCCGTTGTTTGTTTCGCCAATAATACACAACCTCAAGGTCATGAAGATGTTGGTCGACAGTAGGGCTGGGTTGAACTTGATCTCACCCGACGTGATCAAGCGGCTGCAGATTCCTGATATGGATCTCAAGACGACTAAGTCCTTCCAAGGGGTCAACCCAGGAAGATCTCAACCCAAGGGGAAAATCACTCTGCCAGTGACGTTCGACAGTGAGCTCAACTTCAGGACAGAGAGAGTAGTCTTCGACGTCACGAAGATGTCGCTGCTGTACAACGGGATCCTGGGCCGACCGGCGCTGGCGAAGTTCATGGCGGCAACACACCATGCCTACAACACCCTCAAGATGCCATGGCTGATGAGCGTCATCACCGTCCGCGCTGACAACAAGGACGCGGTCATCTGCGTCAAAAAGCTCTTCTAGGAGGCAGTGGAAGCGTCTGCCGACGAGGCACTCGCTCCTGCCGGCAAAGCTCCCGGGGGGAAGAACAAGAACAAGACCTCTGACGAGTCTCGTAAGGACTCCGGGAAGGCGCTAAAGAGTGCAGCATGCCCATCGAGGACTTACCTGAGACCTCTGCCGCCAGGAGCAAGAAATACATGGTGACCAATCCTAAAATGAAGCAAGTGGCGGCGCAGGAGAATGGCAAGGGCGACACTTTCACCATAAGCGCCACCCTCGACAACAAATAGGAAAGCGCGCTCGTCACCTTCCTGCGGGTGAATGTCGATGTGTTTGCCTATAAACCATCCTACATCCCCGGTGTTCCCAGGGAGGTGATTGAGCACCACCTTTCCATTTGTCCCCATGCACGCCATGTTAAGCAGAAGTTCCAAAAACAAGCCCTGGAGCGGCAAGAGTTTATCACCGAAGAAATCAAAAAACTAGAAGAAGCAGGTCTGATCAGGGGCGTGAGCCACCCAACTTGGCTAGGAAATCCTGTGGTGGTGCGCAAGGCGAATGGGAAATGGAGGCTTTGCATCGACTTTGATGATGTGAACAAGGCCTACCCAAAGGACCCGTTCCTCTTGCCTCTCCTATCCTTCCTCGATGCATATTTTGGGTATCACCAGATCTTCATGGCCGAGGAGGACGAAGAGAAAACGGCGTTCATCACCCCTTGTGGCGCGTACTTCTTCAGACACATGCCGTTCGGGTTGAAGAGCGCCGGTTCAACATTCATGATGGCAGTTCAGATTGGTCTACTGTCGGTGTCAAAACTGGCAGATCTCGGGTAGGGGGTCCCGAGCTGTAGATCTTGGATCGATGGGTAACGAGGAACGTAGACACGGTATTTACCCAGGTTCGGGCCCTCTCGAAGAGGTAAAACCCTACGTCCTGCTTTTGATTCTATTGATGGGTGTATGACGATTACAGAGTCGATCTACCACAAGATCAGATGAACTAAACCTTAGGTGAGTTGGAGTAATGGTTCTTGCCCGTAGGAGCTAAACCCTATGGTTTATATAGACACCAAGGGTACCTAGGGTTACACATGGTCAGTTATCATCAAGTGCTAAACCTGCCGATCTTGCCATCTTGACTTGAAGGACACACCAAGATATCTAAACTTTCCTTCCCGAACATGAGGTTGGATTGTAGTTCGGCCTCCATGCATTGGGCCCAGAGTGGTCCATCTGTCCGGCCTATGGGAAATAGGTCGACGACCCGAGGACCCCTTAGTCCCGGACTCCCTCAGTAGCCCTTGAACTAGCCTCCAATGCCGAGGTCTTGAGTTCCAACATCCCCTTGCGCTCATGGTCTTCGGCTTGTGGGGTGAGTTCCACTCCTTATTTATATCAGCTTATGATAGTCCGGTCTCCAAAAACTTCCTCGCTTCCGAGCAATATAGGTGACTTAGCCTTGAAGGCCAACCGTTCGAGTATAAATAGTGCCTTCGTCTGACAACTTTTAGCAAAGGGTCATGACCAGTTATGACCCCTAACCAGTCAGAAAAACTCAATTCGCAGCTCGAGGCCACCTCTTTACTGGCACGTCTCATCAATAAGGAGATCGTGCCCCGTTCCTTACATGATATGATCAATGTTTTTGGGTTATCCCATGCGCACATAACTGCACAATTCATCGGGAAGCGGCGAGGTCCGCGGCGCAACAGAGGGGCTCTTGGTATTACACTGACTCATAAAAATGAAACGTCCTCCGTAGCCTCCGCACGCTTCTCAGATCTCACGTCGCCTTTACCTTCCCTAATCCTCTAGGCTCCCAGCTCCCAAACTTCATCTTCCCCCAATCTCCTCAAACCCCTCTCCAACCCAGCCATGGCTGGCGTGGGCTCTAAGGGCAAATGGGAGGCCTCCTGTGTCACTAATAATGAAATTTTGGAGTTGAAGCACGCCGGCTATTTGTCGGTGGATATTGTTCATCACGCGCCGGAGAAGGGCCAATTCATCCCCACGCCAAAAGAAGGCAAGAGGGTGGTGTTCATTCCTCACTTCCTCCAGGGCCTGGGCTTCCCCCTCCATCCCTTCGTGAGGGGTTTGATGTTTTACTACGGGCTGGATTTCCATGACCTTCCCCCAAACTCTTTTATGCACATTTCTACTTTCATCACTACCTACGAGGCCTTCCTACGGGTCCAACGTCATTTCGGCCTGTGGTTGAAACTGTTCAACGTTAAGCCGAAGGTAGTTAGCGGCGAGTAGGCAGACTGCGGGGGTGTAATGATAAGAAAGCCCCCTGGTTCAATGGTCGGACGGTTCTTTCATAGATACTGTCAAGGTCTGGCAGCGGGAGTGGTTCTATATCACCGAACTTCGCGATGAGGGGTGGGCAGCATCCCCCGGATTTAGATCCGGACCCCCACCGGACTAGTGTCATGGACGAAGAAAGGACTTGATTGGGGGGACGCTATGGAGCTGAAGATGCTGCAAAAGTGCATCTCCACTCTGGTGAAGAAGAAGATTGAGCTGCCCAACATAGTTCAGGTCATGCTACACCGCTGCCTCCTCCCCTATCAACATTAGGCTGCCCCTATGTGGGCCTATATTTCGAATGACCCGGTCACTGTGCAATACTTCTTCCACATTACCCATGAAAAGTTGTGGAAGGTGGTGTTCAAGCCGCGAAAGACTTGGCCGTCCGAAGAGGAGGACATCGACATCGACGCCACGAACCCTCCCGAAGAGGTAAGATTTCATTATCTGTATTCGGATTTTTCCCTTTCGACAAGGTCCTTATCCCTTTTTTCCCCGTATTTGCAAATTTGGCTGGAGAAATCTCAGCGGATCAACTGCCCCGCACCGCTGCCCGAGGGCCCCAGGACGGCCTTACTAACAGCCATGCTAGTCGAAAAGCCATACGCGGTGCCGAAGAAGAAAGAAGAGAAGAAAGAAGAGAAGAAGGAGGCCCGGGGAGGTCTCCGTTCAAAAAGTCCTCCGGACACTATCTCTGAAGATACACAAGCTCTTTCTACTCTCGAAGGAGCTGGAAGAGGGCGGGGAGGAGAGTGATTCCTCCCATACGAAGAAGAGGGCGGCATCCGAAGACATCGAGGGAGATCTAGGTCCCATTGCCCCAAAAAGGCAATGCAGGGCCAAGGTGGCCCTATTCGATGACATTCCGAACTCCGAAGAGAAGTCCGAGGGCTTTGAAAGGGTTCCTCGAAGGACTCCCAGAGTCAAGCCCCGTGCGCAAAGATATGAACCCAAAGATTATATCGTTTTTCCACTTTGAAGTTTTTTGTTATGAGCTGTACATATGCTTTTCCCATTGTAGTCCATCACGTGATCTCCCCACTGACCAAGCTTCGGAAGGGGACTCTCCGCGAGCCAAACTAGCGGAGAGTGGGACCGCATCCCATAACTCCCTTCCCCCGGCCATCAAGGGAGTGGTGTCCGGAAAGACCCTCCCTGAGCCGGATATGAGAGGCCGGGGTGATGATATCACGACCGAGGCTAACACCTTGGTCACCGAAGAACAGGAGGGTGAATCTCTCCTGGCAAGCAAAGAGGGAGAGCCTGGTCAACCCGAGCTTTCTCTGAAGCCAGTTCTGGAGGCCTCCAAGCCTCCTCAGCCGTCTACTCCGGTTTCTCCGAGAGGAGAAGGCGCAATGCCACACCCACAGCCGTTTGTAACAGAGCGGACTCAAACCAGGTGGACGACCCTGATAGAGGAGGGTTTAAACGATTCCTCCATCGCCGAAGAGCACCGTACCCTTCTGGGTGCGGTTTTGCAAGGCATTCGATCCATTGATAGTGGATTGAAGGAAGCTTCCAGCGGCCTCTTTATGGGCTTCAAGGTGAGTGATGTAATGTTCCTTTTACAAAGACTATTTACTTTCTGTAATCTTTATATACATAGTAGCCCCCGAGCCCTGATTGAGTTAGGAAAACTTGAGCGGGGATCGAAAAATAGTGCTAAAAACACTTAATAATAGTAAAATTGAGCCATAGCCCCCGAGTCTTTGGCCGGATTGAGGTAAAATCCGGGCAGAGGGTCAAAAATCCGATAACCCAGGAGTCTGACGCTCATACATTTTATGTAGGCCTCATCCTCGACTATGGCTGCCAATGCTATGGAGCTTGCCGAATTGAATTGGAAGCTCAAGAACTCCGATGAAGAGCTCGACCGCCTTAACAAGCGGTTCAACGAAGCGCAAGGTAAATCCGAGCTACACTGTTTGATTTCCTTGAATTTTCTCAATAGATGTAGTGTTCGAATTGTCGTCCTTAAGCACGGGGTGTTTGTTATGACTACAACTGTCACCGCGGAGGTCGAGAACCTCAAGGCCGAGCTGCGGAATGCGAGGCAAGAAGCCGAAGATCAAAAGAAGAAGGCCGAACTAGTGGCCGCCGAACTGATGTCGGCAAGGACGGCCAGTGAGAAGCATGAGGCTAGGGTAGCCGAAGTGCAGCAGGACCTCAAGGATGCCGTCACGAAATGTGAGGCCCTTGAGCAGAAAAATAAAGAGCAACACTTCGTGCTGTCCGCTGCTAAATCGACGGCTCAAGAGGCGCGGATGGAGGTGCAAAGCTACCAGAAGGAGCTCCGTGAGATCCAACTCATTGCGGATGGTAAGCCGTATTCACTGCAATGTCCTTTCGACAATAATAGGTTCGTATTGCTCACCCAGCTATGGTGTTCTGCAGGCGCCTTTTCGAATCTTCCAAACAGTGTGGCGGATGCCGCCAGGCATTATGCCATTCAGGATGGGGATGTCGAACATCGACTGTTCTAGGCGCAATTCCAAGCCACACATCATCCTCCCCCCCTTGCCGACCAAATGAAACAGTTGATGGAGTTGCATCGGATGGCGGAGTCGGCCATGACGGATCTCTTTATCAGGCTATGGCATGCAGAGGCGCTGCCGAGCAGCTACTTCGGATTTGTGCAAAGATTTTGCGATGCTGTGCCTCGGATGGATGTCCTGAAGCGCTCCATCTGCATCGAAGGAGCTCGGATGGCTTTTGCCAATTCCATGATGCACTGGCCGAAGATTAAGCTGATGGAGATGGACACCACGCCTCCGCCACCTGGCTAGGAGCACATGCATCCTGAGTAGTACTTCTTCATTGTTATGGATGGTGCTCGGGCGGTAGAAGCTCAATGCTCCAAAGATGTAATATTTGAATAGGCGTGCCATCATATACTGGATATCAGTTAGATTTTCACCAATCATAATCCAAGTTCTTTGCATGGTAAATGATGTTTAATTTTGTTTATTTTGACACATGTGCGGCCGTTTTAATCTGAAATTTGCCAGTCTTCGGCTTCAGCCCCCTTGTAGAGGATACAAGGGGTGTTTCGACCTCCGTACTGTAAACCTTAGGCGATGTCTTGGTGCCTGTAGGCGGTAGTACTTAAGGGAAGAGAGGAAATCTGGACTATATGGCTTTATTACTTTCACTTAGCCATAGGAGCTTGACTGCGGAGGCTAGTGACTAGCCCCTAGTGTTTGCGGTGTTCGGTAGTGCCGAGGTAAGTACCATAACCACTTGGTTTGTGTGAATACAAACCACTCGTGTAACACGGGATAACCTCCAATGATATTTAGTTTGACACTTGTCATCGGATCGCAGACCGATCTTCGCTTATTATGACAGTTAGTTTTTGGCTTTCTCCCCTGAGGTACTTAACCAGATGAGCTGGAAGTACAATCGCAGTGGTTCTCCCTTTACCCTCCTAGCCGAACGTGTGGTACGTAAGATGGCAAACAAAGGAGCCAGGCAACCCAACTATTGACCCAAGACATAATTCGGGACAGATGCATATAACACAATATCTGAGACTTCCGGGCACATAAAAAAGGTTCGGGATGATGCTTTGGGTTGAATGCAATGGCCAAGCCCCTGGTATATTAACAGGCTGCATCTAAACTTTGTACCAAACAAAGTTGCTACGACATCGAAGAGCGGAGAGGGAAAAAAGACTATCCAACACAAAATATCGCGGTAAGAGCGGCAAAAATGGATTTAGCTGTCCAATGCGCTCGTGACGTTGAACCGTACAATCCGCACTACCGAAACAACTGTTATGGATACTTTATTATGAAATAAACTTTTACAGAGGAAAGGTTTATACATGGCTTTTTACAAGTGGTTTGACATCCCTACTACGCCCTGTTGCACGTCTGCGCCTTTGCTCTGGAGCTCCTTTGAGATGAGGTGGTGATCGGCGAGCGGACCTTTGGTCTTGAGAAGTTGTTGTGGTACATTAGCTTGATGCTTATCAGGTCCTTAACGGTTCCTATTGTGTGTCCGAAGACAAGTTTTCCTATGGTTGGGTCTATCCGAACACTTGGCGCCCCCCACAGCTTCCCATGATATCTTAAGCACGAAATTATTCCACCGAGGTACACACCTTATGGCTAGAGGGGCCATGCTGTGGGGCGCGTGTTTCTATTTGTCTTCGGTGTGAGAAGGCTCCGGGAGTTGGAACAGGGCCCGGGCTCGCTTGCTCACCTTTCGTGCCTTGACAGCGGGCTGGGAGTTCGGCACCTCCTTGCCGATCTGTATTTCGGCTGCTAGGGTCGCTGTGTGTTCCTCAGTCCGGAGGGAGCGCTCCCTGTTGCCGTTCACCATGATAGCGCCCCTGGGTCTCGGCATCTTGAGCTTTAAATATGCATAGTGGGGAACGGCATTGAAGCGGGTTAACGTTGTACGGCCGAGGAGCGCGTGGTAGCCGCTGCGGAAAGGGACAATGCCAAACATCAAGTCTTCGCTGCAAAAGTTGTCAGGCGAGCAGAGGGAGTCCGGGATTAAGGGGTCCTCGTGCTGCCGGTTAATTTCTATGGCCCGAGCAGTGGGCCGCTTTCTGATTATCAAATGGAGGCCCGGAGATTGTGACACCGTGACCAATGTGAATCTCTCAAGCCATGACGTATAGTCCAAGAACATGATGATGATTTCAGCATATTCTTTCCTTGATGTAACCAACATTGTGTAACCCTAGATACCCCCAGGTGTCTATATAAACCAAGGGGTCTTAGAACGTAGGGTAGCTTAAGCTCATTACTCCTTGGGTTCTAGACCACCCCATACGATCTCGAGGTAGATCAACTCTGTACTCGATACTCCTTCATCAATACAAAACAAAGCAGGACGTAGGGTTTTAGCTCCATTAAGAGGGACCGAACCTGGGTAAAACCGTTCCCCTTTTCACCTGTTACCCATCGACCCAAGATCCACAGTTCGGGACCCCGTACCCGAGATATGCCGGTTTTGACACCAACATTGGTGTTTCATTGAGAGTTCCACTGTGGGGTTGCTAGAAGGATCGATGTCTCACTTGGTCACCAGCGAAGGCTTCGACATCGAGGACACCTTTGTCCTCGGCCAGCCCTTCGCGTTCGATAGCGCCGCTTCGCATGCCGAAGTGGCAGATCACCTTGGCAAGTTCATCGGGTTCGCCCAGGGCCAGGGAATCAAGTTCGGCGACCTAGATTACGTTGCCAACGCCCAAGGCGATCTTGTCCTCACCGAGCTCTCGGTTTTGTGATGAGCACGGAAATTTCGAAGCCTTGAGTTCGGACCTTTTCCCCGACCTTATGTCCGGGGCACCAAGCTCGGGTCCGGCCTCAAGTACGGATCCAACCACGATGTTCCAAAACCAGGGATCAACCCTGGCTAGGCACGCTCTCTGTGCTGACACGTCGGAGAACAACTCCGCCAAAATATCAAAGGCTGGTTCGGCCAAATTTTCGCCGTCGAACGAGACGCTGGCCTGGATCCAAACTTTGGAAATTACGGATGACTCGACCTCGACCTATCATCAGATCGGTCTCGAAGCCAGCCACAGGGAATTTTGTTTCCCACCCACCACCCACTTAGTAGCCACCATCGACGATTTAACCAATGTGTTGGATTTCTCCTCAGATAATGCCGAGGATCTATATGCGGATGTCAACACAGCTGCTCCTCCCATAACGGGACGATGGACCGCCACCTCCACCTACGATGTATATATGGTGGACACCCCTGCTGACAAGGGCGACGGCACACCAAAGAAGAGCGGCGATGACACCCCGATGAAAAACAGTGGCGACGAACCACTCAAACACATGCGTCAGTGCAAAAAATCCAAGGGGCGCAAGAGTAGAAAAGGCAATACGGGCTCCGAAAATGCTACATCGGACACCCCTGAGGATCCCGCCGACCCAGCTCCTCTCGAGCAACAACATGACAATCCGGAGGGGCACTCAGACCCAGGCAAGCCAGATGACCTCGATGATTCCGAAGACAGCAACTACCTCCCTCTTTTCGAGGACGAGGTCAGTCTCGGGGACGAGGACTTCATCGTCCCCGAGGACCCGCTGGACAAAGAACTATTCAAGCGGCAACTCATAGCCACTGGTCGAAGCCTCAAGATAAAGCAGTAGCAAATTAAAGCTGAGCAAGACTCCCTTAATGACCGATGGATGCAAGTTCTTGCTGCTGAAGAAGGATACAGCTATGAATGGCAAGGGCAGGATACACTTTACCCACGCCACCGTCTAATGCCAGAATTCGATGATGAGGCCTTCAAGCCCGTGCCCCCCAGACAAACTCAGGGCGAACAGCCTAACCGCCCCCTCGAGGACGGTATAGGCCTGCTGACAAAGCCGGGGAACAACCCGAACACCCCCGCGGAGGAAGGAAAGAGCCAGCACGGCCCGAAGACCCATTCGACGTGTGACACAACTTGAATGCTGGCGCAGGCTAGACAAGATCCATCTATGGATCCCGAGGGCACACCCCCGCTGGACAGGACGGTCACCAAACTTGGCTCGACCAGAACGATAGAGTTCGGGGACAGCCCCGGGTCAGGTTCCCATCCGAGCTCCAACCCGATGTAGCCAGAGTCCGGGGCGTCGCTCACCCACTGTGTTTCACAGACAAGGTGATGTAGCATCAGTTCCCTGAAGGGTTTAAACCCGTAAACATAGAGCAATATGACGGTACAATAGATCCGGCCGTGTGGATCGAAGACTTCCTTCTCCACATACACATGGCCCATGGAGATGACCTACCATTAAAGCTCAAAGGACCAGCAAGGCATTGACTGAACAACCTCCCCGAAAACTCCATCGGGAGTTGGGAGGAGCTCGAGGATGCTTTCCGAGCTAATTTTCAAGGCACCTATGTTCGCCCCCCCCCCCGGGCGCCGACGACTTGAGCCATATCATCCAACAACCCGGTGAGTCATCCAGGCAATTCTGGAATCGATTCCTGACCAAGAAAAATCAAATCGTCGATTTCTCGGACGCCGAAGCACTTGCCTACATTAGGAACAATATCCGGGATGAATGGCTAGCCCGCCAGCTCGGGCAGGATAAACCAAGAACAATGTCAGCCCTTACCTCGCTCATGGCCCTCTTCTGCGCGGGCGAGGAGAGCTGGTTAGCCCGTCGTGACAATCCTCCTGGAAACCCCGACACCTTTGAAGTTCGGGACGGCAACGGGAAGCCACGGTGCAACAAGAATAAACGTCGACACAGCAGCGGCGAAACCGAAGACACGACAGACAATGACGGATTTAGTAATCCAAAGCCTCCACGGCGGAGGAAGCCTTCTAAAGGGAACAAGGATGGACCTACCCAGTTGGACAAAATCATGGAGAGGCCCTGCCAGATCCACGGCACCCAAGACAAGCCTGCCACTCACACCAACCATAACTGTTGGGTGTTTAAGCAGGCAGGCAAACTCGCAGCCGAAGATCGTGGCAAGTGCACTCGTAGCAAAGACGACGAAGAACCTCGCAGGCCAAATAATGGAGGCCAGAAGCAATTCCCCCCGAAGTCAAAACTGTGAACATGATCTATGTCGCACACATACCAAAGAAGGAGAGGAAGAGCGCACTTCGAGACGTGTATGCCTTAGAGCCTGTAGCCCCAAAGTTCAACCCATGGTCGGTGTATCCGATCACCTTTGACCACACTAACCACCCGACCAGTATTCGGCATAGCGGGTCAGCGGCTTTGGTACTCGACCCTATAGTAGACAGGTACCACCTAACAAGAGTCCTCATGGACGGAGGTAGTAGCCTCAATCTTATCTACGCAGACATGGTGAAGAAAATGGGTATCGACCCGTCAAGGATCAAACCCAGTAACACCACCTTTAAAGGGATAATAACTGGCGTCGAGGCCCTCTGTTCGCGCACCTTATGTGGCACCCCGATAGAGGGCCGACGCACGCCAGCCCCAGGATAAGACCTGGCGCACGTCAAAGGCATGATATAGCAATTCCAGGCATAAAATGGCTTTGTTATATGAAATGGGATATTACAATACTGTTGCTTACACCAATATTACTTAGCTCCAAGGCTAACTAAATGGCAGCGAAGCTCTTGATTCAGGGGTAATGGCGTCTCTGGCTGGGCTCCATAACTCACAGGACTGGCTGGGTTACGATCTAGCACGACAAACCTTCTCCTGCAACTGGCCACGTGCAAGGCCAGGTGAGTACTTTGAATGTACTCGCAAGACAACCAAATACATAGCATCCAAACCAGCAGATAACAAAGCAAGCCCTATGCTTATATAATAACTATTCTAAACATGGCATGGAATTAACTGGAAAACATGGATCAAGCATGGCATAACATGGATTAGGCATAACATAGCATGGCAATGATCACAGTAGATGTTTAAAGTACTTACTATTACCGAATACCAACTTACTCTCTTCTGGGTTGTCCCACAACCCTCGAAATACTCATGACTCAATGAGCACTTCCGAATCCAATACAAGTTCCTCCATCCTTGTTACCATCGTTACGGTTGACCACCTACTGAGGTCTGGACGGGCTGTCCAATACCGTGGACGCGGCTATTCGAATAGATTTTACACTCTGCAGAGGTTGCGCACTTTACCCACACCATGGAGCACCTGGCCTCGTGATCCCATTCGGGTGGACCAGCGTTGCTTCAACGAAACCTGCCTGACCCGTGACTCTTCCATCGTACCACCGGCATTCATCCTTCCCCGGAGTCCTGCCCTAGGTGGCCCTGTGTCCTCACGACACCTACCACCGTCGTGGCCAAACTAAACTGTCCCAAACGGGGACGGGTACCCACATAACTCAACTGGCTCACAGGGTTATCGCCACCTACCTGATCAGGGTAGCGTGCGCGCATAACCCTTCCTATCTGGTGGTACCGGTGAAAGAGCACGTGATCAGCCCAAGTCAAGGTCGTTCCATACCGGCAAATGTGGTTGCACGGGTAAGCCCAGACAGGTGACTCAAGATCAACCACTAAGTTTAGTTTATTAATCCAACTCAACATATCCATCATCGTAGCATTTCACCGACAATTGTCATAGCAAGATCATAGTACTGATAGTCATGACATGAGATCAACCATAGTACTAACATGACTATGTCACTAGCAATATTATTACTAGCATGGGAAAGTATGAGAACAAGTCATAACCTTAGATGAAAAGTAGTGCTAACATCTAATACGGATGGCACAACGGGTGTATGCAAATGCGGACTAACATGTAATACAGATAAACACACAGGGGGCAAGCAAAGTCATCACGCAATTCCGGAGCTCATGGTAAGAGGTTGGCTTGCCTGGGGGTCGATGAATACGCCTGGAGGAAGAGCGATCACCTCGCGGAAGAATTCGCCGGAAAGGGTTCCCTCACAGAGGGGCCGGATATAGGGCAAGGGCAAAATGGTCCTTTCCACTATGTGAACACATTATGAAAATGATACCATCGGAACGGGCTCGACGAGACGAAGAAGTAGGCGTTGGTTTTACCTCGATCGGAGCTACGGTTGCCGAGATACGGACGTTCATTCGTTAGGCAGAAATCAAATAAAAACTTAGTCATTTCTGCTCTTAACCAATGAACGTTCGCAATATAAAGGTTTCAGCCGGCTGGGTTAAAACAGAAGGCGTATTTCACGAATACACTTTCCGACCGAGAAAGCGTACTCCCGGTCGAAGAAGAGATAGAATACCCTTTCTTGAGGTTAAAACGTACTTATGGAAATACGCTTCCACTTAAGATCCGCGGGCCCGGGGTCAACGCGGCTGTCTGACCGACAGGTGGGGCCGAGAAGAGGCGGGGCCCGCTGGCAGGCAGCGCCTTCTTCTACCTCTCGCACCCCCGCGATCCAGAGGAGAGGCGCGCGGCGCCGGCGCTCGCCCGGACAGCTCCGGCCCTCCCCGGTGGAGCTCGGACCACCGGCGGAGTCAGGAGGGAGCGCCGCATCCATCGGGGTACGAGGCGGCCGCCGGGAGGCACCGAGCCAGGCGAGACCTCGGCCGCGGCGGAGGACAGCTGCGGGCGCCGGTGGGCTCATGGCCAGAAGCCACCGAAGGAGGAAGGGTGCGGGTGCGGGGAGGCTTGCAGGAACATGGTGAAGCCGTTGGTGGTGGTAGGTTGGCGGGAGGAGCTCCGGCTCGTCCTAATTTAAGCGGCGGCCGAAGGTGACAGAGACGGCAATGGGAGACGGAGAGGGCTCCGGGAGCTTGAGGGAGGGGTGCTGGGGCTCTATGGTGAGGAGAGGGGCTCGGGGCACGCTTAAATAGGCTCGGGGAAGGTCCTTCGCGATGGCAGCCGAAGCTCCGAGACGGCGGCCGGAGCTTCGGGACGGCGGCAGAGGCGGCCACGGCTAGGGGACAAAGGGGAGAGAGATCCAGAGGGTGCGCGAGTGCGGTGGGAAACTCTCCGGCACTCGAGGACGAGCTAGAACCCGCTGGAGATGCGCTCCCGATGAATCCAATGCACAGGGCGCGGTTTTGGCACGCTCTGCCCAAGGTCACCGCGTGGCCAAGGCCTTGCCACGGCCTGCTCGAGGCCAAAACATGTCTGGGCTGTTCTACACTCTACACTGAGCTGACTTGATCCCTCAAGCAAGAAAAGTGAGCTCTGGTGTGACTACACCAAATTCAAACAACATCTGGCAGCCATGTGTTTGTGCTGTGCAGTGGCCATCACAGTGCTCCTCTTGGAATGACCTTGGTCAGAGGATATCCATCTACTAAGTTGACCAACTTGGCAAAGATTCAACTCCCCTGGACCACTCTAGATAGCACCTCCCATGCAAAATGCTAGACTGGACAGAAATAGGAACCAGATGGTTCTGAGGAATTGGCTACATGAAAATGGCTCAAATTTGGAGGAGACCAATGATTTAGGTATATGGAGACACTGTAAAAATTTCATACAATTTGCATAGGTAGAAATGGTACTTCCTTCACAGTGTTCCAATCTGGACAGAAACTTGGCAAATTTTTTGAGGAGGATTGGCTAAATGAAATGGGCTAATTTTTGGTGTCCAAGGGTAATACCAAATAATGAATCACCTTGCAAAATTTCAGCCCAAGGAGATCAAGTAATCAAGCATTTCCTTTGCAAACAGGAAATCTGGACAGAGTTTGCAAAGGGGTGTTGTGCTCAAAATATGAATTGTGGAACCTGATATTTTGATGGAAATGGAGAATATATGGATATGAGAAGCTCCACAAATTATTTGAGATTTTTCCTGGCTACCAAAATGGTAGTTCCTTTGGAAAGGCCCCAAATTGAATTATTGGCTTTAAATAGGAAAATGCAATTTCTACTATTTAATTATAGCCAATATTTTTATGAGAGATTAATATGATCATAGTGAATATCTCCACAAGTTTTCATGACCTCTGGAGATGGATGGATATTTTCCTGGATTTCTTTCCTCAGAAAGGCAGAAAAAGGAATTAATTCTAGATGAGAAATATTGCGTATGACTTGGCAATATTTTTGCACATCTAGGGTTTATGAGAGAAGGAGGATATCTGGAAATTCTGGGAGGATTAACTGAGCAAAGAAAATGATAGCTCCTTTGTAAACACAAAGGTAGGATTTCCAGTTCCAATATTTTGGAACTAGGGTTTGAATGAGATTCGAGGTTTGCTGATGAAGGGTTTGGCTGGCACAAGAGCATGGAAAAGGCACTGAGAGGTTGGGGATTGACTAGATTCACTTGGTCACTTGCCAGATTCCAGAGGAAAAATTTGGGAGAGAAAAGCTGGGAAGGAATAACAGCACAAAAATCGATAACCCGATTTTTTGGGTGTTACAAACCTTCCCCCCTTAGAAGAATCTCGTCCTCGAGATTCCTAGGGAACAAAACTACTACGCCTCCTAGAAAATCCTCTGGGCTGGGTCTTAACCCTGCGGTTGAAAACAACCGAGTTAAGAGTACCAAAAACTGGTACACCCAGATCGAGATACGGATATCGCGGGATCTACTCCACAAGCAGGGGCCGCTGGGTAGCTCTGGCATTTTTAGAAAAAGCAAGATTTCCCTTTTCCAAAAATGCTCAGGGTACCCTAAGGAACAGTGGCCTCTCTCGCTGTCAGGTGGGACCAGGGCCCACTGGTAGCCTTCTTCCTCTTCCTCCGGCCAAGGGCTCTCTCTCTCTCTCTTGCTCTCGTGCTGTCCTGAGTGCGGCTAGGCACTGCGCACGCCTAGCTCCTGGGGCATAAAGCACCCTACGACGATAGCGCGCGGCGTGCACGAGGCCGACGCAGAGAGCACTCCCATCGCGGGCCAATGCCGGTCGGCACTGCTCGCAGATTTGCCTCCTGGACGCCGGTGATCGAGCAGCGCGCGGTCTCCTGGACTTTGCTCAGCGTACACCGGACTGGGGCTATAAAAACTACCGCGGTTTTCTTCTCTCTACCTACCACCTCGCACCCTACCTCACTTCTTCTTCCTCTTTTCCTTCTCCTTCTGGTTGCAGGAGCGCGAGGCGAGGCGTTAATGGCGGACGTGGGCTCGGAGCTGATCACGATCCTCTTGGCTGGAATGCTGGCGGCGTTGATTGGCGGCTCGCTGCTACTGTGCGCGATGATCCTCGATGATCGCTGTGATGCCGCTGCCAGAGGGGTGGCTGGAGGTCATCTACGCCATCTCAGGCCGGCGGAATAAGCGCGGCTGCGGCGGCGAGGGGGCGGTCTGTCAGCATCACACCAGACGGTGACAGAGGCGCCGCTAGGTCTGTGGTTAGTGCGGTGCGGTCAACGGAGCGCTACCAGTGTGGAGGCCACGCTGCTGGTTGCTCCTCGCTGAACGACATCCACACGAGTGGGTGCTGGTCAAATCGGGGTTTAGATCCTGGACTAGAAGGGTTGTAACGGTTTATGCGGCAATAAAATTTCTCAGAATTTCTCCGAGATTGCAACCAGGTTCTGGGAAAAGGTTTTGGGACCGGGGCATTATTGGATAGGGCTGGTTTTCCAGAACGCTGGGTTCGGGAAAACTGGCAAATGGGGCAAGCACGGATATGCATGGATAGGCGGCTTTGCATTATACTTGAGTACTGCGGCGGCGGTACTCAGGAGAAGGAACTTGGCGTGCGGACATTGCTCACACGATGCAATCTATTCAGACTAATATGCAAGCAGATGCGGAATGCACATGATAGCAAAATGCAGGCAGAGGAAAGAAGCATATCGAGCAGGTTACACTAAGGTGATTTAATGCTAGTGGGTGTATGTACTCCTGGTATACATACACCTACACCAGCTCGCATTTTAATTAGGGACTCCGGACGAGTCCAATGTTGTTAGGTGTAGGTGCTCTACTGACTAAAATCTTGTTAAGAATCCACTGCCAGCTCGGTTAAACATTTCTGCTTAACAGAGTGACAGATGAATCAAGCACATAGAGCAAACAAACATACATAACATTACAATAGCACACAAGCACAAGCAGTACAAGCAGTACAATCATACAAGAACACGCAGCCTTACTAGGCAGCTAACAGCGACAACTCACTCCGAACTACAGAATCCTAATCCTAGACGCAGGCGAAGAAACAGTCTTCGCAACACACATACTCGCCGCATCTCCTCGCTTCGCTTACTGCTGAAGCCACAAGTGGGCTACTTCTGCTGGGGCTCTCCTGGGGGACGAAGACTGAGCCAACTTCTGTCTTCATCGTCGGACACCTCTATGGGTTGGGGCTCAGCTGCTGGAGCTGCAATGTGAACTTGAAGGAACACATTCCGACGACGGAGTCGCCGGATAGCTCCTTGAATGGAATTTGGGTGGATGATGCCTGGTCGGTATAGGGTCACAGGTTGCAAGGGTGGTACTAGCTGCGAAGGTGGCACTGGGTTTGGCAACAGGGAACGGGTGGTCTGGGATGCAATTTGACGGGCCGCACGATATGCTCCCGTAACCACCCGTATGGTGTCTTGGTCAATGGCTTGGAACTCTCTAAGAATACCGGAGAGCAGCAGTCCCTGGGCATCAATATACTGGACTAGGCGAGCTATTGCTGGGTCAGCATCTCCAACTATGCTGGAGAACTTGCCACCGGTGTCGGACGGAGAGGGTAAATAGCGGAACTCTTGCATCTCCGCTACTTGCGGAAACTGGATGCGAAGACGGGTGATGGCTCCTGCGGCAGCCATCTGGACAGCCAACGCGGGGGTGGGCATGGGTTTGCCCTGAAAACTCATGGGCTTCCCATCCGCTGTTGGACCTGGGTTGATATACGCCTTTGCATAAAATCGGCAAAGGTGGGGAACGGGTTCCGATTGGAATACCAGATACACTGGAGGAGTACTACAGCCAAGGGCTTGAGTGAGCATACTCGAAAGGAGGAGCGGGAAGCCGGAATAACCATCAGCCATGGTTTGGCTATGGAAAGTGGGTGTTTCGGGGGTTTTGGAAGAACTGGCCATGGCTACTGGTTTGAGGATACTAGCCTGGGTTCTCTGGCAGGGATCTGGCTTACTAAATGGAGAGAGCCGTGACTCGCAGGTGGAAGGGGTTAAATAGGCGGTCGGGCTAGGACACACCAGCATGGCGTGGATCCTTCTCGTGCCGGGTAGAAGATACGCCGGTACGGCTGACAACTGAGTAGGGTCGCGGTCCAATCTAGAGTGGCTGGGTGGGCGGACAGCTGGGTTGGGACACGTCCATTCCGACTGCGCCGCCTGTTGATCAACAGTGGCCATGTCGGATGCCAGAGATGGGTCAAATCTATTGGGCTCACTATCGGTTAAACCTAGGGTTGGTTTGGTACTAGGGTAACCTACAGCCAGCCTGGCTCTGATACCAAGTCTTGTGTCACCCCGATAGAGGGCCGACGCAAGCCAGCCCTAGGATAAGACCTGGCGCACGTCAAAGACATGATACAACAATTCCAGGCATAAAATGGCTTTGTTATATGAAATGGGATATTACAATACTGTTGCTTACAACAATATTACTTAGCTCCAAGGCTAACTAAATGGCAGCGAAGGTCTTGATTCAGGGGCAATGGCGTCTCTAGCTGGGCTCCATAACTCACAGGACTGGCTGGGTTACAATCTAGCACGACGAACCTTCTCCTGCAACTGGCCATGTGCAATGTTTAAAGTACTTACTGTTACCGAATACCAACTTACTCTCTTCTGGGTTGTCCCACAACCCTCGAAATACTCATGACTCAATGAGCACTTCCGAATCCAATACAAGTTCCTCCATCCTTGTTACCATCGTTACGGTTGACCACCTACTGAGGTCTAGACGGGCTGTCCAATACCGTGGACGCGGCTATTCGAATAGATTTTACACTCTGCAGAGGTTGCGCACTTTACCCACACCATGGAGCACCTGGCCTCGTGATCCCATTCGGGTGGACCAGCGTTGCTTCAACGAAACCTGCCTGACCCATGACTCTTCCATAGTACCACCGGCATTCATCCTTCCCCGGAGTCCTGCCCTGGGTGGCCCTGTGTCCTCACGACACCTACCACCGTCGTGGCCAAACTAAACTGTCCCAAACGGGGACGGGTACCCACATAACTCAACTGGCTCACAGGGTTATCGCCACCTACCTGATCAGGGTAGCGTGCGCGCATAACCCTCCCTGTCTGGTGGTACCGGTGAAAGAGCACGTGATCAGCCCAAGTCAAGGCCGTCCCATACCGGCAAATGTGGTTGCACGGGTAAGCCCGGACAGGTGACTCAAGATCAACCACTAAGTTTAGTTTATTAATCCAACTCACCATATCCATCATCGTACCATTTCACCGACAATTTTCATAGCAAGATCATAGTACTGATAGTCATGACATGAGATCAACCATAATACTAACATGACTATGTCACTAGCAATATTATTACTAGCATGGCAAAGTATGAGAACAAGTGATAACCTTAGATGAAAAGTAGTGCTAACATCTAATACGGATGGCACAACAGGTGTATGCAAATGCGGACTAACATGTAATACAGATAAACACACAGGGTGCAAGCAAAGTCATCACGCAAGTCCGGAGCTCATGGTAAGAGGTTGGCTTGCCTGGGGTCGATGAATACGCCAGGAGGAAGAGCGATCACCTCGCGGAAGACTTCGCCGGAAAGGGTTCCCTCACAGAGGGGCCAGATATAGGGCAAGGGCAAAATAGTTATTTCCACTGTGTGAACACATTATTAAAATGATACCATCGGAACGGGCTCGACGAGACGAAGAAGTAGGAGTTGGTTTTACCTCCATCGGAGCTACGGTTGCCGAGATACGGACGTTCGTTTGTTAGGCAGAAATCAAATAAAAACTTAGTCATTTCTGCTCTTAACCAATGAACGTTCGCAATATAAAGGTTTCAGCCGGGTAGGTTAAAACAGAAGGCGTATTTCAGTGAATACGCTTTCCAACCGAGAAAGCGTACTCCCGGTCGAAGAAGAGACAGAATACACTTTCTTGAGGTGAAAACGTACTTATGGAAATACGCTTCCACTTAAGATCCGCGGGCCCGGGGTCAACGCGGCTGTCTGACCGACAGGTGGGGCCGAGAAGAGGCGGAGCCCGCTGGCAGGCAGCTCCTTCTTCTACCTCTCGCACCCCTGCGATCCAGAGGAGAGGCGCGCGGCGCCGGCGCTCGCCCGGACAGCTCCGACCCTCCCCGGTGGAGCTCGGACCACCGGCGGAGTCAGGAGGGAGCGCCACATCCATCGAGGTACAAGGCGGCCGCCGGGAGGCACCGAGCCAGGTGAGACCTCGGCCGCGGCGGAGGACAGCTGCGGGCGCCGGTGGGCTCATGGCCAGAAGCCACCGGAGGAGGAAGGGTGCGGGTGCGGGGAGGCTTGCCAGAACATGGTGAAGCCGTTGGTGGTGCTAGGTTGGCGGGAGGAGCTCCGGCTCGTCCTAATTTAAGCGGCGGCCGAAGGTGACAGAGACAGCAATGGGAGACGGAGAGGGCTCCGGGAGCTTGAGGGAGGGGGGCTGGGGCTCGATGGTGAGGAGAGGGGCTCGGGGCACGCTTAAATAGGCTCGGGGAAGGTCCTTCGCGATGGCAGCCGAAGCTCCGAGACGGCGGCCGGAGCTTCGGGACGGCGGCAGAGGCGGCCACGACTAGGGGACAAAGGGGAGAGAGATCCAGAGGGTGCGCGAGTGCGGTGGGAAACTCTCCGGCACTCGAGGACGAGCTAGAACCCGCTGGAGATGCGCTCCCGACGAATCCAATGCACAGGGCGCGGTTTTGGCACGCTCTGCCCGTGGTCACCGCGTGGCCAGGGCCTTGCCACGCCCTGATCGAGGCCAAAACATGTCTGGGCTGTTCTACACTCTACACTGAGCTGACTTGATCCCTCAAGCAAGAAAAGTGAGCTCTGGTGTGACTACACCAAAGTCAAACAACAGCTGGCAGCCATGTGTTTGTGCTGTGCAGTGGCCAGCACAGTGCTCCTCTTGGAATGACCTTGGGCAGGGGTTATCCATCTACTAAGGTGACCAACTTGGCAAAGTTTCAGCTCCCCTGGACCACTCTAGATAGCACCTCCCTTGCAAAATGTCAGACTGGACAGAAATAGAAACCAGATGGTTCTAAGGAATTGGCTAGATGAAAATGGCTCAAATTTGGAGGAGACCAATGATTTAGGCATATGGAGACACTGTAAAAATTTCATACCATTTGCATAGGTAGAAATGGTACTTCCTTCATAGTATTCCAATCTGGACAGAAACTTGGCAAATTTTCTGAGGAGGATTGGCTAAATGAAATGGGCTAATTTTTGGTGTCCATGCGTAGTACCCAATAATGAATCACCCTGCAAAATTTCAGCCCAAGGAGATCAAGGAATCAAGCACTTCCTTTGCAAACAGGAAATCTGGACAGAATTTGCAAAGGGGTGTTGTGCTCAAATTCTGAATTGTGGAACCTGATATTTTGATGGAAATGGAGAATATATGGATATGAGAAGCTCCACAAATTATTTGGGATTTTTCCTGGCTACCAAAATGGTAGTTCCTTTGGAAAGGCCCCAAATTGAATTATTGGCTTTAAATAGGAAAATGCAATTTCTACTATTTAATTATAGCCAATATTTTTATGAGAGCTTAATATGATCATAGTGAATATCTCCACAAGTTTTCATGACCTCTGGATATGGATGGATATTTTCCTGGATTTCTTTCCTCAGAAAGGCAGAAAAAGGAATTAATTCTAGACGAGAAATATTGCGTATGACTTGGCAATATTTTTGCACAACTAGGGTTTATGAGAGAAGGAGGATCTCTGGAAATTTTGGGAAGATTAACTGAGCAAAGAAAATGATAGCTCCTTTGTAAACACAAAGGCAGGATTTCCAGTTCCAGTATTTTGGAACTAGGATTTGAATGAGATTCGAGGTTTGCTGATGAAGGGTTTGGCTGGCACAAGAGCATGGAAAAGGCACTCAGAGGTTGGGGATTGACTGGATTCACTTGGTCACTTGCCAGATTCCAGAGGAAAAATTTGGGAGAGAAAAGCTGGGAAGGAATAACAGCACAAAAATCGATAACCCGATTTTTGGGGTGTTACACCTTAACTCTGGAAGTGGTGTTCGGCTCGCCTGATAACTTCCGCAGCGAGGATCTGATCTTTAACATCGTCCCTTTTCGCAGTGGCTATCACGCACTTTTGGGCCGAACAGGGTTTGCCCGCTTCAACGCTGTCCCCCATTACGCATACATGAAGCTCAAGATGCCCGGACCCAAGGGGGGTAATCACGGTCTGCGGCAACATAGAGTGTTCTCTCCGAACGCAAGAACATACCGCGGCGCTGGCAGCCGAGGTCCAGCTCGGTGATGAGACGTCAAACTCCCAGTCCACCATCAAGGCACGCAAGGTAAGTAAGAGGACCCGAGCTCTATTTCACCTCCCCGAGCCTTCTCACGCTCCACACTAATAGGATTACGCCCCCCTCACAGTGCGGCCGAGCCACCCGTAAGATACATACCTCGGAGGCATAATTTTGCGCTCAAAATACCATGGGCAACTGTGGGGACCTTACATCAAAAGGCTCAGTGTTCGGCTGAACCGAACTGTGGTCAAACATGTCTTCGGACGATATCAGGTGCCATCAAGGACCTATTTAGCAGCATCAAGCTCACACAATCCAACGACTTCTCAAGACTCTTTCTCGCAAAAGCCCGCTCGCCGACTACTACCTCCTCTAAAGGAGTACCCTTCAGGAGAACAAAGGCGCAGACGTGCAGCAGGACATAGTAAAGGACATCAAGCCATTTTTTTTCAAGGTCCTGTGTAAACCTTTTCCCTGTAATTTTATCTCTGCATATTTGTAATAGTTGCTTGGGTAGACAAGAGTGTACGGACAAACCGTCAAGAGTATACGGTAAATAAAGACCAATCTTTACGGTCCTGTGGCAGTCATTCATATTGCATAAGCCCTTTTTTCCTTCTTTCTCTTTTCGCTCTCTCATACCTAAAACAAGCCAGTTCGATACATATTTTCAGCTGCGACCGGCTAATTGACCGGGGGGCTCGACCATTAAGCTCGCCTCAAGCATCATCCCGACACCACCTTTTTCTTGTGTGTCCAACGTCTTGGATATTGCGTTATATGCATTGGCTCCGAATTATGTCTTGGGTCAAAAGTTGGGTTGCCCGGCTCCTGTGTTTACCTTATTACGTTCCGCTTGTTCGGCTAAAAGGTAAAGGGAGAACTACTACGAGTGTACTTCTAGTTCGTCTGGTTAAGTACCTTAGTGGATAAAGCCGAAAACTGACTGGCATAATAAGCGCGAACCGATCTGCGATCCGATGACAAGTATTAAACTGAAACAATCGATGGAGGTTCACCATGTTAAACGAAGGGTTCGGAGTTATACGAACTATGTGACAAGGGTTTTGTACCTCGGCATAGCCGAACATCACAACATACAGGGGGCTAGTACTTAGTCCCAATAGCCAAGCTCCTAAGGTTAAGTGAAAGCATTAAAGCCGCATAGTCTGATTGCCTAGCTTTCTTTCGCACTACCGCCTCCGGGCACCAAGAAGTTGGCTAAGGGTAATAGTGCAGATTCTGAAAACACCCCTTCTAGTATCTATAAGGGGGTTAAAGCCGACGACTGATAACTTTCAAATTAAAACAATCACACAGGAGTCAAAATTAAAACAACACATAGCATGACATATACCATGCAAAGTCACACAACAAAATTTAAACTTTCAATATAGGTTCATACATTCACTCAAGAATTACATCCTTCGGGCATAAGGCCTCTACTGCTCGCGCGCCATCCATAATAATGGGAAAATATAGCTCGGGGCGCCTATGCTCCTTCCCAGGCGTCGGTGAACCGGTAGCCATCTCGGTCGGCTTTAACCTCGGCCAGTGCACCATGGTCTTCGCGAAGGCCATTCGAGCTCCCTCAGTGCAGGCAGAAACCAGGGTATCCACCCGAGGCACGGCAACAATCCGCCTCTTCACCAAGCCGGAGTAGCTGCTTGGCAACGACTCTGTAGGCCAAAGCCTGATGCAGAGGTCCTTCAGGGCTGGTTTGGCTATCCGATGCAACTCCATCAGCTATTTCAGCTGATCAGAGACAAGGAATGACTACTCAGGGGCTTCAAATTGTGTCTAGAACAGCCGCTTCTTGGCATCCCCTTCCTGTGATGCATAGTGCCATGCCGCATCTACCACGCTCTTCGGGGGTTCTGCAAACGCGTTTGGAGAATGCCACACCTGGGTGAGCAACACGAACCTTTTTCCACCAATGGGGCATTGCAATAAGTATCGCTTACCAGCCGCAATTACCTTAATCTGATGGAGTTCCTTCTGGTAACTTTGCGCTTCCATTCGCGCCACCTGGATCGTCGCGGCAACCGAAGACAGCTCGGTAGATTGATCCTTATCCTTCTGCTCAAGAACTTCACATTTGGTCATCGCGTCCTTGAGCTCTTGCTGCACTTCGACGACCCTGGCTTCATGCTTGTCACTTGCAGACTTTGCCGATAACAGATTGGCCGTAGCTTGTTCGGCCGCCGCCCTCTGTTCGGCAGCCTCTTGCTTCACTTTGTTCAGCTCGGCCTTGAGCTTCTCGACGTCCGCGGTGACAACTGTAGTAGTCATAGAACATTCCGCTCTTCAGGATAAAAATACCTCACCTTAAAAGAGGATAACACTTATAGCGGTCTAGTTCGGACTTACCCTGTGTGTCATCAAATCGTTTGTTGAGGCGGCCGAGCTCATCTTCAGAGCTCTTAAGCTTCTGATTCATCTCCGCCAACTCCACGGCGTTGGGGGATGCTGTCCAAGAGGAGGCCTGCATGTATATTTCATATGCATCAGACTCTAATTCATCGGATTTGAAGCCCTCTACTAGGTTGTATTCCATCCTATCAGAGTCTGGGGGGCTATGTTTCATTTTCAAACAAAACTTTTTGCGTACCCTTTCCACACTATTTGACCCCCCGCATGAGTTTGTCCAACACACACAGGGCTCGGGGGCTACTAGATATGGGGATGGCCTGTAAACCCATTAATTAAAGATTACCTTGTAACAAAGAAAAAAGGGATACTGTGTAAATTACCTTAAAGCCCGCCAACAGGCCGCCAAAGGCCTCCTTCAATCTGCTGTCAGCAGATTGAATGCCTTGCAAAGCCGCACCCAGAAGGGTGCGATGTTCTTCGGCGATGGAGGGGTCATGTAAACTCTCCTCCATCATGGCCGTCCACTCGGCGTGAGTCCGCTCTGTTACAGGCGGCTCTAGGTGAGGCATTTCGGTTTCTCTCCTCGGAGAAATAGGAGTAGACGACTCAGGAGGCTTGGAGGCCTACGGAACTGACTTCGGGGAAGGCTCGGATTGACCGAGCTCTCCCTCCTTGTTCACCAGGAGGGATTCACTTTCCTGCTCTTTGGTGACCGAGGGGTTAGCCTCGGCCATAATATCATCATCCCCGCCTCTTATGTCTGGCTCAGGGAGGGTCTTTTGGAGGACCACCTTCTCGGCGGCCGGGGGAATGGAGTTATGGGATGCGGTCCCACTCTCTGCTAGATCGGCTGGCGAAGAGTCCCCTTCCGAGGTTTGGTCAGCAGGGAGATCGCGCGGTGGACTGCAAAAAAGTATGTATACGGCTCATGAGAAAAACCTTGAGAGAGAAAAATGCCGCAGTCTACGGATTCATACCTTTGCGCTTGGGGCTTGACTCTGAGGGTCCTTCATGGGACCATTTCAAAAATTCTCGAACTCCTCGTCGGAGTCCTGAAGGTCTTCAAACAAGGCCACCTTGGGCCTGCATGGTCTTTTTGGGGCGACAGGAGCTGGATCCCCCTTGGTGTGTTTGGACACCGCCCTCTTCTTCGTGTGGGAGGAGTCACTTTCCTCCCCATCCTGTTCCATCTCTCCTTCAAGAGTAGAAGGAGCATGTGTTTCTTCGGATATAGTATCTGGGAGGCCCCTTGGGCGGAGACCTCCCCAGGTCTCTTTCTTCTATTCTTTATTCTCCTCCCTCCTCTTCGGCACCACGTACGGCTTTTTCGGCCAGCATGGCCGTCAGCAAGGGCGTTATGCACCCTCGGGCAGCATGCCAGGCAGTTGATCTGCTGGGTCTTCTCTAGCCAGATCCAAAAAACAGGGAAAACAGGGGATGAGAGCCTTGTCAAAAGGAAAGATCCAAACACAAATAATGTATTATTACCGGTCCAGGAGGGTTCGTGGCGCCGATGCCGATGTCCTCCTCTTCGGCAGCCAGTTCCCCCTCGGCTTGAACAGCACCTTCCACAGCTTCTCGTGGGTGGTGCGAAAGAATTGTTGCAAAGTGACCAGGTCATCCGAGCTGTAGTCCCACATAGGGGCAGACGGCGTTGACAGGGGAGAAGGTGGCGGCAGAGCATGAGCTGGACGACGTTGGGCAGTTCGATGTTCTTCTCCACCAGGGTGGAGATGCACCTTTGAAGCGTCTTCACCTCCATCGTATCACCCCAATCCAACCCTTTCTTGGTCCATGAGACAAGTCTGGTAGGGGGAGCGGATCTAAATCTGGAGGGTGCCTCCCACCCCTCTCTGCGCGGTTTAGTGACGTAGAACCACTTCCGTTGCCATACCTTGACGGTATCTATGAAGGAACCATCCGGCCATTGAACCAGGGGAAGCTTGCTGATCATCACTCCCCTGTAGTCTGCCTGCTCACCGCTAACTACCTTTGGCTTAAGGTTGTACACCTTGAACCATAGGCCTAAGTGGGGTTGGACCTGAAGAAAGGTCTCGCAGATAGTGATGAAAGAAGAAATATGCATAAAAGAATTCGGGGGGAGATCATGGAAGTTCAGCCCGTAGTAAAACATCAGACCCCTCACGAAGGGGTGACGAGGGAAACCTAGACCCCGAAGAAAGTGGGGGATGAAAACCACCCTCTCGCCCTCTGTGGGGGACTGTATGACCTGGTTCTTCTCTAGGGCACGGTGAACGATATTCACCGACAAGTAGCCGGCGCTCTTCAACTCCAAAATGTCCTTTTCAGTGACACAGGAGGCCTCCCACTTGCCCTTAGAGCCCGCTCCAGCCATGGCCAAATTGAAAAGGGGTTTTTGAGGAGTTTTGGGGGAAGGAGGGAGCTTGGCAGCCTAAAGCACGAAAGGTTGGGGAAGAAGATGGCAATGGAGGATTTGAGAAGTGTGCAAGGGTTGTGGCGGTCATTTCCTTTTTTATAAGCCGTTGTAGTACCAAGAGTCCCTCTGTTGCGCCGCGGTCCTCGCCGCTTCCCGTTAAAGTTGTGCATTTATGCACGCATGGGATAACCCAAATCATAAACCATATCCTTGGAAAGGAGGGGCACGATCTTCGTAATGCTGGGACGCGCCGATGAAAAACAAAAACTACCTCGAACCGCGAATCTAGTTCGTGTGACTGATCAATATTTATGACCAGTCGCGACCTTTCGCTAGGGTCTGTCAGAAAACAACACTGTTCACACTTGGATGGTTGGCCTTCGTGGCTAAGTTACCTTTGTTGCTTGAAAGACTTCGGATGCCGAACTATCATCGGTTGCATGAAGATAGGGAGTGGAACTCGCCCCGCAAGACGAAGACTATAAACACAGGAAGTTGCTGGGGGTCAAGATTATCGCATTGGAGGTTAGTTCAAGGGCTACTGAGAGAGTCCGCGATTTAGGGGTCCTCGGGCTGCCGGTTCTATGGGCCGAGTAGTGGGCCGCTTTCTGATTATCAAATGGAGGCCCAGAGATTGTGACACCGTGACCAAGATGGGAATCTCTCAAGCCATGACGTATACTCCAAGAACATGATGATGATTTCGGCATATTCTTTCCTTGATGTAACCGACATTGTGTAACCCTAGATAACCCTTGTGTCTATATAAACCATGGGGTCTTAGAATGTAGGGTAGATTAAGCTCATTACTCCTTGGGTTCTAGACCACCTCATACGATCTCGAGGTAGATCAACTATGTACTCGATACTCCTTCGTCAATACAAAACAAAGCAGGACGTAGGGTTTTACCTCCATTAAGAGGGCCCGAACCTGAGTAAGACCGTTCCCCTTGTCACCTGTTACCCATCGACCCAAGATCCACAGTTCGGGACCCCCTACCCAAGATCTGCCGGTTTTGACACCGACACGAGCCGAACACGACCTCCAGGGTTAAGGTGCCCGAGCATTGGGCTTCTGTGCCCGGTATTACCCCTTTAATGGTGGTGTTGTCGGGCTTGATCCTTGAGGGATTGATACCCATCTTTTTTACCGTATCTGAGTAAATCTGATTGAGGCTACTGCCTTTGTCGAAGAGGACTCTAGTGAGGTGGTACCCATCGATAATGGGGTCGAGGACCTGGGCCGCCAATCCTCCATGACGGATACTGATCAGAAGGTCCCTGCGATCGAAGGTGATCGGGCATGTCGACCATGGGTTAAACTTTGGAGCTACGGGTTCGATGACATAGACCTCCCGGGAGCGCGCTTCCTCTCCTTCTTCGGTATATGCGTGACGTAGATCATGTTCACGGTTTTAACATCAGGAGGGAATTTCTTTTATCTCCCGTTGTTTGGACCGCAGATCTCATCATCATCCTTGCTGTGGGGGCCCTTGCCTTGGTCCTCGGCCGCTGTCCTGCCAGTCTGTTTGAACACCCAGCAGTTACGGTTGGTGTGGTTGGCGGGCTTGTCTAAAGTGTCGTGCATCTGGCATGGCCTGTCCAAGATTTTGTCCAACCGAGTAGGTCCATCCCTATTCCCTTTGGTGGGATTCTTCCATTTTCCTAATTTGGAGTTGCTAAATCCGGCATTAACGGCCGTGTCTTCAGTATCTCCACTGTTGTGTTGGCGCTTGTTCCTATTGCGCCGTGGTTTCCCGTTTTCGTCCCGAGCTTCAGAGGTGCCGGGGTCTCGGGGATTGCTGTCTCGGCGAGCGAGCCAGCTGTCCTCGCCCATGCAAAAGCGCATCATGAGTGAGGTTAGGGCCGACATTGTTCTCGGCCTCTCCTGGACGAGTTGTTGAGCTAGCCATTCTTCCCGAATGTTGTGCCTGAAAGAGGATATGGCTTCGGCGTCCGGACAGTCAACGATTTGGTTCTTCTTAGTGAAAAACCAATTCCAAAATTATCTTGTTGACTCGTCGGGCTGTTGAACGACGTGACTTAAGTCATCAGAGTCCGAAGGCCGGACATAAGTGCCCTGGAAGTTAGCTCGGAAAGCAACCTCGAGCTCTTCCCAACTCCCGATAGAGTTTTTGGGGAGGCTGTTTAACCAGTGTCGCGCTGGTCCCTTAAGTTTTAGCGGCAAATATTTTATGGCGTGGAGATAATCTCCCCAAGACATATGTATGTGGAGAAGGAAATCTTCGATCCACACTGCCGGGTCGGTTGTTCCGTCATATTGTTCGATATTTTCTGGTTTGAACCCTTCAGGGAACTGGTGTTGCATTACCTTATCCGTAAAGCAGATTAGATGAGCAGCGCCCCGAACTCGAGCTACATCATTCCAGAGGTCGGATGCCATCCGGGCACTGTGCTCCATCCGAACTCTATTGTTCCGGTTCAGCCAGGCTTGGTAATCGTCCCGCCTAACGGGGCTATGTTCCCTGGGTCTATAGATGGACCTTGTTTGGCCTGCTCTAGCGTCCAGGCCATGTTGTAGGTCGTATGGAACCTCAGGGTATGTTGGTGCCCTTTCTATCGTACGAGGGAGGGTAGGCCTATCCTCAGCCCTTCCAGTCGTCCTGTCCCGTCCTCGAGGGGGGCGGTCTGGCTGGTTGTCCTTAGTACGCCTGGGGGGTGCGGGCTCAGGCGCCTCGTCGTCAAATTGTTGCAGGAGGCATCGGCGCGGGTAACTTTTATTGACCCGGTCATTCATTGCCGAACCCTTCTTCGGCTACTAGGACTTTTGTCCATCTGTTGTTGAGGGTGTATTGTTCGGCCTTTATTTGTTGCTGCTTCTCTTCTGGCTTCAGGCGGTAGCTATCAGCTGCCGCTTAAACCTTTCTTGATCCAGCGGGTCTTTGGGGACAATGAAGTCCTCCGCTCCGAGACTGACCTCGTCTTCGGAGTGGGGAAGATTGTTACTATCCTCGGAATCGCTGATGTCTTAGTGGTTGTACTGATCCTCGTGTCCCTGTGACACATCTAGCTATTTCTCTGGGGGTGGTGATGTTGTCCAGATTTTGCATGTTATCCGGAGTATCCCCCTCTCCGATGACCGTGTTGCTTTCCGTTGCTTTGCGCCCCCTGGATCGCTTGTGCTGGCGCCGACGCTTGGGAGGCACCTCTCCGCGGTTATCGTCGTTCTCGCTGGGGGTGCCCTCACCGTCCTTCCCCGTAGTATTGGGGGTGTCCACCATATAGACATCGTAGGTGGAGGTAGCTGTCCACCGTCCGGTGGAAGTAGGGATGTTGTCGATATCTTCATCGATTTCTTCGGCCTCCTCGGAGGCGTAGTCCAACATGTCAGTTAAGTCCGTGATAGTGGCTATGAAGTGGGTGGTGGGTGGGAGCAAAAATTCCCAGTGGCCAGCCTCAAAGTCCGTCTGAGTATAGGACAGAGGCGGGTCATGTGTAATATTCATATTTTGGATCCGGGCCAGCGTCTCGCTTAAGAGCGAGGAGCTGGCCGAGCTGTCTTCGCGGAATCCTTCGGAGTCAATCTCCGGCGCACTAAAGCGAGGTACATATTCGGCCGAGGCCGAGCCCTGTCCTCTGGCCGTTATGGTTTGATCCGAGCTCGAAGCAAGGTTCGGGGCGAGGGTTGATCCGGAGACAGAGTCGAGGAGGTGGTCTAAAATTAAGGCTTCGGGGCTTCCGGGCTCATTCGATGAGGCCGTGAGCCCAGCCAAAGAAAGGTTGCCCTGGGAGTCAGCGTCGTACTCCAGGCTACCGAACCTGATTGTTTGCCCATAGGCAATGCTGCCGATCTGATCGGGGTGGCCGACCATATCGCCATGTAGATCGATACTGCCGGACACGTAAGGCTGGTTGGGGACAAAGATGTCCATGATGAGGATGTTGTCATTGATAACCAAGCGAGCCATCGATGCTATTGGCGATCCAACAGCGGAACTCTAAATGAAAGCACCAATTTCGGTGTCAAAACCAACAGATCTCGGGTAGGGGCCCCCGAGCTGTAGATCTTGGATCGATGGGTAACAAGGAACGTAGACACGGTATTTAACTAGGTTTGGGCCCTCTCGAAGAGGTAAAACCCTACGTCCTGCTTTTGATTGTATTGATGGGTGTATGACGATTACAGAGTCGATCTACCACGAGATCAGATGAACTAAACCCTAGATGAGTCGGAGTAATGGTTCTTGCATGTACGAGATAAACCCTCTGGTTTATATAGACACCAGGGGTACCTAGGGTTACACATGGTCGGTTATCATCAAGGGGTATACCTGTCGATCTTGCCATCTTGACTTGAAGGACACACCAAGATATCTAAACTTTCCTTCCCGAACACGAGGTTGGCTTGTAGTTCAGCCTCCATGCATTGGGCCCAGAGTGGTCCATCTGTCCGTCCTATGGGAAATAGGTCGATGGCTCAAGGACCCCTTAGTCTCGGACTCCCTCATCTGGGACCATGGCTGCATAGGAATATGGAAGCAAACATGGATGATATAGTGGTCAAGACCAAGAACAAGGACACGTTGGTCCAAGACCTGGAAGAAACCTTTGCGAACCTGTGCAAGATCAATTTGAAGCTTAACCCCGAGAAGTGCGTGTTTGGAGTCCCCTACGGCAAACTCCTCGGTTTCTTTATATCACAGCGCGGGATCGAAGCCAACCCTGCCAAGATTGAAGCAATTGAACAGTTGGAGGCGCCGAAGCGCATCAAGGACGTACGTCGTCTAGCGGGCTGTATCGCCGCCCTCAGTAGGTTCATTTCCAAGTCTACAGAACCCGCCTTGCCATTTTTCAAAATCATGAAGAAGGCGGGCCCAATGAAATGGACCTCGGAAGCAGAGGCAGTGCTGCAAGATTTGAAGAAATACCTATCCTCAACGCCAATCCTAGTCGAGCCAAGACAGGAGGAACCATTGCTGCTATATTTGGCGGCAACCAACCAAGTGGTTAGTGCTGCGCTGGTGGTGGAAAGGGAAGCTGAGGAGGATGAGGCAGGAACCACAGAGTCTGCGGCCGGCAAGCCCGAGCCTTCCACGGCAAACCAAGGAGCAGAACAGAAAATTGTTTAGAAGAAGAAAATGGTGCAATGACTAGTGTATTATGTCAGCTCCCTCCTGCGCTGGGCTAGGTCGAGATACTTTGGAATGCAGAAGATGCTTTTTGGCCTCCTCATGGCCTCCCGGAAGCCGCGCTACTACTTCCAAGCACAGCACATCACCGTCGTCACTCGGTTCCCACTTGAATGCATCTTGAGGAATCCAGAGGCAACCGACAGGATCGTCGAGTGGGTGTTGGAACTGGCCAGCTTTGACTTGAGCTTTGAGAGAACGGCAACAATCCAGAGCAGAGCTTTGGTGGAATTCATAGCAGAATGGACACCAACGCCAGATGAAGAGATTTCAGAAACAACCCTTCACGGCAAGGAAGCACCTCAAGAATGGATCATGTACTTTGATGAAACTTTCTCGCTACAAGGCGCCAGTGCCAGAGTGCTGCTGGTAGCACACCCACCGAAGAGCACCTCAAGTATGTGATCCACATGCATTTACCCAGGGAGGAATCAACAAACAACACGGCTGAGTATGAAAAGTGTTGCTTGTCGGACTACGGATAGAGGTTGGTCTCGACATCAGGAAACTGATAGTCCGAGGAGATTTCGAGCTTGTTGTACGCCAAGTAAATAAAGACTACGAGAGTCCCCTGAGGGAGGTGTATGTTGTCGAAGTACGGAGATTGGAGGAGCGCTTGGACGGGTTGCAAATGGCTCACGTCCCCCGTGCCAAGAATAGCATTGCCGACGACCTATCAAAGAGAGTTGCGCATAAGTTGCATGTGGAACCGGGCACTTTTGTACTCCGATTGACCCAACCTTCAGTCACCCTGTCAGCGCGGCAGAACAAGAAGAGAAAAGCCAATTCTCGTGACTACTTTCTGACAGAGCCATCAGTGGACGCCAAGAAGGTTGCCAGGAACGACTAACTGCTTGTCGGAGGGCCCTAAGCTCCGGAAGACCCAATGGCTTTGCCATAGAAGCTAGAGTCTCCGTGGCGGAAGAAATGCCTTTAGTACTTGTCGTCGAGCCACAAGCTCCGGCATGGGCATAACAGATAGTCCAGTACCTCTAGACAGGAGATCTTCCCGAGGAACCAGAAGAAGCTGAAAGAATAGACCGACGGTCGAGCATGTACCAGTTCGTGGACATCACCTTATACAACAGGAGGCCGAATGGTGTGAAATTGAAATGCATCTCCCAGGAAGATGGACATCGGCTATTGGCAGAGATACATGAAGGGATCTGCGACTCCTACATCGGGTCACGGGCCCTTGTCGGGAAAGCATTCCGCCAAGGTTTCTATTGGCCGACAGCCCTTCAAGACTCATTGGCGGTGGTGACGACGTGTGAAGCATGCCAATACCACGCCAAGCAAACACATCAGCCAGCACAAGCCCTTCAAACCATACCGCTCTCCTGGCCCTTTTCGGTTTGGGGGCTCGATATTGTCGGGCCCTTCCCTAGTGCTACCGGGGGCTTCGAGTTCTTGTTCGTTGCAATCGACAAGTTCACGAAGTGGACTGAAGTGGAGCCAGTGAGAAAGGTAACGGTGCAAGCGGCGATCAAGTTTCTCGGAGGGATAGTTTGTCGTTTCGGTGTCCCCAACAGGATTATCACCGACAACGGCACACAGTTCACAAGTAGCAGTTTTGTGCAATATTGTCAAGACATTGGCACCAAAGTATGCTTTGCATCAGTTGCTCACCCCAGGAGCAACAGGTAAGTAGAAAGGGCAAATGCCGAAGTGCTGTGGGGCCACAAGACGAGAACTTTTGACAAGATGCACAAGTACGGAAGGCGCTGGATTGATGAACTCTCGGTGGCTCTTTGGTCAATCAGGACGACACCAAATCGAGCCACTGGCAAGACACGCTTCTCCCTAGTTTATGGTGCAGAAGCAGTTCTCCCCACAGAACTCACATACGGGTCACCGAGAGTGTAGGCCTTTGATGAGGACCGGCAAGAACAAGAATGGGAAGATGATGCCACGCTCCTCGAGGAAGATCATCTCCAGGCCGCATTGCGTGCCACTCGGTACCAGCAGCCTCTGCGTTGCTATCATAGCCGCAGAGTGCATGCCAGGAGTGTTGAGGAAGTCGACCATGTTCTTCGTCGGATTCAGTCCGCGAAGGGATCAAACAAGTTGACGCCGAAGTGGGAAGGCCCTTACCAGATAGTATGAGTCAGCAGGCCTGGCGCAGTCCGCTTGGAGACCGAAGATGGCACCCGGTGCAAAACTCGTGGAATATCGAGCATCTTCGCAAGTTCTACCCGTGAGGCGTAGTTGCCGGGCCACCCGACGACCCCTTTTGTACAATTTCACCGGCAAGGCGTGCAATCCTTTGTACAAAGCCAGGCGATGACCCTGTGCGTAGTCAATAAAGTTAAGTGTTCTACAACTTTGTCAAAATACATATTTATCTTATGTATCATATGTGAGATGTTCTGATCACTTTTTCATTTGCGCAAAATGACTATTTAACCACCTAGGTTCCTAGCCTCTTTTATTTCCTCTTCTTTCTTTTTCTCAAAAAGGAGGAGGAGGGCCCCCGCGCGCAGGTCTTCCCGGGGGGAGAGAGGCAGAACTGTCACCTACACATGCATTCAAGGATGATCGCCTCACGGCAAGAAACGCAACAAAAAAGCTAAGTTGTGGAAACTTTTCGAAATTTTCAAACATTTCCCTCTGACAGGCTGGTTCTTGTGCAAGAAAACCTGCACGCTAAGAGCCCTTTTCAAAATCGTTGCGCGCTTGAGTGTTGGAAGCATGCCCAACATTTTAAGTGGCCGCGGCGAGGACGACGGGATGGCCTTGCCGAGATCTACACTACCAGAAGGGTGCTTGGGATTTATCCTTGGAAGCGCCCGCGGTAGGAATGTACAAGCCGGCAAGCGTCAGGAGTCAGGAAAACACGCAAGCACAGTTTTGTAGCGTAAAGGGAAACGAACATTCGTAGACACATGACGAAGCTTTATTGTTTTAAAGATACCCAATATTTTATCTTCATTTCCTCGCAGGGTTACATTGGGTGTGATTTAAACTCAAAAGGAGATCTGCCACTACGATGTGGCAATTGATCTGGAAACAAGGTCTCGTGGATGGAGCCTCGTCCCCGCATCAATCCTAGGCCCTAACTACGGCACCGCGCGCGTCTAGTTGGAGTCCTCCTGCTTGATGCAAAAGGAGCTGTTGTCGCTGGAAGAGTCGTAGTCGCTGCCTCTCGAGCTCTCCGCGCAGCACTCCAGGAGGACGCCGGACACCCCGAAGATCTTCACGAAGAGGGTGGTAGAGCCGTCGAACTTGAAGTGGAAAAGATGCCCAGGTCCCAGGCCACGGGAACGGGCGAACGACTTCCACCCCCGCTCTAGGAACATGGCGCTCCCGGCGGAGAGGTCGACGCCCACCCAGGCGGGCCCATTGCAGCAGCCGTCTGCCCGAAGCCAAAAGCCTTGAGGTCGTCTGCTCTCCATGGCCCACGCGAAGGGGTCGGGGAGGTGGAGCCACCTTCATTGCCGCCGAGGGATCACCACGACAAACTCTTGCACCTCCTCCTCATGGATCCCCGCATGGGGCTGCGGGAGGGGTGCACTACTACGACAACCGCGGATGGACGGAGCCGTTCCCCCACGAACCTGGGATGCCGCCTCTCCGCGGCCCCTGGACGCTGTCCTTCCACGGGAGCTGGAGTCGACCCTTGCCGCTGTCACCATTATCTGCATCGGGATTTGGGGGTGTCCCTCGCGGTGGCACCAGACCCATGAGCACGACCGTGACCCATCGCCATGACAAAAATGATGTGCTGGAGGAGATGGCGGAGGAAGGGAAGAGAAGACGCCGGTCGGGAGGCTGGAGCAGGAGGGCGCGAATGAGCAGCGCTTCCTCACAACTCCCCCTCTTTATAGGACCGGAGAAGAGGAGGGGGCTGGTTGTTCGCGACCCAGGGCGAGCACGCGCTAATGCACAGCCAGTGCTAGCGACCGCCCTTCCCAGCTAATGCCGGTCCTCACGCGTGACACGTGTCACGCGGGATGCAATTAAGAGGGGGAGATGGAGCGGAAGGGATAGGACACCCAAGCGACGCGGGACAACTCGGAGACTGACCGCCCGATGCCAGGTGCGTGACATGGCTTGAGACTGCGTCGGTATTTTCCCAAAGAGGAAGGGATGATGCAGCATAGCGACGGTAAGTATTTCCCTCAATTATGAAACCAAGGTATCAAACCAGTAGGAGGATCACCACCACCTAATAAGAAGCACCCGCAAACAAATAACAAATACTTGCAACCTGACGCGAAAGAGAGGTTGTCAATCTCTCTACGGTAAAAAGATAGATTAAGTAGTGATAGATAGGAGAGATAGATCTCTCAAGAACACAAGATAAAAAGGGCAAATAAAAAGTGCAGCAATATATTTTTTGGCTTTTTGGTATAGTAGATCTGAAAACAAAGAGGCAAAAAGATAGATCGGAAAGCAATCTGTTGGAAAAGTAGACCCGGGGGCCGGAAAGCAATATGTGGGTGAACAAATTACTGTTGGGCAATTGATAGAAGATCAAATAATCATGACGATATCCAAGGCGATGATCATTATATAGGCATCACGTCCAAGATAAGTAGACCGACTCCTGCCTGCATTTACCACTATTACTCCACACATCGACCACTATCCAGCATGCATCTAGTGTATTAAGTTCATGGAAAAATGGAGTAATGCAATACGAACGATGATTTGATGTAGACAAGATCTATTCATGTAGGAATAGACCCCATCTTGTTATCCTTAATGGCAACGATACATGCGTGCCTTGCTGCGCCTTCTGTCACTGGGAAAGGACACCGCAAGATCGAACCCATCACAAAGCACCTCTCCCATGGCAAGAAAAATCGATCTAGTTGGCCTAACTAAACCAAAGATTCGAAGAAGAAATACGATGCTATAAGCAATCATGCATATAAGAGATCAAAGAAGACTCAAATAATATTCATGGATAGAAACTGATTATGAACTCAAAATTCATCGGACCCCAACAAACACACCGCCAAAGTCTACATCAAATAGATTTCCAAGAGACCATTGTATTGAGAATCAGAATAGAGAGAGGAAGCCATCTAGCTACTGCCTACGGACCCGTAGGTATATGGTGGACTACTCACGCATCATCGGAGAGGCACCTATGAAGAAGATGAACCCCTCCGTGATGGTGTTAGATTGGATCTTGAGGCTTCTGGAACTTGCGGCGGCTGAATGTGTTTTTCGTCGACTCACCTAGGGTTTTCTGAATATTTAGGTATTTATAGGCATGAGAGGCGGTGGAGAGGGGCCCCGTGGAGGGCACAACCCATCAGGGCGCGTCGGGGGCCCCCTGGCATGCCCTGGTGGGTTGTGCTCTCCACATCCCACCTTCCTCGCACTTCTTTGGCCCACTGGGTGTCTTCTGGTCCAAAAAAAATTCCAAAAAGTTTCGTCACGATTGGACTCCGTTTGGTACTGATATTGTGCAAAGTAAAAAACAAGCAAAAACGAAAACTGGCACTTTGGCACTATGTCAATAGGTTAGTCCCAAAAAATGATATAAAGTTGCTATAAAATGATTGTATAACATCCAAGAATGATAATATAACAGCATGGAACAAGCAAAAATTATAGATACTCTGGAGACGTATCAGCATCCCCAAGCTTAATTCCTACTCGTCCTCGAGTAGGTAAATGATAAAAACAAAATTTTTGATGTGGAATGCTGCCTAACATGTTCATCTCATATTCTTTTCTTTTGTAGCATGGACATTTGGACTTTTAGATGATTCAAAGCAATAGTCTAGTTTTAACATAATGACTTTAATACTCAAGCATGCCAACTAGCAACCATGTCTTTCAAAATATCAACACTAAAGAAAGTTATACCTAGCCCATCAAGCTCAATCATTGATCCATTCATGAAACACACTCAAATATTAGCTATACCCAATGCTCAAGTACGATCATAGTGCCCCCTAGTTGGTGCTTTATAAGAGAAGATGGAGACTCAAAGTAAAAGTAAAAATTGCATAAAGTAAATAGATAGGCCCTTCGTAGAGGGAAGTAGGGATTTGTAGAGGTGCCAGAGCTCAAAGTTTTAAATTGAGAGACGAAAATATTTTGGGTGGCATGCCTTTCCTATCAACGAAAACGACAAAGTAGTTCATAATACTTTCCATGCTAGATATATCATAGGCGGTTCCCAAACAGAAAATAAAGTTTATTCCTTTTTCCACCATTCTTTCACTTTCCATGGCTGGCCGTATCCACGGTTGCCTTCCATACCAACACTTTCCAAGGAGTTTATTATTTGACAACATAAAGTAAGTATTTTTTTCTTTTTCATTTCGGGAATGGGCATCCCTATTACCGCCGTACTCTCGTGCAATAACAAGTGAATAAACACTCATCTTGAGAATAACACATCTAGCATGGAAAAATATTGGACACTCCCTACCATTTCATGAACGGTACGAGCACACAAAAGAGAAATTTATTTTGAAAATTAGAGATGGCACATGCAAAGTTGCTTGGAATGGCATGGAAATACCGCATATAGGTAGGTATGGTGGACTCATAAGGCAAAACTTGGTTTAAGGATTTTGGATGCACAAGTAGTATTTCTACTTAGTACAAATGAAGGCTAGCAAAAAGATTGAGAAGCAACCAACCAAGAAACGAAAATTCACATAAGCGAGCATTGAGCATAAGTAACACCGAATAATGCACCATAAGTAGGATGTAACTTCATTGCATAACTATTGACTTTCGTACTAGCATAGGGAATCACAAACCTTAACACCAATATTCTTACTAATGCATAATTACTCACTAACATGACTCACATATTACTATCATCATGTCTCAAACCTATTACAAGGAATCAAGTTTATTTTGTCCAATTATCTTCATGAAAGTTTTTATTATATCCTCCTTGGATATCTATCACTTTGGGACTAGTTTCATATATTGCCATTGCTTTTGACAAGCTCAAACAAATTTAAGTGAAGCACATGAGCATAGAGTTTTCATCTCTCAAAAAGGTATAAGTGAAGCATGAGAGGATTTCTTCAAAATTTACTAACTCTCAAATTAATCTAAGTGAAGCATGAGAGTATTTCTACAAAAATTTCCAAGCACACCGTGCTCAAAAAGATATAAGTGAAGCACTAGAGCAATTCTATAGCTCAAAAAGTTTAAGTGAAGCATATAGAGCAATTCTAACAAATGATAGCATAATTTTGGCTCTCCAAAATAGGTGTGTTAAGAAAGGATACAAGTGACAAACTAACAAGCAAATCAAGCAAAGACTCAAATGATACAAGACACTCCAAGCAAAACTCATGATATGTGACGAATAAAAATATAGTTCCAAGTAAAATATCGATGGTCGTTAGAAGAAAGAGGGGATGCCACTCGGGGGCATCCCCAAGCTTAGTTGCTTGTTTCTCTTTGGATATATCTTGGGGGTGTTGTACCATCCCCAAGCTTAGGCTCTTTTCACTCCTTATTCCTTCATCCATCGTGATCTCACCCAAAACTTGAAAACTTCAATCACACAAAACTCAACAAACTCTTCGTGAGATCCATTAGTATAATAAAGCAAATCACTACTTTAGGTGCTGTTGCAAACCCATTCATATTTTATTATTGCATTATAGCTACTGTATTTTAACTTTACCATGGCTCATACCCTTCAATACAACCCATAGATTCATCAAAATAAGCACACAATGCAACGAAAACAGAATCTGTCTTAAACAGAACATTCTGTAGTAATCTATAGTCTAACCATACTTATGTCACTCTACAAATTCTGAAACATTAGGACAACGTAAAGAAATTGTATAGGAACACTGTGTTAAAATTTCAGCTCAATATCACATTCCAGTCAAAAATGAAAATTCGAACACTGGACGCAAAGTTTTTGTTTCAGATTCAGCATCGCTCCTACTCATCTTATGAATCATCCTAAAGGCTCTACTTGGCACAAACACTAAATAAAACATAAAAACACAATCATAACAGAGGCATAATTGTTTCAACACTCAAAAACAGAAAGGAAAAGAGGAAAATAAATTTATTCATTGGGTTGCCTCCCAAAAAGCGCTATCGTTTTACGCCCCTAGCTAGGCATGATGATTTCAATGATGCTCACATAAAAGTAAATAATTGAAACATAAATAGAGCATCATGAATCACATGGCAAGCACATTTAAGTCTAACTCACTTCCTGTGCATATGGATTTTGTGAGCAAACAATTTATGAGAACAAGAATCAACTAGCATAGGAAGGCAAAACAAGCATAACTTCAAAACTTTGAACACATAGAGAGGAAACTTGATATTATTGCAATTCCTACAACCATATGTTCCTCCCTCATAATAATTTTCAGTAGCATCATGAAGGAATTCAACAATATAACCATCACATAAATCATTCTTTTCATGATGCACAAGCATATAATTTTCATTACTCTCCACATAAGCAAATTCCTTTTCATCCATGGTAGTGGGAGCAAACTCAACAAAATAACTATCATGAGACACTTGATTGACATAACCACATTGCAAATTAAAACCATGATGATAAGTTTCATGGTTATCATTACTCATTATAGCATACGTGTCATCACCATTAATAGGAGGCATGCAATCATCATAATAAATTTGATCATCAAAACTTGGGGGACTAAAAATATCATCTTCATTAAACATAGCATCCACAAGCTTGTGGCTTTGCATATCCTTAGCATAATTGACATTAATAGAATTTATAGTAACATCATTGCAATCATGCTTTTCAATCAAGGAGCTATCATGAATCACCTTTTAAAACACTTCATCAAAATTTTCAGATTCATGATTTTCAAACAAAACTTCATAGAGATAATCAAGTGCACTTAACTCACTAGCAATTGGTTCATCATAATTTCGCCTTTTGAAAAGATTAGCTAGTGGATGAGGATCCATATCAATAGATTTTTAGCAAGCAAAGATGCAAGCAGATAGAAGGCACATGGTAACACAAGGAAAGATAGCAAACAACCAAACAAAAGGAGATCCGGCGAGAAAAAGGCGAACGAGAAAGAAGGCGAATAAAACGGCAAATTTTGTGATGTGGGGGAGAGGAAAATGAGAGTCAAATGGCAAATAATGTAATTGCAAGGAGATGAGATTTGTGATTAGGAATCTGGTAGATGATGATGCTGTCTCCTCGGCGCCAGAGATGGCACGTAGAAGAGACCGCTTCCTCCAAGGCAATGGCGCGAGAAATTCCTTTGACGTGGCTTGAAACTGCGTCGGTATTTCCCCAAGAGGAAGGATGATGCAGCACAGCGACGGTAAGTATCTCCCTTAGTTATGAAACCAAGGTATCGAACAAGTAGTAGGATCACCACCACCTAATAAGCAGCACCTGCACACAAATAACAAATACTTGCAACCCGACGCGAAAGAGAGGTTGTCAATCTCTCTACGATAAAAACATAGATTGGGTAGTGATAGATAGGAGAGATAGATCTCTCAAGAACACAAAATAAACAGGGCAAATAAAAAGTGCAGCAATATATTTTGGGGTTTTTGGTATAGTAGATCTGAAAACAAAGAGGCAAAAAGATAGATCGGAAAGCAATATGTTGGAAAAGTAGACCGGGGGCCGTAGGTTTCACTAGTGGCTTCTCTCATGAGTATAGCACACGGTGGGTGAACAAATTACTGTTGGGCAATCCATAGAAGATCAAATAATCATGACGATATCCAAGGCGATGATCATTATATAGGCATCACATCCAAGATAAGTAGACCGACTCTTGCCTGCATCTACCACTATTACTCCACACATCGACCGCTATCCAGCATGCATCTAGTGAATTAAGTTCATGGAAAAAATGGAGTAATGCAATAAGAATGATGACATGATGTAGACAAGATCTATTCATGTAGGAATAGACCCCATCTTGTTATCCTTAATAGCAACAATACATGCATGCCTCGCTGCCCCTTCTGTCACTAGGAGAGGACACCGCAAGATCGAACCCATCACAAAAGACCTCTTCCCATGGCAAGAAAAATCAATCTAGTTGGCCTAACTAAACCAAAGATTCGAAGAAGAAATACGAGGCTATAAGTAATCATGCATATAAGAGATCAAAGAAGACTCAAATAATATTCATGGATATAAACTGATCATGGACTCAAAATTCATCGGATCCCAACAAACACACTGCAAAAGTTTACATCAAATAGATCTCCAAGAGACCATTGTATTGAGGTTCAAAAGAGAGAGAGGAAGCCATCTAGCTACTGCCTACGGACCCGTAGGTCTATGGTGGACTACTCACGCATCATCGGAGAGGCACCAATGAGGATGATGAACCCCTCCGTGATGGTATTAGATTGGACCTTGAGGCTTCTGGAACTTGCGGTGGCTGGATGTGTTTTTCGTCGACTCCCCTAGGGTTTTCTGAATATTTGGGTATTTATAGGCATCAGAGACGGTGGAGAGGGGCCCCGTGGAGGGCCCAACCCATCAGGGCTTGCCGGGGGCCGCCTGGCACACCCTTGTGGGTTGTCCTCTCCACAGCCCACCTTCCTGGCACTTCTTTGGCCCACTGGGTGTCTTCTGGTCCAAAAAAATCTCCAAAAAGTTTCGTCGCGATTGGACTTCGTTTGGTACTGATATTCTGTGAAGTAAAAAACAAGCAAAAATAGCAACTGGCACTATGGCAGTATGTCAATAGGTTAGTCCCAAAAAATGATATAAAGTTGCTATAAAATGATTGTAAAACATCCAAGAATGATAATATAACAGCATGGAACAAGCAAATATTATAGATACGTTGGAGACGTATCAGTGCGCTGCTTAGGCGACCGCCCCTCTCCACCAATGACGAGCCTCGTATGAAAATATGCGACACAGGAAGCACCCCTTTGGGTCGACGCAACGCGGTTTCTCAGGCGTATCTTTTTGATGCCTTCTCACCGCGCTTCCCCTGCAGTTCGCATTCAATGCGTATCACGGGAAGGGGCAGAAGGCATAATCATTATAACTGTAGGTAATTGCGGCCGCGTGTGTCTGTGCACTGTTTTTTTGGGCCTAACGCAACAAATGTCACGGATGCAAGTGTGGCCCGGGCCCGGGGGCTCTAGTCGGTGTACTAAAGAATGGGTCCTTTAGTACCCTGACTTGTGCACCAGACAACCACGGCCTCCGGATCGGAAAGACCCTGCCAATCTGGATCTGGACGCCAAGTCTCCTTGTACAAGGGCTCGAGCGAACCGGCAAGGCTTCCCTGCCAAGGGGCTCGGACGATAGCGCGCCCGCCAAGGCCTCCGCCCGCCAAGCCGTCGATCCACGTCGCTGGGTTGATTTTCTACATCAGCTAGGTGTCGAGCGGGCAGGCAGGTAGGTGAGATTGGTCGGGGCCCATGGCTGCTTCCCAGGTTTACCGCAGAGCTTTAATGACACTCGTCCCGCGGCGTGGCGAAGAAATAAGAGGTAGCTAGGCGAACGGCACAGAAGGAGAGGCAATCCTTGCCGGGAGACGTCGCCAGCGCGCCACCTCACGGCACATTTAATCGTCTGTCCTAATCCGTCAGAGTTAGGTATTTCCCACTATCGATGTTGCCAGCAGTTTTGGCAGATAGATATACATTGTTTACTATGTGTAAAGATCATTTTAGCCACTATGGTAGCCCCTTAGATTATAAAAGAAGGTCCATTGCTACCTTTAGAAGGGTCGACGCTCCGTTCATTTACACGCATAGCGACGCCCCGGAAGAATCCTTGTCGGGTCGCGACGCTCCTGTACTGTGAACCCAAATAAACCACAGCACACAGGACGCAGGGTATTATGCTCCGGCGGCCCAAACATGTCTAAACCCTCGCACGTGCAGTGTCAGGTGATGCTCTTTGCGCTAGAGGATCTCTCTTGCCGAACCACGAAAGGGGCCTTGCCGGACCCATAGATCGTCGTACCCCAACACTACGGGTCCGTAGTTAGTACCTAGATGGCTATCTATCTCTCTTTTGATCTTCAATACAATGATCATCGCATCTTCGCCTTGATCTATCCGATGTAATTCCTTTGTATGGTGTATTTGTTGGGATCCGATAAATTATGGGTTTATGTTTCAGATTATTCGTGAAAACTATTTGAGTCACCTCCGAATATTATGATTCTTATTTGCATGATCATTATAGCTTCGTAAATCTCTCCGATCTATTGAAATAGTTTGGCCAACTAGATTGATATTTCTTCAGTGAGAGGGGTGCGTTGTAGTGGGTTCAATCTGGCGGTGCTCTATATCCCAGTGACAGAAGAGGACAAGACACGTCTTTGTATTGTTGCCACTAAGGATAAAACAATGGGGTTAGTTCATACTAACTGAATTCTTTTTGTCTACATCATGTCAATGTTCTCCAAGCATTACTCTATTTTACTTAATACTCTAGATGCATGTTGGATAGCGGTCGATGGGTGCAGTAATAGTAATAGGTGCAGGCAGGAGTCGGCCTATTTTCTTATGGACGTGATGCCTATATATACATGATCATTGCCGTGAATATCACATAACTATGCGCTTTTCTATCAATTTCCCAACAGTAATTTGTTTACCCACCGTATGTTGCCTACATGAGGGATGCCACTAGGGAAAACTATGGCCCCCGGGTCTACTCATTTATATATTTACAAATCCTATCATTACCTTGATGCCATTATTTACTTTTTATTTTATTTTGCAATTTACAATTATCTACTATTATCTACACACTTCACTTGCTTGGAAAGAACGAGATCAAGGGGATTGACAACCCTTTTGCCGCGGTGGGTGCAAGTTGTTTGCTCTTTTGTGTGCAGTTGCTGAAGACGGTTGTGGATTGATATTCCTATTGGTTCGATAAAACATGGTTTCTTAACTGGGGGAAATACATATCCGTATTGTGCTGCAATTACCCGTTCCTCTTCACGGGAAACCCAACGTAGATCACAAGTATCAGCAGTGGGAGAGAGAGGATCATATCTCATTTCCCTCCCCTCGACTCCCCCAACACTCCACCGAGACCCTCCGTCTGTTCTTCATCTTCAACCCGTCCCCAACGATGACCCATCCGAAAGATATGACGTGGATCTCGACTGCGAAGGCAGAGAGGGTGAAGAAGGGGTCGCGCGGGTCATCTTTGAGCGCCAGAGTGCAGGCTGGGTGGATCCAGGGCGACTGGATGGCATCGCGGGTCACCGAGGGCCACCTGCGGGAGCTCGAGAGCCAGGGACTCTTGGCCGCCGGGAGCTGGCGGCTGCCAGAGGCGGGAGAGGTCGAGCCTTCGCCGTGAGGGGATGAAGGGGTCCTCCTCATGACCCATGTCGAGCGAGGTTTCTCCCTACTGCCGCATCCGTTTTTTCGAGCTTTTCTTGCTTATTTCGGAGCGCAACTCCACCACCTTCCCCTCAACGTTGTCTCCTATCTGGCTGCCTTCATTTCCCTTTACGAGAATTTCATAGGATGTCACCCACACTGGGGACTCTTTAAGCATCTTTTTACTTGTCGCGCCATGACCGTGAAGAAGTCTTCTCCGAGTGTGGAGAAGACTAATGTAAACCAGCTGTGCGGGGGTTTAGGCATGCAGCTTAGGGGTAAGGTTAGCTTCCCCACCATGTCATTCCCCTATTCGGTGAAGGGGTGGCAGGATTCGTAGTTCTATTACAAGGATGTCACTATCACCGGTGGTCCATCGGGCCTACCACCGTACTCGGCGGAGCGAGCGCGGTCCCCTCCAACCTTGCTCGTGGCAAAGGAGGAGAGGACGGATGTGGACATCCTGGTGATAGCGGTGGTGGCCATTGTCAATGAAGGAATCAATGGGCTGGATCTTTTGGAGGGCTTCCTTCAATGGAGGATTCAACCTCTGCAGGCCAGGGTCCGACCCATGTGGACGTACGAGGGGCCGAGTGACTCCACGTGCATTCACTCGGAGGAGCTTAACCCGAAGACGGTGGAGGCAAAGATCAAATCCATCACTTCCGCGTGCGACAACATGAGGGGTTGTCGGCTGGTTCCTCCCTTCGACTTAGAGCATCCGCCGATCGACGTAAGTTTGAACCTCCTCAATCAGGGTGTCTATAGAGTTTATTTCCGACTGAATTTAATGCAGCTTCTCTTTTCACTCGGCAGGTATTCCAGGCATTGATCAGTCCGGTGCTGGTCGTGAACCGAGAGCCCAAGGACGTGGCCAGCGACGCCGAGCGTTGGGAGGTCTCGGATGATGATGATGACGAGGGGGAGGAGGAGTCGGCCGAGGATGATGACTCTGAAGAGGGGGACGAGACCAAGTCGTCTCCGTCAGAGAACGTCCCGACCAAGTGCCGCTCGAAGACGCGGCAAGACCCGAGTGCGTGTGCCAGGGGATCAGGCGTTGCCCGTTCAACTGCTCCAGCTCCTCCCACGCGTACCTCCAAGCGCACGCGAGGCGAGGCTGTCGAGCTGCCCAAGAGGGTAACAAAACAGCCCAAGGTCACGGCGGTCAAGCCCCGGAAGGCCGCCCTTTCATGAATGAGGGTGGAGGTGCCCGTGGCCCCGAAGTAAGTTCCCGAGATGTTCGTTTTATTTCACATTTTGTACTCTTTTCTTCCGAGTGATCATTGACCGAGTGATTTGCTTGGTTGCAGTGATGATACTTCAACCACTTCGCTCGACCCCAAGGATCCTGAGAAGGGCCAGGCGGAGGTAGACGTGGCCTTCTTGAAAGGTAATTTATAAATTTTCTTGGCGTTTGCCTGTTTGTCATGTCTTCCTGTGCTTCCAACGCCCGAGTGTTCTTGATGAATTGCATGGCCACACAAGGTGATCAAGCTCGACGGGGACAACAAGGTCAACCCGACGAACCCTTCGGCCAATGTGGACGTCATTATGCGAGATGCCTCACCACCCCGAGTGGACAGGACTTCTCCGGCAAAGGCCATGGCTCCCATTCGGGGTGCTACTCCAAGGGCTGAAGCCGCACTCGGGGCTGGCACATCAGCCACTCTGCCGATCTCCCCAGCGACGAACATCTTTACGCTGCACCATGTCCCGGAAGATCAAGTGGGCGCAGGCAAGGAGGCCCTGTTCCAGGTGGAGCTGATGAACAACTGGCGGAAGGAAGCGCACGATGTCAGTGAAGCCTTGAAGAAGAATGTCCGAATAAGTACTATCGTAAGTACCAACTTCAGCCGGGAATTTCGATATGCATCAAGTTTTTTTAGTTTTGGGTCCCGAGTGGGTTTGCACGGGGCACACCCACTGGATGTTCTCCAGTTCCAGTGGGGGCGCGCTGAGAGCACCCACTGGGTGTAGTCCCCGAGACTGTCGTCAACTGTGGCAGTCGGCGGGAGTCTTAGAGTCTTTGTGGTATAGAACCTGTTGCTGAGCTTCTCGGAGCAACCGGAGTGGTACTTGTCGAAGAGGATGCGGTGACGGTCCATGGACCAGACTCTCTCGACGTTTTCCGTCGGTGATACGTCTCCAACGTATCTATAATTTTTTATTGTTCCATGCTGACATATTATCATTCATGGATACTTTTTGAGTAATAACTTACCAATTTATATTATTTAGTAGCACTAACCTATTGCCCCATTTCCCAGTGCCAGTTCCTGTTTTCTACGTGTTTTTTACTTTCCAGGTTTACAGTACCAAACGAAGTCCAATTGCCCCGAAACCTTTTTATGATTTTTTCTGGACCAAAAGAAGACCTGGAAGCTTCGGGAGAAGACCGGAGGCTGCACGAGGGAGGCACAAGCCAACAGGGCGCGCCCTAATGGCTTGTCCCTCCCTGGTGGACCTCCTGAGCATGTTCTCTGGCCTATAAATTCATAAATATTCCAAAAACCCTAGAGGGCATCCGAAAACTCCTTTTCCGCTGCAAGTCTCTGTACCGACGGGATCCCATCTGGAGCTCCGTTCCGGCACCCTGCCGGAGGGGGGATCGATCAGGGAGGGCCTCTTCATCAACCTTGCCGCCCTCATGATGATGTGTGAGTAGTTCACCATAGACCTACGGGTCCATAGTTAGTACCTAGATGGCTATCTCTCTCTCTCTCTCTCTCTCTCTCTTCTGATCTTCAATACAATGATCATCGCATCTTCGCTTTGATCTATCCGATGTAATTCTTTTGTACGGTGCGTTTGTTGGGATCCGATGAATTGTGGGTTTATGTTCAGATTATTCATGAAAAGTATTTGAGTCACCTCTGATATATATTATGATTCTTAAGTGCACGATCATTATAGCTTCGTAATTCTCTCCGATCTATTGAAATAGTTTGGCCAACTAGATTGATATTTCTTCAGTGAGAGGGGTGCGTTGTAGTGGGTTCAATCTGGCGGTGCTCTATATCCCAGTGACAGAAGGGGACAAGAGACATCTTTGTATTGTTGCCACTAAGGATAAAATGATGTTGTTAGTTCATATTAATTGAATTCTCTTTGTCTACATCATGTCAATGTTCTCCAAGCATTACTCTGTTTTACTTAATACTCTAGATGCATGCTGGATAGCGGTCAATGGGTGGAGTAATGATAATAGGTGCAGGCATGAGTCAGCCTATTTGCTTATGGACGTGGTGCTAATATACACATGATCATTGTCGTGAATATTGCATAACTATGATCTTTTCTATCAATTGCCCAACAGTAATTTGTTTACCCACCGTATGCTTACTTTCATGAGAGATGCCGCTAGGGAAATCTATGCCCCCCCGGGTCTATTCACCTATATATCTATAAATGCTACAATACCTTGCTGCCATTTTTTTTGCAATTTAGAATTATCTACTAATATCTATACACTTCACTTGCTTACAAATAACGAGATCAATGGGATTGACAACCCTCTTGCCCGCGTTGGGTGCAAGTTGTTTGCTCTTTTGTGTGCAGCCGCTGAAGACGGTTGTGGATTTATATTCCTATTGGTTCGATAAACCTTGGTTTCGTAACTGAGGGGAAATACTTACTCGTATTGTTCTGCAGTTACTCGTTCCTCTTCATGGAAAACCCAACGCAGATCACAAGTATCAGGAAGGATTTCTGGCGTCGTTGCCGGGGAATATCATCACCAACTATCATGTAACTTCACACAAATTATCATTCACTTGTTCTTCTTTTTATTTGTTTTTATATTCAGTTTGCTTCATAAAAATCAAAAATACAAAAAAATGGAGTTTAGGTTGCCGCTTCGTCTTTACAATGTCTTTCGTGAAAATAAGGATTCAAAAAATTGTGCTCAACTGTTAGAGGAAGAATTTATAAAAATGCTTAATGTGAGTTCCTTTAATGATGAGTATGATAGAAATGTTGTTAGTATGAATTCTCTGAATATCCATGATGCTAATGATATGCAAAAATACAAGCTTGGGGATGCTATGTTTGATGAAGATAATATTTTTTGTCCCCCAAGTTTTGATGAGAAAATTTATTATGATGATTGCATGCCTCTTATTTCTGATGATTGCGGTCATGACACATATGGTATAATTGGTAATGATAACCATGAAACTTGTAATCATTATTTTAATTTTAAATTTGGTTATGACAATCAAGTGTCACATGATAGTTATTTTGTTCAGTTTGCTCCCACTACCATGAATGAAAACGAATCTGCTTATGTGAAGAGTAATAACTTTTCTATGCTTGTGGATCATGAAAAAAATGCTTTATGTGATAGTTATATTGTGGAATTCCTTCATGATGATACTGAAAAAATTATTATGAGGGGGGACATATGAGTGTAGGAATTGCAAAAATATCAAGTTTCCTCCCTATGTGTTCAAAGTTTCGAAGTTATGCTTGTTTTGCCTTCCTATGCTAGTTGATTCTTGCTCCCATAAATTGTTTGCTCACAAAATTTCTATGCATAGGAAGTGGGTTAGGATTAAATGTGCTTGTAATATACTTCATGATGCTGCCATTGTTTTTCAATTCTTTACTTTTATGTGAGCATCATCGAAATCATTATGCCTAGCTAGGGGCATAAAACAATAGCGCTTGTTGGGAGGCAGCCCAATAGTTATCTTTATTTTTATTTTTACCTTCTGTTTTGGTGTGATAAAATGATTATTGCCTCTGTAATGATTGTGTTTTTATGTTTTAATTAGTATTTGTGCCAAGTAAAGCCTTTGGGATGACTCACAAGACGAGTAGAATTGATATGGTTCAAAAACAGAAACTTTAACGTCCAGTGCAGAATTTCTCTGATTTTACTGGAACGTCTTTTTGGTCTGAATTTTTTACACAGTATTTATATAAAAATTCGTGAGATTTTACTAATTTTTCAGAATTTTTAGAGTTACATAAGTATAGGTTCTTTACAGATATTTACAGACAGTTCTGTTTTAGACAGATTCTGTTATTGCTTGCATAGTTTGCTTGTTTTCATGATGCTATTGATTGTATCGGGGGGTATAAACCATGGAGAAGCTAGAATACAGTAACTATTATGAAATAATGAAGTATGAATCATTTTATAACAGTACCTAAAGTATTTGATATGTTGCTTATACTAACGGATGTTACGAAGTTTTGTTGAGTTTTGTATGATTGAAGTTTTCAAGTTTTGGGTGTTCTCACGATGGACGAAGGAATAAGGAGTGGCAAGAGCCTAAGCATGGGGATTCCCAAGGCACCCCAAGGTAATATTCTAGGAAGACTCAAGCATCTAAGCTTGGGGATGCCCCGGAAGGCATCCTCTCTTTCGTCTCAATCCATCGGTATGTCACTTGGAGCTATATTTTTATTCGTCACATGACATGAGTTTTGCTTGGAGCATCGTTTGCTTTTGTTTGATTTTTTTAATTTGCCACAATCATCATTTTCTTTACACACCTATTTGAGAGAGACACACCTTCATCATAATTTATTAGAATATTCTATGTGCTTCACTTATATCTTTTGAGCTTAGCAGTTGCTCTAGTACTTCACTTATATCTTTTTGAGCACGGTGGCGCATAGATTTTATATAAATAATTGCACTCTCGTTCTTCACTTATATTTGTTTGAGAGTTAATAAATAGTGATGGCAGTTTGCATTGGTCATAAGACTAGTCCAAAAATAATAGGTATTCAATGAGTGATAATCAAAACCATCATGTAGCATATATAAGAGAAATTGTGGGTTAATGATACTGATGTGGTAATGTGAAAAAGGTGTGAGTGCATCATTGTTGATTCGTAGAAGTATCGGTATTAATAGGTGTTAATTTCCCGTTTGTCTAAATATTAAAAAGGCATGGTGAGGATGTGTGAGCATTTCTATTCCTCGTTGAAATCCTAGTGTTGTTTCGGCTCGGAGGCTCGCGATGGTTAACTCCTCCCAACCTCCTCCCTCGGGGCATGCGAGTAGTACTTTGATTTGTAACAAACTAATAAAACTTTGCAATAAGTATATGAGTTCTTCATGACTAATGTGAAACCATGGACATACGCAATCTCACCATCTCATATTTTGCTAGCCTCTTCGGTACTGTGCATTGCCAATTATCACCTCGAAGATCGGTGCAAGCTTCGCTGGTGCATCCAAACCCCGTGACATGATACAATCTATCACACATAAGCCTCATTATATCTTCCTCAAAACAGCCGCAATACCTACCTATTATGGCATTTCCATAGCCATTCCGAGATATATTGGCATGCAAATTCCACCGTCGCATCATATGACTAGTTCATTCATCATCATATTGCTTTGCATGATCATATAGAGCTCACATAGTATTTGTGGATAAGCCACCATTCATCATATTTTTGATACATGTCACACTATATCATTGCACATCCTGGTGCACTACCAGAGGCATTCATATCGAGTCATATTGTTTCATAGTTCTTCATATCAAGATTTCATATTGAGTTGTAAGTAAATAAAAGTGTGATGATCATCATTATTAGAGCATTGTCCCAGTGAGGAAATAAAATTGGGGGAGGCCAAATGAGCCCACCATACATAAAAAAATGAAAAAATGATGAGACAAAAAGAGAGAAGGGACTTTGCTACTATCTTTTACCACACTCGTGCCTCAAAGTGGTACCTTGTTCTTCATATAGACAGTCTCATGTTATGTCATTTTCATATGCTAGTGGGAATCACTTTTTCATTATTATAAACCTGGCTTGCATATTCTGATGACAGGCTTCCTCAACTGCTCGTGGTCTTCATGAGCAAGCAAGTTGGATGCGTACCCCACTTAGCTTCATTTGAGCTTTCATACACTTATAGCTCTAGTGCATCATTTGCATGGCAATCCCTACTCCTTGCATTGACATCTATTGATGGGCATCTCCATAGCCCGTTGATATGCCTAGTTGATGTGAGATTATCTTCTCCACTTTTACCCCTTTGTTACCTACCACCATGCTCTATTCCACCCGTATGCTATGTCCAATGGTTCACGCTCATGTATTGTGTGAAGAATAAAAAGTTAATGCACTTTGAAAAAGTATGATCCAATTGCCTGACTTGGACACCATGGTGCTTGACATTTGTATTAATGTGGTGAAGACAGAGTCATGCCTTGCTAATACTATAAGATGAATGGGGGTAAACATTCTTTTAGAATCGTATACTTTGAAAGATTGATGATTTTGTTGCTTGTGCCTATAAATATTACTATGTTGATGTTTGTTAATTCATCATTTCTCAATGAGCATACATGCAAAAATTACATATTGGGTAGCATGTCACATAAAAAATTCTGTTTTTATCATTTACCTACTCGAGGACGAGAAGGAATTAAGCTTGGGGATGCTGATACGTCTCCAACGTATCTGTCAGGGTGTAGAACCTATTGCTTAGCTTGTGGAGGTACCTCATGCCAACTGTGTAGAACCTGTTGCTTAGCTTGTGGAAGTACTTCATGCTAACTATGTAGAACCTCTTGCTTAGCTTGTGGAAGTACCTCACGCCAACCTTGCCGGAGTAGCCGGAGTGTTACTTGTATACAGGCCATTTACTCTTACAGTGGGGGCGCGCTGAGCGCTCCCACTGGGTGTAGTCCCCGAGACTACCGTCGACTGTGGAAGTCGGCGGGAGTCTTAGAGCTATTTGTTTTTGTTTTGCTGGAATAACCGAGTGGTTTTTCATATCCGACTGATGTCATTTGTGTTTCCTTGCTTCCCATTGGCAGAGTGTTTGTGAGCTCGGAGCCCGTTACAATGTCGTGGAGAAGGACGTGCAGGACCTCAGGATCAGCTTGCAGGTCGAGAAGGCCTGGAGTACGCGTCTGGAATAGGAGAAGCGCTCAATTGAAGGTAAGCATGTCTCGTGCGACTGTCTGCAGAACTTAATTTTTTCTCCCAATCCGACTGAGTTTGTCCCGCCAGATGTTCGTAGCGGAAATTTTCATCTTGCTCACAGGCTCAGGACTTCTATTTCTTTAGACACCATGAAAGAGGCACTTGAGAAGAAAGACACGGAGTTGGCGTCTGCGTTGAAGGAAGCCAATGCCAAGACCAAGGTGGCCGAGGACAAGCTGAAGTCAGTCAGAGCACTCAAACAGGAGAACAAGACCCTGAAGGTCGCGGCGAAGAAGTCTGCGGAGGAGCTTGCCGAGCTCAATCAGCACTACACCGAGTGGGAATCGAGACTCCAGCAGCTCTCTGCCAAGAAGCTCGAGCTGGAGCAATATGTTGAGGTGTTCGACAACAAGATGAGCGAGAAGCTGAAAGGTAATTGTCAACCCAAATGATCTTCGTATTGCCTTTGAAGCCTCGCTCATTGTTGATTTTCTCCATTCTTTCATTCCCAGAGTTCTGCGTCGATGTCGGGTTCGAGACGAAGAAGATTGAGAAGGAGCTGGATCCATCTCAGCAAATCCTCAGGGACAGCTCGGCCTTGGCCATTCTTCGACTGGAAGAACGCATCGAGAAGGTGATGGGCTACCTCAACCGTCTTCGCTTGACTGTCCTGAAGATCGACCAAGAGGTCACCCCCGTCGAGGAGTTCTCGAATGACTTGGAGTCTATCTTGGACCGAGTGAGGGATGCGCCGGGCCGAGTGCAGTCATGGAAGATGTCATCGGCTCGATGTGGAGCTGACATCGCTCTCTCGCTTGTCCGTGTCCATTGCAAGGGCGTGGATGAAGAGAAGCTGAAGTCGCTCAAGGTAGTTAACAAGAAGCATGCCAAGTTCGAAGACTTCATGGAGACTTTCCTTGGGCCTGCCACTCGGATCGCCGACGGCATTGATATTGAGACCTTCGCCGAAGCTGCAGCTCCTTCGCCAGCCGAGTGATTCTCAGAAAAACTTTAAATTTGATTTGCCTTGCAATGCCGAGTGGTTTGTGTTACCGTAAACTTTAAGTGAGCCTGGGGCTCTTGTCGTTTGCTTCTCGACAACATGCTATCCATTTGCTTTACTTCCATTTGGTTTCTGGAATGTTTTTCACTCATGCCTTGAGCGGATGAGGCCGAGTCCCCGAGTGCAACCTCGGTGCATTTTTAACTTAGGCAAGTACGGGATCGCGGTTAAGTCCCCGAGTGAGGATGATGTACACACTCGGAGCATTTTTAACTTAGGCGATTATGAGATTGAGGCTAAGTCCCCGAGTGAGGATGATGTCCACACTCGAAGCACTTTTTAACTTAGGCAATTACGGGGTCACGGCTAAGCCCCAGAGTGAGGATGATGTCCACACTCGGAGCATTTTTTAACTTAGGCTATTATGAGATCGCGGCTGAGTACCCGAGTGAGGATGATGTCTACACTTAGAGTGCTTTTTAACTTAGGCGATTATGGAACCGCGGCTAAGCCCCCGAGTGAGGATGATGTCCGCACTCAGAGTATTTTTAACTTAGACGAAATCAGGTTCGTAGCTAAGGTTCTTGAGTGTAGAAATCTTCTTCACTCGAAAGGTTTAAAGCTCAGGCAAAAACAGGTTCGCAGCTCAGCCCCCGAGTGAGGAGATTCACCACACTCGGAACGTTATAGCTTAAATGACGGCAAGGTCGCAGCTAAGCCCACGAGTGTGGAAATCTTCCACACTGAGGATTTTTTAACTTAGACGAAGTCAGGTTCGCAGCTAAGGTTCTCGAGTGAAGAAATCTTCTTACACTTGAAACATTTAAAGCTCGGGCAAAATCAGGTTCGCAGCTGAGCCCCCGAGTGAGGAACTCTTCCCCACTCAAAACGTTAAAACTTAGACGACACCGAGGTCACAGCTAAGCACCCGAGTGTGGAAATCTTCTACACTCAGGATTTTTCAACTTAGACGAAGTCACGTTCGCAGCTAAGGTCTTCGAGTGAACAAATCTTCTTACACTCAAAACGTTTAAAGCTCAGGCGAAATCAGTTTTGTAGCAGAGCCCCCGAGTGAGGAACTCTTCCCCACTCGGAACATTAAAACTTAGACGACAACGAGGTCGCAGCTAAGCACCCGAGTGTGGAAATCTTCCAACGCTCAGGATTTTTCAACTTACACAAAGTCAGGTTCCCTGCTAAGGTCTTCGAGTGAAGAAATCTTCTTACACTCGAAATGTTTAAAGCTCAAGCGAAATCAGGTTCGCACCAGAGCCCCGGAGTGAGGAACTCTTCCCCACTCGAAACGTTAAAACTTAGACGACAGCGAGGTTGCAGCTAAACACTCGAGTGTGGAAATCTTCCACACTCAGAATTTTTCAACTTCGATGAAGTCAGGTTCGCAGCTAAGTCATATCACCCACTGGGGGCAATGGAAAGTATGTTGTGACAATCACTAGAGTGAAAATGAAATTTTGACAAATTTTGACGAAATATGGAAAAAAGTAATACTTTTATTCATCAAAATCACTTTGAAGTTCATTACAAAAATGAAGGAGTTTTTTGTTCTAAGTAAAGAACTTGCGGAGCAGGTCCGCATTCCAATCTCGGGGCTCTTCATTGTTCTTCGCAAAGTTATAAAGCCAATATGCTCCATTGTTCAGGACATAGGAGGTCGCAAAGGGCCCTTGCCACGGAGGCTCTAGATTGTGGGGTTTCTGTTGATCCAGTTGGAGGACAAGGTCGCCTTCGTGAAAGGCTCGTCCTCAGACTTGTCTATCGTGGTAGCGCCTCAAATCTTGCTGATAAAGCATTGATCGGATGAGGGCTAACTCCCTTTCTTCTTCTAGGAGATCCACACTATCTTGACGTGCTTCTTCAGTTTTAGCTTCAGAGTAGAGCTCCACTCGGGGGGAATTGTGAAGCAGATCACTCGGCAACACAGCTTCGGATCCATATACCATGAAGAACTGAGTGCCATTAGTGGAATGATTCAGAGTCGTCCGTAGGCCCCATAATACTGACGCTGGTTCTTTGACCCAGGCTCCAGCAGCATATTTTAGATCTCTCATGAGGCGCGACTTCAATCCTTGCAAGATCATCCCGTTAGCCCATTCTGCCTACCCGTTCGACTGTGGGTGACCCACGGAGGCGTAATTGATCCGAGTGCCTTGGTGTAGCAGAACTCGCGAAACTCGTCCGAGTCAAAGTTAGACCCATTATGAGTGATGATGTCATGGGGGACCCCAAACCTGAAGACGATCTGCCTGACAAAGCTGATGGCAGTCACCGAGACCAGGCTCTTTACCGGCTTTGCTTCAATCCACTTGGTAAACTTGTGCACTGCCACAAGCAGGTGGGTGAATCCACTGGTTCCGGTCCGAAGGGGTCTGACCATATCGAGGCCCCAGACAGCGAATGGCCAAGCGAGTGGAATTGTTTTCAGCGCAGACGCTGGCTTGTGTGAGTGATTCTTGTAAAACTGGCAACCAACACACAACTCTACGACGTCTCTCACCGCTTCATTGGCACGGGGGCAATAGAAACCCATTTGGAAGGCCTTGGCGACCTATGTCTGAGAGGACGCGTGATGGCCACAAGTTCCCGAGTGAATCTTGTGTAGGATCCGCAGCCCTTCATCTGGGGAAATGCAGCGTTGGGTGACTCCTGTACTGCTTTTCTTGTATAGCTGATCTCCCATCACAGTGAAGGCTTTGGATCGTCGGACGATCTGGCATGCCTCCATTTCATCTTCAGGGAGTTCCTGCCCGACCAGGTATGCTATGTAAGGTTGAGTCCACTAGGGAATTGTCACCCACATCTCGTGGACCAAGTCAACCACTGCTGGGATGTCAACCTTAGACGGGTCGGATGGACTGACTACTTGTGGGGGCTCTTCCATGAAGGGATCTTCCTTAATTGTCGGGGCGTGCATATGCTCAAGGAATACATCTTTCGGAACAACTCACCAAGTGGAACAGATCTTGGCTATGTCATCTGCTGCCTGATTCTTGGATCGACTTATGTGGTGTAGCTCCAAGCCCTCGAAGTTCTTCTCCAATTTTCTGATGGCATTGCAGTACCGTGTCATTGTTGGGCTCCGAACGTCCCATTCCTTCATCACCTGGTTCATGACGAGGTCCGAGTCACCGTAGATCATCTACCGGCGAAAGCCGTGTGAGATAGCCATACGCAGCCCGTATAGGAGGGCTTCGTACTCAGCTTCATTGTTAGACGACTCAAAGTGGATTTGAAGCACATAGCTCAGTCAGTCTCACCTGGTGGAAACTAGGACTACTCCAGTCCCCCGAGCCATGGAGCATCTTAGATCCATCAAAGAACATAGTCCAGTGCTCGGGAAGGCTTGGGACTGGCTGCTCTTTTTCAATCCACTCGGCCAGGAAATCCACTAGGGCTTGGGATTTGATCGCTTTCTTGGCTTCAAACTTGATCTCCAGCGGAAGGAGCTCAATCGCCCATTTTGCCACTCAGCATGTGGCGTCTCTATTTTTTGAAATATTCGACACGGGAGCATCACTAATCACTGTGACCGAGTGGTCTTGAAAGTAATGGGCTACCTTCTTTACCGTCAGGTAAATGCTGTAGACCAGCTTTTGATAGTGTGGCTATGTTTGCTTGGAGGGGGTCAAAACCTCTGAAATGTAATAGACGAGTCGTTGGACCTTGAATGCTTTTCCATGCTCTTCGCGCTCCACAGTGAGGACGGTGCTGACCACTTGGCTCGTGGCTGCGATGTACAAGAGCAAAGGCTCTCGGCTGTCCGGAGCAGCTAACACCGGCTGGGTGGAGAGCAAGGTCTTGAGTTCTTGGAACGCTTCTTGCGCCTCGGTCATCCACTCGAACTTATCTAATTTTTCATCAATCGGTAAAGACGTAGGGACTTTTCACCGAGCCTTGAGATGAATCGACTCAGGGCCGCAAGGCAGCCTGTGAGCCTTTGTACGTCGTGGAGACGCTCTGGCTGTTTCGTTCGGAAACGAGGAAGCCGAGTAATTTTCCAGTGGGGACCCAGAAAGTGCACCGCAGGTTCGCGAAGGTTTCGGTGAGGTCAGTCGGCAGGTCGGAACCATGCCTAGACTTGACCATGAGGTCATCCATGTATGCTTCCATGTTCTGATTGATTTGCTTTTGCAAGCATTTCTAAATCATGAGCTGGAAGGTAGCTCTGGCGTTTTTAAGACCAAATGGCATAGTGATATAGCAAGAACACCCGAATGGGGTGATGAAGGTCATTTTTATTTCATCGGGACCATACACTCGGATTTGATGGTACCTGGAGTACGCATCCAAGAACAACATGCGTTCACATCCGGCAGTAGAATCTACTATATGATCTATGCGCGGTAAAGGGAAATGATCTTTCGGGCATGCCCGATTGAGATGCTTGAAATCGATGCACATTCGGAGGGACTTGTCCTTGTTCGGTAACAAAACAGGATTGGCGAGCCACTCGGAGTGGTAGACCTCGCGAATGAACTCAGCAACTAGGAGCCAAGCGATCTCTTTGCCAATCACCTTGCGCTTCTCCATAGAGGAACGATGCAAATGCTCCTTGATGGGCTTGACCTTCGGGTCAACACGGAGTCGATGCTCAGCCAGATCCCCGGGAACACCCGACATGTCAGACGACTTCATTCGAAGATGTCCTAGTTCTCACGGAGGAAATAGATGAGCTTGCCTTCCTATTTATCACCGAGATAAGTGGAGATGTTGGTCGCCGCTGCACTCGGTTCCGACGGATGAATGTGAACCTGCTTCGTCTCGCCAGCCAACTGAAAGGCGGACTCTGTCGTTGGCTTCTTTGACCGGAGCAGTTCTGCTACATCCACTGTCTTCTTGATCTCGTCGAGCTCAGCGATAGCTATCTTCTTGTCGGCGATCTTGGAGCCTTGCTGGAGGCACTCTTCAGCGATCCTTCGATTGCCCGTGACCGTAATCACGCCTTTCGGAGCTGGCATCTTAAGTTTAAGATACACGTAGCATGGTCGGGCCATGAAACATGCGTAGGCGGGCCTACCCAGGATGGCATGATTGGCACTATGGAAGTCCACCACCTCAAAGGTCAGTCGCTCCTTCTGGTAGTTCTTTTCACCGCCGAATACAACATTCAGGGCGATCTAGCCGAGTGACTTAGCCTTCTTTTCAGGGATGACCCCGTGAAAGTGCATGTTGCTCTTACTCAGTCGGGACAGCGGGATGTCCATCGCACTGAGCGTGTCGGCATAGATGAAGTTGAGTCCGCTGTCGCCATCCATGAAGACTTTGCGCAGTCAGACCCTGTTAACCACGGGATCGACAACCAGCGCCTGCCGCCTGGTGGTCGGTATATGGGCTGGATGATCCGACTGATCAAAAGTGATGGGCGTCTTTGCCCATTCCAGGTACTTGGTGATAGTCGGAACTGCCATGTTAACCTCTCGGTTGATGACTTTCAACCGGCTCTTACTTTCGACGTCTGCAAAGATCATAAGGACCTTCTCGACGGTGGGGTACCCGGGGGCGTCTTCCCCCTCAGCGTCATCGTCCTTGTCCTCGAAAGGCTCTCCTCGCATCTCCTGCTTGAGTAGGCAACAGTCCTGAGTGGAATGCTTAGGGTAGATGGGGTTGCCATCCTCGTCCCTCTTGGTGTGAATCTAACTGGGTTGATCCAAGATATCGCCCTTGGGTTCGCTCTTCTACCTGGCGACCCAGTCTTTCTTCTTTTTCTACTTCGGCTTGTTCTTGCTCTGCCCTGGGACGGCAGCAGCTTCTGCCTTGCCAGTGGGTTCGGCTTTCCGCTTCTGCTTCTTTCCCGTGTTGCCCCCCGAGTGAGGGGCTTCGCTTGTGCGGCCCTTGCCGCTACGGAGGTGGTCTTCTTCCTCACCGTTGGCATACCGACTGGCAATCTCCATCGCCGACTGAGGGACAAATCGTCAGTCCGGCCGAACTTCACGATGAGTTCGCAGTACCGGAGGCCTGCCTTGAAGGCAGAAATGGCCTGATGCTCTATCACATTTTCCACTGTGTTCTGCAGTGTGGTCCAATGCTGGATGTACTCACGGAGAGTCTTGTTGTTCCTCTACACGCAATGTTGGCTCGGTCAATCCACCCGGGCACTTGTATGTGCCCTCGAATGTCTTGACGAACACTCGGGCTAGGTCTTCCCAGCTGTAAATACAGCCGGCGGGCAGCTGATTCAGCCACGCCCTTGCCGACCCCTCCAACATGAGGGGCAAGTTCTTCATTTCAACAAAGTCATTTCTGCCGCCGATCTGGACGGTCACCCGCTAATCTTCCAGCCAGGTCTCCGGCTTCGACTCGCCGTTGAACTTGCTGATTCTTGTCACCAACCTATAGTTGGAGGGTATATCTGCCTCCCGAATGTATCTGCTGAAACACTCGAGGCCCAAAGTGCCCCGGCTCTGTCAACCACGCCTTGGGCGATGATGGATCTTGCATTGAGCAGGGGCGCTCGAAAGTCTTCATCCCCATAGCCTCTATGCCGAATGGGGCTACGCCTCCGGTCATCTTCATAAGGTCTTCTGTCATCGTAGGAGCGATGACCGAACAAACCACCCCTCGGAGAGGGCGTCCGACTGCGATATCGGTCCTCGTGCCTCCGATCTCCGTACTGGCCTCTCGAAGGACGAGATCATCGATGTCTTCCTGGTGCAAGTTGGCTATGGGCTGACTGCACCATGTCCGCCTGGACGGACTTGCTATGAATGCGGTTGTGAGACTGGGGCACCGCGGAGTTTTGGTCCAAAGCAGTCTTCAGGAGCGTCTGGATTGCCGAATGCCTTCCCCAGCCGCAGAATCTGCCGAATTTGCTAAACGCGCAGCCCCACGGTGGGCGCCAATTGTCGTGGGAGTGATCCTGACAATAGTACTAGGGGTACGAATGAGGGGGAGAAGCCTAGCTATGGCACAGGTGTAACACTCGGATTTTATGAGTTCAGGCCCCTCTCATAGGAGGTAAAGACCCTACGTCTCGTGCCCGGAGGTTTGTGTTTTCTCAGGGGGGGGGGGTGTGATTACAATGGAGTGTTGAACCCTTGTCCAGGAGCTCGGGGGTGGCTTATATAGAATGGGCCAAGATAGGCCGAGCGCCATTACAAGGGCGTTAAATGGGAGTAACTACAAGCGTTATTGGAAACTGCCGTCTTAACTAAGGGTGTTACAGGAAACGTTCGTCTTGATGACACTTCATGTAAGGCTTTTAGTGCCTCGAACGTTGTAGCTCCCACGTCATCCGTACGACCTCTCTGTTCGAGTGTTGGTGCTTGGCCGACTAGCAGGGTGACGTCCGAGTGATTTTGTGGATCCAAATGGATCCTGAGTATGCATCCGAGGGCATCTATATTCCAGAGACTTTAATGACAATGTGGGACCCTAGGTGAACCCTTGATGTCCGGTCTGTGACCCTACCTCTAGTAGGTGACCTCAACACCTCATCAGACCGTGCCCCGTCGGTCTTGTCACCGGATTTCTTCGGGGGCATGGTGGACGAAGGGGAGTGGGGAGTGAGGGAGATTTGGGGGTGTGGAAATGATTCGTCTGTGGCCCCGAGGGCAGGCCAGGGAAGGACAAGGACGACGCGTCTCGTCCGTCCGCACGTTGTATGCTTTTACGCAAACATTACCTAAATTTGGGCCTGGATGGAACGAAAACGGACAGAAAACACACATTTGTCCGTTTGCGCCTACGCGTTGGGCCGCGATTTATATCCGTTCACCCTTAAACGAACGTGAGCGGACAATCTGAGGCAATGCGTTGGAGTTGTCCTCATGGGGGCGGGAGTCCGTACGCGCAAATGATAGTAACAGCGAGCGAGCACTACAGGCAAATCGCTCATTGCGACGCGAGCGTGGGCTGGCTCAGTAGCGCTCACTACGTGCGTTCGTACAGGTTTGGTTCCGGTGTGATTGTTTCAGTCTCAGGGTTTGGTTTTTCCCCCTTTTCCTTTTTTTGTTTTCCTTCATGGTTTTCTTTTCCAATTTTTGTGTTTAAATTTTTTCTAATCCTTTTTTATTCAAGAACAATTTTTAATTTGCAAAAATTAAAATCCACAAAGATTATCAAATTTGCTAATATTTTTTCAAATCCGTGAACATTTTTGTAATCTGAGTACATTTTTTAATTCACACCTTTTTCGAATTTATGAAAACTTTTTGAATTCATGATTATTATTTTTTGAGTTCGCATGATTTCTTCAAATTTGTGAACATTTTTAAAATCGTTAACGTTTTTTGAACCCGTCAATATTGTTTTGAGTTTGTGAAAAATTCTTCGAGTTTGCATGAATGTTTTTCAAATTCGTGATCATTTTTTAGTTGGGAACAAAAAAAATTGAGTTCGCGTGTATTATTTGCCTATTCGTGAACGCTTTTAATTTCGTGATTTTTTTGAGTTTACAAACATTTTTTTTGCATCCGTGAACATTTTTTTGAATCCGCGAACGCTTTTCTAGTTCTCATGAACTTTTCTCAAATTCGTGGTTTTTTGAATTCATGAATATTTTTGAATACGTTAACATTTTTTGGATTCATGAACACTTTTTTAAAATCCATGGACATTTTCTTGAGTTTTTTGGATTTTTTGAATCCGTGATTTTTTTGAATTCGTGAACATTCCTATGAAGATTCTTTTTAATAAACCCGGTAAAACCTTGAGAAGAATTTGGAAAAAGAAAAACCAGTGAAAGGAGGTTCTAGAATGTTCCCGAAATTCTACACATCAAAGGTAGCACGTCTGCTCAGTTTTCATGTGTGATGGAGGCATGGACAATGGGAAGGCACAGACGGTGACACAGATATACGAGTGACACACTATATTGCTCGCTAAGTGTGGTGTGAGTGTGCCTGACATGCGAGGCCAGCAGGGCAGCGACGGCCGCAGCGCTGACGCTGCCCAACGCCCCTCGCGGCCCAACCCATGCATCAACGGGCCGGAGTGGGCCAACTGAAGCCACACCACCACACTATATCAAGCGACGCGCAAGGATGGAAGGGCATCTAGTGGATCAGACGACACGACAGCGGCTACCTACCCGATCCCCATTTCTCTTCCTCTCGCATGAACCCTACCGCCAATTCTTGTAATCATCTTGTATTCGAGACATGGATTCGAGTCAGAGCTAGTAGATCGAGAGAACTATCTATACACTATCATCTGGTATCAAAGACCAACACCACCACCTCTCATAGCATCGTTCTGGCACATCTGATCGGGATGCAAGCTCTGCGGCTAGCACATGAGCTTCTGGACACCATAGATCTCAGCGTTTCAGCCTTCCTCGCCCACTTCGAGACCAAGATCGAGGCTACGATCGAGGCCAACACCAAGGCCCAACAGACCATGGCGGCCAAGATCGATGATCTGCTCGTCTGGCGACCTGATCTCGAGCGTCGCGTCACAGATCTGGGCGACACAGTCACCGCGCTCCAACTAGCGCGGCCGCCACATCCACCGACGACCGACACGGATCCGGTGCCTGACCACGCTGGCACGGCGGTCACCTCCCACGGGCTCGATGGGCACGGTGATTTCCATCTTCAACGGGGGCCCTCGGCGGCGTCCCTAGTGATGTCGCCGCCGCTCCCGACCAAGGGTCAGCTCGAAGCTCCCTCTCCTCCGATTCCTTTATTGCCCTTCTCCCATGCCATCCAAATGCTCACTGGGCTGGGTCAAGCAAATCCCTCTGTCTCGTTTCTGCAATTTTCGGCGAGAACCCCAATCTCTAGAAAACACTCTGTGAGCAGTATTTTTTTGAGTTCCTATGGCCGCGCTAAATTTCTCCGGATCAGCAAAAAAATTGGCTGCAATCAATTCAGAGGCGTTTCAGCGAGTTTGATCTGGACTCGTTCACTTCCTTGTTGTGTACAGGTTCGGCCACGATCGTCACCAGATGCTGATACGGCAATTTTACATCGTTCAGGAAACGACTACAGTGGCAGATTATATCAAGAAATTTGAACTGATTACCAACCATTTGAATTCTTATTTTGATTCCATCCATCCTTACTATTTTCTCACACGTTTTGTCGAGGGATTGAGGACCAACATCAGGGCAGTGGTGCTGGTGCAACGGCCCCCTCATATGGATACACCTTGCGCGCTGGTGCTACTCTAGGAGGAGGTGGCTGATGGCTTTTTTGGTTCCCTACCAAGACCACCCGAGGTGCCCCCATGCGCGGCCATGCCGCTCCCAGCGCCGCCTATATGCCACATGACGCCCACGACAGCCACCGATTGCCGTGGGACAGATATTGCGCGGGCCAACACGTCCAAGCTCAGGATGCTGCGGGACTACAGGCGAGCTCACGGTCTCCGCTTCAAGTGTGGCGAGAGGTAAGGGCACGATCATGTTTGCCCAACTTTTGTGCAGCCACATGTCGTCGAGGAGCTCCTCGACCTGTTCGGTCTCGACAGCCTCATCGACACTCAAGTTCCTCCAACAGGTGGTGCGGGCGACATAGTCATGGCTATTTCTCTGTCAGCAGTGATAGGGGGAATCTCCGCCAAGGTGTTCCAGTTACGTGCCTGGATTCAAGGGAGCGAGGTGCTACACCTGGTGGATTCTCGCAGCTCCAACTCTTTTGTCAACGCTCGGCTTGCCGCGTCCCTGTCAGGCGTCCAACCACCGCCCAAGCCCGGGCGTGTCCGTGTTCCAAACGACAGTGAGATGATCTGCTCTGCACTTGTACCTCATTGTTCCTGGTACTTGCAAGGCCAAGAATTCTTCACCGACCTAAAGGTGCTTGCGCTCTACACTTACGACGCCATCTCGGGTATGGACTGGCTCGAAGACCATAGCTCCATGGTTGTCGATTGGCGCACCCACTTTATCAAATTTTCCATGCCAGCAGGGCCTCTCTAGTTGATCGGCCATGAAGCTTTGTCCATCGTCTGTGAATCCATCAACAACATTCCGTTACAAGGTATGTGCAGCAATGGGGCCATCTCACATATCGTTCATTTGTGTGTGGTCGCACTAGCAACAGAGCCATCAGCGCTAACCCCTGACTGCATCCAACACGTCATTAAGGAATTCCCCGACGTCTTCACAGAGCCCACAGACATGTCGCCTCGGCATGCCTGCCATCACCGGATTCCACTAATTCCTAGTGTGCAACCGATGAACACCCGACGGTACCGCCACAAGCCGGAGCACAAGACGGAAATCGAAGCGCAAGTGGAAGAGTTGTTGAGGTCTGGCGTCATTCGAAGGAGCACGAGCCCCTTCTCATCGCCAGTCTACCTTGTCAAGAACAAAGACGGGACGTGTCGATTGTGCATCGATTACAGGCACCTCAACGCACATACAGTGGTCGCCAAGTACCATGTGTCTATAATTGAAGAGCTCCTGGATGAACTCCACGGCACGGCCTGGTTCTCCAAACTGGACCTCCACGCCGGGTACCACCAAATCCGGTTGGCGTCCGGTGAAGAGCACAACACCGCGTTCCAATCACATCAAGGCCACTTGGAGTTCAAAGCGGTTTCGTTTGGCCTCGCAGGTGCACCAGCCACCTTCTTGGACGCGATGACAACTACCCTCAAGCCACCCAACCGCGTCTGCATGTTGTCCTTGTTCGACGATATCTTGGTTTTCAGCGCTTCACTGCATCACCATGTCAACCATCTGCATCAGGTCCAGGAACTGCTCCGCAAGGACAGTTGGAACGTCAAGCTCAACAAATGCGCCTTCGGAAAATAGCAAATCTTGTACCTCGAGCACACCATCAGCGCTGAAGGTGTCTCGGCATGGCCAACTTAGATCAAGCAAGGGGGCTCCTTGGTGGATACTTCTCTGATACCAACTTGTCACGCCCAATATGCGGTCCTATCCTCGCGGAAACTTGAAAACTCAATAGGGATAGAAGCGCATATCAGAGACGCTTTTGCAAGGTGGATATCGTCACAAGTACATGTACTGAATAAGAAGAGTATACAAGATTTGGCTTACACTCCAACATGAATACATCAATACAACAACACATTCAATCATCATACAAAAGAGCAGGATCCGACTGCGGATGAAAACAACTTGCATATTGACGAAACTCCATGTTCAAATCATTTAGTTCACCCTTGTTTATGTACCAACAAGTGCAAATGTTGTTAAACATGGCAAGAGGTGAAGCACAATCAACTACATCATCTAGGCATTTTAAATGAGGCCGGAAAGAACATATACTATTTCCGAAACAACCTCATATGCCAATTTCGAATTTGGTTCAGATCTGCCTAAAACATATTTTATATTTATTAAACATGAAAATAAAGTGCACCATGTGATTCTACACATTTTTATAATCAAGTTATGTATATAGTTCATTAAAATTGGAGTTACGGTTATTTAGTTATGAAATAAATCATTTTAGCATTGCATTTATGCAAATTAATGCAAAACCGAAATTTAAACATTTTTAACATGTGTGGAAGTTGGATATTGTGAAACTACACAAAATTCTAAGCATTTTACATATATAAAGTTTTTACATATGATGCACGGTTGGTGAGTTATGATATGCATCTGTCGAAATCGGGGATCCGCAAAACCCAACAAGGTTCGAACACTGGGGCGTGTGTGAAGATCTCAACTGGCTCAAGGTCTCAACTTGTCACCCTCCGGCCTAGCTACGTCGAGTACGTTCTTGCGAGGAAGAAGGTGGACACGGTGGTTTACCCAGGTTCGGGCCACCTTGCGGTGTAAAACCCTACTCCTGCTTTGTGGTGGATTGCCCTCTCGAGGATGCTATGGATGAACTAGTACAGTGGTTGGGTGGCCTCACGAGGGCTCTTGGTGGTGATGAACTCGACTCGGTTCAACCTGCCCTCTACAATGGGAGCTCGTCCCTATTTATAGGGGCCACAATTCTCTTCCTCCGTCAAACCGGCGGGAAGGGATCCACAACGGCCAAATTTGAAAGGGGACAAGAGGTACATCCTATCCTGACTAAAGGTGGTCTTCGCCTGCAGAGCTTCTGGGTGTGATGCAGCGGTGGGCTCGGTGATGACATCCGCCCTGCCGAGCTTCTGGTCTTGGTCCTCTTGCACCGGGAAGGAAACATTTGAGGGGTTCCTCGGGAACCCGCGTACGTCCATGTCTCCCTTGCACCAAAGAGGACACTGTCCTCCCTCTGCGCCCGCTGGTGCCCGCCTGGCTTGGTCGTCAGAACCCACGTCACCCCGGCCTCACGAGGCCGGGTACTTGCATAGGAATCTCCGCTCCTCGAGAGGTGGCCTAAAGGGGTGCCTCTCCTCCGGAGGCCTTGGCGTTGTCCTCCTCACGAGGCGGGGGCTCTCGCGAGGGCCTTTACTTGGGGGCTCGTTGCAGGGCCGTTAAAAGCACATTTGCTCCCTTGGTGGTTTTGGTAATTAATAACAACATATATGTCATTGAACTAATGTTTCCACTAAGTATATTTCAGGTAAAGTTCAATGATGGGTTAGCAAAAGGATTGTGGAGAGACCCCTAGATGCAAGGAAATGGATTGGCAAAGCTTCAAGCAAGAGGACTCTACATTTTACTTTGTGAGAAATCACCTTGAGTCCAAAGGAAAGCCAATACTATTAAAAGGGGGTAAGGTACTGTAGGTGAACAAGATGCTCCATGTGCACAAGTGATAGTCACCAAAAACACCCACAAACTCTTCCACAAAAGTTTGTCCAAGCCTATCATGAAAATCGGTGCTACCAACTTTTTCCACTCGGTCCCACCGATTCCCACCTCAGACAGACCCATGCCAAACCCTAGCTTTTCGGTGCAACTGATTCTGCTTCGGTGCCACCGAGTTCAGCTTGCCAACTTTCTGTTACCTCGATTCTTAAAATCGGAATTTCCGAGATTTTGGATCGGCGTCACCGAGTTTTTGAAACTGGCCGTTGGTCACTGAGGGAGTCCTGGACTAAGGGGTCCTCGGGCGGCCGGCCTATCTCTCATAGGCTGGCTTGGTGGGCCGCTCTCTGATTATCGCAGGAAGGGCCGGGATATGCGACGACCCCGTATTCTAGAAGGAAACCTCCGAAGACGCGGCGTGCACTCCAAGTCAAGATGAGGGGATCGGCGTCTTTACTTCCGGCTGGAGACTTATCATGTGTAAACCCTAGGTACCCCTGGTGTCTATATAAACCGGGGGGGGGGGCGGTTAGATCGTAGAGGCCAGAAAAACTCATCTAGAGTTTTGGCTACTTGATCTCGAGGTAGATCGACTCTGTAATCTTCATACACATCAATACAACCAAGAAGGACGTAGGGTTTTACCTCCATAGGAGGGCCCGTACCTGGGTAAACATCGTCTCCTTCGTCCCTTGTGACCCATCGATCCTAAACTCACAGCTCGGGACCCCCTACCCGAGATCCGCCGGTTTTGACACCGACATTGGTGCTTTCATTGAGAGTTCCGCTATGGGATCGCAAGAGGAATTGATGGCTCGCCTAATCATTTGCGATGAAGTCCGTAACGGGGACTCCTTCGCCCCCGGACAGATTTTTGCTTTCGGCAGCATCGTGCTGCACGCTGACCCGACCAGCCACCCTGGTCGGATCGGGAGTCTCGCCCCCGATCAAGAGATCAGATTCGGAAACCTAGAGTTCTCCGTAGACTCCCGGGGCAATCTTTCATTCGCTGGGCTCGCGATCTCATCTGACGAGCCCGAAGTCTCCGAAGCCTTAACTTCAGATCTCCTTCTCGACTCCGCCCTCGGGTCTGTCCCTGCCGATGATCTGGCTCTTAGTCCTGATCCGGTTACAGTACCTGAGGACCAGGGGTCGGCCCCTGCCGAACACACTCTTTGTACGGACACGTTGGAGGTTATCTCCGAAAGTCCTAGGCAGATCAATCTGGTTGAGCTCTCGACGATCAACGAGGTGCTGGATCGGATCCTATCAATAAAAATCACAGACGGCTCGACCTCGACCCATGCTCAGATCGGTCTGAAGGCGGGTCATGGGGATTTTTTTGACCCACCCACCACCCACTTGGTAGCCACTATCGAAGACTTAACCGCTATGCTGGACTACGCCTCCGAGGAGGCAGAAGACATGGATGAAGAGGACGGCGCCCCCGCCCCTGTCAACACTGGGCGATGGACTGCCACCTCCACGTACGACGTCTACATGGTAGACACCCCCGACGATAAGGGCGAACGCACCCCTAAGAAGAATGGCGATAAATCCGGTGAGGAGCTGTCAAGGCGCCGGAAATAGCGCAAACGATCTAAGGCAAACAAGGGAAGGAAAGCCATTGCAGGCACCGGGGAAAACGACACCCCGGAAGACCTCGGCGACCCTGAAGTCCACGAACAGCCACTGGAGGACCAGGAAAGGCCCGAAGGTCGGCGCGACACCGAGGATCTTAATGATTCCGAGGACGACAACTACCTCCCCCTGTCGAGGAGGAGGACAGCCTGGAAGCCGAACACTTCACCGTCCCCGAAAACCCTGCGGATCAAGAACAGTTTAGGCGGCAGCTTTTAGCCACCGCCCGAAGCCTGAAGGCAAAACAATAGCAGCTCAAAGCCGAACAAGACACCCTCAATGATAGATGGACGAGGGTCTTGGCAGCCGAAGAAGGGTACGGTACCAATCTACCGGACCAACCCAAGAGCTACCCACGCCGGCGGCTGCTGCCGCAGTTTGATGACGAGGTCCTTCAAACATCGTCTCCCAGGCATACTCCGTACGACTAGCCGGACCCCCCCCCCCCCCGAGGACGGGATAGGACGGCCGGCGAGGCCGAGTACAGATCTGCGATACCCCACAGGAGAGGAAAAGAGCCAGCAGAGCCTGAGGACAGGTATGACTTACGACAGGACATGGATTATAGAGCAGGCCACACAAGATCCATCTACGGATCTAGAGGGTACTCCCCCGCTAGACGGGACGGGTACCAGTCTTGGCTCGACCGCAACAATAGAGGTCGGGAACAAAACCGGGCCCAACCGACCGCCGATCGTAGGCATGACATAGCTCGGGTCAGAGGCGCTGCCCACCCACTATGCTTCACAGACGAGGTGATGCAGCATCAGTTCTGTGAAGGGTTTAAACCCGTTAACATAGAGCAATACGACGGGACAACAGACCCAGCCGTGTGGATTGAGGACTTCCTCCTCCACATTCATATGGCACGAGGAGATGATCTCCACGCCATCAAGTATCTGCCCCTAAAACTTAAGGGGCCAGCTCGACACTGGTTAAACAGTCTCCCCGAGAATTCCATCGGGAGCTGGGAAGAGCTCGAGGATGCCTTCCGATCTAACTTCCAGGGCACTTATGTCCGGCCACCGGGCTCCTCCGACCTGAGCAATGTTGTCCAGAAAGAAGGTGAATCGACTCGGCAACTCTGGAATCGGTTCCTGACCAAGAAAAACCAGATCGTTGACTGCCCGGACGCCGAGGCAATAGCCACCTTCAGACATAATATCCGGGACGAGTGGCTAGCTCGTCAGCTCGGCCAGGACAAGCCGAGGACAATGTCCGCCCTTACCTCACTTATGACCCGCTTTTGCGCGGGTGAGGATAACTGGCTAGCTCGACGAGACCATAACCCCAAAGACCCCGGCACCTCCGAAGTCCGGGATGGAAATGGGAAACCGTGACGTAACAAAAAAAACGCCGGCACAATAACGGCGATGCTGAGGACACGGCCGTTAATGCTGGTTTCCGCAACCCAAATTCCGGATAGCGGAAGAAACCTTCTAAAGGAAATCGAGACGGACCTACCACGCTGGACAAAATCATGGATAGGCCCTGCCAGATCCATGGCACCCAAGACAAGCCCGCTACCCACACCAACCGTAATTGTTGGGTATTCAAACAAGCTGGCAAACTCGCAGCCGAAGAGCAAGGCAAGGGCCCACGCAGCAAGGACGATGACGAGCCCCGCGGTCCAAGCAATGGAGGACAAAAGTAGTTCCCTCTAGAGGTAAAAACTGTGAACATGATATATGCCACTCACATACCAAAAAAGGAGAGGAAGCGCGCCCTTCGGGAGGTCTACGCCGTAGAGCCCGTAGCCCCGAAGTATAACCCATGGTCGGCTTGCCCGATCACCTTCGACCGACGGAACCATCCGACCAGTATCCGTCACGGAGGTTCGGCTGCCCTCGTCCTAGAACCCATTATCGATGGGTATCACCTCATTAGAGTCCTAATGGACGGAGGAAGTAGCCTTAATCTGATTTACTCAGACACGGTGAAAAAGATGGGTATAGATCCGTCAAGGATCAAACCTAGCAACACTACCTTTAAAGGAGTGATCCCAGGCGTCGAAGACCGCTGCTCGGGCACCGTGAATCTGGAAGTAGTGTTCGGCTCGCCCGACAACTTCCGCAGCGAAGACTTGATCTTCGACATTGTCCCTTTTCGTAGCGGTTATCACGCCCTACTCGTCCGCACAACATTCGCTCGCTTTAACGCCGTCCCCCACTACGCATACCTGAAGCTCAAGATGCCCGGGCCCAAGGGGTTCATTACTGTCAACGGCAACACAGAGTGCTCTCTCGGAACTGAGGAACACACTGTGGCCCTGGCAGCCGAATTCCAGTACGGCGACGATAGGCCGACGCCCAAATCAGCCATAAAGGCACGTCAGGTTAGTAAACGAGCTCGGTCTCAACCCGAACTCCCGGAATCATCTTTCGCCCAACAAAAATAGGGATACGCCCCCCACAGCACAGCCCTAGTTCCCGTAAAATATGTGCCAAGAAGGCACAACTTCGCGCTCAAAATACCATGGGCAGCTGTGGGGACCCACTATCAAAGGGAAAGTGTTCGGCTGGACCGAACTACTGCCAACACATGTCTTCGGACAAACCACAGGTACCATCTAGGACCTTCCAAGCGTAAAGCTCATCCACACTGTGGCGTCTTCTCAAGATCTTCTTCCCAAGGTCCGTTCACCGATATCAATCACCTTTAAAGGAACGCAACCCCCTCGGGAGCAAAGGAGCAGACATGCGACAGGGCACATTGAGGACGTCAAGCCACCCATCGAAGACCCCGGGTAAAACCTCTCCTTTGTAAACTTTATTTTTCATTTCAAAATACCTGTAACAGTTGCTTCGGCAGTTTGAGTTATAAGAATTCATCAGAAATAAAGAACATCCTTTACGGCCTCCTTGCTGTATTTTATGTCACATACTCTGTTCTCTACTCACCGACGCCGATAACAAAGTTGTTCGGTACATATTACGATGCGACCGGCTAATAGACCCGGGGCTTGACTATAAAAATTGACCCAAGCATCACCCCAACACTATTGTTTATGTGTTTGGCGTCTTAGATGTTGTGTTATATGAATCGGTTCCGAATTATGTCTTGGGTGAGTGGTTGGGTTGCCCGGCTTCTGTGTTTGCCCTCTTACGTTCCGCCTGTTTGGCTAAAAGGGTAAAGGGAGAACCACTGCAATTGTGCTTCCAGCTCGCCTGGTCAAGTACCTCAGTGGAGAAAGCCGAAAACTGACTGCCATAATAAGTGAGAACCGGTCTACAATCTGAGCATAAGTGTCAAACTAAAAATCGATAGGGTTATTCCGTGTTATACGAGGGGTTTGTACGATTACAAACCATGTGATGCTGGTTTCAACCTCGGTGTATCCGAGTACCACAAAACACTAGGGGCTAGTCATCAGCCCCCGCGGTCAAGCTCCTACGGTTAAGTGAAAGCACTAAAGCATCATAGTCCAATTGCCTTGTTCCCCTTGCACTACCGCCTTAGGGCACCGATACGTCGGCTAAGGGTCACAGTGTGGAGGTAGAAACACCTCGTGTAGTATCTACATGGGGGCTGAAGCCGACGACTCACAACTTTCAGATAAAATGGCCACATAGGAGTCAAAATAATACAAAGTTTAAAGACATGATAAACCATGCAACTGTATTATAAAGCGGAACAGTCATCGGATACATGATAAAACGCTCATTCATAAATTACATCCTTAGGGCATTGGGCTTTTATCGCCCGAGCACCATCCATCACGGTGGAAAAGTATTGCTCGGGGCGCCTATGCTCCTTCCCAGGGGGTGGAGGCGCGGTGGCCATCTCGGTCGGCTTGAACCTCGGCCAGTGCATCATGGTCCTTGCAAAAGCCATCCGAGCTCCATCGATGCACGTAGAATGCTTTAGAGCATCAATCCGAGGCGCAGCGTCGCACAGTTTCTACACTAAGCCGAAGTAACTACTCGGCAACGGCTCTGCAGGCCACAGCCGGATGTAGAGGTCCATCATGGCCGGCTCCGCCATCCTGTGCAGCTCCATCAATTGTTTCATCTGATTGCTCAGGAGGGGAGGATGCTTGGGGGCTTGAAATTGCGCCCAGAACAGCCGAGGCTCAACATCCCCATCCCGAGAGGCGAAGTATTTGTTCGCGTCCGCTGCACTCCTCGGGAGGTCCGTAAAGGCGCCTGAGGAACGCCACACCCGGGTGAGCAATGCAAACCTGTAACCACCAAAGGCACATTGCAGTAAGTACGGCTTACCATCCGTGATCGCCTTGACTTGGTGGAGTTCTTCTTCAAAGAACCGCCTATCAACTCGCTCCGCTTTGAGCTCGGATTTCAGAGTGAATAGTTCGGTGGCCTGGTCTTCGTTCTTTTGCTCAAGGGCCTCGCACTTCGTGCTGGCATCCTTGAGCTCCAGCTGCACCTCTGCCACCCGGGCCTTATGCTTGTCGCTCACGGCTTTTAACGCCGACAGTTCGGCTGCTGCTTGTTCGGCCACCACCTTCTCATCCGCTGCCTCCTGCCTCACCTTTTTCAACTCGACCTCCGCGGCCACAGCTGTGGTAACAATGAGTAAATAACACTTAGGGATAATAATACGGATATCTCAATCAATGAGGATAGACAATAGCCCGAATGATACAATTCGGACTCACCTTGCGTCTCGTCAAATCTCTTGTTCAGGTGATCGAGCTCCTCATCGGAGCTCTTGAGCTTTCGGTTTAGCCCGGCAGGCTCCACTGCGTTGGTGGCCGCCGCCGATGACGAGGCCTACAAAACAACTTATGTGCATTAAAAACTCCCGAGCTGTCGGATTCAGACCCTCTGCTAAGTACTCTCCGGAGCTCTTAGAATAATGAGGGACAAACGGTGCCGTGAGCATCGTTACTAATTCTCGGACATTTGACCCCCGGGTGGGGTTTTTCAAACTCACCCATGGCTCGGGGGCTACTACACTTATAAGGATTGCATAAAATTGGTAAATTAACTTTTTCTGGAAAGAAGAGTATTACGTGGCTCACCTTGAAGCCCGTCAAGAGACCGTTGAAGGCCTCTTTCAGTCCGCTATCAACGGACAGAATGCCTTGCAAAACCGCACCCATAAGGGCGCGGTGATCTTCGGCGATGGAGGAGCCGGATAAAGCTTCCTCCATCACGGCCGGCCACCCAGTCATGGGCGGCACCGGTGGTGACCTGCTAACCCTCCCTCCCGTGGTTGATTGGGCTGGCAGCTCCGGAGGCATAGAGCGCTCCGGAGATGTCCTCGGAGGGGACTGGACCGGACCTCGTCCCCCCTCTTTAGTTGCTAGGAGATGTTCTTCCTCCTGGTCTTCGGTGGCCGAGGTATTAACCTCAGCCATAACGTCATCACCCCCACCGCCGGTGTTCGATTCAGAAGGAGCCTGGCATGATAACACCTCCGCGGCCTCCTTCGAGACCTCAGCAGGCATAGGATGTGACGTAGTCCCACTTTCTGCCAGGTCGACGGGCAGAGACTCCCCGTCTGAGATTTGGTCGGTGGGGAGATCGCGTGGTGGGCTGCAAATTGAAAGACGTTCGCCCATTTAGCATTAAAAGCTCTATATAAGTGACCCAGAGGGTCTTCGGATTCATACCTCTGGGCTGGGGGCTTAACCCTTGGGTTCCTTTGGGGAACCTTCTCAAAGGCCTCAGACTCCTTATCGGAGTCCGAGTTATCGTCGGCCAGGACTGCCTTTGTCCGGCATTTCCTCTTCGGGGCAGGAGGAGGTAGGTCGTCCACGACGTCCGCTGACGCCGCCCTTTTCCTTGTGAGGGGGGAGTCGCACAACCCTTCGTCCTCGTGATCTTCCTCGTGAGTGGAAGAGGCATGGGTCTCCTCGGACTTAGTGTCCGGAATACCCCTTAGACGAGGCCCCTCTCGGGCCTCCTCCTTCTCCCCTTTCTTCTTCTTCTCCTTCTTCTCTGGCGCCGAATACGGCGCCGCGACGAGCATCTTCGTTAGCGTATCTGACCGAGGGTCTTCGGGCTGTGGGGCTGGACAGTCAATTTGCACGGCCTTGCTCAGCCATTTCTGTGAAGATGAGAGAGAAGGGGTTCAGCTCTTTGTCAAAAAACAGAGCCGGAGAATTAAAGTTTTATCATACCTTGGTAGAAGGGGTTTCGGCGTCAAGACCGGTGTCCTCCTCCTCGGACGGCCAGCTCTTCTAGGGCTTGAATAGCACTTTCCACAATTTCTCATGGGTAGTGTGGAAGAATTGACGCACGATGGCCGGGTCCTCGAGTTGGTAAGCCCACATTGGGGAGGCCCGGTGCTGGCAGGGGAGGAGACGGCGGCGGAGCATGACCTGGATCACGTTGACCAGCTCGATTTTGGCCTCAATCATCGCGGAGATGCGCTTCTGTAGCGATTTTACCTCTGCGGCCGACCCCCAGTCAAGGCCTTTCTTGAGCCACGAGGTTAGCCTCGCGGGGGGTCCGGATCTGAACTCGGCAGGTGCCACCCAGTCCGCGCTCCTTGGTTCGGTGATGTAGAACCATTCCTTTTGCCAGATCTTGACCGTGTTGATAAAGGTGCCGTCCGGCCACTCGACACGGGGGAGCTTCTTGATTACCGCCCCTCCACAATCCGCATGCGCGCCCGCAACTGTCTTCGGCTTGACATTGAACACTTTGAGCCACAGGCCGAAGTGCGGCTGTACCCGCAGGAAGGCTTCGTAGACGATGATGAACGCCGAGATGTGCATGAAGGAGTTCAGGGGGGAGGTCATGGAAATCTAACTCGTAAAACAACATGAGGCCCCTGACGAAGGGGTGGAGCTGAAAGCCTAGTCCCCGGATGAAATGGGGGACGAACACCACCCTCTCGCCCGGCTTCGGTGTGGGAACCACCTGATTCGCCTCTGGAGCGCGGTGGGCGATGTTGGCGGAGAGGTAGCCGGCACGCTTTAGCTCCCGAATGTCGTTGTCGGTGACGGAGGAGGCCTCCCACTTGCCCATGGCGCCTGAACCAGCCATGGCTGAACTCGGAGGGAAGATTGAGGAAGAACTAGATCTGGGCTCTCGGAGCTTGTGAAGGTTGAGGAGGCAAAGGGTGCGAATTTGGAGCGTGAATAGGCCTTGGGGTTTTTCTCCCTTTTATGGGGTGCCGTAATACCAAGAGCCTCCCTTTTACTGTGTCGCAGGCCTCGCCACTTCCTGAAACAATCGTGCCATTATGCGCGCGTGGGATAACCCAGGGCACTAATCATATCCCGTAAGAAATGGGACACGATCTACACGTTGATAAGACATGCCAATGGAGGAACGGCCTCGAACCACGAATTGAGTTTTTGTAACCGGCTCAGCAATCGTGATAGGCCACGACCCTTCGTCAGAAAGGTTGTCAGGAAATATTGTTCACACTTTGACGTTCGGCCTTCAAGGTTAAGCGACTTATGGCGTCCGGACAACTACATGTTCGGATAACTACATGTCATTGGCGGCCGGACTAGAGCCAGCCGATCATAAAGGTGGAAAAGAACTCACCCCGCAAGCCGAAGACTCTGATCACGCGAAGCTGCTAGTGTCATGACCCCTGGCGTTGGGGGCTAGTTTGGGGGCTACTGAGGGAGTCCTGGACTAAGGGGTCCTCGGGCCGCCGGCCTATCTCTCATAGGCCGGCTTGGTGGGCCGCTCTCTGATTATCGCAGGAAGGGCCGGGATATGCGACGACCCCGTATTCTAGAAGGAAACCTCCGAAGACGCGGCGTGCACTCCAAGTCAAGATGAGGGGATCAGCGTCTTTACTTCCGGCTGGAGACTTATCATGTGTAAACCCTAGGTACCCCCAGTGTCTATATAAACCGGGGGGTTTAGATCGTAGAGGCCAGAAAAACTCATCTAGGGTTTTGGCTACTTGATCTCGAGGTAGATCGACTCTGTAATCTTCATGCACATCAATACAACAAAGCAGGACGTAGGGTTTTACCTCCATAGGAGGGCCCGAACCTGGGTAAACATCGTCTCCTTCGTCCCTTGTTACCCATCGATGCTAAACTCACAGCTCGGGACCCCCTACCCGAGATCCGTCGGTTTTGACACCAACAGTCACCAAATCGGTACCTCCGAGATTTCTGTATCGGTCTCACTGAGATTCAAAAGTTGCTAACTTTGGAGCAACTCCGTACCACCGAGTTTTATACTTCGGTGTCACCGAGTTGGTCACTTTAGGTGTAACGGTTGGATTTTTGGGGATGCCTATATATACCCCTTCTCCACCACCCACTCAAACGAGAAGCACTCAGAACTATTCCATACTTGCCCCATCCAATTTTCAGAGAGAGAGCCACCTACTCATGTGTTGATATCAAGCCATTCCACTCCATCCATATGAATCTTGATCTCTAGCCTCCCCAAGTTGCTTTCCACCAAAGCCAAATCTGTGAGAGAGTGATTGTGTGTTGAGGAGTCTATCATCTTGAAGCACAAGAGCAAGGAGTTCACCGACATTATCGAGCCTATTACCTTTTGGAGGGTGGTGCCTCCTAGATTGGTTAGGTGTCGCTTGGGAGCCTCCTACTTCGTGTTGTGGAGTTGAACCAAGAAGTTTGTACAGGCAAGGAGATCGCCTACTTCGTGAAGATCTACCCATAGTGAGGCTAGTCCTTCATGGACGGAATCCGTTATGGAATAGCCAAGGTTGATACTTCGTGGACCCTTATGGGTGGAGCCCTCTGTGGACTCTCGCGACCGTTACCCTCCGTGGGTTGAAGACTCTATAAACATGGACGTACGATAGCACCACTTATCGCAACCACGGGAAAAATCTTCGTGTCTCCAAATTGCATTTGATCGTCCTTCCTACCCTCTACTACATATGCTTGTTGTTACTTTCCGCTGCTATACTCTTAGACATGCATGTGTAGGGTGTACTTGAATTGCTATCATTGCTAAAATCTGCCAACACTTAAAATTGGGAAAAGGTAGAATTTTTATTTGCTCAAGTAGTCTAATCACCCCCCTCTAGACATACTTTCGATCCTACAAGTGGTATCAGACCTTTGGTCTCCATTGCATTGGTCTCACAACCTAGGAGAGTATGGCGTCCAGTGAGGGAAATTATCATCGTAGAGGTCCGTACTTTGATGGCACAAATTTTGCTAGTTGGGAACACAAAATTAAAATGCATATTCTTGGTCATATCCCTGCCGTTTGGCCTGTTGTTCGTGTTGGATTGCAAGGTGAATTCTTTGGTGATGGAAATGAACCGGATCGTGAAGCGACCGCGGATGAATTGAAGATGTTGCAATACAACGCTCAAGCATGTGACATTCTCTTCAAATGCCTATGCCCCGAAGAATTCAACAAAATCAGCCGTCTTGAGAATGCCAAGGAAATTTGGGATACTTTGGTTGATATGCATGAATATAACGAATCTGTAAGAGAATCTAAGTTAGACGTTCTTCAAAGTCAGCTTGACAAGTTCAAGATGAAGGATGGTGAAGGAGTCGCTGAGATGTACTCTAGGCTAGCTCTCATCACCAATGAGATTGCCGGCTTAGGAAGCGAGGAAATGACCGACAAATTCATCATCGAGAAGATACTTAGAGCTTTGGATGAGAGATATGACACCGTGTGCACATTGATCCAAATGGTGCCCAACTACAAAGATCTCAAGCCTACGGAAGTCATTGGAAGGATTGTTGCTCATGAGATGACACTCAAAGACACAAAAGAGCTTCACAACAAGTCTAGCGGTGCATACAAAGCCACAAGTGATGCTCCCGCAACTTCAAGCGACAACCTTGTCACCAATGAAGAGATAAGCCTCATGGTCAAGAAATTCAACAAGTTCTACAAGAATAGAGGCAAAGAACGAAGCTCCAACTCAAGATACGAAGAGAAGCGTTCGTCAAGTCATGACCGAAACTGCTACAATTGTGGGAAGCCCGGACACTACTCCAATGAGTGCATGGCTCCCTACACACGAAGAGAAGAGTCACCTAGAATAAGAAGCTCAAGAAATGAATCACCTCAAAGAGAGAGAAGGAGTAGAGATGATCATTATGAACGAAGACCCTCAATGCGAAGTAGGGACTCGGAGAAGAAGGACAAGTACACCAAGAGCTACTCAAGAAGAAGACATCAAGCTCACATTGGTGAATGGGTTTCCGGCTCCGAATCCGACAACTACTCCGAGAGAAGCTATCACTCCAACTCCGACTATAGTCAAGATGAAGGTGTTGCCGGACTTGCACTAGTGACTACCAACTCCTATGATCTATTTGATTCACCAAATGAAGGGAGTGGAAGTTACTTCATGGATAAAGGCCCCAAGGTATCACACCCCGAGTATCTTGATTTCAATAGTGATGAAGATGATTTACTTGGAGATGATGACTTGCTCTTTGATAAAGCTAGTGATGTTAGTCAAAATGAACTTGATAATTTTCATGCTAGTTAAGATAAGTCGGTTGATGATGATAAGATGAAAATAGAACAACTAACTAAAGAATTAAACACTCTTAAGTTAGCCCATGAATCTACTCTAGAAGATCATAGAAAGCTTGTAAGGACTCATGAGAAGCTACGCTTCGAGAAGCTCACCTTGGAGCAAGAACATGAATTTCTTAAAGCTATCAATGACGATCTCTGAAAGAAGACTTCATCTTATCTAGCCAAACGATTACTCTTGTCTACATTCTTGCCACAAGTTAAACCTAGACAAACTAGTAACAAAGGCAAGAAAGGTTCTTCATCTAGTAGCATCAACAAAAATGCTAAATCTAATGATGTTGCTTCTAGTAGTTCTATTGATTCCACTAATGATGATTCTCTTAGCCAAGTTACACTTGAGCAAGAAAACAATTTATTGAAAGGAATTATATAGAAAGGCATCTACAAGAGTCTTGTCGGGTGTAAGCAATTTGAGGAAATTGTACGCAAGCACGGAGGATACCGGAATAACCATCGCGTTGGCTACTTCAACGCAAATGGAGTTGAATGGGAAGAAGGTCAATACCCCTAGCCCAAGTTTGTTCCTCAAAGGGAGAAGTATGAACATACTCTTCCCAAGGGAACAAACACTCAAGATGACCTTCCACCACAAGACCACAAGCTCAAGGGCAAGGACAAGCTTCAAGACGACATTGACTCATATGAAAATGAATCCCAAGCTTTGGTGGAGTGGGTTCCCAAGGCTACTTCAAGCTCAACTTCTACAAGTGCCACTTCAACACCAAGGATCCCCATCAAGTTGATGTGGGTCCCAAAGAAGAAGAACTAGAGAAGTTCTTGAGGGGTGACTCCGCCAATGAAATTCACTCACATTCATTATTGGCAAGAACTAGTTGCAATCAACGTCAACATCATGCAATAGTTCAAGGAGTCACACATTGCCTCAAAGGTATGCAAGAGACAAGGTAATCAACAAATCCATGGACATCATCATGTATGCTTTGCACTCCATGTCCATAGATATCCTTGTATTTGTCTCTTGTGTGTTGGGACTAACCCATGTTGGTGAGAAAAGTAAGGAAATAACAAGGATGCTCCCAACTCTTGGTGATCTTCATCAACCTTGAGCATCCACCACTACATCACCCACATGAAGTATTCATCGACAAAACCCAAGGTTAGTTTATCCCTCTCAAGGGGGGATGTCACATCAAGGGGGGGCTTTACTCTAAGACTTGAGTTAAAGCATCTCTTAGAATGTGACAACATTAAATGCTTTATGTAAAAGTGGTAACCCCACTTGTGCTTAAACGATGAGTATGACCTATGATCAAGTATTCTTACTTGGGTCCTATGTCAATATACTCATATATAGATTACTCCATCATCGCTAAAGTGCTTGATCGATGCTAGTATGTATGTGCATGTTTGCCATGATTTCATTTGACATCTTATTGTGTGAGCATGTTGGTCTGCATTTATTTATCCATTCGAGGACATCCAATTGTTGCTATTTGGATTTTGATTTCTCTTTTGCCAATTGAATGGACAAGAATACCTAGGACCACTCTCTAGCTATATATGCTTTCTCGTTTCATATTCCATTCTTGCTGCATCACAAAATTTGAACAAGGACTTTTCGATCTCTCTGTGTGAGGAGCACTCGGAGTTCCGTATCGACAAGGACTGACCATTAAAACCTCCCAAGTGCATCTTGGTGGAACCAATACCAAATTCTCGGTCTCACCGATGCCTAGGGTTCATCTGGTTTTCAATCTCGGTAACACGGATTCCTCATTCTTGGTTACACCGAGTGTCGGTGTACTAAAGATCGGGTCCTTTAGTACCCCGTACTTGTGCACGGACAGTTGTAGCCATACCTGCGGCAAGGCCTACCGGAGGATGGCTGGAGACAAATGCGAGATATCAAGGAGGCGTTAAAGCTGAAGATCAGAAGACCGAAGGCTGGGCGTCCAGCAAGATCTTGCCGGGCTGGCCCGTCAAGCCCCGGCAAGATCAGCCCCCGGCAAGATCAGCACCTGGCAAGATCCCACCACTTCGGCACAGTGCCGCCGCTCCAGCGCAGCGACCAGCCTGTCGTTTAAAGGCTTGTCCTCCTGGTTGCGTGTCACGGCGCTGGCCGCAGAAGGGGTTAAGCGGTGCTGATGGGACGAGTCCTTCTCCCCATCCCCAAGAAAGGCAGGGACACCTGTTCAGAGCATTGAATGCGTCTTGTCCTGAGACGCTTGTCCTAGGACGTTTGTCCTAGGGCGTCAGTAGTAATCATGAGATACTGGTAATCATGAGATACTGTAGGTACTTTACACCTCTTGTACTTCGCCACTGTTGGAGACCCCTTGGGCATATAAAAGGAGGCCCAAGGCGTAGCTACAAGAGGAGGAGACATTGGACCCGTTCTGCATGCGTAGCTACTACTGTAGCTCCCGGAACTTGGCCAAGAACATCCACAGTAATACAATCAAGCAGGAGTAGGGTTTTACGCTTCAGAGCGGCCCGAACCTGGGTAAAATCCCCTCGCGCTGATCGTCAGTTCCGCTCTTTGTGCTGTCCTTTCTCCCCTGCCGAACCGTAAAGGGATCCTTTGGTCCCATAGGTGTTCGTTTCCCCGACATCTTTGGCGCGCCAGGTAGGGGCAGAGGTTGCGCGAACCCGACCTGGCGGTCAGCGCGCCAGTTCTTGATCATCTTCGTCGCCATGGCTCCCAAGAAGAAGGGCGCTACGGCGGTTGATCCACCCACGTCCAGCCTCCCCGTACCTGCGCAGACGGGTGATGGCGCGGACGCTGGTGGAGGAGGTGGAGGTCTTGAGCCTCCGCGACGTTCTGGCGATCCGAGCCAGGCGAGCGCCACGTCCAAGGACGGAGCCATGCTACCTAAGGGTGGCGTAGCGAACTCCAAGGGCGGGACGGCGCCCTCCAAGACACCCACGCCGGCGCATGCACCGCGACCTTCTCAGGATGCGCGCGACGTGCAGCCCCGTGACGTCGGTGGTTCCAAGCATCCCCATGGGAAAACCCCTGCGCATCACTCTCAAGATGCGCGGGGCCGAGATCCACGTCAACATGCCGGTGGAAGCCGCGCACGGGTGCAGGACCGTGACGGTGCTCCTTCTGACCCAGTTAGGAGTCTGAGCACCTCGCGCTCTTCACATCTTTCGCCGCCGCCTACACCAGCAGAAGCGTTGGCGCGAGCTCAGCTGCTCCTAGACTTCCCTCCCGCTACGGAGAAGCTAGATGAGTGGAGAGCTGCCATTCAGAGCCTCATCAGTCTGGCTAACAACGACAGGCCGCAACAAGCGGAGCCTTCGCGGCGGCAGTCTACTGGGCCGGTGCGTGCTGATGGCAAGAAGACCGGAGGCGGTGCATCTACGATACGCTCCCCTCCACCACGTCAAGAGCGGTCGCTAACCCGGCGGGTCGACGCCCATGATGACGATTCCACGGCGTTGTCCGATCCGCGGGTTCGCCGCGATCAGCGTCTGATCCTTCGGGAACGGCAGAAGGAGGACGCTCGAACCACCATCGAGCGGCGACGGGAAGCGCGTCGTCAATCCGACAAGCGCGCAGGACCCACTGTCGACGAGCCTGCACCAGGGTATCCTGGTAGCCTGCCTTACGAGGTGGGCTGTCCAGCGTTTACTCGTGAGCTGCGGCGAGTCCAGTGGCCCAACTCCCGCTCTTTCAAGCCGGAGGTGCCGGAGAAGTACGACGACAAGACTCATCCGTCATAGTTCCTGAGCATCTACACCATTGCGGTGCAGGCTGCCGGGGCTCGAGACGACAAGATCCTCGCCAACTACTTCCCGTTGGTGCTGAAGCCCAACATCAGGTCGTGGTTGATGCATCTGCCGGAGAATTCCATTTCCTCCTGGGCAGATCTGTGTCATGAGTTTGTTGGCGCCTTTACTGGCAGCCACCAAGCTCCTGGCCAGGAAAGCGACTTGCATATCATTCCCCAGAAGGATGGCGAAACCTTGCGCAAGTACATCCAGAGGTTCTGCCGTATCCAGCACAACATTCCAGACGTTCATCCTGCCGCTGTCATCAGCGCCTTCCATCAGAATGTGCGCAACCGCAAGATGCGGGAAGAGCTTGCTATGAACAAGGTCAGGGATGTCGCCGAGCTTTACGCTCTGGCCGACAAATGTGCTCGGGCAAAAGAAGGAAGGAGGCTCCCCGGCGAGAACGCTGGCGCAGGAGTCGACTCCGAAAGCGAGGACGCTGCTGCCCCGGCAAAGAAGGGCCACCGGAAGGCCAGGAAGCGCAAGGGCAAGGCCGTGCTTGCCGTCGAGGGATCCGGCAACCCCGGCACCGCCAAGAAGGCCAAGGCTGGCGGCCCCGGCAAGGAGGTTGCCGGGTGTGCCGCATGTCAGGCCTTGGCGGCTGCCGACAAGCCGGAAGGCTCCGCCAAGCAGTACTGCAAGATCCACCGCACCAAGGGGCACGATCTCCAAAACTGCCGGCAAGTTGAGGAGCTTGTCGAGAAGCAGAGAGCCGAGTACGAAAGGCGAGACAAGGAGAAAGCCCAGGATGGCGCTGGAGGGTCCGGCAGGAAGCGCGGTCGAGGGGGTCGCCGTGGCAAGGCCAAGCAACAGAAGGAGCGCCCTCCCGAGGCCGCGACAAAGAGCAGGGGGATGATGATGATGAGGCAGCGGCAGCGGCGAGCCCGTCGAGCGACAAGCCAGGACCATTCCCGGCAGAGTCTGGTGCCGACAAGACAGAGCTCGCGCAGTCAAGTGAAGCAGTGCAGAAGAAGAAGATGGTGCAGCGCCCAGTCTATTTTGTCAGCTCCCTTTTGCAGGGGGCTAGGTCAAGATATTCTGGTGTGCAAAAGCTGCTCTTCGGCCTCCTTATGGCCTCGAGGAAGCTGCGCCATTACTTCCAAGCACATGAGTTTACCGTCGTCACTCGCTTTCCGCTGCAACGGATCTTGCGGAATCCAGATGCAACCGGCGGGATCGTGGAGTGGGCGTTGGAGCTGTCATGCTTTGGCCTCAAGTTTGAAAGCACTTCAACTATTCAGAGCAGAGCCTTGGCAGAGTTCATTGCAGAGTGGACACCAACACCAGACGAAGAAGTTCAAGAGCCGGTTGTCCCCGGCAAGGAAACATATTGCGAATGGATTATGTACTTTGATGGGGCTTTTTCTCTGCAAGGCGCCGGTGCTAGCGTGCTGCTTGTCGCACCCACCGGAGAGCACCTCAAGTATGTGATTCAGATGCACTTTCCCCGGGAGAGATCAACGAACAACACTGCAGAGTATGAAGGGCTGCTTGCCAGTCTCAGGATCGCGGCAGACCTTGGGATCAAGAAGCTCATCGTCAGAGGTGACTCCCAGCTTGTCGTCAGGCAAGTCAACAAGGATTACCAGAGCCCGTTGATGGAAGCTTTTGTCGATGAAGTGAGGAAGTTGGAGGAGCGTTTTGACGGTTTGCAAACAGAGCATGTTCCTCGAGCAGAGAACTGCATTGCTGACGACCTGTCGAAGCGTACTGCCCTTAAGTTACCTGTGGAACCAGGAACTTTTGTGCTCCGCCTGACTCAGCCATCCGTAACACCACCGACGAGGCCGGACAAGAGAAGGAAGTTAAGTACCGGCAAGTACTTCCCGACAGAGCTTCCAGAAGCCGCCGGCAAGGAAGTTGCCGGGAACGACACGGCTGCCGGAGTGCAGCGGCTTCGCGCAGAGCCTCAGGTTCTTGCCACAGAAGTACGTGCCCCGCAGCTGAAGATATGCCGGTTGCCGGTGAGCAGCAGCTTTGCGCAGAACCTCGGGTTCTTGCCGCTGAAGCAAGCGCTCCCACGGCCGAAGAGATGCCTTTAGTCCTTGTCGTCGAGCCACAGGCTCCGGCATGGGCACAACACATAGTTCATTTCCTTCAGACAGGAGAACTCCCTGAGGAACAAGAAGAAGCGGAGAAAGTAGCCCGTCAGTCTAGTATGTACCAGTTCGTCGACGACGTCCTGTACAGAAGGAGACCCAACGGTGTGAAATTGAAGTGCATTCCTCGGGAGGATGGACTAGAGCTGTTGGCAGAGATTCATGGAGGCATATGTGGCTCCCACATAGGCTCGAGAGCTCTTGTCGGCAAGGCATTCTGGCAAGGCTTCTTCTGGCCCACTGCTCTCCAGGATGCAACTGCACTAGTAACCAAGTGTGAAGCATGCCAGTTTCATTCAAAGCAACTTCATCAGCCAGCTCAAGCTCTTCAGACAATCCCTTTTTCCTGGCCCTTCTTGGTCTGGGGGCTCGACATATTGGGCCCTTTCCCCCGCGCTGCCGGGGGCTTCGAGTACTTGTATGTTGCTATCGACAAGTTCATGAAGTGGCCGGAAGTGGAAGCAATGAGAAAGGTGACAGCACAGTCAGCCGTCAAGTTCTTCAAAGGAATAGTGTGCCGTTTTGGTGTGCCGAACAGGATCATCACCGACAACGGTACGCAGTTCACGAGTCGCACCTTTAGGCAGGATGTCCAAGACCTTGGCGACAAGATTTGCTTTGCCTCCGTCGCTCACCCAAGAAGCAACGGCCAAGCGGAGAGGGCAAATGCTGAAGTGTTGCGCGGTCTTAGGACCAGAACTTTCGACAGGCTGCGCAAGTGCGGAAGACGCTGGATTGATGAGCTGCCGACGGTTCTTTGGTCAATCAGAACGACACCAAATCGAGCTACCGGCCAGACTCCCTTCGCCCTGGTCTACGGGGCTGAAGCAGTTCTCCCCACGGAACTCATATACGGGTCACCTCGAGTGCTCGCTTATGATGAGCTCGAGCAAGAGCAGCTGCGGCAAGATGACGTTGTGCTCCTTGAGGAAGACCGTCTTCGGGCTGCTATGCGTGCTGCACGCTACCAGCAAGCTTTGCGCCGCTATCATAGCCGCAAGGTTCACGCCCGGAGTCTTGAGGAAGGCGACCTTGTTCTTCGGCGCGTTCAGTCGGCCAAGAATTCCAACAAGTTGACGCCGAAGTGGGAAGGCCCTTATCGGGTAGTACGAGTCACCAGGCCTGGCGCTGTCCGCCTGGAGACCGAAGATGGCATACCAGTGAGCAACTCCTGGAATATCGAACATCTTCGTAAGTTCTACCCGTAAGGCGCGGTTGCCGGTTAGCAGCAGTTTCGCGCAGAACCTTGGGTTCTTGCCGCAGAAACGCTCCCGGCAACCACCTTTTGTACAAGTCTTGCCGATGCAGCATGTAATCCTTTGTACAAAACCAGGCGCAGACCCTGTGCATAGTTAAATAAAGCTAAGTGTTTTACAATCCTTGTCGATTTCATGTCATTTTATATGCATGCTTATCTGAGATGTTGTATTGCGCTTGCATCCGGTGAGGGCTAACGAACCGCCAAGGTTCCATATTTTCTCTTCTTTCTTTTTCTCAAAAGGATAGAAGGTTCCCTCGCATGCAAGTTTGCCGGGGGGGAAGATGGTATGGATACCGACAGGCGACGTTCAAGGTTGACATCTTGCCGGAAGAAGAAGAAGAACAGCAACGAAAAGCTAAGTTGCAGAACCCTTTAAGCAGAATCTTTATTGTAAGACTATTTCCCTTGAACGATTTCGACTTTTGTATGGTAAACCTGCACGCGATGGAACCTCGTCATGATCGGTCGCGCCCTTACTCTGTTTTGAGTCCGCTCAATAGTTTAGGTGGCTGCACTGAAAACGTCAAGGTTTCTTGCCAGTAGCTGTGCCTCCAGCAGGCTGCTGAAGTCTCGAACCCAGCGCTCGCGGGGGTGCGCACCGGCAAGTTCCCAGCATAAGCGTAGGGTACAGCTGTACAGAAAGAAATCAGACGAGGGAATAGCATACATTAATCCAGACATGGCAAGTTATATTACATCGATAGTTGCCGCGTTTCTAACTAAAGATAAATTGTCTTTGGCATGGAGCGGTGACGACAAGATGAGAAGAGAAACAGCTAATCCCGGCGATCTCCTTCGACCCTCTTGACTTGGATCACCCTGTCAATGATGGGCGCGACAAGCTCTTCGAGTGCCTTGACGTCCGCATCCCTCGGCAAGCGTTTGAAGACGTTGGAGAGGTTGATGCCGGGGTTCTTGTGCACAACTTTGACCAGCACCTCGCGGAGGACGGCCTGGCAGAGCTTGCGGGATTCATCCGCCAGCTGGGATGTTCGGTCAGAGTGAAGCTGCTCCAAGGCTTCGATCAGGCGGTCAAAGAACATGGTCAGCCTGGCGCTTGTGGACACCCTGTCATCAGAAGAGTACCTGAAGCCTTGCAGACACATGGTGGACAGTTGTGCGGCAAGCTTCTCCGCAACGTCGACGAGCTTCTCAGTCCAGATCTGCACGCCTGCCACATAGTCGTTGTGTGCGGCAGCAGCACTCTTGAGCAGCTCCTGTTCATTGTGGAGGTCTTTGGTCAAGGTCTTCTCCCGACCCCTGGCGCTCTCAAGGGTCTCCCTCAGCGTGGTCAGCTTCTGCTCCAGACCAACGATGGATTCCTTGGCGGAGGTGAGCTGTTGAGTCTTCTCGGATGCGGCAACTTGTGCCTCCATCAAGCTGTGAAGAGCTTTGTCTCTTTCGGCTTCGAGTGTCGAGACCTTCTTGCCGTGATCCTTGAGATCAGCCTCTAGCTTCTTCACCTTCCCCTCCAGCAAGCTCTTGGCGGCCTCTGCAGCTCCGGCAGCATCGACGGCTTCCTTCAGTTTGCCGGCGTGATCTTCAGTCAGAGCTCCGAGCGTCTCCATGTGTTTCTGCTCTAGCTCCTGGGTCCGCTGTGTGACGAGTTTCTCGATCTCCTCGTCCTTGCTGCGGAGCTTGGCGGCAAGCGCCTCCTCGCGAGCAGTAAGGTCCTCTTCGTGAGCATCGAGCCCGATGCGGCGCTCCGTCAGGCGGGCTTCTGCTGCGGCGGCCTGCTGTGCAGCCTCCTCCTGTGCCTTCTCGACATCAGATTGCTTCAGGAGGAGGCCATTCCAGTTCTCGCTCAGCTGTTCCCGAGCAGTCTTCAGCTCTTGGAAGGCCTCAGCATACCAAGCCTGCATCTCCTCAACGCGCTTTTGGAAGTCCGCCTTTGCTGCATCAACAACCGCTGCCCTGGAATCCAGCTTATCCTTCCGGGCGCGGTAAAGTGCCTGGAGCTTCTGATAGTTGTCGTGCACGGCTTGGAGTAGCTGCTCTTCCGTGGGTTCACTGCTGCTGGCGGCGGCGACGACGTCTCCATCCAGAGTTTCTCCTTCCACCGGCACCCCAGTGCTTGCCGTCCCTGGCATGCTGACGAACAGGTTGTCGCCGACCTTGAAGTAGCTGCTTGACGGGGGCACGTCAGATGTTGACGGTTGATCTTCACCGGCAGCTGGGGGCTCCGTGACCGGTGTAGCGCCAGGCGCTCCCGTGGCAGGAATGTCGTCGGTACGGTCGTCGGTCTCCTTGCCGGTCCCCTCAGCAGACTTCTTGGCGGTCTCTTCCTGTGCGGCCTTGGCGGCCTCGTCCGCTGCGACCCTGTCGGCCTCGGCGGCAGCATCCCTGGCGGTCTCCTCGATGACGGTTTCGACATCCATGGGTTCCGCCAAGAGGAAATTTGGAAGCCCAGGAAGGGAAGCAAGGTGAGACCAAGATTGAAGTTCAAGAAGACAAAAAGAGAGAGAAAAACAGAATAGCAAGTACTCTGAAGCGAGCGGTTTACCTGCGTCGAGCTGCTGAGGAGGGTTGCCGGAGCCAGTGCTCACCAGCTCTTCTTCATCGCGGTTAAGCTCGCTTGCCGGAGGCTCATTTCTGGGCGGTGTAGTCGATGGCGGTGGCGCATCAGGGACGGTTCCCGTTGGTGCTCCTTGTTGCCGCTCCACTCCTGCACGCCCGGAGATGTCAGCAGTGAAGATACGCACCCCGGCACTTGCCAGCGGGAAGTGCATAGCGTACTCACGCTGGGGGCTGCGCCGGGGGCTGCGTAGAGGACTGCGTTGTGGGCTCGACTCCGGGCTGATGTTGATCGTTTCTGGCGCACCTGAGGTGCTCACCGGCGGTTCGTCGCCCGTTGAGGTCTTCGCCCTCTTCGCCATCCTTTGCGCCAAGGTTTCTGCATCTCTGTGGAGACAAGCCAAAGTGAATTAGTCAAGTAAAGACGGAAATACAGTTACAAGGTGCGGCAAGGTCCCTACTCTTCTTCGTCGGATTCCAAGGCAGAGAGGTCGAAGACGACTTCCGCTTCGGCACCTGGACGAGGAGGTGGAGAAGGAGACCTGGCGCGCTTGGCTACAGCGGAAGCAGTAGGTTGCTGCAACCCTGCTGCTCCAGCCGCTGGTGCCGTCGTATGGGGCGCTCCCGCCGCACCAGTTTGTGCCGCGGTCGAGTGTGTCGTACGTCGCACGGGCGGTTGTTGGGCCTCTTGCCGCTGCACGGCCTCGCCGGCCGCCTTCTTGCCGGGGACCTCGTCCCCTGAGGGAGGCTGACTCGCTGGGGCGCCAGAGCTGGCTTTCCGAAGAACGCGCTTTTTCTTCCCTGGAGTTGGGGGCTCCTCGTGCGGCTGCTCCTCGGTTGCGCCCTCGACGGTAGAGCCCCCGGCAACCATGCCGCTCTGTTCCCCGGCAACTTCCTCTTGCTCCGAAGAGGTCTCCTCTGGCGCTGTCTCATCTTCACTGGTGTCTTCTCCCGTGAAGCCAAAGTCGCCGGCCTCTGCGGCAAGTTTTGCCTCTTCCACCCTGCTGGCAATGTAAGCTATTTCTCCCTCAGTGGTGGGACGGATAAGGTTGGAATCTTTCCAGATGGCCCTCTCCGACAAGTTGTCAAAGAACTCCTGCACTTGCTCTAGAGGCGGCTCTACCCAAGTCCCGTCAAGGCCGTGGGCGTTGCACACTGGCATCATAGCAATGATGGAGCTCAGGGCAGAGTTGTTGCACAAAGGGACAATTCCAGACGGCAATGTGTACCTCCCGTCAGGCCTGAACATCTTGTGGCAGAGATACATGTGCTGCAAGACCGTGAAATTGTGATTCAAGCCAGGGCGCAGCCTCATGATATCTGCTGCGTTCTTGAAGTCCCAGGCTGGCCTCCCCTTATTGTGCAAAGGGGCGATGTGCCGGCGAAGGAAATCTGCGCCAACCATTTCAATCGTGAGCCCGGCAGCCTTCAGGCGGTGGATCCTGGTGATTGCAATCGTGAGCTTCTCGTCTTCAGGGTCGAGGTCGCTCCAATTCTCACCACGGGCCACCTTCCTTTGCCGGGGCACGCAGAACGGCTGGGGATCTTCCTCCTGAATCCAGCACCACTCGGATCGCCACTCCTCCCACTTCTTGCGGTAGAGACCCCCTGGGTATATATCCTTGTTCCGTGCCCTTGGAATCCAAGTGATAGATCCAGAGAGGGCGTCTCCTGCCTCGATGCGGGGGATGAAGTAGTGGCGGAAGAGGGCTGTGTTGGGGACCACTCCGGCAAAGTTTTCGCAAAGATGCGCAAAGACAGACATGCACGTTACGGCGTTCGGCGTAAAATCCAAAAGGCGGAACCCGTACATGTACATGATGTCGACGAAGAAGTCGGAAAAAGGAGGACAGAGCCCAAAGTAAAAATAAGCGGCGAAGAAAGGGTATCTATTCGGGCCGCCCCCGGCGGAAGCCGAAAGCGCGCGAGTTTTGGGATGGCCGTTTGTCTCCTTCCCCCATACGCACCTGTACTGAGTAATCAAGGTGCGCCCGTCAAGCGTCGGGTCGAAGACGGCGTGCTCTCTCCGCATCCGCACCAGATCCCCTTCATCTGCTCCTGCGGCTGAGCCGGCGGCTTTCGCCGTTTTTCCCTTGCCTGCTTTGGGCGGCATGGCGGCAGTGGAAGCAGAGTCCGAAGGTGGCGAGGGCGTGCGGGTGGCGGAAGAATGGAGGAGGCTCAGTTTCAGGCTCAAGGAGGAAGACGACGGCGGTTCCTAGATTGAAGAAGAGGTAAATGAGCAGCGCCCCTGCGGTTTCCTTTTTATGGGGAAGGAGCGGAGGCTGCGGTCATTCCGCGCACGCCCCCCACGTTCCGCATTCAACATGCATCGTGGGAGGGCGCAGTAAATGAGAAGATTATGACAGTAACTCCTGCCACGCGTGCCCGTGCACTGTTTTGGGCCTAGCCCAACAACGCCTCGCACCCGTGTATGGCCTAGGCCCGGGGGCTCCTGTCGGTGTACTAAAGATCGGGTCCTTTAGTACCCCGTATTTGTGCACGGACAGTTGTAGCCATACCTGCGGCAAGGCCTACCGGAGGATGGCTGGAGAAAAATGCGAGATATCAAGGAGGCGTTAAAGCTGAAGATCAGAAGACCGAAGGCTGGGCGTCCGGCAAGATCTTACCGGGCTGGCCCGTCAAGCCCCGGCAAGATCAGCACCCGGCAAGATCCCACCGCTTCGGCACAGTGCCGCCGCTCCAGCGCAGCGACCAGCCTGTTGTTTAAAGGCTTGTCCTCCTGGTTGCATGTCACGGCGCTGGCCGCAGAAGGGGTTAAGCGGTGCTGATGGGACGAGTCCTTCTCCCCATCCCCAAGAAAGGCAGGGACACCTGTTCAGAGCATTGAATGCGTCTTGTCCTGAGACGCTTGTCCTAGGACGTTTGTCCTAGGCCGTCAGTAGTAATCATGAGATACTGGTAATCATGAGATACTGTAGGTACTTTACACCTCTTGTACTTCGCCACTGTTGGAGACCCCTTGGGCATATAAAAGGAGGCCCAAGGCGTAGCTACAAGAGGAGGAGACATTGGACCCGTTCTGCATGCGTAGCTACTACTGTAGCTCCCGGAACTTGGCCAAGAACATCCACAGTAATACAACCAAGAAGGAGTAGGGTTTTACGCTTCAGAGCGGCCCGAACTTGGGTAAAATCCCCTCACGCTGATCGTCAGTTCCGCTCTTTGTGCTGTCCTTTCTCCCCTGCCGAACCGTAAAGGGATCCTTCGGTCCCATAGGTGTTCGTTTCCCCGACACCGAGTTTCCCTGTCAACTGACTGTTGAGAAACTCGGTGGCACCGACAATTTCGAACCGGTGTCACCGACAGCAAAGGGTATATTACCTGGCGGACCCGACTTTTGAAATTCAACCGCAAAAGTCTGTTTCCTCCAACCCTAAGCTGCCTCTCCGGACCCCTTGGTCGTCGCCCTTGCCTCCCCGTGCGCCTCCGCCATTGGGAATCATTGCCGCCGACGGAATCTTCACTTCCGTCGTCGCCTTAGCGGATCCTTCACCGAGTTAGGTTATGGATTCGGCCCTCTTTGCGCTCCCCTTCCGATTCATGCTCATTAGAGTAACTTTTATCGATAATCCACTGATTGCAATCCTCTCAATCCTCTAGAAATCTCATTAGCTTAGCGAACGAAAGATTTTTAGGTCTAGCCGTCCGCAAAACATAATCTCAGTGATACCGAGTCAGAAAAATCGGCCGTACCGATTTCGTTTTGGACTACTGAGGACAATCTCGGTGAAACCGAGTGACAATTTTCGGTACGACCGAAATTGCTGCCAAGTTTCTATTAACAGTTCTGTGCGCCTCGGTGGTACCAAATTTTTTGATTCAGTGACACCGAAATCCCTTTTTGCTGAAAGCTATATCTAAGAATTTCTTTGATTCAACCTTTGAAAAATCTCTGCATTTTGTGATGACTCAACCCTTCTACTCTTCTATACTCTATTTCACAGGGTCAGAGATGTCAAGTTCTGATGATAGCCAGAATGACTTCAGAGGGAAGAATGTTGACATGAGCTCAGGCACTAGTCCTGAAGGGAGCTATGATGATGTACCTAGCTCACCAGATCTGCCCAAAGCTGCAACCAGGGCAAGAAGAAAGCTCAACTCAGATGAGGAGGATGAAGATTTTGTTCCTGAGGAGCTGCCCAAGAAAGATACAACTGCCATGAGCACTGCTGCTGCCACTACATCCAAGAAGAAGGCAATAAGGAAGGAGTATGCCAGCTCAGGGACAGTGAGAGCACCAGAGAGTGCTAGGGCAACAATGACTGTTGAGCCCCCAAAGAAGTCTATGACTAAGAAGGCAGGAGAGAAGAAGAGAGAAAGAACAAGATTTGTTAAAGCTAAAGTTCTTCCTTCTACTCCAGAGTACTTAGATGATGAAGAAGAGGAGGAAGAGCCAGCTACCAAGGCTCCTCCTAAGACGAAGAAGAAGTTGCTTGCTGATGCTATGACTAGCCAAGCTCCATCCAAGAGTAAGCCAACTACTTCCAAGAAACCCACTGCTCCAAAACCCAAGAGGTTTTCCAGAGACATCCCAGCTGCTTCCAAGAACAAGACTTCTACTTTCAGGGAAGCTGAGGATGATACCCAATCTGTCTTGATGAAGCTAAGACCACACCTTCCAGAGAACAATGCCAGCCATCCAGTTGCTGAAGACATGAAGAAGAGGAAGGACTCAGGACTGAGAGAGTTGTCACACCCTGTGTTTTGCCTCATGACTAAGTTATCATGACTCGAAAATCTGGGCCAATTAAAACTTTTGTCTGCTTGTTATGCTTGACTTGTTTGCTTGCTTGTTTGATTGCTTGCTGGTGCTCTATATTCATAAAACTCCCCCTACTCTCAAAACTCTTTTCCTTGATCTAAAATCTTGTCCAATGATCATACCATGTGTATAGGACCTAAAACTATTTTTATCATAATTTATTTTTGACCAAAAAGGGTTTATTCAAAGTAGGTTTTCAAAAACCCCTGAGTTGAGGTTTGCACTGCAAGTCCTCAAATTGGGTGGATAATTTTTCCCCAAAAGATTTATTTGAAACCTACTATGTATATGACTTCCCAAAAACACCAAATATTATTTTTAAAGATTATTTTCCTATTTTATTTAAAGGCTTTTTCTTCAGGCCAGAAATGGTCTTTTATAGGGAAAATTATTTACATGCTTTAAAAATATTTGAGAAAATTTATGAAAACTCAGTGGACATATATAGGAGTTTCAACACATGGTCATGTTCAAAATATTGGACAAAATCCTTCAAAACCATTTCTGCCTATTTCAAGCATTTGAAATATTTCTATAAGAAATATTCTCAGATAAATCCAAGAAAGTTCTATAAGGTCACATATGTTATATGTGATCATCTTGCCAAGTTTCATCTCAATCCCAATTGATTTGGTTCACCAAAATATCCCAAAACCCTCTCTGTCCAGATCCAAATTTGAGCAACTCTACATTGCCAACTGTCTCCCCTTAAGCTCAAACTTTGTGGACATGATCTAGTCCTCCAATAATGCATCCACACCAAGTGGTTCATCAAGGAGAACATATCCACTTGTCCAAATTCCCGCAAACCCCTTTTTGCTGATTTCAAGAATTGGAAATTCTTGCATTATCAAGATTCCCTATTTGGTCCCAAACTTTTTGGGCATACTCTAATCACCAAATTATGCCACCACACTGAGTGGTGCATCAAGGAGAATAGGTTTGCTTAGCTAGATCTAAGCAACTCCATTTCTGCCCATTTCTAGGGATTGAAACTTTTACATTGGCAACTTTCTCTAAATAATCTCAAACTTGGTGATCAACCTCATTTTAATCTACAACTTGGCCCTGTGAAATCTCATAGCATGTAGACTCCATCCACTGTCCCAAACACAGCACAAACACCTTCTGGTAGTTTGGTAAAACTGTTGTTTTGACCCTTTTCCCCATTCTCCTTGCTCTCAAAATTTTACCACAGTCACTCACATACCTCTTTTACCTCCAGTAAGAAATCCAAGGCCTCAGCTCAATTATTGGGGGGGTAAAACCCCTCATTTTCACTGTTTGGACAGCCTTGGCATGCCCTGTCTTCCTCTCTCCCATTATTCTATGAATGCAGCTGCGCCCAAGTTTTACCACAACACCTCTGGCATGTTAATGCACATTTACAAACCCAAATATGGCATGCTCATGTGGAAAATATGACCAGTACCTCTAAAACTAGTTTTTGGCAGAAATTGTGGCCTTGAACTACAAGTACCTTGTAGACTCATCTCCTTGAGCTGCAATTTGGTGCACTTGTAGTCCTTCCATACCTAAGCCACTGAGACAACATTTCACCTCTTGAGAACTCCAGTAAAATCCCTTTTTCTAAGCCCCTATTTTGCTGCTGCAAACTTACTCTCAGTAGAAATCAATTCCAACCAGCTTCATATGGTACCAAACCTCTCCAGACAGCTTTACCATGCGTGCCTCACACGCCAGACACCTTTAGCCAACCAAAAAGTCAACAAGGACAAGCTTTGGCGTGGTGACCACGCAGCCAACATGCAGAAAAGGCGCTCTGCCGCTTGTTGTTGTCCTGTAGCTCGCACACTGCTGTGGCAGGATGTCCACACGAGCCGGGCATCTCCCCTTGACCTCACACGCCCCTCGCCGACGTCGGGATGCAGCCAAAGAGGCTCAGGGGCGCGTACTCACCGCGCCCGAGGACCTCCTGAGAGCACATTTGCTCTCTTGGTGGTTTTGGTAATTAATAACAACATATATGTCATTGAACTAATGTTTCCACTAAGCATATTTCAAGAAAAGTTCAATGATAGGATGGCAAAAAGACTGTGGAAATACCCCAAGATGCAAGGAAATAGATTGGCAAAGCTTCAAGCAAGAGGACTCCATGTTTTACTTTGTGAGAAATCACTTTGGGTCCATAGGAAAGCCAACACTATTAAAAGGGGGTAAGGTACTGTTGGTGAACAAAATGCTCATACGTGCACAAGTGATAGTCACCAAAAACACCCACAAGCTCTTCCACAAAAGTCTGTCCAAAGCCAAATATCCAAAATTGGTGCAACCAACACTTTCCACTCGGTGCCACCGATTCCCATACTCAGACAGACCTAAGCCAAACCCTAGCCTTTCGGTGCAACCGATTCTGCTTCGGTGCCACCGAGTTTGGGTTGCCAACTTTCTGTTACCCAATTTCACAAAATCGGTCCGACCGAGTTTGTTGGATCGGCGTCACCGAGTTTGGCAATTTGACCGTTGGTCACCTTATCAGTGCAACCGAGATTTATATATCGGTCTCACCGAGATTGAAAAGTTGCTACCTTTGGAGCAACTCGGTACCACCGAGATTCACACATCGGTGTCACCGAGTTGGTCACTTAAGGTGTAACGGTTGGATTTTTGGAGATGCCTATATATACCCCTTCACCACCACCCACTCGAAAGAGAAGCACTCAGAACTAGTCCATACTTGCCCCATCATATTTTCTGAGAGAGAGCCACCTACTCATGTGTTCAGATCATGCCATTCCATTCCAACCATATGAATCTTGATCTCTAGCCTCCCCAAGTTGCTTTCCACCAATCCCATCTCTTCCACCAAGCCAAATCTGTGAGAGAGTGATTGTGTGTTGAGGAGTCTATCATCTTGAAGCACAAGAGCAAGGAGTTCATCGTCATTACCGAGCCTATTACCTTTTGGAGGGTGGTGCCTCCTAGATTGGTTAGGTGTCGCTTGGGAGCCTCCTACTTCGTGTTGTGGAGTTGAACCAAGAAGTTTGCAAGGGCAAGGAGATCGCCTACTTCGTGAAGATCTACCCATGGTGAGGCTAGTCCTTCGTGGACGGAAGCCGTTATGGAATAGTCAAGGTTGCTACTTCGTGGACCCTTCGTGGACTCTCGCGACCGTTACCCTCCGTGGGTTGAAGACTCCATAAACGTGGACGTACGATAGCACCACCTATCGGAACCACGGGAAAAATCATCGTGTCTACAAATTGCGTTTGATCCTCCTACCCTTCCTTTACTACTCATGCTTGTTGTTACTTTCCGCTGCTATACTCTTAGACATACATGTGTAGGGTGTACTTGACTTTCTATGAATGCTAAAATCGGTCAACACTTAAAATTGGGGAAAAGTAGATTTTTATTTGGTCAAGTAGTCTAATCACCCCCCCTCTAGACATACTTTCGGTCCTACAAGTGGTATCAGAGCTTTGGTCTCCATTGCATTGTTTTCACAACCTAGGAGAGTATGGCGTCTAGTGAGGGAAATTATCACCGTAGAGGTCCGTACTTTGATGGCACTAATTTTGCTAGTTGGAAGCACAAAATGAAAATGCATATTCTTGGTCATAACCCCGCCGTATGGGCTGTTGTTCGTGTTGGCTTGCAAGGTGAATTCTTTGGTGATGGAAAGGAACCAGATCGTGAAGCGACCGCGGATGAATTGAAGATGTTGCAATACAACGCTCAAGCATGCGACATTCTCTTCAACTGCCTATGCCCCGAAGAATTCAACAAAATCAGCCGTCTTGAGAATGCAAAAGAGATTTGGGATACTTTGGTTGATATGCACGAAGGAACCGAGTCCGTGAGAGAATCCAAGTTGGATGTTCTTCAAAGTCAGCTTGACAAGTTCAAGATGAAGGATGGTGAAGGAGTCGCGAAGATGTACTCTAGGCTAGCTCTCATAACCAATGAGATTGCCGGCTTAGGAAGTGAAGAAATCACCGACAAATTCCTCATCAAGAATATACTTAGAGCTTTGGATGAGAGATACGACACCGTGTGCACATTGATCCAAATGATGCCCAACTACAAAGATCTCAAACCTACGGAAGTCATTGGAAGGATTGTTGCTCATGATATGACACTCAAAGACAAAGAAGAGCTTCACAACAAGTCTAGCGGTGCTTACAAAGCCACAAGTGATGCTCCTGCAAATTCAAGCGACAACCTTGTCACCAATGAAGAGATAAGCCTCATGGTTAAGAAATTCAACAAGTTCTACAAGAATAGAGGCAAAGAACGAAGCTCCAACTCAAGATATGAAGAGAAGCGTTTGTCAAGTTGTGACTGCAATTGCTACAACTGTGGGAAGCCCGGACACTACTCCAATGAGTGCACGGCTCCCTACAAACAAAGAGAAGAGTCACCTAGAAGACGAAGCTCAAGGAATGAATCACCTCAAAGAGAGAGAAGGAGTAGAGATGATCGTTATGAACGAAGACCCTCAAGGAGAAGTAGAGATTCAGAGATGAAGGACAAGTACACCAAGAGCTACACAAGAAGAAAACATCAAGCTCATGTTGGTGAATGGGTTTCCGGCTCCGACTCCGACAACAACTCCGAGAGAAGCTATCACTCCAACTCCGACAATAGTCAAGATGAAGGTGTTGCCGGAATTGCACTAGTGACTACCAACTCCTATGATGTATTTGATTCATCTAACGAAGGGAGTCGAAGTTGCTTCATGGCTAAAGGCCCCAAGGTATCACACCCCGAGTATCTTGATTTCAATAGTGATGAAGATGATTTGCTTTGTGATGATGACTTGCCCTTTGATGAAACTAGTGATGTTAGTCAAAATGAACTTGATAATTCTCATGGTAGTCAAGATAAGTCATTTGATGATGATAAGATGAAAATAGAACAACTAACTAAAGAACTAAACACTCTTAAGTTAGCCCATGAATCTACTCTCGAAGATCATAGAGAGCTTGTAAGAACTCATGAGAAGCTACGCTTCGAGAAACTCAACTTGGAGCAAGAGCATGAGTTTCTTAAAGCTATCAATGACGATCTCCGAAAGAAGACTTCATATTATCTAGCCAAACGACTACTCTTGTCTACATTCATGCCACAAGTTAAATCTAAACAAGCTAGTAACAAAGGCAAGAAAGGCTCTTCATCTAGTAGCAACAATAAAAATGCTAAACCTAATGATGTTGCTTCTAGTAGTTCTATTGATTCCACTAATGATGATTCTCTTAGCCAAGTTACACTTGAGCAAGAAAATGCTTTATTGAAAGGAATTATAGAGAAAGGCATATACAAGAGTCTTGCCGGGTGTAAGCAATTTGAGGAAATTGTACGCAAGCACGGAGGATACCGGAAGAACCATGGCATTGGCTACTTCAACGCTAATGGAGTTGAATGGGAAGAAGGTCAATACCCCAAGCCCAAGTTTGTTCCTCAAAAGGAGAAGTATGAAAATACTCTTCCCAAGGGAACAAACACTCAAGATGACATTCCACCACAGGACCACAAGCTCAAGGGCAAGAACAAGCTTCAAGAGGACATTGACTCATATGAAGATGAATCCCTAGCTTTGGTGGAGTGGGTTCCGAAGGCTACTTCAAGCTCAACTTCTACAAAGGCTACTTCAACACCAAGGATCCCCATCAAGTTGATTTGGGTCCCCAAGAAGAAGAACTAGAGAGTTCTTGAGGGGTGACTCCGCCAATGAAATTCACTCACATTCATTGTTGGCAAGAACTATTTGCAATCAACATCAACTCTATGCAATAGTTCAATGAGTCACACATTCCCTCAAAGGTAAGCAAGGGACAAGGTAATCAACAAATCAATGGAAATCATCACACATGCTTTGCACTCCATGTCCATAGATATCCTTGTATTTGTCTCTTGTGTGTTGGGACTAACCCATGTAGGTGAGAAGAGTAAGGAAACAACAAGGATGCTCCCAACTCTTGGTGATCCTCATCAACCTTGAGCATCCACCACTAACTCACCAACATGAAGTCTTCATCGACAAAATCCAAGGTTAGTTTATCCCTCTTATGGGGGGATCTCACATCAAGGGGGAGCTTTACTCTAAGACTTGAGTCAAAGCATCTCTTGGAATGTGACAACATTAAATGCTTTATGTAAAAGTGGTAACCCCACTTGTGCTTAAATGATGAGTATGACCTATGATCAAGTATTCTTACTTGGATACTAAGTCAATATACTCATATATAGATGACTCCGTCATCGCCAAAGTGCTTGATAGATCCTAGTATGTACGTGCATGTTTGCCATGATTTCATTTGACATCTTATTGTGTGAGCATGTTGGTCTGCATTTATTTACCCATTCGAGGACATCCAATTGTTGCTATTTGGCTTTTTTTTTTTATCTTTTGCCAATTGGATGGACAAGATTGCCTAGGACCACTCTCTAGCTATCTATGCTTTCTCACCTCGTATTCTATTCATGTTGCATCACAAAATTTGAACAAGTACTTTTCGATCCCTTTGTGTGAGGATCACTCGGAGTTCCGTATCGACAAAGGACTGACCATTAAAACCTCCCAAGTGCATCTCGGTGGAACCAACCCAAAATTCTCGGTCTCACCGAATGCCTAGGGTTGATCTGGTTTTCAATCTCGGTACTACCGATTCCGTATTCTCGGTTACACCGAGTTTCCTTGTCAGCTGACAGTTGAGGAACTCGGTGACACCGATAATTTAGAATTGGTGTCACCGACAGCTGAGGGTATATAAGAGGCGGACACGACCTTTGAAAATTTCTTCAAATCGTCGCCCCTCCAAATCCCTACGCTGCCTATTCGTGACCCCTGGTCGTCGCCTTTGCTTCCCCGAGCGTCTCCGCCGCTGGGAATCGCCGCCGCCGACGGAATCAACACCCCCGTCGCCGCCGTAGCGGATCCGTCGCCAAGTTAGGGTATGGATCCGACCCTTCTTTGCGCTCCCCGTCCAAATCTTGTGCATTGAAGCTTATTCCATCGATAATCCACCGTTTGCAAACCTGTCCATCCACTGGAAAGCTCATTAGATTAGCGAACCGAAAATTTTTAGGTTTAGTTGCCCGCAAAATCGCATCTCGGTGATACCGAGTCAGAAAAATCGGTTCCACCGATTTTATTTTTTGTGCTACTGAGGACAATACTCGGTGAAACCGAGTGGTAGTTTTCGGTTCCACCGAAACTGCTGCCAAGTTTCTGTTAAGAGTATTGTGAGTCTCGGCAGCACCGAAAATTTTGACTCGATGACACCGAAATCCTTCTTTGCTGTGAACTACATCTAAGATTTTTCTGTTCAAACTTTCAAAAATAGCTGCATTTTGTGATGACTTATCTTCTTCTACTCCTCTATACTCTATTCACAAGTTCAGATATGTCAGAGGCTGAGGACAGTGAGAACAACTTCAGAGAGCAGAGTGTTGAGTTGGATTCAGGCACTAGTCCTGAGTCTAGTTCCTCTTCAGATCCAGGCACCCCCAGTTCTCATGGGTTGCCCAAGGCTGCTACTTGAGCCAGGAAGAAGCTGAATTCAGATGAGGAGGATTCAGATTTTGTTCCAGAGGAAGTTCTTGCCAAGAAGCAAGACAAAGCTGCTAAGAAGTCTGCTAATGAAGCCACCTCTTCCAGAAGAACTGTCAGCAAGACATATGCCCCTCCAGAGGCTATGAGAGCACCTGAGAGTGCCAGGGCTACCATGATCATTGAGCCCCCAAGGAGGTCAATGCCTAAGAAGGCAAGAGAGAAGAAGTCCAGGAAAAGGATTATCCATGTTGTTGGCAGGCAAACCTCTATGTATGAGGACCCAGAGGAGACTGCTGGTGTTGCTGCTGAGGAGGAGGATGAAGAGCATGTTGTCAAGGCCCCTCCCAAGAAGAAGCAAAAGAAGCTTTTGGCAGATGCTATGCCAAAGCAAGGTCCCTCAAAGAGCACCAAGTCTGCCCCCAAGAAGGCTGCTGCTGAAAAGTCCAAGAGGTCATCCAGACAGATTCCAGCTTCTGAGAAGAACAAAGGAACTACCTCCAGAGATGAGGATGAGGATGTCATGTCTGCATTGATGAAGCTTAGACCACACCTTCCTGAACACAATGCCAGCCATCCACTTGCTGAAGACATGAAGAAGATGAAGGATTCTGGTTTGAGGGCATGGAGAGCTATTGATCCATATGCCGAGAGAAGAAAAATAGCTGTGGACTATAGGTTCTACACTAAGGAGCAACAAGATTTCTATGAGACAATCTTTCTTGACAAGAGTCCAACTGTCAGTGATATGAGATACGTTGACGAGAAGTACATCAAGGCTAATGAAGATTATTTTCCAAATGTTCAAGACAATTTTCATTGCATTGGCCTAGATGAGTTTGTTGGCAAAGAGTTCACTGCATGGAACGACGAGATGATCATGCAATTCTACTCCACTACTCACTTCTATGGAGATGGTAGAATTGTATGGATGACAGAAGGAGCAAGATACGATTCCACTGTTGAGGAATGGGCTGCCATCTTAGGAGTCCCAAAGGTGCAGGATGGTGATTTGGATGTCTACTCTGAATCCAAGGAGAGCCATGATGCTATGAAGGACATGTATAATGCTATTCCTGCTGCTAACTTGAAATCACACAAGTTAGGATCTATTTACTTCCTCCAGGCTGGCCTCTGCACCATGAACACCATATTGAGGCATACATTGATGCCCAAGTCAGGAGATGAGAAGATGATTCGAGGCCATTCAATCAACATGCTGATCCATCTTGATAGACACACCAGGATAAGAGTAATGGATCTGATTGTGGAGACAGTGAAGAGGGTTGCTGCTGATTAGAAGTGCTCATGCTGCTATGCACCCTATATTGAGATGCTCATCAACTCCAAGCTGGAGAAGCACATCTTTGCTCTTGATAGACCCCATTTGCCCCTACAGCCAGATTTAGAGGACAATGTTGTGGTGATGGACCCAGAACATCCCACATCAGCTGCAGCTCAAGCACAGGCAGAGGCAGCTAGAGCCACTAGTGCTCAAGTCCCTAGATCCAGGAACGAGCAAATGGATCTCTTGATCTCATCCATTCAAGGCATGCAGAAGGACATCAAGGACATACTGGAGAACCAGAACAGTCTTGTCAGGATCTTTGAGAACAGGTTCAAGACCCTCAATGACAAGGTGGATGGGCTGACCAAGACAGTTAATGAGCTCAAGAAGGAAGTTGACTCTGTGCCTCGTCCTCAGTCTACAGATGATGATGATGATGATGAGGATGACTCTCCTCTCAGGCCAGGCACACACTTCACTACCCAGGCCAGATCAGCCACAGTGCCAGCTCCAGATTTGAGGCCTTCTTCATCAGCACCTGCTACTGTCACCTCAGCTCCATTAGCTCCAGTTCCTCCCGTTGCTACACCAACTCCATCCATGACATCAGCCGATATCTTCGCCGACGCAGTTCTCTCGACTCCTTCATCAAAAACCGGAGGAGATCAGCCCAAGAACGTTTAGCTATATCTCTTTGAACTTTTTGGTAACTTGTTGCCAAAGGGGGAGAAGTGTATATAGGTCTTTAGGCTTCGAGTGAGAGAGCGTTTGATTTCTATCGCTTTTTCAAAAACAGTTGATCTTTTGGTTTGTTTGTATTGAACTATGTGGTGTTTGATCATACGCTTAATGTGTGTTGCTACTACTTCCTATTAATATGTTGCTTATGAAACGATCATTCACCTTTGCTTGATTGTGTTGTGCTATGATGTTAACTCTTATTGTTCTCGCACACCACCAAGATGTATGTGACATGAAAGAAGTGCCCCATGTACCTAATTGATTGTGCATTTGCATTAAAACGCAAATTTCAAAATAATGCACAAATTTAGGGGGAGCTCTTGCTTATCACATACTTCTGGTAGTTTGGTAAAACTGTTGTTTTGACCCTTTTCCCCATTCTCCTTGCTCTCAAAATTTTACCACAGTCACTCACATACCTCTTTTACCTCCAGTAAGAAATCCAGGGCCTCAACTCAATTATTGGTGGGTAAAACCCCTCATTTTCACTGTTTGGAAATCCTTGGCATGCCCTGTCTTCCTCGCTCCCATTATTCTATGCATGCAGCTGCGCCCAAGTTTTACCACAACACCTCTGGCATGTTAATGCACATTTACAAACCCAAATATGGCATGCTCATGTGGAAAATATGAGCAGTACCTCTAAAACTAGTTTTTGGCAGAAATTGTGGCCTTGAACTACAAGTACCCTGTAGACTCATCTCCTTGAGCTGCAATTTGGTGCACTTGTAGTCCTTCCATACCTAAGCCACTGATACAACATTTCACCTCTTAAGAACTCCAGTAAAATCCCTTTTTCTAAGCCCCTATTTTGCTGCTGCAAATTTACTCTCAGTAGAAACCAATTCCAACCAGCTTCATATGGTACCAAACCTCTCCAGACAGCTTTACCATGCGTGCCTCACATGCCAGACACCTTTAGCCGACCAAAAAGTAAATAAGGACAAGCTTTGGCGTGGTGACCACGCAGCCAACATGCAGAAAAGGCGCTCTGCCGCTTGTTGTTGTCCTGTAGCTCGCACACTGCTGTGGCAGGATGTCCACACGAGCCGGGCATCTCCCCTCGACCTCGCACGCCCCTCGCCGACGTCGGGATGCAGCCAAAGAGGCTCAGGGGCGCATGCTCACCGCGCCCGAGGACCTCCTGAAAGCACATTTGCTCCCTTGGTGGTTTTGGTAATTAATAACAACATATATGTCATTGAACTAATGTTTCCACTAAGCATATTTCAGGAAAAGTTCAATGATAGGGATGGCAAAAAGACTGTGGAAACACCCCAAGATGCAAGGAAATAGATTGGCAAAGCTTCAAGCAAGAGGACTCTACATTTTACTTTGTGAGAAATCACTTTGAGTCCACAGGAAAGCCAACACTATTAAAAGGGGGTAAGGTACTGTTGGTGAACAAAATGCTCATACGTGCACAAGTGATAGTCACCAAAAACACCCACAAGCTCTTCCACAAAAGTCTGTCCAAAGTCAAATATCCAAAATCGGTGCAACCAACACTTTCCACTCGGTGCCACCGATTCCCATACTCAGACAGACCTAAGCCAAACCCTAGCCTTTCGGTGCAACCGATTCTGCTTCGGTGCCACCGAGTTTGGGTTGCCAACTTTCTGTTACCCAATTTCACAAAATCTGTCTAACCAAGTTTGTTGGATCGGCGTCACCGAGTTTGGCAATCTGACCGTTGGTCACCTTATCGGTGCAACCGAGATTTATATATCGGTCTCACCGAGATTCAAAAGTTGCTACCTTTGGAGCAACTCGGTACCACCGAGATTCACACATCGGTGTCACCGAGTTGGTCACTTAAGGTGTAACGGTTGGATTTTTGGAGATGCCTATATATACCCCTTCACCACCACCCACTCGAAAGAGAAGCACTCAGAACTATTCCATACTTGCCCCATCATATTTTCTGAGAGAGAGCCACCTACTCATGTGTTCAGATCATGCCATTCCATTCCAACCATATGAATCTTGATCTCTAGCCTCCCCAAGTTGCTTTCCACCAATCCCATCTCTTCCACCAAGCCAAATCTGTGAGAGAGTGATTGTGTGTTGAGGAGTCTATCATCTTGAAGCACAAGAGCAAGGAGTTCATCGTCATTACCGAGCCTATTACCTTTTGGAGGGTGGTGCCTCCTAGATTGGTTAGGTGTCGCTTGGGAGCCTCCTACTTCGTGTTGTGGAGTTGAACCAAGAAGTTTGTAAGGGCAAGGAGATCGCCTACTTCGTGAAGATCTACCCATAGTGAGGCTAGTCCTTCGTGGACGGAAGCCGTTATGGAATAGTCAAGGTTGCTACTTCGTGGACCCTTCGTGGGTGGAGCCCTCCGTGGACTCTCGCGACCGTTACCCTCCGTGGGTTGAAGACTCCATAAACGTGGACGTACGATAGCACCACCTATCGGAACCACGGGAAAAATCATCGTGTGTACAAATTGCGTTTGATCCTCCTACCCTTCCTTTACTACTCATGCTTGTTGTTACTTTCCGCTGCTATAATGTTAGACATGCATGTGTAGGGTGTACTTGACTTACTATGAATGCTAAAATCTGCCAACACTTAAAATTGGGGAAAAGTAGATTTTTAATTGGTCAAGTAGTCTAATTACCCCCCCTCTAGACATACTTTCGGTCCTACAAGTGGTATCAGAGCTTTGGTATCCATTGCATTGGTTTCACAACCTAGGAGAGTATGGCGTCTAGTGAGGGAAATTATCACCGTAGAGGTCCGTACTTTGATGGCACTAATTTTGCTAGTTGGAAGCACAAAATGAAAATGCATATTCTTGGTCATAACCCCGCCGTATGGGCTGTTGTTGGTGTGGGCTTGCAAGGTGAATTCTTTGGTGATGGAAAGGAACCGGATCTTGAAGAGACCGCGGATGAATTGAAGATGTTGCAATACAACGCTCAAGCATGCGACATTCTCTTCAACTTCCTATGCCCCGAAGAATTCAACAAAATCAGCCGTCTTGAGAATGCAAAAGAGATTTGGGGTACTTTGGTTGATATGCACGAAGTAACCGAGTCCGTGAGAGAATCCAAGTTGGATATTCTTCAAAGTCAGCTTGACATGTTCAAGATGAAAGATGGTGAAGGAGTCTCGGAGATGTACTCTAGGCTAGCTCTCATAACCAATGAGATTGCCGGCTTAGGAAGCGAAGAAATCACCGACAAATTCATTATCAAGAAGATACTTAGAGCTTTGGATGAGAGATACGACACTGTGTGCACATTGATCCAAATGATGCCCAACTACAAAGATCTCAAGCCTACGGAAGTCATTGGAAGGATTGTTGCTCATGAGATGACACTCAAAGACAAAAGAAGAGCTTCACATCAAGTCTAGCGTTGCTTACAAAGCCACAAGTGATGCTCCCGCAACTTCAAGCGACAACCTTGTCACCAATGAAGAGATAAGCCTCATGGTCAAAAAATTCAACAAGTTCTACAAGAATAGAGGCAAAGAACGAAGCTCCAACTCAAGATATGAAGAGAAGCATTCGTCAAGTCGTGACCACAATTGCTACAATTGTGGGAAGCCCGGGCACTACTCCAATGAGTGCATGGCTCCCTACAAACAAAGAGAAGAGTCACCTATAAGACGAAGCTCAAGGAATGAATCACCTCAAAGAGAGAGAAGGAGTAGAGATGATCGTTATGAACGAAGACCCTCAAGGAGAAGTAGAGATTCAGAGAAGAAGGATAAGTACACCAAGAGCTACAAAAGAAGAAAACATCAAGCTCATGTTGGTGAATGGGTTTCCGGCTCCGACTCCGACAACAACTCCGAGAGAAGCTATCACTCAAACTCCGACAATAGTCAAGATGAAGGTGTTGCCGGAATTGCACTAGTGACTACCAACTCCTATGATCTATTTGATTCACCTAACGAAGGGAGTGGAAGTTGCTTCATGGCTAAAGGCCCCAAGGTATCACACCCCGAGTATCTTGATTTCAATAGTGATGAAGATGATTTGCTTTGTGATGATGACTTGCACTTTGATGAAACTAGTGATGTTAGTCAAAATGAACTTGATAATTCTCATGCTAGTGAAGATAAGTCATTTGATGATGATAAGATGAAAATAGAACAACTAACTAAAGAACTAAACACTCTTAAGTTAGCCCATGAATCTACTCTCGAAGATCATAGAGAGCTTGTAAGAACTCATGAGAAGCTACGCTTCGAGAAGCTCAACTTGGAGCAAGAGCATGAGTTTCTTAAAGCTATCAATGACGATCTCCGAAAGAAGACTTCATCTTATCTAGCCAAACGACTACTCTTGTCTACATTCATGCCACAAGTTAAATCTAAACAAGCTAGTAACAAAGGCAAGAAAGGCTCTTCATCTAGTAGCAACAATAAAAATGCTAAACCTAATGATGTTGCTTCTAGTAGTTCTATTGATTCCACTAATGATGATTCTCTTAGCCAAGTTACACTTGAGCAAGAAAATGCTTTATTGAAAGGAATTATAGAGAAAGGCATCTACAAGAGTCTTGCCGGGTGTAAGCAATTTGAGGAAATTGTACGCAAGCACGGAGGATACCGGAAGAACCATGGCATTGGCTACTTCAACGCTAATGAAGTTGAATGGGAAGAAGGTCAATACCCCAAGCCCAAGTTTGTTCCTCAAAAGGAGAAGTATGAAAATACTCTTCCCAAGGGAACAAACACTCAAGATGACCTTCCACCACAGGACCACAAGCTCAAGGGCAAGAACAAGCTTCAAGAGGACATTGACTCATATGAAGATGAAACCCTAGCTTTGGTGGAGTGGGTTCCCAAGGCTACTTCAAGCTCAACTTCTACAAAGGCTACTTCAACACCAAGGATCCGCATCAAGTTGATGTGGGTCCCTAAGAAGAAGAACTAGAGAGTTCTTGAGGGGTGACTCCGCCAATGAAATTCACTCACATTCATTGTTGGAAAGAACTATTTGCAATCAACATCAACTCTATGCAATAGTTCAATGAGTCACACATTCCCTCAAAGGTAAGCAAGGGACAAAGTAATCAACAAATCAATGGACATCATCACACATGCTTTGCACTCCATGTCCATAGATATCCTTGTATTTGTCTCTTGTGTGTTGGGACTAACCCATGTAGGTGAGAAGAGTAAGGAAACAACAAGGATGCTCCCAACTCTTGGTGATCCTCATCAACCTTCAGCATCCACCACTACCTCACCAACATGAAGTCTTCATCGACAAAACCCAAGGTTAGTTTATCCCTCTTATGGGGGGATGTCACATCAAGGGGGAGCTTTACTCTAAGACTTGAGTCAAAGCATCTCTTGGAATGTGACAACATTAAATGCTTTATGTAAAAGTGGTAACCCCACTTGTGCTTAAACGATGAGTATGACCTATGATCAAGTATTCTTATTTGGCTCCTAAGTCAATATACTCATATATAGATGACTCCGTCATCGCCAAAGTGCTTGATAGATCCTAGTATGTATGTGCATGTTTGCCATGATTTCATTTGACATCTTATTGTGTGAGCATGTTGGTCTGCATTTATTTACCCATTCGAGGACATCCAATTGTTGCTATTTGGCTTTTGTTTTCTCTTTTGCCAATTGGATGGACAAGATTGCCTAGGACCACTCTCTAGCTATCTATGCTTTCTCACCTCGTATTCTATTCATGCTGCATCACAAAATTTTAACAAGTACTTTTCGATCCCTCTGTGTGAGGAGCACTCGGAGTTCCGTATCGACAAAGGACTGACCATTAAAACCTCCCAAGTGGATCTCGGTGGAACCAACCCAAAATTCTCTGTCTCACCGAATGCCTAGGGTTGATCTGGTTTTCAATCTCGGTACTACCGATTCCATATTCTCGGCTACACCGAGTTTCCCTGTCAGCTGACAGTTGAGGAACTCGGTGACACCAAAAATTTAGAATCGGTGTCACCGATAGCTGAGGGTATATAAGAGGCGGATCCGACCTTTGAAAATTTCTTCAAACCGTCGCCCCTCCAAAACCCTATGTTGTCGATTCGTGACCCCTGCTCGTCGCCTTTGCTTCCCCGAGCGTCTCCGCCGCTGGGAATCGCCGCCGCTGACGGAATCAACACCCCCGTCGCCGCCGTAGCGGATCCGTCGCCAAGTTAGGGTATGGATCCGACCCTTCTTTGCGCTCCCCGTCCAGATCTTGCGCATTGAAGCTTATTCCATCGATAATCCACCGTTTGCAAACCTCTCCATCCACTGGAAAGCTCATTAGATTAGCGAACCGAAAAAATTTAGGTTTAGTTGCCCGCAAAATCGCATCTCGATGATACCGAGTCAGAAAAATTGGTTCCACCGATTTCATTTTTTGTGCTACTGAGGACAGTACTCGGTCAAATTGAGTGGTAGATTTCGGTCCCACCGAAACTGCTGCCAAGTTTCTGTTAAGAGTATTGTGAGTCTCGGCAGCTCCAAAATTTTTGACTCGATGACACCGAAATCCTTCTTTGCTGTGAACTACATCTAAGATTTTTCTGTTCAAACTTTCAAAATTAGCTGCATTTTGTGATGACTTATCTTCTTCTACTCCTCTATACTCTATTCACAGGGTCAGATATGTCAGAGGCTGAGGATAGTGAGAACAACTTCAGAGAGCAGAGTGTTGAGTTTGATTCAGGCACTAGTCCTGAGTCTAGTTCCTCTTCAGATCCAGGCACCCCCAGTTCTCATGGGTTGCCCAAGGCTGCTACTAGAGCCAGGAAGAAGCTGAATTTAGATGAGGAGGATTCAGATTTTGTTCCAGAGGAAGTTCTTGCCAAGAAGCAAGACAAAGCTGCTAAGAAGTCTGCTAATGAAGCCACCTCTTCCAGAAGAACTGTCAGCAAGACATATGCCCCTCCAGAGGCTATGAGAGCACGTGAGAGCGCCAGGGCTACCATGATCATTGAGCCCCCAAGGAGGTCAATGCCTAAGAAGGCAGGAGAGAAGAAGTCTAGAAAAAGGATTATCCATGTTGTTGGCAGGCAAACCTCTATGTATGAGGACCCAGAGGAGACTGCTGGTGTTGCTGCTGAGGAGGAGGAGGAAGAGCATGTTGTCAAGGCCCCTCCCAAGAAGAAGCAAAAGAAGCTTTTGGCAGATGCTATGCCAAAGCAAGGTCCCTCCAAGAGCACCAAGTCTGCCCCCAAGAAGGTTGCTGCTGAAAAGTCCAAGAGGTCATCCAGACAGATTCCAGCTTCTGAGAAGAAGAAAGGAACTACCTCCAGAGATGAGGATGAGGATGCCATGTCTGCATTGATGAAGCTTAGACCACACCTTCCTGAACACAATGCCAGCCATCCACTTGCTGAAGACATGAAGAAGAGGAAGGATTCTGGTTGGAGGGCATGGAGAGCTATTGATCCATATGCCCAGAGAAGAAAAACAGCTGTGGACTATAGGTTCTACACCAAGGAGCAACAAGATTTCTATGAGACAATCTTTCTTGACATGAGTCCAACTATCAGTGATATGAGATACGTTGACGGGAAGTACATCAAGGCTAATGAAGATTATTTTCCAAATGTTCAAGACAATTTTCATTGCATTGGCCTAGATGAGTTTGTTGGCAAAGAATTCACTGCATGGAACGACGAGATGATCATGCAATTCTACTCCACTGCTCACTTCTATGGAGATGGTAGAATTGTATGGATGACAGAAGGAGCAAGATACGAGTCCACTGTTGAGGAATGGGCTGCCATCTTAGGAGTCCCAAAGGTGCAGGATGGTGACTTGGATGTCTACTCTGAATCCAAGGAGAGCCATGATGCTATGAAGGACATGTATAATGCTATTCCTGCTGCTAACTTGAAATCACACAAGTTAAGATCTATTTACTTCCTCCAAGCTGTCCTCCGCACCATGAACACCATATTGAGGCATACATTGATGCCCAAGTCAGGAGATGAGAAGATGATTCGAGGCCATTCAATCAACATGCTGATCCATCTTGATAGACACACCAGGATAAGAGTAATGGATCTGATTGTGGAGACAGTGAAGAGGGTTGCTGCTGATTAGAAGCGCTCATGCTGCTATGCACCCTATATTCAGATGCTCATCAACTCCAAGATGGAGAAGCACATATTTGCTCTTGACAGACCCCATTTGCTCCTACAGCAAGATTTAGAGGACAACGTTGTGGTGATGGACCCAGAACATCCCACATCAGCTGCAGCTCAAGCACAGGCAGAGGCAGAGGCAGCTAGAGCCATTAGTGCTCAAGTCCCTAGATCCAGGAATGAGCAAATGGATCTCTTGATCTCATCCGTTCAAGGCATATAGAAGGACATCAAGGACATACTGGACAACCAGAACAGTCTTGTCAGGATCTTTGAGAACAGGATCAAGACCCTCAATGACAAGGTGGATGGGCTGACCAAGACAGTTAGTGAGCTCAAGAAGGAAGTTGACTCTGTGCCTCGTCCTCAGTCTACAGATGATGATGATGATGATGATGAGGATGACTCTCCTCTCAGGCCAGACACACACTTCACTACCCAGGCCAGATCAGCCACGGTGCCAGCTCCAGATTTGAGGCCTTCTTCATCAGCACCTGCTACTGTCACCACAGCTCCATCAGCTCCAGTGCCTCCCGTTGCTACACCAACTCCATCCATGACATTAGCCGATATCTTCGCTGACGCAGTTCTCTCGACTCCTTCATCAACAATCGGAGGAGATCAGCCCAAGAACGTTTAGCTATATCTCTTTGAACTTTTTGGTAACTTGTTGCCAAAGGGGGAGAAGTGTATATAGGTCTTTAGGCTTTGAGTGAGAGAGCACTTGATTTTTATCGCTTTTTCAAAAACAGTTGATCTTTTGGTTTGTTTGTGTTGAATTATGCGGTGTTTGATCATACGCTTAATGTGTGTTGCTACTACTTCCTATTAATATGTTGCTTATGAAACGATCATTCACCTTTGCTTGATTGTGTTGTGCTATGATGTTAACTCTTATTGTTCTCGCACACCACCAAGATGTATGTGACATGAAAGAAGTGCCCCATGTACCTAATTGATTGTGCATTTGCATTAAAACGCAAATTTCAAAATAATGCACAAATTTAGGGGGAGCTCTTGCTTATCACATACTTCTGGTAGTTTGGTAAAACTGTTGTTTTGACCCTTTTCCCCATTCTCCTTGCTCAATTATTGATGGGTAAAACCCCTCATTTTCACTGTTTGGACAGCCTTGGCATGCCCTGTCTTCCTCTCTCCCATTATTCTATGCATGCAGCTGCGCCCAAGTTTTACCACAACACCTCTGGCATGTTAATGCACATTTACAAACCCAAATATGGCATGCTCATGTGGAAAATATGAGCAGTACCTCTAAAACTAGTTTTTGGCAGAAATTGTGGCCTTGAACTACAAGTACCCTATAGACTCATCTCCTTGAGCTGCAATTTGGTGCACTTGTAGTCCTTCCATACCTAAGCCACTGAGACAACATTTCACCTCTTGAGAACTCCAGTAAAATCCCTTTTTCTAAGCCCCTATTTTGCTGCTGCAAACTTACTCTCAGTAGAAACCAATTCCGACCAGCTTGATATGGTACCAAACCTCTCCAGACAGCTTTACCATGCGTGCCTCACACGCCAGACACCTTTAGCCGACCAAAAAGTCAACAAGGACAAGCTTTGGCATGGTGACCACGCAGCCAACATGCAGAAAAGGCGCTCTGCCGCTTGTTGTTGTCCTGTAGCTCGCACACTGCTGTGGCAGGATGTCCACACGAGCGGGGCATCTCCCCTCGACCTCGCACGCCCCTCGCCGATGTTGGGATGCAGCCAAAGAGGCTCAGGGGCGCGTGCTCACCGCGCCCGAGGACCTCCTGACAGCACATTTGCTCCCTTGGTGGTTTTGGTAATTAATAACAACATATATGTCATTGAACTAATGTTTCCACTAAGCATATTTCAGGAAAAGTTCAATGATAGGGATGGCAAAAAGACTGTGGAAATACCCCAAGATGCAAGGAAATAGATTGGCAAAGCTTCAAGTAAGAGGACTCTACATTTTACTTTGTGAGAAATCACTTTGAGTCCATAGGAAAGCCAATACTATTAAAACGGGGTAAGGTACTGTTGGTGAACAAAATGCTCATACGTGCACAAGTGATAGTCACCAAAAACACCCACAAGCTTTTCCACAAAAGTCTGTCCAAAGTCAAATATCCAAAATCGGTGCAACCAACACTTTCCACTCGGTGCCACCGATTCCCATACTCAGACAGACCTAAGCCAAACCCTAGACTTTCGGTGCAACCGATTCTGCTTCGGTGCCACCGAGTTTGGGTTGCCAACTTTCTGTTACCCAATTTCACAAAATCGGACCGACCGAGTTTGTTGGATCGGTGTCACCGAGTTTGGCAATCTGACCGTTGGTCACCTTATCGGTGCAACCGAGATTTATATATCGGTCTCACCGAGATTCAAAAGTTGCTACCTTTGGAGCAACTCGGTACCACCGAGATTCACACATCGGTGTCATGGAGTTGGTCACTTGAGGTGTAACGGTTGGATTTTTGGAGATGCCTATATATACCCCTTCACCACCACCCACTCGAAAGAGAAGCACTCAGAACTATTCCATACTTGTCCCATCATATTTTCTGAGAGAGAGCCACCTACTCATGTGTTGAGATCATGCCATTCCATTCCAACCATATGAATCTTGATCTCTAGCCTCCCCAAGTTACTTTCCACCAATCCCATCTCTTCCACCAAGCCAAATCTGTGAGAGTGTGATTGTGTGTTGAGGAGTCTATCATCTTGAAGCACAAGAGCAAGGAGTTCATCGTCATTACCGAGCCTATTACCTTTTGGAGGGTGGTGCCTCCTAGATTGGTTAGGTGTCGCTTGGGAGCCTCCTACTTCGTGTTGTGGAGTTGAACCAAGAAGTTTGTAAGGGCAAGGAGATCGCCTACTTCGTGAAGATCTACCCATAGTGAGGCTAGTCCTTCGTGGACGGAAACCGTTATGGAATAGTCAAGGTTGCTACTTCGTGGACCCTTCGTGGGTGGAGCCCTCCGTGGACTCTCGCGACCGTTACCCTCCGTGGGTTGAAGACTCCATAAACGTGGACGTACGATAGCACCACCTATCGGAACCACGGGAAAAATCATCGTGTCTACAAATTGCGTTTGATCCTCCTACCCTTCCTTTACTACTCATGCTTGTTGTTACTTTCCGCTGCTATACTCTTAGACATGCTTGTGTAGGGTGTACTTGACTTGCTATGAATGCTAAAATCTGCCAATAGTTAAAATTGGGAAAAAGTAGATTTTTACTTGGTCAAGTAGTCTAATCACCCCCCCTCTAGACATACTTTCAGTCCTACACATCCGGCGGTCACTCGAGCCTCCCCTCGTTGCCCCCCTATATCAGACCCTCCCCGGGATCCCTCTCGCGCCCCTTGACGCTCCCCTCTCCCCCAGGAACTCCCTCGCCAAGCCCCTGAGCTCATGAGCTCGAGTTCCCCTCCCATGGCCGCCATGTCCCCGCCACGGCCGCCGCCCGAATTGGAGTTCCTCCGTGCGCCCCCTCTCCTCTAACCCCCCCTCCGCACTCCTTCTCCATCCTCTCCGCGACGGTGGCATCATACCCACTGTGGCCGACGGCCTCCTCCGCCGCGGTGGAAGCTGCGCGCAGCCCCGACCTCCCCAAGGCCCGGGAACAGGCCAGGCAGGCGCGGCTCGCTGTCCCGAGCTCGCCGGTGGCCGGAGCGCCGCCGGGGACGGCTTGTGCCGCCGGGATGGGGCACCGGCGCGGGCTCGGCCGGCCTCCCCTGCCCCTCCTCTATTTGAGCGGGAGGTAGGAGGAGGGCCCTCTAGCGGGGCCCGCCGGTCAGCGGCTAATGCCCCCCCCCCCCCGTTTAAGTGGAAACGGTTTTCCCGGGAGGCGCTTCCCGCAAGCGAAGGCGCCTTCTACGCAATGCGCCATCAACGTCACCGCTGCTCCTCCTGGCTGGGCCACCGGGCCGGCCCATTTGCTATCTTGCGCCCAGGAGCGCATTTTAGCCCATATATATTTGGTAAATCCTTTAGTCTTTTTCTTTTTCCAGAAACTTGTAAATTCCATATTAAATTCATTTGGACTCCAAATTTGGTGATTCAAGTTTCTACAGATTCCTAAAATCATGCCCTATCCAAATATGTGCATTGCACATTTTTAGAGCAAACCTTTCTGTGTAGTTTAAACTCAAATTGAAATTTGATCTATGAAGATCCCCCATTGCAAAGTCCCTAGGGGATTCAAATTAACTCCAAAAGGAGTGATTCAAGTTCCTAGGTGTTTCTAAATTCATGCACTAAGTGGTGAACATTTTGCCTTACACCTATTCTGCTATGTGAATTATTGGACCATTTCTTCATATGAGACCCACTTTGCAAATCCCTAGAATATTCATACCTACTCCAAATCCAGTAAGACCAATTCCAAAACTCCTCTAAAATCATGTCCTACTTGTTAGGTTCATCCACTCATTTTTTTTAAACATTTTCTGTGGACATCTTATAGGATCATCATTTCCCTCATTTCCACCATACAAAGCTCCCCCTTGATCCACATCCAATGAAACCTCCTCGGTTATTTTTCTTATGACCAAGGACATCCAAGAAAAATAAAACTCCTATTTATAGAGCACTTTTATTTTCTTCTTGTTGTGTTGCTTATTATAGTTGTTTACTGACGGTAGTTGACGAGATAAACGGAGTGCTCGGAGTTGGACGAGAAGCGTGTGAAGACCTTGAAGACCTTGCTGAGCCAGGCAAGCAGCCCTTTGACCATGTTAAGAAACCTTTTTCATGAATGTCATGTAGCACTTTATTTCGATATGTTGATCATGATGATGTGGTGACCACTTCGGTGGGATGCTTCCGATACTTTATCGTTGATACTTGCATCGTGCATGACCCTACCATTCTTATGAGGGTTGTGCGGGTGGGATTAGATAGGATCCTTAGTTGATGCTACGCAATTAGGACGGGAATATGCATGGTGATGGAAACAAAAATGATTTCAAAGACTTTTCAAAAACCCCGTCGGGTGCCACTAATGCCCGAGGGAGATGATGTTGTGCTAGGTAACCACTTGAGAAAGAAGTGGTGTACCGGAGCAGGTTGTGTGTGTGTGTTTTCGAAAACGGAGAGATTTAAGATTTGCTGACCATCCCAACCTTACATGTACAACCACGATACCCCTTATGGGACGGGGCTTTGTTGATTACTTTGATGGGTACTAGCATAGAGCCCGCATTACTAGTGGCGGGAGTGACATGGTCACTCTCGATACGGGGTTGTGCCGGTAAGGACGATCATGCGCTGTTTTCACAGGCACCGGGCACACCGTTGGTCCCTGCATGGATGTTACTTGTGATGTACATCATTTGGGCTGGGTACCAATCGAGTGGACTCTTTGTTTAGTATCGTCAGGGGAAAGGCAATGTTCGGGTACTTACCTCGGGTATGGACAATACCGTGAGTCGTGGCTTGACACGGAAGTTTCCCGAGTCTTGTGGGTAAACTGTGCAACCTCTGAAGAGTGTCAAACTATTCGAATAGCCGTGTCCATGGTCATGGACAGTTGGAGGTCCTTCTTAAACTATGTCCAATGTTTTTCACAAACCTAGTGTGTGTGTGTTGGTGACAAAGATGGAGTACTCAAGACAAGTCGGAGGACTTGACATGATGATCGAACATGAGATGTTCAGACCTTGATTATGTTGATATCGGACAACCTGTTCGTGTGGATACTTGTATCCTCATGATGCATGCTATTACTAGTTAATTTGATCATGTCATTGCACTCAAAATTAGCTTTCCGCAAAACTTACCTACTTAGTGCTATATCATGCTTTGTTACTGCCTTGTTCCACACATGGGTTGCTTGTGAGTACATTCAAAGTACTCATTGGCTTGCCACTGGTTATTTTATTGGCCAGGCATGAAAGAACTGGATACGATGAAGAATACCTTGGTGACGAACATGCGAGCTAGGACGCTTCCCAGTCAGAATGCCTGTAGGGTTAAGGCAAATGGCATGGGTTCACGCTATCATTGAAGATTTCCGCTGCAATCATATGAAGACTTGGCCAAAAAGGCCATATTTATGTAAGACGGTACGTAATGGATGTAAGACTCTTGTTATTCAGTTTCTGTGTGTTCAGTGAGCATTGATCTCTGGGATCACTGTGCACGTACATTCGGTGATCACGACTTATGAGTCGGGGTCCCCACAAGAGTGGAGAGCTATTTATACTTACTCTCAGAGGAGAAGGACAGCTGTAGACTACAGGTTCTACACAAAAGAACAAAAAGATTTCTATGAAACAGTTCTGCTTGATAAGAGCCCCGCAGTGAGTGACATGAGATATGTGGACTGGAAGCACATCAAGGACAATGAAGATTACTTTCCGAGTGTGGAAGATAACTTCCACTGCATTGGTATTGATGAGTTTGTTGGTAAGGAGTTCACCGCTTGGAACGATGAGATGATCATGCAATTCTACTCCACTGCACATTTCTATGGAGATGGTAGGATTGTATGGAGGCACCAGGTATGAATCCACAGTCGAGGAGTGGGATGCCATCTTAGGAACTCCACAGGTGGAAGACGGTGACCTAGATGTGTACTCCGAGTCCAAGGCAAATCATAATGCTATGAAGAACATGTACAATGAGATCCATGCTGCAAACTTGCCATCTCACAAGTTTGGATCCATTTACTTCCTCCAGGATGGTCTACGCACGATCAACACTATCTTGAGGCATACCTTGATGCCTAAGTCTGGAGATGAGAAGATTTTAAGAGGATACTCTATCAACGTGCTGCTCCATCGTGAATAACACACCAGATTCAGAGTGATGGACTTGATAATTGAAATAGTGAAGAGGACTGCAGTAGATCAGAAGAGGTCATGTGGATACGCTCCATATATTCAGATGCTTATCAACTCCAAGCTGGAGAATCACATATATACACTTGATCGACCACATTTGCCACACTTGCCAGAGCTAGAAGACAATGTTGTGGTGATGGACCCAAATCATCCCACCTTAGCTACAGCATAGGCACAGGCAGAGGCAGCCAGAGACACTAGTTCTCAGGTGCCAAAGACTAGGAGTGAACAGATGGATCTTCTTCTTAGCTCTGTGCTCAGTATGCAGAAGGACATCGGGAACATCTTGAAGAACCAGGAGAGCCTCTCGAGGATTGTTGATACCAAGTTTCATATTCTCAACAACAAGGTGGATGAGCTCACAGTGACTGTGAATGAGCTCAAGAAGGAAGTTGATGGCATGCCCAGTCCCCACACTACGGATGATGATGAGGATAGTCCACCTCTCAGGACAGCCACTCAGTTCAGGACTCAGCCCAGATCTGCCACAGTGCCAGTTCCAGAGTCTAGACCTTCTTCATCAACACCTGCCGCAGCTCCTTCAGCTCCTTCAGCCCCTTCAGCTCCTCCAGCACCTCCAGTTGCTACTCCGACTCCATCCATGACGTCTGCTGAAGTCTTCGCTGATGCCATTCTCTCGACTCCTTCATCAGCTACTAGAGGAGATCAGCCCCAGAAGAGCGCTTACCTCTATACCTTTGAACTTTTTGGTAACTTGTTGCCAAAGGGGGAGAATATGTATAGATCATTAGGGCTTCGAGAGAGAGAGAGAGAGGGAGCGTTGCTTTTTATCTCTTTTAAAAACATTGATATCTTTTGGTTTGTTTGCTTGTGTTAAACTTTGTCGGTGTTTGATCATACACTTGATGTGTATTGCTACTATTTCCTATCCTTGTGATGCTTATGAGATGATCATTCACCTTTACTTGATTGTGTTGTGCTATGATATTCATTCTTATTATTCTCGCACACCACCAAGTTGTATGTGACATGGAAGAGTGCCCCATGTACCTAATCGAGTGTGCATTTGCATTCAAACGCAAATTCAAAATAATGCAAAAATTTAGGGGGAGCTCTTTCTTATCACATACCTCTCAAAGCGATGATTATATTCATTGATTATATCATATGTCGAAGCTTTGATCTATATGTTGTCATCACCATCGCGATGTCACCACCGTCTCTCCGACGGCGCTCGGGGGCTCGACATCAACACGCCCCCGGGGCGTATGCGTGCGCCGCCGCGTCCTCACTGCCGGTTTCATCACCACCACCGCGGCTTCGCCGACGTCTCCTCGCCCGCGTTCACCACCGGGACCGTGCGCCCCCGCGCCGCGTCTCGTTCCGGCGCGTTTGTCCGCGCGTCCCCGTGGCGCCCCGTCGCCCGCGTCCACGCTTTGCGGCTGCTGCTCCGCCTGCCTCCGTGCGCCGCGGCCGCTGCTCCGCTCGCGGGTCAGACACAAGACGGATAATGGCCATACACTACCCAGGCCATGCTCACATGATGGTCAGATGTTGGCCGCGTCCATGGTCATACGAGGAGCGCGCGTCCACTGCCTCGTCGAGCTCACCCACCTGGAGCTCCTCGTCACGCCTGGCCGGCCCCCGCTCCTCGTCTCGCTCGCCGACCGCGCCTACCTCCACATCGTCCGCGTCGTCATCCCCGGCCTCCACACGCGCGTTCATGGCAGCGCGACTGCGCGCCGGCGCCTTCCCGTCGCCCGCAGCCTCCGCATGCTCCCGCCACGCTTGTCTACTCCGCCCCCCGCACGCACGCCCCCGGCCGACTCCGGGCATCGGCCGGCTCTGGCCCTCGTGTGCCTCCTCCGCTGGCTCCACCCCGCGTCACCGGCTCGGTCGCCTCCACCTCGCTGGCCACCCGCCTCCGCACTGCCGTCGGGCACGTCGTCGCCACTCCAGTCCGCGCCGGTGGGACGGCCGACTGCTCCGCCCCGCGCCACCGCTTTGCCACGCGCGTCTCCTCTCGGCCTCCTCTCGAGCGCCTCCACCACCGGTCACGTGCTGGCGGCACCTCGTCATTGCTCCCGCGTCGTCCTGGCCTCGCGCACGCGGTCGCCCGTTTCGCGCGTCCGCGCACTTTCCGGCGACGCTGGTTTGCGCTGGTTCTCCCGGCCATCCCCCCGCCCGGGCACCGCGCCCCGCGCCCACGTGCCCGTTGTCCCGGTCTGGCTGTCGCTAGATGCGGTCGGCCACACTTCACGGGCCTCTGGCTGCCCGCGCCCTTGCTGCTCAGCCCCCGCGTCGCTGGCTCGGTCGCCTCCACCTCGCCCCGACCACCGCGCGCGCCCGCTACTCCCAACTCCGGCTGAGCCTCCTCTGGCTCGTCCGCTTCCCCCGCGCGCTGCTGTGCCCGTGGGGTCGCCTCCTCGCCCACTCCCCGCGCGAGCCCGCCTCCCGCGGCCTTTCTCCTATGGCTAGCCCCGTCGGAGTTGGCCCTCTGACCAACGCCCGCGCCGGCTCATCGCGTCTGCGGCCCCGGTCGTCCACCACCCGTGCTTGTGACGCCGCGCCCCGTCACCACTCCGGCAGCCCCCGTTGACACGCCGACGCGCTGGCTCCACCCCGGCCGCCCGCCGACTTGTGGCGCTGCAGGTCGCCTCGTTTTCTCTGCTCCGCGCCCGCGCACCCGGACACCAGCCCCGCCCGCGCTGCTGGCGTCGCCCTCGGCCGTCCGCTCGCGCCGCGGCTCCCCGTGCCGGCTCCGCCCGCCTGCTCCGGGTCCCCACACCGGCTGCTGACCAATGCGCCCCGCCTGCCGGCTCCCGTGCCGCGTGTGGCGGCCGGCTCCGGCTTGCCTCCCCCAGCCGGCTCAGCGTTCCGGCGCCGCCTGCGCCCCGCGCGCCCCCAGCGGAGTGCGTGGCCGGTTGCTGCGGAAAGTAAGGGGCAACCGGCTGCCCACTCGTGCACAAAAAGGAAAAGTGGGAGCCGCCAAAAAAAAATTGTGCGTCCGTCTGCCCACGCCGGCTGATCAGCCCGCCCGCGTCGCCGCTCGGCCGGCTGGCGCGCCCGCCCGCGTCGCCGTCAGGCCGGCTGGCCTGCTGGCCCGCCTGCGTCACCGCCTGGCCAGCTTCCCGGCTGGCCTACCCGCCTACTTCGACACCGGGCCGGCTGGAGAGTCGGCTCCGCTGCTCGTCCACTTCGACGCGGCCGGTCGGGCCCGGCCGGCCGACAGCTCCACCAACCGCCCCGGAGGCTACACCCAGCGGGTGCGGCCGGCGCGTTCCGCTGGCCAAACGCCGCGTCGGCTGACCTCAACAACAACTGCCTCGCCTACGCGAAAATCAACGAACCTCCTCGCCCGGAGGCTCGGAGGCTCCTCCCGGCAGGGCCCGGCGCCCATCAAGCCGGCGGACCCCGCGTCCGTCTTCGGCAGGGCCCCGCGCCCACCAGCCGGCTGACCCTCCGCCCGACTCTCCGCCCTCGGCAGCGCCTCGCGCTCAACAGCCGGCGGACCCTCCGTTCGCCCTCGGCAGCGCCTCGCCCTCAACAGCCGGCGGACCCCGCGTCCGCCCTCGGCAGCGCCTCGCCCTCAATAGTCGGCGGACCCCGCGTCCGCCCTCGGCAGCGCCTCGCGCGCAACGGCCGGCGGACCCCGCGTCCGCCCTCGGCAGCGCCTCGCGCGCAACGGCCGGCGGACCCCGCGTCCGCCCTCGGCAGCTCCTCCCGCTCAACGGCCGGCGGACCCCGTGTCCGCCCTCGGAAGCGCCTAGCGCCCACTAGCCGGCGGACCCCGCGTCCGCCCTCGGCAGCGCCTCGCGCTGAATGGCCGGCGGACCCCGTGTCCGCCCTCGGCAGCGCCTCGCGCTCAACGGCCGGCGGACCCCGCGTCCGCCCTCGGCAGCGCCTCGCGCCCACTAGCCAGTGGACCCCGCGTCCGCCCTCGACAGGGCCCCGCGCCCATCGGTCGGCAGACCACGCGTCCGCACCCGGCGTCCTCGACGCCACCGTCTGCTTCAGCACGGACTCCGCGTCCCCGATCGGCAGTGCCTCGCGCCCATGAGCCGGCGGACCCCGCGTCCTCGACCGGCAGCGCCTCGCACCCATAAGCCGGGCGGTGCCTCGCGCGCATCAGTCAGACCACGCCGGCTGCAGGTTGCAAGCCGCGCTGGCCGACATCTTCAAAATCCTCCTCGCCGGCACCAAGAAGCAATGTTAGATCTCCACCTGCATATCCTTGGAGCGTACACACAAACGGATACCCCGAGTGACCCTCGGGGGTCATCCCCGCATTTGTTTCTACTACTTTATTGTTCACCCCGGCACCAGCTAGCCTCGGCCCGGGGGTTGGCCGTTTGGCCCGATACGTTCATACCCATAGACGACTTAGTAGCGTGCATGGGACCGAAGCCCCACTCTTTGTCTCAGCTACAGACCACGCCGCGGCTGTCCGGCTAGCGAGAGCAAAAGCTGGAGGTCACCACACGCGAAAAGCGTTTGAGGAGAAAACGGCTTGGGCGATCTGGTCGTTCATTTATGAGTATCTGCTCGGTCGAGTCTGCTTCCAGAAGCCGAGTACTGTACGCTCCACTCCGCGGCCCACTCTTCGCCTCAGCCACAGACCGGCTCCAGGCTGTCCGGCTGGCAAGAGCAAAAGCCAAAGAGCGGAGAGCACATGAAAAAGATTGAAGGGGGCTCGGACGAAACCGAGTCGGCACCCTCTGCATAAACTTGCACTACCAAAATCAAATATTTGATATATCTGCATCGACTAAACTTGTCTTTTGCATGATCATTTCCATGAGGAACCTCCTTGCTCGGAGGCTCGGAGGCTACTCCCGGCGGGGCCCCGCGCCCATCAGCCGGCGGACCCCGCGTCCGCCCTCGGCAGCGCCTCGCGCTCATCAGCCGGCAGACCCCGCGTCCGCCCTCGGCAGCGCCTAGCGCCCATCAGCCGGCGGACCCTGCGTCCGCCCTCGACAGCGCCTCGCGCTCATCAGCCGGCGGACCCCGCGTCCGCCCTCGGCAGCGCCTCGCGCTCATCAGCCGGCGGACCCCACTTCCGCCCTCAGCAGCGCCCCGCGCCCATCAGCCGGCGGACCCCGCTGTCGGTGTCAAATCCGGCATATCTCGTAGTAGGGGTCCTAAGCTAGGCATCTTGGAGCGATGGTAACATGGACACAGGATTTTACCCAGGTTCGGGCTCCCTTGAAGAGATTATACCCTACGTCTTGCTTTTGATTGTATTGATATGGGGGATAGTACAGAGTACATGTATCTACCAAGAGATTATGAGATGTAATATATTCATCTATTGACTAGCCCGGCCTCGGTTTATATATGCACCGTAGGCCTAGGGTTTAGAGGAGTCCTTGTCTTGTGCGCCAAGTCTTGTGGAATCCTCCTTGTATTCAGCATGGGCTGCCCGAAGTGGCCCATTAGTGAATCATCACGGGGGTCCTCGGCCCGACCCACTGGTCGGGAGACGACGTGGTGAGTACTCCCTAGTCCAGGACTCCATCAGTAGCCCCCTGAACCGGTCTTAAAGTTGGGGACGCTCCTTGGTTCTTCCGAACAGTTCTTTGTCTTCGGTCGTCGGTCTTGAAAACTGGTTCAACAAATCTTCCCATGTCCGATCTTGAGGATTGCCGAGCTGAATCCGAAGAGTTCACACGTCGGGCATCCGAGGAGCCCCTTTAAGTTATCGGCCTTTATCAATGCCTTATTATTCTTTACGCCACACCTCGGGCTTGAAGGGTTTCCCGTGCGGCGGGGTCCTCTTGCGTCCGAGCTCCAACGCCGAACTGCATTTGAGGTGTCTTTTTACAGCCGAGCTCCAACGCCGGACTATGTCCGAGCTCCAACGCCGGACTGTATCCGAGGTATCTTTTTGCATCCGAGCTCCAACGCCGGACTATGTCCGAGCTCCAACGCCGGACTGTGTTCGAGCTCCAACGCCGAACTGTGTTCGAGCTCCAACGCCGAATTGTATCCGAGGTGTCATAGATTACCTCGGTCTTGAAAAAATTGAAGGACTTCATCCGAGCTTAAATGCCGGAATAGTCTTTTATGGAGCCATCCATTCACATCCGAGCTTTATGCCGGACTGCTTCTAAGGCTTCTCCGATCTTGAGCTTTCTGCCGGACTACCTCCGAGCTCCAACGCCGGACTGCATCCAAGCTCCCATGATGATCAGCGTCCGAGGTATCATAAACTACCTTGGACCTTAAAAAATTAAAGGAATTCGTCTGAGCTTAATGTCGTAAACGCTCTCTATGGAGCCAGCCACTTGCGCCCGAGCTTTATGCCAGACTGCTTTCGAGGTGGTGCACCACCCCGACCATGGGCTGATTTTTTGTGGATATTTTCGGTTGGTGCAATTTATTCTCTGCCGAGATATATAGCCAGTAGCCCTCAAGGTGTGTGTCGGTCTATAACCCGAGATGCGCCTGAAGGATGACATAAGACCGCTGATCCCAGTAGCCCCTGAGACTCAGGTCGACTCGCGAAATCGGCCTGAGGATCAACTTCTAGCTCGGCAGCATACTTAGGAACACAAAAGCGGTGTGCACAGACCTCGAGACTCAGGTTGGGTGCGGCCGACCAACCTGAGGATCATAATCTCCTCGGAAACTGTATTGCACTTAAATTTTCTGCATTGAATTGTCAATGCAGTAGCCCCCGAGACTTGGGTTGGGCAACATGGCCGACCCTAGGATCGTACCTCCTCGGGAACTAGTTCAACCATCATGTATGTTTTGACAACACCGAGGTGGAGTTCAGCAGGAAAGATGCTGAACTATAGTGCAGAAAAGAGTTTCCTAGCAAGACCATCACGCCGAACACCTCAACCAAGAGAGTGTCCCGCTTCCTGAAAGGAAAACATAAAATAGGTGAAAGATGTTATAAGCTCAAAAGACCAAAAAACTTGCGTAAAAAACTTTACGTCTAGATTGAATCAAGTTTTTTGGTGCCAATACGAAATTGGTCTTAAAATTGTGCTTCCGTCGTGCTTTGACATGACACATCCGAGATCTAGACTTCAAGTGGGTCAGCCTTCGTCTTCAACCTCCCTATACCGAAGGCGGAGTGTTTCTCAGGCCAGTTTAGCGAACTAAACGCAAGCGGCTTTAGAGAGAAACCAGGCTACCCGGCTATTGATCATACACTTGAGTCGAGAAAGGAGTGGTAGAAAAAGACTTTGCAATGACTAAGAAGAAAACAACTATTATAAAACGGCTCATATTAATTTAAGAGCCCCCAAGTGACTTGGGTAAAAGAATTTTATGTATAATGATTGTATGTACCGAAGTACTTATATAATATCTGTGTTCGCCCGAACTTTGAACGCGTCTTAACCGACCGTCGGCTTCTCCCTCTTCGGCCAAGGGCCGAAAAGTGTTATCTACTCCGCCTACCGAAAATATCGGCGGTGTTTCGGATAACCAGGCAATCAGGCCATGAGGCTGTAACAGACAAAGCGCGCCCAGGGAACTTATGCTATATTACATACGTATCGTAAGAAGCATCTTCAAAGAAAATAGTGCCCCCAACGGTACCTTTCTTTGGTCGCTCATGATTACTATGAGACTTGTGCAATAGATTTGTGTACGCGTGAGTTCCGTCGTGTGCCGACCATAGTTGAAAACAATAAGAGCGCTAGCTTTCGGCTTCACCCGTCTGAGGTACGAGTTCGGATGACCCGATCGTAACAATCGCAGAGGTGCTCCCTTTACTCCCTAGCCGAACAATCGGGAACATAGGGGTAAGCACAGGAGCCAGGCAACCCAGCTTTGCGGAACACTTAAGTCAACATGATGCATATTTTGGCATAATACACGAGCAAGGAAAGAAGCTGTACAATAATAATCACATGCAGAGAGAAAAGGTTTCATAAAGGAAGCCCCCAAGTAAACGGGGTATTTGAACTTGTTTGTAACAAACAAAGTTTTGACAAAGAAAGTTTTTCGCAAACAACTTTTTGTCAAAAAAGTATAGTGCTTGGTCGAAACGAACAAAAAGTAAAATTCTAAAGAGAGCTGAGCACGAAAACGACTTAGCTGGTTAATGTGCTTGGTGCGGTCCGGGGTTGTGGCCGGACAAAGACGTAGTCCTCGGCCTGGCCGAGGTCCCAACCCCCAAGCCCGAGGTAACCGAGCGAAGAGCTCGGGTCAAGAAGTGGCCACGCAGCATGCGGCGAGGCAAAGCCCCCGGTCCAGCCGAGGAGACAGAGTAGTTCGGAGCGTGACGACGAAGCCCCCAGTTATCATGGGAAAAGGAAGTGTTGTTAACAAACAAACTTTTTTATTTAACATAAATATAATGCTCAGTAGAACCGAACAAAAATTTAGAAATTTGAGCATTAAAGCGACTTAGCTGGTTAATGTGCTCGGTGTTGACGACGCCGGCCGAGCTTATAGCTGGTCAAGGTCCCAGCCCCCAAGCCGGTCCCGAGGTGACCGAACGAGGAGTTCGGCACTCCGAAGTAGTGTCACGGCTCAGCCGATGTGGCGAGGCGAAGCCCCTGGTCCAGCCGAGGTCGTGGAGTAGGTCGGCAAGGTGACGCCGGGGTGACCGCATGACGGCAGTCGAAGTCGATTTCCTGCACTCATAAAATAGTGCAAGCCAAAAGTAATAACAAAGAAAGATAATAATTTTTTTTAAATTCTTCTACTTAGTTAATTTAAGTGAAGCAAATAAGTAAAGGAATATGGCCTGGGTGCCGAGGTGCCTGAACGAAGAGTTCGGCTTGACGAAGTGGCGACGCTGCACGGTCGATGTGGCGAGATGAAGTCCTTGGTCCAGTTAACATGGCGAAGCTGTGATCGGCGGACGCCGAAGTCTCATGCAGGTCGGCTGGTGACGCCGAAGTCTCATGCTAGCCGAGGTGTTGAAGCAGGTCGGCTGGTGACGCCGAAGTCTCACGCCAGCCGAGGTGTCGAAGCTGGTCGGCTGGTGACGCCAAAGTTTCCGGAGCGGGTTGATGAGGAGATGACGAAGCCCCCGGTCTAGCCGAGGCGACGGAGCAGGTCGGTAAGGTGACACTAGATCCCCCACGCCATCCGATATCTCAAAGCAGGTCGGCGTGGTGGGCAGAAACGACGACGCGGCAGTGCCGACGCAGGTCGGAATTTATGACGCGGTCAATACCGGCTTAGAAGTGACAGCGCGGCGATGCTGGCACGCCCGGCCCGTGCAATCTGTGGGACGACGCTCTTGTCTTGACGAGTATTTGTCCTTCACGATGCCGAACTCTTGGTCGGCTCGCCGAGGTGATGATCCGAGGTGGTTGTTGTCGGCTCGATGGAGCGACCCCGCAATCGACGTTGGCGCATGTCGGAAGCCATGGAGCAACGTGGTCGGGCCGGTTTGACATCGGCGCGACAGTCAAGATCGCCTCGGAAAAGACTCAAAATTTGTGGGCACGTGTTTGAAAACAACACACAATACCCTAGAAAAAAATTCCTTAAAAAGGATGTCCAATATCCCGTTCATGAAAAAAAAGATGAATTCGGGTCGGATTCGTTCTCGCGCAGAAAACAGATCCGAAAATTGGAGCACTCATCGGACGTTTCCCGGAGTTTGAACGGTCGGATCGAGCTGAAATTTTGAGGGGTGATCGGTATGTGAATTCCACAGCCGTTGAACGGTGGGATCTTCCAAAAAAAGTCCGAGATGGAAGCTGGACACCTCGCCCTAAACTCGTCCAGATTCACATCCAGATTTGACAGGGCTCCGGTATATTGTAGATCGCCGGAGATTCCTCCACCGGAACGTGATGAAATTTTGCAGGGTTGTTCTAGAGTCAATTCCGCACAATTCCGCCGAAGCAATCGTCAAAGCGACACTCGAGGAGGCGGGGACGACGAATACGAATTCACTGTCCAGAAAAACTGCATGATCGCGCGGGGGCAATGTTGACGTTGAGCCGCCGAGCACCATGGAGGATTCTTCCATGATCTTGGTTGAGATTGGAGTTGATGTTGATGAAGACACTCGTCCGATCTAGATGATCCGACGTGGCGCGCAGTCCTCGGCCTAGCCGAGGTGACCAGTCAAGCTGGCGACGAAGATGCCGACGTTGACGATGTAGCTCGGTTCCAACGCGTAGATCGTGATGGAGCCGATCTGAATTCCCATCGCACCGCGGCGACTACCCAGCAGGCTCTCAACGAGAGCACCAATGTCGGTGTCAAATCCGGCATATCTCGTAGTAGGGGTCCTAAGCTAGGCGTCTTGGAGCGATGGTAACATGGACACAGGATTTTACCCAGGTTCGGGCTCTCTTGAAGAGATAATACCCTACGTCCTGCTTTTGATTGTATTGATATGGGGGATAGTACAGAGTACATGTATCTACCACGAGATTATGAGATGTAATATATTCATCTATTGACTAGCCGGGCCTCGGTTTATATATGCACCGTAGGCCTAAGGTTTAGAGGAGTCCTTGTCTTGTGCGCCAAGTCTTGTGGAATCCTCCTTGTATTCGGCATGGGCTGCCCGAAGTGGCCCATTAGTGAATCATCACGGGGGTCCTCGGCCCGACCCACTGGTCGGGAGACGACGTGGTGAGTACCCCCTAGTCCAGGACTCCATCACCCGCGTCCGCCCTCGGCAGCGCCTCACGCTCATCAGCCGGCGGACCACGCGTCCGCCCTCGGCAGCGCCTCGCGCTCATCAGCCGGCGGACTCCGCGTCCGCCCCCCTCAGCAGCGTCCCGCGCCCATCAGCCGGCGGACCCCGCGTCCGCCCTCGGCAGCGCCTCGTCCTCATCAGCCGGCGGACCCCGCGTCCGCCCTCGACAGTGCCTCGCGCTCATCAGCCGGCGGACCCCGCGTCCGCCCACGACAGCGCCTCGCGCTCATCAGCCGGCGGACCCCGCGTTCGCCCTCGGCAGCGCCTCGCGCTCATCAGCCGACGGACCCCGCGTCCGCCCTCGGCAGCGCCTCGCTCTCATCAGCCGATGGACCCCGCGTCCGCCCTCGGCAGCGCCTCGCGCGCATCAGCCGGCGGACCCCGCGTCCGCCCTCGGCAGCGCCCCGCGCCCATCAGCCAGCGGTCCCCGTGTCCGCACTCGGCAGCGCCTCGCGCTCATCAGCTGGCGGACCCCGCGTCCGCCCTCGGCAGGGCCCCGGGCCCATCAGCCGGCGGACCCCGCGTCCTCCCTCGGCAGCGCCTCGCGCTCATCAGCCGGCGGACCCCACGTCCGCCCTCGGCAGGGCTTCGGGCCCATCAGCCGGCGGACCCCGCGTCCTCCCTCGGCAGCGCCTCGCGCTCATCAGCCGGCAGACCCCGCGTCCGCCCTCGGCAGCGCCTCGCGCTCATCAGCCGGCGGACCCCGTGTCCTCCCTCGGCAGCGCCTCGCTCTCATCAGCCGGCGGACCCCGCATCCGCCCTCGGTAGCGCCTCGCGCTCATCAGCCAGCGGACCCCGCGTCCGCCCTCGGCAGGGCCCCGGGCCCATCAGCCGGCGGACCCCGTGTCCTCCCTCGGCAGCGCCTCGCTCTCATCAGCCGGCGGACCCCGCGTCCGCCCTCGACAGCGCCTCGCGCTCATCAGCCGGCGGACGCCGCGTCCGCCCTCGGCAGGGCCCCGGGCCCATCAGCCGGTGGACCCCGCGTCCTCCCTCGGCAGCGCCTCGCGCTAATCAGCCGGCGGACCCCGCGTCCGCCCTCGGCAGCGCCTCGCGCTCATCAGCCGGCGGACCCCGCGTCCACCCGCGGCCGCGCCTCGCGCTCATCAGCCGGCGGACCCCGCGTCCGCCCCCGGCAGGGCTCCGCGCCAATTAGCCGGCGGACCCTGCGTCCGCCCCCGGCTGGGCTCCGCGCCAATCAGCCAGCGGACCCCGCGTCCGCGCCCGACATCCCTGACGCCACCGTCTACTTCTGCAACAGCGAAGACCCTCCGCCCGACTCTTCGAGTCGCCCGGAGGCTCGGAGGCTACACCCAGCGGGTGCGCTGGCGCGCCCCCGCTGGAAACAGCCAGCCGATGGACTCCACGTCCGCGCCAGGCAGGGCCACGCGCCCGTCAGTTGGCGTACTCCGCGTCCACGCCCGACGTCCTCGACACCACCGTCTGCTTCTGCAATAGCGAAGACCCTCCGCCCGACTCTTCGAGTCGCTCGTAGGCTACACCCAGTGGGTGCGCTAGCACGCCCCCGCTGGAAACAGCCAGCCGGTGGACTCCGCGTCCGCGCCAGGCAGGGCCCCGTACCCGTCAGCTGGCGGACTCCGCGTCCATGCCCGATGTCCTCGACGCCACCGTCTGCTTCTGCAACAGCAAAGACCCTCCGCCCGACTCTTCGAGTCGCCCAGAGGCTTGGAGGCTACACCCAGCGGGTGCGCTGGCGCGCCCCCGCTGGAAGCAAGCCACGCCGTCCCCGGCCAGCGATCAACCGTCCTCAGCAACTCCTACAACAACAACGACAGTTCAAAAACCCTCCGGCCGACTCTTCGAGTCGCCCTGAGGCTCAGAGGCTACTGTCGGGGGGATGACCCCCGGGTACCCCAAAGACGGCGAGTCAGACGGGGTGCCCGCCCGCCCGGGCCGGCTGCTCCACCCGGCCGGCTGCCTAGCTGACTGTCGGCTGACCCAGCCAACCGGCTGCCGGCTGCGCCGGCCAGCCGGCTGCCCGGAGTCAACCGCAACATCACATCCGACCCGGCACGGACGAGATGGCCGTACCCGACACTGTTGAGCAATAGTGGTGCACTGTAGCCTGCATCATGCGTCACCTCGCATGACATCTGGAACAGTGTAGTTGGTGGGTGGGCCACCACCCACCATGCCTACTCCATACTATTAAAGGGAACTATGCCCATTGATTCCACGGGGCCATTCATGGTGGAACTCCACCACCACCACGCCACACATACACATGGGGCATTAAGACATGGAGCACTCTGCTACTGTTTCATCCCCTAATACAGCTCTAGGAGCAACTCTGTACTGATATATTCCTCATATACAGACATGCAGGAGTAGGGGTATTATCTCTCCGGAGAGCCCCGAACCTGGGTAAACCACCGCGTGCTACTACCCTATCCCGTCCCGGATCTTCCACGACAGCCTTGCTCTCACCTCGATTAGTCACCCCCTGGCATCTGCCGTGACAAAACGACGACAGATAGCTAGCTTTCGGCTTCACCCGTCTGAGGTACGTATCCGGATGATCCGGTCATAACAATCGTAGAGGTGCTCCCTTTACCCTCTAGCCGAACAATCGGGAACGTAGAGGGTAAGAACAGGAGCGAGGCAACCCAGCTTGGCCAAAATCTTAGGTCCAATTGATGCATATAGTGGCTTAAAAGTGATAAGGGAAGTGTGCATGCACAATACATGTGAATCGGTGCACAAAATATATAATAATCGGCTTCGAGAAGAAGCCCCCAGGTGTTTTTTTGGATAGGACATTTGAAGATGTATGCTGAAAAACTTAAGGCAAGCTTGGTTTAGCCGAACACATGCTGGGAAATGATATCCAATCATGTAAAGCTAAAATGGAAGGGAAAGAATATAAAAGAAAAAAAAGGAAAAGAAAAAGAAAGGTAAGAAATATGACGACACCGGTCTAGCCGTAAAAGCGCCGAAGACGAGCTGCGTTCCATGGGTTTGGTTCGAGGCGGTTGTCCGACGGGTTGCGGAGGCGATAAGCCCCTCCTGTAAGTACTTCGTCAATTATGAAAGGGCCCTCCCACTTGGGATTGAGTTTATGCCTCTGCTTCTCTGGGAGTCGTAAGACGAGTTCGCCCACATTATATGCCTTCGCTCTAACCTCCCTGCTTTGGTAGCGCCGAGCCTGCTGTTGATAGAAAGTAGAGCGGGCCCGAGCTATATCGCGCTCTCCTTCCAAGGCGTCTAAGTCATCCTGCCGATCTAACTTGGCTTCATTTTCTTCGTACATGCGCACCCTAGGTGCGTCATGAATGATATCGCAGGGAAGGACTGCTTCTGCCCCGTAGACCATAAAAAACGGTGTGTATCCCGTTGATCGATTCGGGGTGGTACGCAGACCCCACAGAACGGAGTCAAGCTCCTCTACCCAATTGCAGTTAGATTCATGAAGAGATCGGACCAGACGTGGTTTGATGCCACTCATGATTTGGCCGTTGGCCCGTTCGACTTGTCCATTGGTCTGCGGGTGATACACCGAGGCGTAATCGAGCTTGATGCCCATGTTTGCGCACCAGTCCTTCACCTCCTGGGTAGTGAAATTGGATCCATTGTCCGTTATTATGCTGTGCGGGACACCATAACGGTGTACCACGCCGGATATAAAGTCGACTACCGGTCCAGACTTAGCTGATCTTACTGGTTTTGCTTCGATCCATTTGGTGAACTAGTCGACCATGACCAGTAGATATTTGTTTTTCTTGGTCCCCCCTTTAAGTGGTCCGACCATATCCAGCCGCCAGACCGCGAAAGGCGAGGTGATCGGAATAGTCCGAAGAGTTGTCGGGGGCATGTGGCTTTGATTTGCGAATAATTGACATCCAGCACAATGTTGGACAAGTGCTTGGGCGTCCGCTCGAGCGGTGGGCCAAAAGAATCCGTCTCGAAAGGCTTTGCTTACTAAGGCCCGTGGTGCGGCGTGGTGGCCGCCCATGCCAGCGTGGACTTTGGCCAAAAGCTGCCTTCCTTCTTCCTCAGATATGCACCGTTGGAGTATCCCGGTAGTGCTTTTCTTATATAACTCACCCTCGTGGACCTTATAGGCCTTGGATCGCCGAATTATGCATCTCGCCTCCGTCTGGTCGTCGGGGAGTTCTTGGTAGAGAAGGTTGGCAAGGAAGGGCTCGGTCCATGGTGCGATTACTGCCATGACTTCATGAGCCGAAGGCGTTTCTTCAATTATGGAACCGCCAATGATTTGCTCATCTGGTTCATTTGTAGGAGGGACAATCTCTTCCGTACTGATGGCTCCAGCGCCCTTATTCTCATCCTGCCATACCACCGATGGCTTGAAAAGCTGTTCATGGAAGGTGTTTTTTGGGACGGGGTCGCGCTTGGCCCCCATACGGGCGAGTATGTCTGCAGCCTGATTGCTGTCTCTAGCGACATGGTGGAATTCTAGCCCCTCGAACCGTGCGGATATTTTAAGAATGACGTTTCTGTATGCTGCCATCTTTCAGTTTTTAGCATCGAATTCGCCATTGATTTGAGAAATGGCGAGATTAAAATCTCCCCGTACTTCAAGCCGTTGTATGCCCATCGATGCTGCCATCCGAAGCCCGTGCAATAGTGCTTCATATTCTGCTGCATTGTTGGAATCGGCGTACATGATCTGCAACACGTACCGGACGTTGTCTCCCGTGGGAGATGTGAGGATAACTCCAGCCCCCAGTCCGGCTAGTGTCTTGGATCCGTCGAAGTACATCGTCCAATGGGAGTATGTACTATATTCTCTGGGGAGCTCGGCCTCTGTCCATTCGGCAAGGAAATCGGTCAACTCCTGAGATTTAATAGCTCGTCGTGGCTTATAGGCGATTTCGAAAGGAAGGAGTTCGATGGCCCATTTGGCTATGCGGCCGGTCGCGTCCCTGTTATTGATTATATCGTTCAGGGGTACTTCGGATGCCACCGTGACCGAACATTCTTGAAAGTAGTGTCTGAGCTTTCGTGATGCCATAAACACTGTATAGGCTATCTTCTGGTAGTGCGGATATCTGGACTTGCATGGCGTTAGCACTACTGACACATAGTAGACTGGCTTTTGTACTCGGAATTTGTGACCCTCGTCCTCTCGTTCGACGATGAGCACCGCACTAACCACTTGATTGGTGGCCGAGATGTACACTAACATTGGTTCACCGGCGCCTGGCGCCATGAGTATGGGGTTGCTGGCCAGCAGTGTTTTGATTTCCTCTAGTGCAGCCGCTGCTTCATTGGTCCACTCGAAGTTTTTGGTCCGTTTCAGTAGCCTATAGAGCGGTAAAGCCTTTTCACCAAGGCGAGAGATAAAGCGGCTCAAAGCCGCCACGCAGCCCGCCAGCCTTTGGACGTGCTTTAGCTCTGTAGGAATCGCAAGTTCAGATAGGGCGCGGATCTTTGCAGGATTCGCTTCTATTCCTCTAGGGGAAACAATGAATCCGAGTAGTTTACCAGCGGGAACTCCGAAGACACATTTGTCCGGATTGAGCCGTATATCATATTCCCGTAGACTAGCAAAAGTTTGCCTGAGGTCGTCTATCAGCTGGCTGACGTGTTTGGTCTTAATGACCACGTCGTCCACGTATGCCTCGACTGTTTTACCGACTTGTTTTTCGAGACATGTCTGAATCATACGCTGGTATGTAGCACCTGCGTTTTTTAGTCCGAAAGGCATTGTGTTAAAGCAGAATGGCCCGTAGGGTGTGATGAAAGCAGTTGCAGCTTGATCGGATACCTTCATTTCAATCTGATGGTACCCAGAATAAGCGTCGATGAAGCACAATGAGTCGTGTCCGGCTATGGCGTCAATAATCTGGTCTATGCGTGGTAAGGGGAAAGGGTCCTTGGGGCAAGCTTTATTAAGGTCTTTGAAATTGACACACAGCCGCCAGGATTTATCTTTCTTCGGTACCATCACCAGGTTTGCCAACCACTCGGGGTGTTTGATTTCTCTTATGAATCCGGCCTCCAACAATTTTGCTAGTTCTTCGCCCATAGCTTGTCGCTTGGGTTCGGAAAATCGGCGTAGAGCCTGTTTGACGGGCTTGAAGCCCGCGATTATGTTCAGACTGTGTTCTGCTAGCCTTTGTGGGATTCCTGGCATATCTGAAGGATGCCAGGCAAAGATATCCCAGTTTTCTCGTAAAAATGTTCGCAGTGCTTCGTCCACCATGGGGTCCAGCTGAGCTCCGATGGACGCTGTTTTATTGGGGTCCGTTGGATGTACCTGAAATTTGACGATTTCGTCTGCAGGTTTAAAGGACGTGGGTTTGGGCCTCTTGCTAAGGACCACATCATCCTTGTCCACTGTTGACCAGAGTGCGGTCAATTCCTGTGCTGCAAAGGTCTCAGCTAGTGCCTCGAGGGCGAGCGCTGCTGTTCTGTTTTCGGCTCGAAGGGCTCTATTCGGGTCACTTGTGATTGTGATCACCCCGTTTGGGCCCGGCATTTTGAGCTTCATATACCCGTAATGTGGTATAGCCTGAAATCTTGTGAAAGCGTCATGCCCCAACAGAGCGTGGTAACCACTGTGAAAGGGCACAATATGAAAGAGAAGTTCTTCGGTTCTGTAGTTCTCGGGCGTGCCGAATACCACATCGAGGGTAACGCGTACGGAACAAAGTGCCTCTTTCCCAGGGATGATCCCACGAAAGGTTGTGTTGCTATGTTCGATGCAGGATCGGTCGAACTACATTTTTTCCAAGGTATCCTCGTAAATGAGGTTTAAACCACTGCCGCCGTCCATTAGCACCTTTTGTAACCTGAAACCATCGACGATGGGGTTGAGGACCAGTGCGGCAGGTGTTCGGCCAGGGCGGTTGATTGGTTGATCAGCTTCTCCGAAGGTGATCGATGTGTTTGTCCATGAATTCGTTGCTGCCACCTGATAGATTTGCTCGAGTTCTCGAAGAGCTCTCTTCCTCTTATTCCTGGAGGAAAACGTTTCGTAGATCATCAGGATCTCGGCGTTGCATTCTGGTGGCGCTGTTGAACGTCTTCCTGGAGGTAGGGCCTTGAGGATGGCCTCTCCGCTTTTTGCGACCGGCCTGACGACCCAGCAAGCTCTAAGGCTGTGAGTCGGGCTTGTGTTCAGTAATACAGAGTGTATAGGGCATGGCTGGTCTAATAGTCCGTCAAGGACATTTCTGACTCCCGTAGGGTGTCTATTCTTTTTCTCGGCGGGTTCGTGTTCGGCCGGCCGTTTCGGAGGTATTCGCTTTTTCCGAGCTCCTCTAGGGTGTTCGGCAGGGACCGGCTCCGAAAACAAAACTTCGGCTTGCCAGGTGCTTTCCATGGTGCAATATTTTTGTACCAGGTCCGATAGCTCGGTGAAGTCATGAATGTGACGACGGGCTAAGGCATTGAGGATTCCTTCATTGTGGCAATTGTGCCTGAAGGTTGCTATTATCTCCTGGTCACTAGAGTCTGGTACTCTGTCTTTAATAAGGAGGAGTCTAGCCCAAAAACGATGGACTGATTCCCCTGGCTGTGGTTGAACTTCCCATAAGCTTGTTAACTTGGGCTCTCCTGCACTGCTTGAGGAGTGCTCGTCTTGGGTGGTGGGCGGTGAAAATTTTAGTTTCTCGCCAGGATCTGAGTCTGGGATCACGGCGTTTACTTCCCGTGTCATCGCGGGATCCGGCGTGGCGGGTTTGGAGTCCATATTATCAACAGGACCCCTCTGCACGGGTTCTAGGTCGCGCGCTAGAGCGGTGGCCGATCCCAAACTATTTCCGGTGTGGGTTCCGGATTCTGGATTGTAGGAGAGATCCTGACGGTCGGAAACCGGGATGTAAACTGTTTTTAATTCCGGTAGTTGAGAGGACGATCCTCCAGCCGGGCACTAGACGGTGGCGACTAAGTGAGTGATCGGTGGGGTATGAATCTCCCTATCACCGGGCTTAAACCCGATCCGGTCGTAGACTGAGGTTTTGCCGTCGGTCACGCCCATGGTTTGAATCCGACCAAGTAACTCGTTTAATGACGAGATGTCGGCGGGGTCCATGTCGCTGGTGATGGTGTCCTGGACTAGGGGGTACTCACCACGTCGTCTCCCGACCAGTGGGTCGGGCCGAGGACCCCTAGGGTGATTCACTAATGGGCCACTTCGGGCAGCCCATGATGCATACAAGGGAGATTCCACAAGACTTGGCGCACAAGACAAGGACTCCTCTAAACCCTGGGCCTACGGTGCATTATATAAACCGAGGCCAGGCTAGAAAATAGACAACCTCAATCTCATATTCATTACTACAATCTCGTGGTAGATACATGTACAATGTACTATCCCCCATATGAATACAATCAAAAGCAGAACGTAGGGTATTATCTCCTCGAGAGAGCCCGAACCTGGGTAAAATCCTATGTCCATGTTACCATCGCTCCAAGACGCCTAGCTTAGGACCCCTACCGTGAGGTATGCCGGATTCAGAACCGACATTGATGCTTTCATTGAGAGCCTGTTAGGCGATCGCCGCGGTGCAACGAATCTCCTACCGACTTTGGATCAGGTGATATTTTTCTGATTAGATCCATTCGTCATTAGTTAAATTCTTTAAAGAATTATTGTCGTCTCGTTCCTATTATTTTGTTAGTAGATTTATCCATGAACAGGAGGATTTTGTAACGATTGTTCAACGTCGAGCGGCGGAGCTGTCCAAAGATCTGTCTCTGTTGTATTCTAATCACAGGTCCGGGCATCTAGCATTCAGGAAATAGGCGCAAGTTCCGAGGAGTAAAACGACAATTCGGATCAAGTCATCATCGGCTGAAGCGCGGGATGAGTATAGTACTCCACACGATGACCATGTCATGGCCATCGAAATCAACAAGAAGTACTACGAGCACTTATCTCTATCCTCATCTACAGCCAGTCAATCTTTTTAAATTGTTACTTCGGCCAGGGAGTTTCTGTTCCTCCTCTTTTCTAATCTACATACGGTCAAGGACTGCCACCTCTGATTGAACATGCATAAGACAAGCACTAATGTACTATAGTGCCGTACTAATTTGCAACATGTTTTTCAAGGTTTGTTCGATTTACCGTTGTAGCTAGTTTTGCATGTACTACTTGATGTCACGGAAACTACATGGCGTCGACACCGCCGGGTTGTCATCGGACAGTGAGGGCATCGTCGTCCGGCGAATTCCGATCTGCATTGACATTGGTTCCAGGATGTTGAGGGATGACTAGAAGAGTGTCTAGAGGGGGCGTGAATAGACTACTAGCAGGAATTTAAAACCTAACCTTTTCCCAAGTTAATTGATTGGCAGATTTTAACAGTTTTAGCAAGTCTAGCAAGTCTAACAGCCCTACACATGCATGTCAAGAAATATGGCAGCGGAAAGTAAAGACATTGCACATGAAGTAAAGGGGTAGAGATATGGAGATCAAACACATAAGGGACACGAATATTTTTTTCCGTGGTTCCGATAGGTGGTGCTATCATACGTCCACGTTTATGGAGTCTTCAACCCATGGAGGGTAACGGTCGCGAGAGTCCACGGAGGGCTCCACCCATAAGGGTCCACGAAGTAGCAACCTTGACTATTCCATAACGGCTTCCGTCCACGAAGGACTAGCCTCACTATGGGTAGATCTTCACGAAGTAGGCGATCTCCTTGCCCTTACAAACTTCTTGGTTCACTCCACAACACGAAGTAGGAGGCTCCCAAGCGACACCTAACCAATCTAGGAGGCACCACCCTCCAAAAGGTAATAGTCTCGGTAATGACGATGAACTCCTTGCTCTTGTGCTTCAAGATGATAGACTCCTCAACACACAATTACTCTCTCACAGATTTGGCTTGGTGGAAGAGATGGGATTTGTGGAAAGCAACTTGGGGAGGCTAGAAATCAAGATCCATATGGTTGGAGTGGAAAATCTTGACCTCAACACAAGGGTAGGTGGTTCTCTCTCTGAAAACTGGATGGGGCAAGTATGGAATAGTTCTGAGTGCTTCTCTTTCGAGTAGGTGGTGGTGAAGGGGTATATATCGGCATCCCCAAAAATCCAACCGTTACACACAAAATGACCAACTCGGTGACACTGATGTGTTAATCTCGGTGGTACCGAAGTGACCAAAAAGTGACAACTTTTGAATCTCGGTGAGACCGATATAGGAAACTCGGTTGCACCGATAAGGTGACCAACGGTCAGATTCCCAATCTCGGTGACGCCGATCCAACAATCTCGGTGGTACCAATATTGTGAATTTGCGTAACAGAAAGTTGGCAACCTAAACTCGGTGGCACTGGTTTGGAATCGGTTGCACCGAAGTGGCTAAGGTTTGGCTGAGTCTGTTTGTGGTTGAGAATCGGTGGCACCGGGATGGAAATGTTGGTTGCACCGATGTTGAGTATATGGCTATGGACAGACTTTGGTGGAAGAGTTTGTGGGTGTATTTGGTGACTATCACTTGTGCACGTATGAGCATTTTGTTCACCAATCAAAACCTTACCCACTTTCAATAGTATTGGCTTTCCTATGGACTCAAAGTGATTTCTCACAAATGTAAAATATAGAGTCCTCTTGCTTGAAGCTTTGCCAACCTATTTCCTTGCATCTTGGGGTATTTCCACAATCTCCACAATCCTTTTGCCAGCCCTTCTCTATGGACTATACCTGAGATACACTAGGTAAAAGTATTAGTCCAAGAGACAATGTATGTTGTCATGAATTATCAAAACCACCAAGGGAGCATGTTGTGCTTTCAATCTCCCCCTTTTTGGTAATTGATGACAACATACAATCAAAGCTTCAAATAAAGATATACATGAATATAGTGAAGACTTTGAGAGGCACATGACTTTGATTTGCTCCCCCTAAATGTGCGCGGTCCTTTAAAGGATAGTTGCTTTGGAATGCATGGGGACACAAATAGTAGAAAGGATATAATGAGTCATGTGTATCTTGGCTATATGCATCAAATATATGTGAATGAGATGTATCCTTGTTCAAGACTTCACACTTGCAAACAATATGTGCAAGAAGCAAGAGATTATCTTGACCAAAGATATGATGCATATACTTACCTTGAGTTCTTGAGCACTCTTGTAGTAGAAATACACTTGAGAAAACAATGTTAGGAAACACAAGAGTATTCTACCAATCAACAAGGCAATAGAACTCAAAAGTACCAAGATGTGGAGAACATATAGAAGATAGTATTTCTTAAGATTGATATGCCTCCAAAATCATTTCTTTCTCCCCTTAGATATGATAGTATTAAAACATTCTCTCCCCCTGAATCTCAGCACGTAGATATTGGGATTGGATAGGGTGAGAAAAGTAAACTTCCAGCACATCTTAGATAATCCTCCAAATATGTTTTTCTCCCCCTACTTTGATATTCTCACCTTATATGAATATTGATATTGGCTCTCCCCCTTGATCATATCTCCCCCTTTGCATAAGCATGTATCTTCCTCTTTAGCATGAAGCTTTGGTATTCTCCCCCTTTGGCATTAATTTCCAAAAAGGTCAAACACAGGAATAGATACAGGGCTCATTGATAGGAAGGGATCCTTGAGAACAAGGGTCATTGAATGTAGGGTTCATGGAAATGAAAACTGAGGGAATCATTGAAAAGAATTTCTTTTGTTATTCTCCTTTTTTTTAAAGAAGGGATCATCGAAGTAACAAAATCCTCACATCAAATGGCACAAGAGAAACATAGATTTGCAACAGCGATCATAAATAAGAAAAGAAAACAAATTGGTGACTCCGAGACAGATAAATCGGTGGTACCGAGATCTTGTGGTGCAGCTTATCTGCAATGTCGGTAGAACCGAGAAATATGTATCGGTGGCTCCGAGGCTAAAACAGCAAAGGAAATAAAGGACCAAGTTTCTGTTTTCAAAGTGTTGCCCAAAAAAATTTCAAAGGGAATGTGAAGGTTTTTACAAAGGGATATCAGCTAGAGAAGATTTGAGCGGTTCCAAGAAGTCTTCGCAAAATAGAAAGTGAACCATCTAAAATACTTAACTAGATGATGGGCGGTGACTAGGTCACCTATATTAGAGTACATTGACTTAGGAGTCAAGCAAGAATGCTTGATCATGGGTCATACTCTACGTTAAGCTCAAAATGGGGTTACCATTTATCGATTAAACATTTTAATGTCTTCATATCACTTGAGTTTCTTTAGCTCATGACTTGGAGTAAAGCCTTTTCAAGGATATGAGTGCATACCTTTGAGTGATGTTGATGACGAGGCTTGTAGGTGAACTTGTTGAGGATGCTCAAGGTTGATGAAGATCATCTTGAGTTGGGAGCAATCCTTCTCGTTTTAGTACACTTGTCACCTGCAAAGGTTAGTCATGCAAGGAAGAGCAATGGACATATCCATTTCACATGATACCAACTTGAGAATTATAAATATATGTCAAGGATATGATTGAGGTGTCTTCTTCCTTTCATCATCAAGAGGGGTTGTGAATACTTGGTAATGACAAGATTGCTTATGATTGGAGTTGACGGCAATCTTGTGGAATGAAATTCTTCCAAGTACCTACAAAAGATTAGATGCAATACAAGGGAGCATAGAATTCCATGGCACAAGATAACATGTTAGGATCAACATGGAAATATCAAGAAAGCTTATGCCCTTGCATGCAACCGAGTGAGTCTAGCTCAAGTTTGAAGCATCAATGATGTTCAACTCACTCCTCAAGTAACAAAATGTTTTCTCATCAAGTGGCTTAGTAAAGATATCGGCCAATTGCTTGTTAGTGCGAACATGCTTAAGATCAATATCTCCTTTGGCAACATGATCACGAATGAAATGATGTCTAACTTGAATATGTTTAGTTCGAGAGTGTTGCACAGGATTATGACCAATTTTAATAGCACTTTCGTTGTCACAAAGCAATGGAACATTTCTAACATGGATTCCGTAATCCTTAAGCGTTTGTGTCATCCATAACAATTGTGCACAACAAGATCCAGCAGCAATATATTCAGCTTCGGCAGTAGATAGAGATACCGAGTTTTGTTTCTTGGAGGACCAAGATACAAGAGATCTGCCCAAAAATTGACATGTACCCGAGGTGGATTTTCTATCCACCTTGTCACCAGTATAATCCGAATCGGAATAGCCAACAAGGTTAAAGGAAGATCCTTTGGGATACCAAATGCCAAAGTTTGGTGTTTGTATCAAATATCTCACAATACGTTTCACGGCCAAAAGATGACATTCTTTAGGTGCAGCTTGATATCTAGCACACATGCAAACACTAAGCATAATATCGGGACGAGAGGCACATAGATATAGCAATGAACCAATCATAGATCGATAAACTTTTTGATCAACCGGTTCATCCTCCTTGGTAAGATCAACATGTCCACTAGTATTCATAGGGGCTTTCATACCTTTGCACTCTTGCATGTTGAACTTCTAGATCAAGTCCTTGGTATACTTAGTTTGAGAGATGAAAGTTCCTTCTTTCGTTTGCTTGATTTGCAAACCAATAAAGAATTTCAGCTCACACATCTTAGACATCTCATACTTCTCGGACATCAACCTTCCAAATCTTTCACTGAATTGTGGGTTAGTAGATCCAAAGATAATATCATCCACATAGATTTGGCACACAAATAATTCACCATTAACTCTCTTAGTGAATAAGGTTGCGTCAATTTTACCAATCTCAAAACCTTTTTCAATGAGGAACTTCGTTAAGCATTTGTACCAAGCACGAGGGGCTTGCTTAAGACCATAAAAGGCTTTACGAAGCTTGTAGACATGATTAGGTTTCTTAGGATTCACAAAACCAGGTGGTTGCTTAACATAAACCTCTTCTTCAATTTCACCATTTAAAAAGGCACTTTTAATGTCCATTTGATAAAGCGTGATATCATGGTGATTAGCATAAGCAAGAAGAATGCGAATAGCTTCAAGTCTAGCGACAGGGGCGTAGGTCTCACCGTAGTCCATACCTTCGACTTGCGTATATCCTTGGGCTACGAGACGAGCCTTGTTTCGTATGACTTGACCGTCTTCATCTTGCTTGTTCCGAAACACCCATTTGGTTCCGATGATGTTTTGCTCATCCTTGAGCTTCTCCACGAGCGTCCACACTTCGTTCCTTTCGAAGTTGTGAAGCTCTTCATGCATCGCGTTCACCCAATCAGCATCTTCAAGAGCTTGTTCTACCTTCAAGGGCTCAATGCTAGAGATGAAAGAATAATGCTCACAAAAGTTAGCTAGGCGAGTTTTAGAGCGAGTGATTCTCCCTGTTTGTATATCACCAAAGATTTGGTTTAGGGGATGGTTCTTGGTCACTTGTGCTCGAACTCGGGTCAACTTACGCTTGTTGGATGGTGGAGCTTCTTCTTCATCATCATCTCCTTCATCTTCGTTGTTATTGAAGGTGTCGTTCCCTTGAGGTGGTGGTGAAGGAGGTTGTGGTGGATCTTCATGATGCACTTCCTCCTCTTCATCATCTTGTCATGTACCGCTTGTGGATGCCTCCATGTCATGTTGTGGTTCACCTTGACGTGAAGTGGGGGCTTCCACTTGAGTTGATGAAGTACTTTCCTTCACCTCCATGGGACGAATCTTGCCGATGGGCAAATCTTGGATAGCTTCCGAAGGGTCCTTATCACCTGCATCATTTGGCAATTGTTCGACTTGCGAACCATTAGATTCATCAAACTTCACATCTACCGTCTCTTCAACTTTTCGAGTGAAGTTGTTGTAGACACGGTAAGTGTGAGAGTTCGAACCATAACCCAGTAGGGATCCTTCATGAGATTTAGGAGCAAATTTAGTACGACGATGCTTATCAAGAATGTAGCACTTTGAGCCGAATACCCGAAAGTATCCAACTTGGGGTTTGTTACCGGTGAGTAGCTTGTATGCCGTTTTACCGAGAAGCTTGTGCAAGTAAAGTCGGTTTGTGGCATGACATGCTGTTTCCACGGCTTCTGCCCAAAAGTGTCTTGGCGTCTTGTATTCGTCAAGCATCGTTCTTGCCATCTCAATAAGCGTTCGGTTCTTCCTTTCAACAACTCCATTTTGTTGAGGCGTGTACGTAGCCGAGAACTCATGTGAAACACCTTCTTCATCAAGAAAGGTATCCACATGGGTGTTCTTGAACTCCGACCCGTTATCGCTCCGAACCTTCTTGATCTTCACTTCAAACTGATTTTGCGCTTTGCGAGCGAAGTTCTTGAAGATCTTTTGAACCTGCGACTTATCATCAAGAAAGAATACCCACGTAAATCTGGAAAAATCATCAACTATAACTAGACCATAGGAATTTCCACCGAGACTCTTGTAAGCATTGGGACCAAAGAGATCCATGTGAAGTAACTCGAGTGGTCTCCTAGTAGTCATGATATTCTTAACGGGATGACTTCCACCTACTTGCTTTCCAGCTTGACAAGCACTACAAAGTCTATCTTTGTCAAAGATAACATCTTTGACACCAAGTATATGATCACCTTTAATAAGCTTGTCTAAGTTACGCATGCCAACATGTCCTAGTCTTCTATGCCAAAGCCAACCTTTAGAAGATTTTGCAATTAAACAAGTACGAGGTTTGGATCTCTTAGTGAAATCGACAATGTATAGATCACCTCTACGGAAACCGGTAAAGACCATTTTATGATTATCTTGACGAAACACTTGGCAATCTACTTTCGTGAATAGCACATTAAAACCAAAGTCGGCAAGTCTAGATACGGAAAGAAGATTGTAGCCAAGAGATTCAACAAGCATAACATTTTGAATAGAGCTATCATGGGATATGGCCACCTTACCAAGACCAAGTACCTTACCCTTCGAGTTGTCTCCAAACGTTACATACCTTCGCGGTCCATGGTTTGGTGTGATCTCTTCAAACATTTCTCTATCTCCGGTCATATGATCGGTACATCCGCTATCAAGAATCCACTCTTTTCCTCCGGACATGTAATCCTAGAAGTTTGCCATGAGACTTAGATTCTTCATGATCTTCTCATACTCGATGTCGAACAGCTCATCTTCATCATAGTAGCCATGTTCCACATTGTCATCATCAAGTGGGAAATCCTCGTCATAAAGAACAAGAGATTCGTTAGGATGGTGATCATGACAATGTTCAAGTTTATGAATGCGAAGGGCCTCTATAATGATATTGTTGATAGTTGTGACATCTTCTTTAGCACGCATGAGGTCTCTAAGCTCAAATAGACAATCATCAAACTTGGGATCACTAGGCGTCATTTTGTGGAAGACAATAGTTTTATGAAGAATTTCATCAAGATTACTTAGTGAATAATTTGGATATCGTTTCTCCAAATCATTCCACAAAGTGTAAGCGCATACAAAATTCTTCATTTCATTAAGCACATTTCTAGGTAAAGCTCTAACAATAAGATTGACAGTTCTAAGATTGCATAGCATATCAACTTCCTCTTCGTGTGTGGGATGCAAAGGATCAATGGGGGAACGTAGGGGCACTTGACACATTTGCTCAATTGAAATTCATTAAACAGCTCAAGCATCAAGGTTTTCCATTGACTATAGTACTCTCCATCAAGGATAGGCACTCTACAACTCAAACTCCCTATACTAGACACATCCATCTTCCTCCTCGGTGATTAAACCGAAGCAATGGAGACCAATGCTCTGATACCAATTGAGGGATCACTAGAAGAGTGTCTAGAGGGGGGGTGAATAGACTACTAGCAGGAATTTAAAACCTAACCTTTTCCCAAGTTAATTGGTTGGCAGATTTTAACAGTTTTAGCAAGTCTAGCAAGTCTAACAGCCCTACACATGCATGTCAACAAATACGGCAGCGGAAAGTAAAGACATTGCACATGAAGTAAAGGGGTAGAGATATGGAGATCAAACACATAAGGGACACGAAGATTTTTTCCCGTGGTTCCGATAGGTGGTGCTATCGAACGTCCACGTTTATGGAGTCTTCAACCCACGGAGGGTAACGGTCGCGAGAGTCCACGGAGGGCTCCACCCATAAGGGTCCACGAAGTAGCAACATTGACTATTCCATAACGGCTTCCGTCCACGAAGGACTAGCCTCACTATGGGTAGATCTTCATGAAGTAGGCGATCTCCTTGCCCTTACAAACTTCTTGGTTCACTCCACAACACGAAGTAGGAGGCTCCCAAGCGACACCTAACCAATCTAGGAGGCACCACCCTCCAAAAGGTAACAGGCTCGGTAATGACGATGAACTCCTTGCTCTTGTGCTTCAAGATGATAGACTCCTCAACACACAATCACTCTCTCACAGATTTGGCTTGCTGGAAGAGATGGGATTTGTGGAAAGCAACTTGGGGAGGCTAGAAATCAAGATCCATATGGTTGGAGTGGAAAATCTTGACCTCAACACAAGGGTAGGTGGTTCTCTCTCAGAAAACTGGATGGGGCAAGTATGGAATAGTTCTGAGTGCTTCTCTTTCGAGTAGGTGGTGGTGAAGGGGTATATATAGGCATCCCCAAAAATCCAACCGTTACACACAAAATGACCAACTCGGTGACACCGATGTGTTAATCTCGGTGGTACCGAAGTGACCAAAAAGTGGCAACTTTTGAATCTCGGTGAGACCGATATAGGAAACTCGGTTGCACCGATAAGGTGACCAATGGTCAGATTTCCAATCTCGGTGACGCAGATCCAACAATCTCGGTGGTACCAATATTGTGAATTTGCGTAACAGAAAGTTGGCAACCTAAACTCGGTGGTACCGGTATGGAATCGGTTGCACCGAAGTGGCTAGGGTTTGGCTGAGTCTGTCTGTGGTTGAGAATCGGTGGCAACGGGATGGAAATGTTGGTTGCACCGATGTTGAGTATATGGCTATGGACAGACTTTGGTGGAAGAGTTTGTGGGTGTATTTGGTGACTATCACTTGTGCACGTATGAGCATTTTGTTCACCAATCAAAACCTTACCCCCTTTTAATAGTATTGGCTTTCCTATGGACTCAAAGTGATTTCTCACAAATTTAAAATGTAGATTCCTCTTGCTTGAAGCTTTGTCAACCTATTTCCTTGCACCATGGGGTATTTCCACAATCTCCACAATCCTTTTGCCAACCCTTCTCTATGGACTATACCTGAGATACACTAGGTAAAAGTATTAGTCCAAGAGACAATGTATGTTGTCATGAATTATCAAAACCACCTAGGGAGCATGTTGTGCTTTCAGATGTCGAATCCGAGCTATGTTGTGGTTACTAGCGGCACACCACCCGTGAAGAAGCGTGCATGGACAATGGCCTAGAATTGACGGATTCCCGACGTAGACCACCGCGAAAATTAAAAGCAATCTGACCAGCGGCGATCCAGCCGAGGACTTCGTCACACCCTGTGTTTGTATCACTTTGCTATGCTTGGATTTATAAAATTTGGAACCAATTAAAACTTTTTCAGTGCATGAGCTTGTTTGAATTTGCTAGTTTGCTTGTTTGGTTGTATGTGTTTGGCACTCTTAGGTTCTACTCCTCTCCATATTCATCTTCCTTGATCCAAACTTCTTGCCCAATGATCATGCCATGTGAATAGTACCCAAAACTATTTTTATCAAATGTTATTTTGACCAAAAAGGATATATTCAAATTAGGTTTTCAAAAGCCCTCGAGTTGAGGTTTGTACTACAAGTCCTCAAATTGGGTGGATCCTTTTTCCCCAATGACTTTATTTGGAACCTACTATATATATGACTTCCCAAAACCACCAATTATTAATTTTAAAGATTATTTTGCTATTTTATTTAAAGGATTTTTCTTAAGGCCACAAATGGTTTTTCATAGGGAAAAATTATTTAAATGCTTTAAAAATATTTGAGAAAATTTAGGGAAACTCAGTGGACATATATTTTCCATATATATGAGTTCAACACATGGTCATGATCAAAATCATGGGCAAAATCCCTCAAAACCCTTCCTGCTTAAATCAAGATTTTGAAATATTTCTATAATAAATATTCTCAATAAATTCCAAGAAAATTCCAGCAAGGCACACATGCCATATGTGATGATCTTGCAAAGTTTCATCTCAATCCCAATTGATTTGCTTCATCAAAATATTACAAAACCATTCCTGATCAGAGCCAAATTTGAGCAATTTTACATTGTGAAGTTTCTTCACTTGACCCCAAATTTTCTGGGCATGTGTTAAACCCCAAATAATGACACCACACCAAGTGGTGGATTTGTGGGAAGTGAAATGCATGCCTAGATCTATAGAAATCTGATTATGTTGGTTTCGAGGGTTTTACAAAGTTACATTGTGAACTTTCTTCAAAACTCCTCAAACTTGGTGATCCTCTCTATTTCTACCTATATTTTCATCCTATTAAATCTCATGGCAAGCAAACCCCATTTGCTTAGCAAAATCACCATCAAACACTTCTGCATATTTTGTAAAGAACCTTGTTTGTCCCCCTTCTGCTATTCTCCTTCACTTCAAATTTTTACCACAGCTTACTAGCATTGCACCTCACCCCCAGTAAAAATTTCAATCCTCAGCTCCATGGTTAAGTGGGGTAAAACCCCATTTTTACCCCCTGGACAGCAGGAATCTCCTTCTCTCTCCCCTCGCCTCTTATTCTATCAACCTCACAGAGCATCCTATGCCATTTCCCCTTTGTCTAATACCCCCTGGACCCACTGGACATGACTGGCCGCGCCTCGGATGCCGTTGGCATGCCATGGCATGCCAAACGGGCGCTCCAGAGCGCGCAACAGTGCCCGACCGCACTGTAGCTGCCACCCAATCGCTTGCCCCGACCACCTCGAGCCCCTCCCTCTCGCCCGTTGGTCGGCCTCGACGTCCGGGACACGTGGTGCCCCTGTCCCCCTCCTCTCTCCTCCTCCTTCTCCCACCTCTCGCGCGTGCCGAGCCCCGCCCGGCCCGACCAGTGAGCAGGCTCACGCGCGCGCGCTCCTCTTCCTCTCTCTTCTCTCCCCTGGACCTAGACCAGCCCCAGGAACACCCCAGACTCACCCCCGCCTCCTCCCGTGCCTTCTGGCCTCAGCCCCGAGCTCGCCGGTGCACCAACGATTCGGTGGACCGCGGCTCGCTTATATAAGGACTCCCCCGAGCCTCCTCTCCTCTCTGATCTCTCTCTCTCCACCCCAATCGGCCATCCCGAGCACCCATTTGAGCTCCTCGAGCACCAGTGCTCAAGATCGACCGAGGCGCCGCCGAGACGGAGCTCCGTCGATCTCGGGTTACCGGCCCGCTCCGGTCCTCCTCCCCTCCTCTATACAACCGTGGGGTCCCCCTGACTCTCTTCCCCCTCCTCTCCGCTCGAATCGGGCAAGAATCGACGCCGACGACCTCCTCTCGAAGCGGCTCCGCCGTGCTTCCTCGTCACCGGCGAACTTGTGCGTCTTCGGCCTCCCCTCCACCTCCAGAGGAACGACGGCTCGACGCTGGGCCCATTCCTGCCCTCAGCTCTCCTCGCCGTGCCCGCCTTCGCCGACGGTGAGCTCCTCCACCCTCGGTCCCGAGGTGGAAGACGGACCCGACAGGGAGGCCCCACCTGTCGGCCTATGTCTCGCTCGCCTCTCTCTCCCTCTCTCACTGGCACCCGGGCCCCGCCTGTCAGGTTTGAACCTGGCGAGCGCGGGCGCGCCGGTTCGCCTGGGGCTGATTTGCTCTGGGCCGGCCCAGTTGCGGCCAGATCTGGCCGAGGGCATAGTGCCCGTTTTCTTTTTCCTTTTCTGATTAGTTTTTCCAAAATTCCTCAGGCCAAAATAAAATTCCAATGCCAATAATTTTTCCACCACAATTCTTAGAATATTATGTAGTATTTTATAGTGCCATTTGTAAAAAAAATTGAAAACCTTTTTGGTACTGTTTTATTTTAAAACCTCTTTTAGGCATTTTTAGCCCCTGTTATAAATTGTTTTGAAAAACCTTTTCACCCCAAAAACTTAGGCAAATATTTTTAGAATAGATTGTAGTATTTATCAGAATAGGGTAACATTTTATAAGTAAAGATTGTGCTCTGTTTTTGTGTGATGCTTATTTTTTTACCATTATTTATCGCGACGATAGATTGCGCTGTTGACAAGGGAGTTGGACCCGAAGACTTTGAAGACCCCGAATACTTTGTTGAGCCAGGCAAGCAGCCCTTTGACCATGACTATGAACCCTTTTATTTGCATGGCATATAGCACTTATTTCCGTGATGTTGATCATGATGATGTGGTGACCACTTCGGTGGGATGCCTCCGATACTTTTGCCGTTGATACTTGCAGCGTGCAGGACCCTACCTCCTTATGAGGGTTGTGCGGGTGGGAGTAGATTGGATGCTTAGTAGATGCTACGCAAATGGGATGGGAATATGCATGGTGACGGAAACAGAAATGATTTCAAAGACTTTTCGGAAACCCCGTCGGGTGCCACTAATGCCCGAGGGAGATGATGATGAGCTCGGTAACCACTTGATAAAGAAGTGGTGTACCGGAGCAAGTGAGTGTGTGTGTTATCAAAAACGGATTAGATTTAAGATTTGTCGACCGTCCCAACCTTACATGCACAACCACGATACCCCTTATGGGACGGGGCTTTGTTGAATACCTTGATGGGTACTAGCATAGAGCCCGCATTACTAGTGGCGGGAGTGACGAGGTCACTCTCGATACGGGGTCGTGCCTGGTAGGGCGACCATGCGCTATCTTTACAGGCACCGGGCACACCGTTGTGTTCCTTCATGGATGGTACTGTGTAGAGCAAGGCTCGTATTTGTACATCATGAAGACCCGGACCAACGAGTGGACTCTTTGTTTAGTATCGTCCGGGGAAGGGCATTGTTCGGGTGCTTACCTCAGGTATGTAATATACCGCGAGTCGTGGATGACACGGAAGTTCCCCGAGTCTTGTGGGTAAAGTGTGCAACCTCTGTAGAGTGTAAAACTATCCGAATAGCCGTGTCCACGGTCAAGGACAGTTGGGTGTTGTTGCTTAAACTATGTCCTGGGTTTTCATAAACTTGGTGTGTCTGTGTGGATAACAAAGATGGTATACTCGAGACAAGTCAGATGACTTGGCATGATGATTGAACATGAGATGTTTAGACCTTGATGATATTGACATCGGTAGCCGTTTGTGCGGATACTTGCATCCTTATGAAGCATGCTATTACTAGTTATCTTGATCATGTCATTGCACTCAAAATTAGCTTTCCGCAAAAACTTACCTACTTAGTGCTATATCATGCATTGTTATTGCCTTATTCCAAAACTTGGGTTGCTTGCGAGTACATTCAAAGTACTCATTGGGTTGCCACTGGTTATTTAATTGGCCAGGCATGGAAGAACATGAATACGGTGAAGAGTTCGTTGGTGACGAACATGCGAACTAGGACGTTTCCCAGTAAGAATGCCTGTAGGTTTAAGGCAGATGGCATGGGTTCACCCTTTCGATCAAGATTTCTGCTGCTTGTTATGATTTAGTGTTTGGCCCTTGCGGCCCTATCTATGTAAGACTTGACCTCCATGGTATTTATTTGTGTAAGATGGTATGTAAGGATGTAAGACTCTTGTTATTCAGCTTCTGTGTGTTCAGTGAGCATTGATCTCTGGGATCACTGTACACATGCATTCGGTGATCACGACTTATGAGTCGGGGTCCCCACAGAGCTAGTATCAGAGCAAGTCCTGACTGTAGGAAGCCCTTAGTTAGCATGGGCGTTAGTTAGGATAAAACCGTTCTCAAAACTACACCTAGCACCTATACTTAGGAGTTCTGCACTTATTACCTCTTCTATTCTTGACACAACACTCTGCTGACTCTCCTCCCTTCAAACCTTTGTAGATGGCCGTCGTACCCGAAGCCCTCCTAGCATCCGGCTTTTCCCTACTCCTTGGGGATAGCCTGGAGAAGTGCCAGTTTCGCCAACCACCCGTCCTCCTCTACCACGAGCACTGGGTCGCTGCCATCACGAAGGAGTATCACGTTGAAGTGTTTGTGAAGGCAAACGACTCCCCGACCAGTTGATTCTTTGAAGGACCACAGATGGAGACCCTGGCACTCACAGTCGAGACAGCTGCACGAAAGGCACTCATCCACCTTCGAGGCATCATTCCAGAGATGGCCGACGAGCCCGCTACTCGTTACCTACCCATCAGAAAGGACGACATCGATGAAAGTCAGACACTGGTTCCATCCAAGGAGGATGGTGTGCCCCTCAGATTTCAGACCTACTTCAGCCTCTCTGCTGATAGTCTGGTTCACAACCTGATTAAGGAGTCCGTGAAGCTCCGCCATGAATTTCACCACATTCGAGAGCTACTCCGCCAAACCACTGACATCTTGAACCAAGGACGAATAGCAACCTCTGGGTTTTCGTCGCATGTTTCAGGCATGGCAAACATGGGCATCATGCCAGAAGGAGTCCCAGCAAGCAACCTAGTCTTCCTTCCTCTTGGGCAGGAAGCAGAGCACTCCACCACCTGAGTCCGAGAACACCTAGGGTAGGATTAGACATGTACCCCTCATGCGAAGTCGAGTCCGTGTAATGGTTCATATGAAAGCTTGTTGTTTGCTTTTGTTGTTTGTGTTCCGATGCAAGTCGCGCTTTTGCCTTAGGCAACGTGTAAGCGACTCCATCGTCTATCTTATCTTAATATATGTAACGGTCTTTCGACCTTCGTTTTACCACACTTGCACTATACCAACCCCCTTAGGCGATCTTTCCCCGTTATTGCCTTTCCTCTCATCCATCCCAGTTGTTTGACTTGGCTGCTCCAAACAGGATGGTGACTGCAACCCGCAACAGCTTCTTCACCAACCCTGAAGCCGGCAACTCCAGCCAGCGGTAGGGAGCTGGTGGGACTGCTCAGGCTGAAGGACACCAGGAGCAGCCACAAGGCGACATTCCCCCGCCACCACCTCCACCGGAGAACATGAGCATAGCTCAGTTTCTCCAAGTTCTCCGGGAGGAACGCCAAGCCAACACTGCTGCCATCCAGCAGATGGCCCAAGTCCTTGTGAACAACCAGTAGCAAGGCAGGAACGGCAATGGTCGTTCCACTCTGTCTGAGTTCATGAGGAATTCACCTCCAACCTTCACCGAGACTGCTGAACCACTGGATGCCGATGACTGGATCCGCACCATCGAGGACCTCCTTGCATTGGTCAATTGCAATGAGGATCGTGGGAAGGTGTTGTATGCCTCTCACTGCCTCGGAGGTACCGCCCGAGCTTGGTGGAATGGATTCAAGGTCATGCAAGGCGATCGTGTGATCACCTGGGATAACTTTAAGGAAGGATTCCGCACCGCCCACATTCCTTCTGGGATTATGGCTATCAAGAAGAGAGAATTCCGAGCGCTGAAGCAAGGAAGTGGCTCTGTCAAGGAGTACATGCAGAAGTTCAACCTGCTGTCGTGGTATGCACCTGAAGATGTCAACACGGAGGCTGCTAAGATGGAGCGCTTCATGGAAGGACTTCAGCAAACCCTGCAGTATCAGCTCATTGTCTGCGACTGTCGGACCTTCTACGACCTGGTGAACAAGGCCCTCATGCTGGAAGACAAGCGTCATGCCATAGACGACACTCGCAAGCGCAAGATGATTAGCAAGGGTAGTTCTAGCAACCAGAAGCCTCGCCCCTTGCAGCCAGCCCCAGCCAAGCCAACCTATCAGCCGCAGCAGGCTAGACCTCCTGCACCTCGTCCGAGCTACCAGCCTCAGCAGTATGCCAAATCCCAGGCTAGCCTACAACAACCCCAATAACAACAACGTCGGCAGGAACAACAACAAGAACAACTATGGTCAGGTCACTTGCTTTGGGTGTGGTCAGCCTGGACACATCTCTAAGCAGTGCCCCAACAAGAAGCCAGATGCACCGCGGCCCAATGCGCCAAACTAAAGTCAAGGCCGTGGAGCGCCACCAAGGAACCCAGCTCCCCGCAACCAGCCCCACAATGGCAAGGGTCGTGTGAATCACGTCACCGCTGAGGAAGCCCAGGAAGACCCGGACATCATACTGGGTACGTTCCTCGTCAACTCAACCCCAGCAACCGTACTGTTTGACTGTGGAGCTTCGCATTCTTTTGTCACTCAAAAGTTTGCACTAGAGAGTGGTATGAAGCCTACACCCCTGGGTAGTCATATGTTGATACAAACCCCGGGTTCGGTCATGAAGTCCAAGATAGGATGTAAAGGAGTTGAGATTATCATCAACAGCGTAGACTTCCTAGCAGACCTTATAGTTCTGGATTCACCAGGCTTGGACGTTATCCTTGGCATGAATTGGTTGACCAAGAACCAAGGCTACTTGGACTGTGCCAAGAGGATCGTTACCGTAACCAATAGCCAAGGAGTGGAAGTCAAGTATGTTCCCAACCCTGCCTCCACTCGAACCCCTCAGGTTAATTGTCTGTCGGGAATTGAGTTGGATCAAGTGCCAGTGGTATGTGAATACCCGGATGTATTTCCTGATGAGCTGCCCGGAATGCCTCCTGACCGCGACATTGAGTTCATCATTGAGCTGATGCCCGGAGCAGGACCCATCTATCAGAAGCCCTATAGAATGGGATCCGAAGAGTTGGCTGAACTTAAGAAGCAACTAGCAAAGCAGCTCAGAAAAGGATTCATTCGCCCTAGTGCCTCCCCTTGGGGATCACCTGTTCTGTTTGTGTCAAAGAGGGACGGAACTATCCAACTCTGTGTCGATTACCGTTCTCTCAATGAGGTCACAATAAAGAACAAGTACCCACTCCCCAAGATTGAAGACCTGTTCGATCAGCTGAACGGAGCTAAGGTGTTCTCCAAGATCGACCTCAGGTCTGGGTACTACCAGTTGAAGATTAGGCCCCAAGACATTCCGAAGACGGCATTTGTAACCCGGTATGGCCTGTATGAATACACGGTCATGTCATTTGGGTTAACCAATGCCCCTGCCTACTTCATGTACCTCATGAACAAAGTCTTCATGGAGTACTTGGACAAGTTTGTTGTCGTCTTCATTGATGACATACTCGTCTTCTCCAAGTCTGAAGAAGAGCATGAGCAACATTTGAGATTAGTCCTGGACAAGCTTCGAGAGCACCAGCTTTATGCCAAATTCAGCAAGTGTGAATTCTGGCTGCATGAAGTTGGATTCTTGGGTCATGTGTTGACTGCAGAAGGATTGTCAGTGGATCCTGCCAAGATTGAAGCCAGGACTGAATGGCAATCCCCAACTAATGTGAAGGAAGTCAGGAGCTTCCTCGGACCCGCGGGATATTACCGCAAGTTCGTCGAAGGGTTCTCGAGCATTGCCCGACCCATGACTCAACTCTTGAAGAAGGACAAGAAGTTCGAATGGACACCGAAGTGTGAAGAAAGCTTCCAAGAGCTCAAGAAGAGATTGACCACAGCCCCAGTTTTGGCCACCCCCGATATTCACAAAGAATTTGTGATATATTGTGATGCATCGAGAACCGGGCTTGGAGGTGTTTTGATGCAAGAAGACAGAGTCGTAGCATATCTATCCAGACAGCTACGCCCTCATGAAGAGAACTACGCTACCCATGATCTTGAGTTGGCAGCCATAGTTCACGCCTTGAAGACATGGCGACATTACCTTCTGGGGAAGCGATGTGAGATATACACAGACCACAAGAGTTTGAAGTATATTTTCACCCAAAGGGAATTGAACATGAGGCAGCAAAGATGGTTGGAGTTGATCAAGGACTATGACCTCAGTGTTCAATACCACCCCGGAAAGGCTAACGTGGTAGCTGATGCCTTAAGCAGCAAGACTTGTTCCTTGAATGCTATGATTAAGTAAAGGCTACCCGCCCTGTATGAAGAACTTGAGAGCTTCGGCTTGGAACTAGTTGCATCTGGATTCCTAGCCCACCTCGAAGCAAAACCTACCTTGATGGATGATATTAAGGAAGCCCAGAAGGGACACGAGAGCATTGAAGGCATCAAGGGGAAGATCAAGGCAGGCAAGGCCCCAGGATTCTCAGTGGATGAGCAAGGAGTCGTATGGCTTGGGAAGCGCATCTGCGTACCCAACAAAGAAGAGCTCAAGAACTTGATCTTGCAAGAAGCTCATGACACTCCATATTCCATCCATCCTGGAGGAACCAAGATGTACCAAGACCTCAAGGCAAGATTCTGGTGGCATGGCATGAAACGGGAGATAGGCACCTTTGTTGCCAAGTGTGACATATGCCAGAGAGTCAAAGCTGAGCATCAGCGACCCGCTGGACTATTGCAACCTCTCAAAGTGCCTGAATGGAAGTGGGACAAAGTCGGGATGGACTTCATCATCGGATTACCTAGGTCAAGCAAAGGACATGATTCCAATTGGGTCATTGTCGACCACTTGACCAAGGTAGCCCACTTCATTCCCGTCAAGACCACCTATGATGGAAGCCAGCGGGCAAACCTCTACATCAACCGCATCGTGAGTCTTCATGGAGTTCCAAAGGAGATTGTGTCAGACCGAGGAACCCAGTTCACCTCAAGATTCTGGAAGAAGGTCCAAGAAGCCTTCGGAACCAAGCTCTCCTTCAGCACTGCTTTTCACCCCCAGACTGGAGGACAGACGGAGCGAGTAAATCAGATACTCGAGGATATGCTCCGTGCTTGTGTTTTGGCATATGGAGCCAAGTGGGAAGATTGCCTAGCATTCGCCGACTTCTCCTACAACAACAACTACCAGTCAAGCCTTCAGATGGCACCATTTGAGGTGTTGTATGGACGCAAGTGCCATACTCCCCTCAACTGGTCGGAAACCGGGGAAGGACTAGTCTTTGGACCAGACATCCTCCGCGAAGCAGAAGAGCAAGTTCAACTCGTCCGAGAGCATCTCAAGACCGCCAAGACCCGATAGAAGAGCTACGCCGACTCTCACCGCCGAGAAGTGAGCTTCAACAATGGAGATCATGTATATCTCCGTGTCACACCTCTTAAAGGGACCAAGCGTTTCCACGTCAAAGGAAAGCTTGCACCCAGATACATCGACCCCTTCAAGATCACCGCAAGGCGAGGAGAAGTTGCCTATCAACTAGAGCTACCTTCCGAGCTATCAGATGTGAACAACGTCTTTCACGTGTCACAACTCCAGAAGTGTCTTCAAGTACCCAACCGTCCCGACCTCTACAAGGACATCGACCATCAAGCCATCGACCTTCAGCCAGACCTCACTTATCGTGAGAGGCCAGTTCGCATTTTGGATGAAGCGAAGCGTTGCACCCGAAGCCGCACCATCAAGTACTTCAAGGTCCAATGGAGCAACCACACTGAAGCAGAAGCAACCTGGGAGCGTGAAGACTATCTTAGATCTAAGTTCCCTTAACTTTTTAGCGCTTAGCCTAGGAATCTCGGGGACGAGATTATTGTAAGGGGCGTAGGTATGTCACACCCTGTGTTTGTATCACTTTGCTATGCTTGGATTTATAAAATTTGGAACGAATTAAAACTTTTTCAGTGCATGAGCTTGTTTGAATTGTTGCTTGTTTGCTTGTTTGGTTGTATGTGTTTGGCACTCTTTGATTCTACTCCTCTCCATATTCATCTTACTTGATCCAAACTTCTTGAACAATGATCATGCCATGTGAATAGTACCCAAAACTATTTTTATCAAATATTATTTTGACCAAAAAGGATATATTCAAATTAGGTTTTCAAAAGCCCCCGAGTTGAGGTTTGTACTACAAGTCCTCAAATTGGGTGGATCCTTTTTCCCCAATGACTTTATTTGGAACCTACTATATATATATATGACTTCCCAAAACCACCAAATATTAATTTTAAAGATTATTTTGCTATTTTATTTAAAGGCTTTTTCTTAAGGCCACAAATGGTTTTTCATAGGGAAAAATTATTTAAATGCTTTAAAAATATTTGATAAAATTTAGGGAAACTCAGTGGACATATATTTTCCATATATATGAGTTCAACACATGGTCATGATCAAAATCATGGGCAAAATCCCTCAAAACCCTTCCTGCTTAAATCAAGCTTTTGAAATATTTCTATAAGAAATATTCTCAATAAATTCCAAGAAAATTCCATCAAGGCACACATGCCATATGTGATGATCTTGCAAAGTTTCATCTCAATCCCAATTGATTTGCTTCATCAAAATATTACAAAACCATTCCTGACCAGAGCCAAATTTGAGCAACTTTACATTGTGAAGTTTCTTCACCTGACCCCAAATTTTCTCGGCATGTGTTAAACCCCAATTAATGACACCACACCAAGTGGTGGATTTGTGGGAAGTGAAATGCATGCCTAGATCTACAGAAATCTAATTCTGTTGGTTTCTAGGGTTTTACAAAGTTACAATGTGAACTTTCTTCAAAACTCCTCAAACTTGGTGATCCTCTCTATTTCTACCTATATTTTCATCCTGTTAAATCTCATGGAAAGCAAACCCCATTTGCTTAGACAAATCACCATCAAACACTTCTGCATATTTTGTAAAGAACCTTGTTTGACCCCCTTCTGCTATTCTCCTTCACTTCAAATTATTACCACAACTTACTAGCATTGCACCTCACCCCCAGTAAAAATTTCAAGCCTCAGCTCCATGGTTAAGTGGGGTAAAACCCCATTTTTACCCCCTGGACAGCAGGAATCTCCTTCTCTCTCCCCTCCCCTCTTATTCTATCAACCTCACAGAGCATCCTATGCCATTTCCCCTTTGTCTAATACCCCCTGGACCCATTGGACATGACTGGCCGCGCCTAGGATGCCGTTGGCATGCCATGGCTTGCCAAACGGGCGCTCCAGAGCACGCTACAATGCCTGACCGCACTGTAGCTGCTGCCCAATCGCTTGCCCCGACCACCTCGAGCCCCTCCCTCTCGCCCATTGGCCGGCCTCGACGTCCGGGACACGCGGCGCCCCTGTCCCCCTCCTCTCTCCTCCTCCTTCTCCCTCCTCCCGGGTGTGCCGAGCGCTGCCCGACCCGACCAGTGAGCAGGCTCACACGCGCGCGCTCCTCTTCCTCTCTCTTCTCTCCCCTGGACCTAGACCAGCCCCAGGAACACCCCAGACTCACCCCCGCCTCCTCCCGTGCCTTCTGGCCTCAGCCCCGAGCTCGCCGGCGCACCAACGATTCGGTGGACCGGGGCTCGCCTATATAAGGACTCCCCTGAGCCTCCTCTCCTCTCTGATATCTCTCTCTCCACCCCAATCGGCCATCCCGAGCACCCATTTGAGCTCCGCGAGCACCAGTGCTCGAGATCGACCGAGGCGCCACCGCGGCGGAGCTCTGTCGATCTCGGGTTACCGGCCCGCTCCGGTCCTCCTCCCCTCCTCTATAGAACCGTGGGGTCCCCCTGACTCTCTTCCCCCTCCTCTCCGCTCGAATCGGGGCAAGAATCGACGCCGACGACCTCCTCCCGAAGCGGCTCCGCCGTGCTTCCTCGACGCCGGCGAACTTGTGCGTCTTCGGCCTTCCCTCCACCTCCAGAGGAACGGCGGCTCGACGCTGGGCCCATTCCTGCCCTCAGCTCTCCTCGCCGTGCCCGCCTTCGCCGACGGTGAGCTCCTCCACCCTTGGTCCCGAGGTGGAAGACGGACCCAATAGGGAGGCCCCACCTGTCGGCCTATGTCTCGCCCGCCTCTCTCTCCCTCTCTCACTGGCACCCGGGCCCCGCCCGTCAGGTTTGAACCTGGTGAGCGCGGGCGCGCTGGTTCGCCTGGGGCTGATTTGCTCTGGGCCGGCCCAGTTGCGGCCAGATCTGGCCCAGGGCACAGTGCCCGTTTTCTTTTTCCTTTTCTGATTAGTTTTTCCAAAATTTCTCAGGCCAAAATAAAATTCCAATGCCAATAATTTTTCCACCACAATTCTTAGAATATTATGTAGTATTTTATAGTGCCATTTGTAAAAAAAATTGAAAACCTTTTTGGTACTATTTTATTTTAAAACCTCTTTTAGGCATTTTTAGCCCCTGTTATAAATTGTTTTGAAAAACCTTTTCACCCCAAAAACTTAGGCAAATATTTTAAGAATAGATTGTAGTATTTATCAGAATAGGGTAACATTTTATAAGTAAAGATTGTGCTCTGTTTTTGTGTGATGCTTATTTTTTTACCGTTATTTATCGCGACGATAGATTGCGCTGTTGACAAGGGAGTTGGACCTGAAGACTTTGAAGACCCCGAATACTTTGTTGAGCCAGGCAAGCAGCCCTTTGACCATGACTATGAACCCTTTTATTTGCATGGCATATAGCACTTATTTCCGTGATGTTGATCATGATGATGTGGTGACCACTTCGGTGGGATGCCTCCGATACTTTTACCGTTGATACTTGCCTCGTGCATGACCCTACCTCCTTATGAGGGTTGTGCGGGTGGGAGTAGATAGGATGCTTAGTAGATGCTACGCAAATGGGACGGGAATATGCATGGTGACGGAAACAGAAATGATTTCAAAGACTTTTCGAAAACCCCGTCGGGTGCCACTAATGCCCGAGGGAGATGATGATGAGCTAAGTAACCACTTGATAAAGAAGTGGTGTACCGGAGCAAGTGAGTGTGTGTTTTATCAAAAACGGATTAGATTTAAGATTTGTAGACTATCCCAACCTTACATGCACAACCACGATACCCCTTATGGGATGGGGCTTTGTTGAATACCTTGGTGGGAACTAGCATAGAGCCCGCATTACTAGTGGCGGGAGTGACGAGGTCACTCTCGATACGGGGTCGTGCCTGGTAGGGCGACCATGCGCTATCTTTACAGGCACCGGGCACACCGTTGTGTTCCTTCATGGATGGTACTGTGTAGAGCAAGGCTCGTGTTTGTACATCATGAAGACCCGGACCAACGAGTGGACTCTTTGTTTAGTATCGTCCGAGGAAGGGCATTGTTCGGGTTCTTACCTCAGGTATGTAATATACCGTGAGTCGTGGATGACACGGAAGTTCCCCGAGTCTTGTGGGTAAAGTGTGCAACCTCTGTAGAGTGTAAAACTATCCGAATAGCCGTGTCCACGGTCAAGGACAGTTGGGTGGTGTTGCTTAAACTATGTCCTGGGTTTTCATAAACTTGGTGTGTCTGTGTGGATAACAAAGATGGTATACTCGAGACAAGTCAGATGACTTGGCATGATGATTGAACATGAGATGTTTAGACCTTGATGATATTGACATCGGTAGCCGTTTGTGCGGATACTTGCATCCTTATGAAGCATGCTATTACTAGTTATCTTGATCATGTCATTGTGTCGGATTTCGGGCTCCGCAAAACCCTTAAGATTCGAACACAGGGGCGTGTGCGAATATCCCCTGCAGCTTCGCCCTACCTAGCTCGCTACACGATGACTAAGATGACGAACTCGCATGATGACGAGGAAGAAGATGAACACGGTAGTTTACCCAGGTTCGGGTCGCTGCGAAGCGTAATACCCTACTCCTGCTTTGGTGGATTGCCTCTCGTGGAGGTTTGGTGGATGAACTTGTACAACGATGAGGAGCCTCGCGAGGGCGCTCCTGAGGTGTTCTTGGCCCTCTACCGGCTTTGTGATGGATTGGGTGGATGAGTCGATCTCTCCTCTCTACGGTGCAACCTAACCTCTATATATAGCGGTGGCCCGGGTCCTCTTCCCTTATCGCAATGGCTGGAAGGGATCACACAGCGGCCAAATTTGAAGGGGGACATGAGTCCACCCCCGCCCTGCCCAAAGGCGGTCTTCGCCTGCAAAGTAGCTATCGACGGCGCAGAGGTGGGCTCGGCGATGACATCCGTCCCGCGGGGCTCATGGTCGTGGTCGTGTTGCACCGAAATGGAAACCTTTGGGGGGTGCTTTGGGAACCCGCGTACGTCCTTGCTCCCTTTGCACCAAAGGGGAAACTGCACCGCCTGGCGCGCTGGCGCCCGCCTGTCCTTCCTTGCGTCATCTTTGACTCCTGAGGCCGGGCCCGGCATAAAGATCTCCACCGCTCCGGAGGGGGCCTGGGGAGGCCCACCCCCTGGCCGGTCTTGACGCTGCTCCTCCTCGCGATCCTAGGGGCCTCACGACGGCCTTGTCTCGAGTGGGGCTGTGCATGGTTGTGCTTGGCTGATGAAGTGGGCCATGCCCTGGTCCGCAGGCAGGCAGGTCTGGGTACCCCCGTTCCCAGAACGCCGACAGTAGCCCCCGGGCCCAAGGCGCACTCGAGCTGGCTTCTGGGCGAAGCCTTGAGGATGGCCCGAAGCGCCGCGGGCCCCAAATGCCTGCGGGCCAGGCTTTACACGCGTCGAACGCCTGGGCGGCGATGCCCCCGCTCCCCGAGGGTGTCAGGAGACGCTCCAAGTCAAATTGACACGACGCCCATGCGCAACGCCAGCCATCATTGCCCTTCCTTGAATGTTGCTGCTGCTTCGGGCCTCTACCCCTCGGGCCACGCGGATGTGACCCTTCAATCGGCAGGAGAGGCGACGCGGACGGTACTGCGCCGATCGAACCGCTTCGCGGCGCCCGAGAGGCGCACGACTCCTGCTCTCCCACGATGCCTCGCGGATGCGGTTACGCCTATAAATCCGCGCTGCCCCTGGCAGGGGGGGGCATTGCAGTCTTGACGCATCTTCCGGCTTCCTTCTCTTCGCCGAGAAAGCCATCTCCTCTTCCCATCTTCTCGTCCTCCATGGCGTCGGGAGGAAGCGCCGTGGGCGCGGGAAAACGCGCCGCACCCCTGGCTCCCTCGTCCTCCTTCGGAGGCAGCGGTGGGGGGCCCTCAGGGTCGACGCAAGTTCGCCGGCGCTGGGCCATGGTCGATGAGTGAGTACACCGCCGTCTCCTCCTCCCTTAATCGTTTTGCCAAGCATTCCGAGCATGATCCTCTCCTTCTCCCAGGGCACCTGCGGCCAAGAAGCGCAGGCTCGGGGAGCTCCAGGAGGAGGTGGAGGCATTGCGGGCCTAGCTGGCGACCGCCGAGCCCGCCTTCCAAGCCGCCCTCAGGGGTGAAGCGGAGGCCAGGGCGGAGCTGGCGTCCCTCCAGGCCTAGGTCCAGGAGGCGGCCGACGCCGTGCAGGCCGCCCGGGACGAGGCGGCGCATGCCTGGCTGCTGGAATCCCAAAGCAACAAGCAGTACCTGGACATTGCCGGCCGCGCAGCCGGCGCGGTGAGCCGGTTTGTTGGGGACGCCCCTGCGCTGCCGAACGTGCGCGGCGACGGGGGCTACCTTGACTTCTTCCAGAAGGTGGTGGAGGCACTGGAGACCGGCGTCTCCCGCGTGAACGCGGACAGTGAGTTTGACGCACGTGACCTCCTGGACCTCGGCCCTGACGCTTGTCTTCTCCAACCCGCGCCGCTTCGCCCCGTAGCTCGACCTCCGGCGCGTCGTGGAGCCGGTGCCTAACGGGCTCCAGCGCCCCCTTCGGGACGAGGTGCGCCCGCACGTGGAGTCCATGGTGGAGCGGTTCGTCCAGGTGCCCGCCTCCAGCGAGGAGGACGACTCCGATGCCGAGGCGCCTGGCGGTGCAGGCGGTGACGGCGGCTTCTCCCCCTAAGCATCCCCTGTCTTCTTTTCTTGGTGCCTGGAATATTTGAAGTCGAACTCTGCCCCCGTGCGCGTTAGCATTTTGCGTACTACCTTGGTTTGCGTCCTTCCTTGCCTTAAATTGTTGGTTGCCAATTCGCCATTGTCGTGGTTTAGTTTCCTTATGTGGGGCTTGACGCCAGTGCCGCCGCGGCCTGGCGGCGGCGGCCGTCAGGGCCCTCGCGGGGTGCTTCTTCACGAGGTGCCGCTTGTGGCCGTCGCTCCCCTGCCCGGTGGCCTTGCTGCTCGTCACGGCTGGGTCCCTTCCCTCGCGCCATTTGTCCTGGCACCCCAGGCCTCAGGGGGCTCGGCGGCTGCGCGTGATGGCCCGCAGTACCTGCATTTCCACATTAATATGCACAACTCTTATCCCGTCCTCGGGTCATCGTTAGATCAGGGGGTTCCTGCTGGGTCGGGTAGTGTACCTAGCTTGCGGGGTGGCGACGATCTTGCTCGCGCCGCGAGGCGTGACCGGGCTGTCTTGATAGCCCGCGGCTCTGTCTGGGACGCTTCCTCCTCATTTGTTGGACGGTTTGGGGGCCCTTTCGGCACTCTGCGTCTGCAGGCCCTAGTCCTGCACATTTCCCGACCACCGTTGCGTACGACCGGATCACCAAGGACGCAGCCACGGGGTCAGGCCCCAACACCCTTGATGCCGACCGGATCACCAAGGACGACATCAAGGGGGGCGAGTGGCTATATGACCGGTAAGGCTCCTGAGGCGTGATGCTCCGAAGCCCCCTTTGACGCTCAAACCGCTCTACGTCGGCAGGTCCCAGTCACGCACATTTCCCGACCACCGTAGTGTACGACCGGATCACAAGGACGCAACCACGGGGGCAGGCCTCAACACCCTTGATGCCGACCGGATCACCAAGGACGATATCTAGGGGGGCGAGTGGCTATAGGACTGGTAAGGTTCCTGAGGCGTGATGCTCAGAAGCCCCCTTTGACGCTCGAGCGATCCCCCATTCCGTCCTTTCGGGCGCTGCCTCAGGAGGCCCTGGGGCCTCCCGAGACTCCATGCTGTGGTGTCGTGCTGCGGTCGGAGCCCCCGAGCGGGGGTCGACGGCTAAGAGACGCGTGCCCCTGAGGTAGCAGGGCCTCATTATCCAGCCCCGAGGTGCCTCAGGGAGGCCCGGAGCGCATGGCTCCTTGCAAAACACGAATCCAGAAAGAGAGAATTCAAGACCGGTAAAACGAGAAAACACAGAGAGAAAAGTTCCCGCCCTTTTTTCTTTTAAATATAGAATTGCGAAATCTTCAAACTTCCGACAGGTTTGAGTACAAAAAGGATTCTCGAAGGTGGCAACTTAGAAGGCGAAAAAGAGCGAGAAAACGGCCGCGTCCGGCTTTTAGGGTGGTCTTCGTCTTCCCCCAATGCTGAGCATAGGGCATCCACGTTGCATGGGCATAGCCATTGGAGGGCAGTGTTGACTTCTCCACCAGCGCGGAGCTGTGGCTTCCACGTTGCGTGGGAAGGAACCCCTCTGCGTCCTCGGGGGGCTCCGGGCGTATACAACCCGCTCATTATTACGTGAGAGTGTCACGGCCGTAGATAGCTGGGCAAGCCCCCAGGCGCGCGGCCTGGTGGCTCCCAACTCCGTCAAGAACCATCCCGTGCATTTTTGCTCGGTTGCGCGCCCTTATGACCCTAACCCAAATGCATCGTTCCTCGCGCGACCGCAGGATTGCGCTCCCGAGGCCCAAACATGAGCACGATGCATCCGGCGCAGCCATAAGGGTGTTTTGTCGATGAAGCCGCCTCGTGAAGCATTCGTGTGCCGGCCGGACAACGTCCTGAGGGCCTCGTGAGGCCCAGCCTCCTGAGGCCGCGACGGCGCTCCAGTTGCCGCAGGTGGCCCGTGCTGTTTTAGTCTTGCTGCTCCCTCCAGGCCATCACTCCTGAGGCCTCGGGGCTTGGTTCGGCGTCGCTTGCCCGCGAGGGCGCCGGCTTGCGGCGCGCCCCGCGGGCCCGGGGGCGCCCTCCCTCTTTCTCCCGCTCGTGTCGCCCAGGCCCGGTGCTCCGTCGGCGGGAGCCCCCAGGCCCGGCTTGGGGAGGACGCCCAGGGTGCTCCCTACTCTTGTGAGGTGCTGGAGCCTGTGGCAGGCGCCAGACCCACCCCACCGTTAGGCGGTACGACGTAGCACGGTACATAGGGATCCACATAAGGGCTCGGTCCTCCTCCTGAGCCGTCCGGCGGGGCGCCGGGAACGGCCCCTCCTGGCGGCGGCGGGAGGTCGCCCCGTGCACGTCGCTCGCAGACCCTCCTGCGAGGGGCCTCAGAGCGGAGTTGCTTACCTCTGCCACCGCCGTTGGGTGGGCCGCGCGTCTCCTGGTGTGGATTGCTTCCTCGGCGACCTGATGCGCCTTCGCCGTTGTTGCTTGTTTGTCTGGACGCCTGCGCCGCTTGCTCACTGCGCTGGATGGCGCGCTCCCGCCTGGTCAACCCAGGCTGTTGAAGGTCCACCGGGTCATGGAGGCGCGTGTTGGTGTGTGTGCGGGGTGCCCCGTTGTTTCCTCCGTGTGCTTGGTCGTCGTGGCCGGGCTGCGCCCCAAAACCGGTCACTGGGATTCAGAGGAGGAGGAGCACAGCGTGTGGCGGGCCCCGCTCGGGCCCGTCCGGTGCCGGAAGGGTCACACCGCCGGCGGGCTAGGGAACGGGTGCGGCAGACGAGCCCCCGGCGCCTGGTGCCTGCGGCCTTGAAGAAGAGTGAGGAGCCACGACCCTTTGCGTGACGGTGACCAGCTCCGCAATGTGGTCGGCCCATGCGTCGAAGCCCCCGTGCGTTGGGCGGTGGCGGAGCATCTCGCTTGCCAGCAGTAGCGCATCGTGCCCGTCGAGGTCCCCCACGTAGGTGCGACGCGTCGCCGGTGCCGAGGGCGCCGCCCGCCCGCCGTGTGCTTGGGCGGTGCGAGAGGCGGTGACAGTGGAGGCGATGCTGGTGGCTTGATACTAACCACCCAGTACAACGCTGCCGGGGCGTGGGCCTCAGTCGGCAGCGGCGGGGTCGACGAAAGCCGAACCGCCGCGGCCGGGGGAAGCTTGTTGGGCGTCAGCCATCGGAGCAGTAAAGCGTGGGAAGAGCGAAGCTTGGAGAAGATCCCAACACGCCCCCTACCTGGCGCGCCAAATGTCGGATTTCGGGCTCCGCAAAACCCTTAAGATTTGAACACAGGGGCGTGTGCGAAGATCCCCTGCAGCTTCGCCCTACCTAGCTCGCTACACGATGACTAAGACGACGAACTCGCACCATGACGAGGAAGAAGATGAACACGGTAGTTTACCCACGTTCGGGCCGCTGCGAAGCGTAATACCCTACTCCTGCTTTGGTGGATTGCCTCTCGTGGAGGTTTGGTGGACGAACTAGTACAATGATGAGGAGCCTCGCGAGGGCGCTCCTGAGGTGTTCTTGGCCCTCTACCAGCTTTGTGATGGATTGGGTGGATGAGTCGATCTCTCCTCTCTACGGTGCAGCCTAACCTCTATATATAGCGGTGGCCCGGGTCCTCTTCCCTTATCGCAATGGCGGGAAGGGATCCCACAACGGCCAAATTTGAAGGGGGATAGGAGTACACCCCCGCCCTGCCCAAAGGCGGTCTTCGCCTGCAAAGTAGCTGTCGACGGCGCAGAGGTGGGCTCGGCGATGACATCCATCCCGCGGGGCTCGTGGTCGTGGTCGTGTTGCACCGAAATGGAAACCTTTGGGGGGTGCTTTGGGAACCTGCGTACGTCCTTGCTCCCTTTGCACCAAAGGGGAAACTGCACCGCCTGGCGCGCTGGCACCCGCATGTCCTTCCTTGCGTCATCTTTGACTCCTGAGGCCGGGCCCTGCATAGAGATCGCTGCCGCTCCGGAGGGGGCCTGGGGAGGCCCACCCCCTGGCCGGTCTTGACGCTGCTCCTCCTCGCGAGCCTAGGGGCCTCACGAGGGCCTTGTCTCGAGTGGGGCTGTGCCTGGTTGTGCTTGGCTGATGAAGTGGGCCATGCCCTGGGCCGCGGGCAGGCAGGTCTGGGTACCCCTGTTCCCAGAACGCCGACACATTGCACTCAAAATTAGCTTTCCGCAAAAACTTACCTACTTAGTGCTATATCATGCATTGTTATTGCCTTATTCCAAAACTTGGGTTGCTTGCGAGTACATTCAAAGTACTCATTGGCTTGCCACTAGTTATTTAATTGGCCAGGCATGGAAGAACAGGAATACGGTGAAGAGTTCGTTGGTGACGAACATGAGAACTAGGACGCTTCCCAGTCAGAATGCCTGTAGGTTTAAGGCAGATGGCATGGGTTCACGCTTTCGATCAAGAATTCCGCTGCTTGTTATGATTTAGTGTTTGGCCCTTGTGGCCCTATCTATGTAAGACTTGACCTCCATGGTCTTTATTTGTGTAAGACAGTATGTAAGGATGTAAGACTCTTGTTATTCAGCTTTTGTGTGTTCAGTGAGCATTGATCTCTGGGATCACTATACACGTGCATTCGGTGATCACGACTTATGAGTCTGGGTCCCCACAGACTTTCCGTAGAGCAAGCACTGTTCATACGGAGTAGTGCAGGTGGGCCGACATCAACTCAGTGGCGGCATACAGGAAAGATTTGATTCCTCCTTCTCTTTATAGTTTGTATATATAAGTATTAAGTGTGGAGCCAGCTTATACTTTTGACTAATTGTCTCTTTGCATAATATCCACGTACGTATTAGTGGCCTATATCCTCTACGGGAGTATTTCCTACTTCATCAAAAGTGTGCTAATTGTTTTATGATTTTGAGATTTGATTGACAGTATTGTTTCGAAGGTGCTACTCACGTTAACGCAACCGCGTCGCCCCGACCTGGGCATCTTCTCGACAGTCCAGTCCTTCATGCGTGACATGGTTAACGATGCGAATTTGACTTCATCACATCGTCAACGCACTGCCTCGACGCTGTCAACCAGCATCAACGTCTCCACACCGCCGATTTGACCAATCCTCAAGGCCACATCTCTTTAATACTTTACTTTGCGTACATTAATTATGCAAAGATTATTTCATTTTATTTTTTAAAAACAAAATGTATATTATTATCTTTATTTGTTATTACTCTTGGCTTGCACTATATTGTGTGCACAGGTAATGACTTCGACTGCATCATGCGGTCATCTCGGCGTGCCGACATCGTCGTCCCGCCTCCATCAAGCAAATTGTGTCGTCGACATGGTTGACTGACATGGGGGCTTCACCGTCACGCTGCCGAACTACTCTGTCTCATCGGCTGAACCGGGGGCTCCGCTTCGCCGCAGCAACCGTGTTGCGTTGCCACTTCTCGACCCGAGCTCTCCGCTCGATTACCTCGGGCTTGGGCGCTGGGACCTCGGCCAGGCCGAGGACTACATCTCCTTCCCGCCACAACCTCGGACCGCATCGAGCACATTAACCAGCTAAGTCGTTTTCGTGTTCAGCTGTCTTTGAAATTTTACTTTTTGTTCTGTTCAACCAAACATTATAGTTTTTGTTAAACAAAAAAATGTTTGTTAAAAATTTTGTTTGTTAAAAATTTCTTTACCCGATTTAACCGGGCGTTCTTAAATTCGTATGAGCCATTTTATAATAAATGTGTTTTCTTCTTGATCGTTGCAAATTCTTTTTGTACAACTCCTTTTCCGACACTAGTGTCTGGTCAATTGCCGGATAGCCTGGTTTCTTTCTAAAGCCGCTTGAGTTTAGTTCGCTAAACAGGCCTCGGAGAAACACTCCGCCTTCGGTATATGGAGGTTGAAGCCAAAGGCTGACCCGATTGGAGTCAGGAGATCGGATATATCTTGTTAAAGAATGACCGAAGCACAAATTCAATTTTAGACCAATTTCGGATTGGCACAATTTTCTTTTATCTAAACATAAAGGTTTTTGCATAAGTTTTTGGTATTTCCAAGCATAGCTCTCGTAGTACAACGTCGGATGCCTTTAAAGTATCGGCAATATCAACGGGGGACTTCGACTAGAGTCGAACCCACCAAAAGCCAAGGTACTCGGAGCAGTCCTCAGCAAAACGTTCTCGGCTATTGCTTTATATGCATCAGTTTTGAATTGTGTCTTTGGTCAATAGTTGGGTTGCCCTGCTCCTATGATTGTCTCCTACATTCCGCTTTGTTCGGCTAGGTGTGCAAAGGGAGAACCACTGTGATTGTACTTCCGATTTAACTGGTCAAGTACCTCAGTGGAGAAACACGAAAACTGACTGTCACAATGAGCGCATACTGGTCAGCGATCCGATGACTCTGTCAAACTATAGACCGATAGAGGTTACCCCGTTGGCCTTTCATAAATTTGGCCGGAGTGTTGATGGCTTGACCTCGGCTGACGCCGAACACTAACCGGGGGCTAGTAACTGGCCTCCCAAACTTTAAGCTCCTATGACTAAGTGAAAGTTATAAAGCCTAGATATTTGATTGGCTCGTTTCCGCTAACACAATCGCCTCCAGGCACTGAGACATTGGATAAGGGTTGTCTTGTTACTACGGAAACACCCTACGTAGCTTCTACGAAAGGGTAGAAGCCGAAGATGGGCCACTCTCAAATGATAAACGATCACAAAGGAGTCAAAATAGCATATAGCATAAAAGCATTTGTATTCGATATGCGAGTGTTGCCTTCTGTAATCATCGTTATAAATCCATAAATATGCATCAATTTGACTTAATATTATGGCCAAGCTGGGTTGCCTGGCTCCTTGCTTACCCCCTACGTTCCCTATTGTTCGGCTAGGGGGTAAAGGGAGCACCTCTGTGATTGTTACTTCCGGGTCATCTAGGTTAGTACCTCAGACTGGGTGAAGCCAAAAGCTAGCCATCTTAAGAATATAATTGGTCGGCAACGACGGAAGTGAAAATTTTGGTTCCTAAGACCACAAAGTTCGGGAACATTCGTCGAACTAAATCCTCAATATTTTCCTCCCACATTGATCGGAGTTGAGGTTTCACGATCATGGTCAACATGATATCCTGGGAAAAGGAACTTATAAATGAACTATTTTTCCCAGAAGATGTTTCTTACGTTAAGTAGTAATATAACATATCTCTCCGTGTACCTTTGTTTATAAAACCGTATGGCCGGATTGCCTTGTTTACCGTAAAACTTTGACCTTATAAAGGCTTTATAAAGTAGGACAAACACTCCTCGGCTACTGGCCGAGGAGGTTAAAGCCGATGGTCGGTCAACAAAGTCTTGTATAATGCGGATCTGAGCATTAATGATGTAAAGTACTTGGATACATAAAATCATTATACATAAATTGTGTCGAACGTAACAACGTTTGTGTCAAACAAATGTCGATCCTTAATTCGACCACCCGTGCCCAAATTATGGCTCAGGGGCTACTGCATTACCTATTCAATGCAACAAATTCAAAGTGAAATACGGTTTCCAAGGAGATTCGATCCTCAGGTTGGTCGGCCGCACCCAACCTGAGTCTCGGAAACTATGGCGCACCATGTTTCTGTTCCTAAGTATGCTGCTGGGCAACGACTTGATCCTCAGGCCGATTTCACAAATCGACCTAAGTCTCAGGGGCTACTGGGATCTGTGGTTTTATTATTTCCTTTAGGTGCATCTCTGGTTCTAGACCGACACACACCTTGAGGGCTACTGGCTATACATCTCGGTAGTAAATAAATTGCGCCGATCGGAAATAAATCCCGCAAAAAATAGCCCGAGACCGAGGTGGGGCACCAACTTGGAAGCAGTCCGGCATAAAGCTTGGACGCAAGTGGCTGGCTGCATAAAGGGCATTTCTGGCATTAAGTTCGGATGAACTCCTTCAAACTTTTCAAGACGGAGGTAATCTATGACACCTCGGATGCATACCGGCGTTGGAGCTCGGCTGCAAAAAGATACCTCAGATATAGTCCGGCGTTGGAGCTCGGCTATAAAAAGACACCTCAGACGTAGTCCGGCGTTGGAGCTTGGATGCGAGAGGAGACCGCCACACGGGAAACACTTTCAGCCCGAGGTGTGGCGTAAATATTACATAGCATTGATAAAGGCCGAGAACTTAAAGGGGCTCCTCAGATGCCCGACATGTGAACTTTTCGGATACACCTCAGCGATCCTCAAGATCAGGAGATAGGAAGATTTGTTGAACCAGTTTTCAAGACCGGCGTCTGAAGACGGAGAACAGTTCGGAATAACCGAGGAGCGTCCCCAACTTGAAGACCGGTTCAGGGGGCTTTTGATGGTGTCCTGGACTAGGGGGTACTCACCACATCATCTCCCGACCAGTGGGTCGGGCCGAGGACCCCCAGGGTGATTCACTAATGGGCCACTTCGGGCAGCCCATGATGCATACAAGGGAGATTCCACAAGACTTGGCGCACAAGACAAGGACTCCTCTAAACCTTGGGCCTATGGTGCATTATATAAACCGAGGCCAGGCTAGAAAATAGACAACCTCAATCTCATATTCATTACTACAATCTCGTGGTAGATACCTGTACTATGTACTATCCCCCATATGAATACAATCAAAAGCAGGACGTAGGGTATTATCTCCTTGAGAGAGCCCGAACCTGGGTAAAATCCTGTGTCCATGTTACCATCGCTGCAAGACGCCTAGCTTAGGACCCCTACCACGAGGTATGCCGGATTCAGAACCGACAGCTGGAGCGCATGGGGTTGATCCGCAGCGCCATTGTCCCAAGGTCTCTCGACGACGTTCCCGGGTTGTATTCGGCCGCGACAGATCCGGGCATATCAGCTGGGTTGGGCGTTATGGCCGACCCAAGGATAGAGGCCACCTCAGCGGTGGGACCTGCTGCCTCCGGCGTTAAGGCGTCGGGGCCTGCGGGCTCCTTCATGAGAGCTGAGAGCTTCGTTAAAACGAGGTCTCCCCAGGAGTCGGCGACGAACTCAAGGTTACTTCCTCATCGGGGATGAAACTTCTGACCTGGCCAAGATGGTCGGCCGGATCGACATGCGACACGATGCTGCCGAACGCGAAAATCTGACCAGGAACGAAAACGTCCTTGCCGCAGACTTCATCGCTGATGATAAGGCGAGCCATCGATTCCTCTAGCGATCGCGCATCAAAACTCTCAATGAAAGCACCAATGTCGGTGTCAAAACCGGCGAATCTCGGGTAGGGGATCCCAAGTTGTGGATCTAGAATCGATGGGTAACAGGGGACGAAGGAGACGATGTTTACCCAGGTTCGGGCCCTCCTATGGAGGTAAAACCCTACGTCCTGCTTGGTTGTATTGATGTGTATGAAGATTACAGAGTTGATCTACCTCGAGATCAAGTAGCTAAACCCTAGATGAGTTCACCTGCCTCTACGAACTAAACCCTCTGGCTTAAATAGATACCAGGGGTCCCTAGGGTTACACATAGTGTTGCTTATCGAAGGAATAAACATGCCAATTCTATCATCTTAAGCTTGAAGGGCACGCCACGGCTCCTGAGGTTTCCCCCTGGTCACGGTGTATTCGGTCAGTCCGATCCTCCAACGAGTGGCCCACGAGTCCGGCCCATAAGAAATAGGCCGGTAATCCGAGGACCCCTTAATCCCGGACTCCCTCATCGAACCCTTTTTAGAAAGAACTCAGGACAAGAGAATGTTGCAAGAAGAAGGTTCCCACCCCGTTTCCGAATAAGACGCGTAAAAACATCAAATTTCATTCAAAAAGGCAGCAAATTTGGTTACAAAAGAGAGCAAATAACGGCCGCGTCTGGCGCCTAGTCTAGTATTCGTCTTCCCCCAGCGCGGAGCATGGGGCATCCACTGGGCGTGGGCATAGTCATTGGAGGACAGTGTCGTCCGCCAGCGTGGAGCATGGGGCTTCCACTTGGGCGTGGGTGGGAACCCCTCCGCGTCCTCGGGGGGCTCCGGGCGTATACAGCCCACTCATTAATACGTGAGAGTGTCACGGGTAGAAGTTGCGGAGATGCTGGATGTTCCAGGCATTCTGGATGGGGACCCCGTCCTGAGTCTCCACGCGCACGACGCCGGGCCTTGAGACGCGGGCCACCCTAAATGGGGACTCCCACATGGGTGAGCGCTTGTGCAAGCCCTCCCTAGAGAGGACCCGCCTTAGGACGAGGTCTCCGACTTCGAGGGTCCTGGAGCGGATGCTGCGGCAATGGTACCGCCGCAGCGCCTGCTGGTACCTTGCTACACGGAGCGATGCCTGGCGGCGAGCCTCCTCCCCGAGCACAAGGTCTGTCCCCTGTGTGGCATCCTGACGCTCCTCGTCGAATGCCAAGACCCGCGGGGAGCGATGCTTGACCTCGGGTGGGCAGACCGCTTCGGCTCCATAGACGAGGAAGAATGGGGTTTTGCCGGTGGGCTTTGTCGCAGTGGTGCGGATGGACCATAGCACGGACTGAAGCTCACCGAGCCAGCCCCTACCGTAGGCCTCGAGTTTCTTCTGGAAGCTCCTCGCCTTGAGGCCCCTCAGGACCTCCGCGTTGGCATGCTCGGCCTGGCCGTTGCTCCGCGGGTGTGCTACCGAAGCGTAACATATCTGCATCCCAAGGTTAGCACAATATTCCTTAAATAGGTTGCTTGTGAACTGTGAGCCATTGTCAGTAATGATACGGTTGGGGACACCGAAGCAGCTCACGAGGCCCCGGATAAACTTGACTGCTGGGCTGACGGGGATGGTGCGCATGGGCTCCACCTCCTCCCACTTGGTGAACTTGTCGATGGCGACGTAGAGGTAGCAGTAGCCTCCGGCCGCCCGAGGGAAAGGGCCCAGTATGTCCAGCCCCCGAGACCGCGAACGGCCCGGAGAGCGGGATGGTCTGGAGACCTTGCGCAAGTTGATGAATCTGCTTGGCGTGGAACTAACAGGCTTCGCAAGATCGGACCAGCTCGGTGGCGTCGTTGAGTACCGTGGGCCAGTACAAGCCGTTGCGGAACGCCTTTCCCACCAGGGTGCGAGACGAAGAGTGGTGCCCGCAGTCACCACCGTGAATATCTGCCAGCAGCTCGCGCCCCTGCTCTTCAGTTATGCACTACAGCGAGACGTCGTTTGGGCGCCTGTGGTACAACTCGCCGTCTTCAGGCAGTAGGCTGTGGCCTGGCGGACCACGCGCTCCGCATCCTCCTCCTTCTCCGGCAGGGCGCCGCCGAGCAGGTACGCCTTGAACTCCCCTGTCCAGTCGCCGACCTGGGGTTCCAGCGCCAGGAGCAATCGTGCTCCTGAGGCCGGTTCACAGGCCGGGGCGCCCGAGAGCTGGGCTGGCGGTAGTTCCTCCCGAGGTGGAGTCAGGCCCGCGGTTGGTGGGGACGCCGACGGTTTGAAGAGCCTTTCCTCGAAGACGCCAGGCTCCTGAGGCTCGCGGCGCGACGCCCTCTTGGCGATGTCGTCTGCCTCCTTGTTCGCGCCGCACGGGATGTGCTCCAATTCCAAGCCCTGGAAGCGCTTTTCAATTTTACGTACCTCTTCCAAATATGCCTCCATGTGCTCGTCCTTCGGCTTGTACTCCTTGATGGAGAAGTTGACGAGGAGCTGGGAGTCGCCCTTGACGGTGAGGCACTTGACCCCCATGGCTGCGACGGCCTTGAGGCCCGCGATCAAGCCCTCGTACTCCGTGATGTTGTTGGAGACCTTCTCGCCGTGATGGAAGCAGAGCTACACGGCGTAGTAGAGCTTGTCCTCGGTCGGCGAGATGAGTACGACCCCAGCCCCTGCGCCCTGTCGGGCGAAGGCGCTGTCGAAGTGCATGAACCATCCGTCCGGTGCCTCATCACCCGGCGCAAGGGACTGGCCCTCATCCAGCCCCCGACCGGGGGCATCCGTCCATTCTGCCACGAAGTCAGCGAGGTCCGCGCCCTTGATGACCCTGGTCGTGCTGAACTCCGGGTGGAAGGCCTGCAGCTCGATGTTCCACTCTGCCACCCTTCCGGCGGCGTTGGGGTTGCGCAGCACCTTCTCTAGTGGATACGCAGAGACGACCTTGATGAGGTGGCCTTGGAAGTAATGGCGTAGCTTCCTTGAGGCAACGAGGAGCGCGAGGAAGAGCTTCTGCTGCATAGGGTAACGCGAGCACGCATCCCATAGCACGGTGCTGACGTAGTACACCTGGTGCTCGACGAGGCGCGAAGTGTCGTCACCGCCCTGCTCCTCAGAGGGCATGCATGGCTCTAATGCCTCATGAGTCGCTGAGGCAACAAGGGCCTCAGGGGCGCCATCCTGAGGTGGCGACTGCAGTGCGGCCCCTTGCGGACCGCTTTTCTTCGTGCGTGCGCCGGCACCCTCCTACCGGATCTCCACGAGCGCCGCGCTGGCCGAGTGGGGGGGGGCGCTGCTAGGTAGAGCACCAAGGGCTCGTGAACGCGCGGCACCACCATGACGGGAGGGTTCGTGAGGTACTGCTTGAGTTCTTGGAAGGCTGCCTCAGCTTCTGGGGTCCACTCGAAAGGGCCCTTCCTCTTCATTAGCTTGAAGAAGGGGAGGGCTCGCCCATCGAGCCTCGAGATGAAGCGCCCCAAGGCGGTCACACATCCCGCCAGCTTCTGCATTTCCTTGAGGGTCTAAGGAGGACTCATCTTCTCAATTGCCTTGATCTTTTCTGGGTTCGCCTCGATCCCTCGGTGCGATACCAGAAAACCGAGCAGCTTGCCGGAGGGAACCCCGAAGACACACTTCTCCGGGTTGAGCCTCAGGTTCACCCGACGTAGGCTGGCGAACGTTTCTTCCAGGTCTTTGATAAAGGTCTTCGCCTCCCGCGATTTTACCATGATGTCGTCGACGTACGCATCGGCATTCCTCCCGAGCTGTTGCCCCAGGGCGATGTGCACAGCCCGAAGGGCATGCATGTATAGCAATACACGCTGCACGGGGATAGGAACGCCGTCTTCTCGATGTCTTCCACTGCCATCTTGATTTGATGGTACCCTGAGAAAGCATCCAAGAAGCACAGCAGATTGCACTCGGCGATGGAGTCCACGATCTGGTCGATGCGCGGGAGCGGGAAGGGGTCCCGCGGACAGGCCTTGTTGAGACTCGTGAAGTCGACGCACATGCGCTCCTTCCCACCCTTCTTGGGGACAACCACGAGGTTGGCCAGCCAGTCAGGGTACCGCACTTCCTGAATAACGCCGGCTTCCTGCAACTTGCGAACCTCTTGGACGATTAAAGCTTGCTTTTCTTGCGCCTGCCGCCGTGCCTTCTGCTTTACCGGGCGTGCGTGAGGGCACACCATCAGGTGGTGCTCGATCACATCCCTCGGGACGCCCACAAGGTCAGTCGGCTACCATGCGAACACGTCCTTATTTGTGCGGAGGAAGTCCACCAATGCCTTCTCCTGCTCCGGGGGAAGGCCAGTGCCGATGGTGAAGGTGGGGCCTGAGCTTCCGCCGTTAACAAACACCTGCTGGGTCTCAGCTCGGTCCTGAGAGAACGGTTGTTTCTTCTTCGTGGGCGCGGCCTCCAGAGCCCGCACCTCTCCCTCGGCATCTGGGCTCAGGGCCGCCGCGGCCTCAAGAGCGGAGGTGTCGCCCTCGTCGTCGAGGCGTGGGGCCGCCCCAGCCCCCGGGGCCTGGGCGGCATCCCCGGCGCCTGAGCGTGTGGCCGCCGCCGCTTTGTAGGCGAGCCGGAGGGCCTGAACCGCATCCTTGATGTCCCCGGCCACTGAGATGATGCCACTGCTCCCCGGCATCTTGATGATGTTGTAGCCTGGGTGCGGCGCCGCCATGAACTTGGCGAGGGCCGGGTACCCCAGGATGGCGTTGTACGGGACGCCGATGTGGACCACGTCGAAGTCGATCATCTCGGTGCGGTAGTTGTCGCGAGTGCCGAAGGTGACCGGAGGTGCACCTGCCCGAAAGGGGCGGTGGAGCCTTGAGCCACCCCCGAGAAGGGCCTGGTGTCAGTGTCAAAACTGGTGGATCTCGGGTAGGGGGTCCCGAGCTGTGAGTTTAGGATCAATGGTTAACAAGGGACGAAGGAGACGATGTTTACCCAGGTTCGGGCCCTCCTATGGAGGTAAAACCCTACGTCCTGCTTGGTTGTATTGATGTGTATGAAGATTACAGAGTCGATCTATCTCGAGATCAAGTAGCCAAAACTCTAGATGAGTTTTTCTGCCCTCTACGATCTAAACCCCCCGGTTTATATAGACACCGGGGGTACATAGGGTTTACACATGGTAAGTCTCCAGCCGGAAGAAAAGACGTTGATCCCCTCATCTTGACTTGGAGTGCACGCCACGTCGTTGGAGGTTTCCTTCTAGAATACGGGGTCGTCGCATATCCCGACCCTTCCTGCGATAATCAGAGAGAAGCCCACCAAGCCGGCCTATGAGAGATAGGCCGGCGGCCCGAGGACCCCTTAGTCCAGGACTCCCTCAGTAGCCCCCGAACTAGCCCCCAACGCCAGGGTGAGTTCTTTTCCCCCTTTATGATCAGATGGCTCTAGACCGGCCGCCAATGACATGTAGTTATCCGAACATGTAGTTATCCAGACGCCACAGTCGCTTAACCTCGAAGGCCGAACGTCAAAGCGTGAACAGTATTCCCTGACAAACTTTCTGACGAAGGGTCGTGGCCTATCACGACCGCTGAGCAGGTTACAAAAACTCGATTAGCAGTTCGAGGCCGTTTCTCCATTGGCACGTCTTATCAACATGTAGATCGTGTCCCGTTTTTTACGGGATATGATTAGCACCCTTGGTTATCCCACGCGCGCATAATGGCACGATTGTTTCGGGAAGTGGCGAGGCCTGTGGCGCAGTAAAAGGGAGGCTCTTGGTATTATGACACCTCATAAAAGGGAGAAAACCCCAAGGCCAATTCACGCTCCAAATTCGCACCCTTTGCCTCCTCAACCTTCCCAAGCTCCAAGAGCCCAGATCCAGTTCTTCCTCAATCTTCCCTCCGAATTCGGCCATGGCTGGTTCAGGCTCCATGGGCAAGTGGGAGGCCTCCTCCATCACCGACAATGACATTTGGGAGCTAAAGCGTGCCGGCTACCTTTCCGCCAACATCGCCCACCACGCTCTGATAACCCACAAGTATAGGGGATCGTAACAGTTTTCGAGGGTAGAGTATTCAACCCAAATTTATTGATTCGACACAAGGGGAGCCAAAGAATATTCTCGAGTATTAGCAGCTGAGTTGTCAATTCAACCACACCTAAAAGACTTAATATCTGCAGCAAAGTATTTAGTAGCAAAGTAGTATGGAAGTAACGGTAACGGTGGCAAAAGTAACAGTAGCGGTTTTGTAGCAATCGTAACAGTGGCAACGGAAAAGTCACTTAGCAAAGATCAATATGTGAAAAGCTCGTAGGCAATGGATCAGTGATGGATAATTATGTCGGATGGCATTCATCATGCAATAGGTATAACCTAGGGTGACACAGAACTAGCTCCAATTCATCAATATAATGTAGGCATGTATTCCATATATAGTCATACGTGCTTATGGAAAAGAACTTGCATGACATCTTTTGTCCAACCCTCCCGTGGCAGCGGGGTCCTAATGGAAACTAAGGGATATAAAGGCCTCCTTTTAATGGAGAACCAGACCAAAGCATTAGCACTTAGTGAATACATGAACTCCTCAAACTATGGTAATCACCGGAAAGAATCCCAATTATTGTCACCTTGGGGTAAGCGGATCATAACACATAATAGGTGTCTACAACTTGCAAGATAGGATCAAGAACACATATATATTCGTGAAAACATAATAGGTTCAGATCTGAAATCATGGCACTCAGGCCCTAGTGACAAGCATTAAGCATCAATCTCAGAACATAGTGGATACTAGGGATCAAACCCTAACAAAACTAACTCGATTACATGGTAAATCTCATCCAACCCATCACCGTCCAGCAAGCCTACGATGGGATTACTCACAAACGGCAGAGAGCATCATGAAATTGGTGATGAAGGATGGTTGGCGATGACGACGACGTCGATTTCCCCTCTCCGGGCCCAAAACGGACTCCAGAGCTGCCCTCCCGAGGAAGAACAGGAGGTGGCGGCGGCTCCGTATCATGAAACGCGATGAACTCTTCTCCTTGATTTTTTTCTCCCCGAATAGGGTTATATGGATTTGGAGTTGAGGTCGGAGGAGTTGCAGGGGGCCCACAAGCCACCAGGGCGCGCCCTAGGGGGGACGCCCCCCTGGCTTGTGGCCAATGGGTGGACCCCCTCTAGTTGATTCTTTTGCCAGTATTTTTTATTAATTCCAAAAATATTCACCGTAAATTTTCAGGTCAATTCGAGAACTTTTATTTCTGCACAAAAATAACACCAAGGCGATTCTGCTGAAAACAGCATCAGTCCGGGTTAGTTCCATTCGAATCATGCAAATTAGAGTCCAAAACAAGGGCAAAAGAGTTTGGAAAAGTAGATACGATGGAGACGTATCACGCTCCAGAGACGAATCAGGTGGTTCCCACACCGAAGCCGGGCGAGAGGGTGGTGTTCGTCCCCCATTTCATCCGGGGACTGGGTTTTCCGCTCCACCCCTTCGTCAGGGGCCTCATGTTCTTTTACGGGTTTGATTTCCATGACCTCCCCCCGAACTCCTTCATGCACATCTCGGCGTTCATCATCGTCTGCGAAGCCTTTCTGCGGGTACAGCCGCATTTTGGCCTGGGGCTCAAAGTATTCAACATCAGGCCGAAGACAGTTGTGGGCGCGCATGCGGATTGAGGAGGGACGGTAATCAGCAAGCTCCCCCGTGTCGAGTGGCCGTACGGCACCTTTATCGACACGGTCAAGATCTGGCAAAAGGAATGGTTCTACATCACCGAACCAAGGAGCGCGGACTGGGTGGCACCTATCGAGTTCAGTTCCGGACCCCCCCCCCCCGCGAGGCTAACCTCGTGGCTCAAGAAAGGCCTTGACTGGGGGTCGGCCACGGAGGTAAAATCGTTGCAGAAGTGCATCTCCGTGATGATTGAGGCCAAAATCGAGCTGGTCAACATGATCCAGGTCATGCTCCGCCGCTGTCTCCTCCCCTGCCAGCACCGGGCCTCCCCAATGTGGGCTTACCAGCTCGAGGACACGGCCACCGTGCGTCAATTCTTCCGCACAACCCATGAGAAATTGTGGAAAGTGCTATTCAAGCCCCAAAAGAGCTGGCTGGCCGAGGAGGAGGACACCGGTCTTGACGCCGAAACCCCTCCTACAAAGGTATGATAAAACTTTAATTCTCCAGCCCTGTTTTTTGACAAAGAGTTGAACCCCTTCTCCCTCATCTTCACAGAAATGGCTGAGCAAGGTCGTGCAAATTGACTGTCCGGCCCCGCAACCCGAAGACCCTCGGTCGGATCTGTTGACGGAGATGCTCGTCGTGGCGCCGTATCCGGCGCCAGAGAAGAAGGAGAAGAAAAAGAAAGGGGAGAAGAAGGAGGCCCGAGAGGGTCTGCGTCTAAGGGATCTTCCGGACACTAAGTCCGAGGAGACCCATGCCTCTTCCACTCACGAGGAAGAGCATGAGGACGAAGGGGAGTGCGACTCCCCCCTCACAAGGAAAAGGGCGGCGTCAGCGGACGTCGCGGAGGACCTACCTCCTCCTGCCCCGAAGAGGACACGCCGGACAAAGGCAGTCCTGCCCGACGATAACTCGGACTCCGAGAAGGAGTCTGAGGCTTTTGAAAAGGTTCCCCGAAGGAACCCAAGGGTTAAGCCCCCAGCCCAGAGGTATGAATCCAAAGACCCTCCGGGTCACTTATATAGAGCTTTTAATGCTAAATGGGCGAACGTCTTGCAATTTGCATCCCACCACGCGATCTCCCCACCGACCAAATCTCAGACGGGGAGTCTCTACCCGCCGACCTGGTGGAAAGTGGGACTGCGTCACATCCTACGCCTCCTGAGGTCTCGAAGGAGGCCGCGGAGGTGTTATCGCGCCAGGCTCATTCTGAGCCGAACACTGCTGGCGGGGGTGACAACGTTATTGCTGAGGTTAATACCTCGGCCACCGAAGACCAGGAGGAGGAACATGTCCTAGCAACTAAAGGGGGGGGACGAAGTCCGGTCCAGTCCCCTCCGAGGACATCTCCGGAGTGCTCTATGCCTCAGGAGCTGCCAGCCCAATCCCCCACCGGACGGAGGGTTGGCGGGTCACCACCGGTGCTGCCCATGACTGGGTGGTCGGCCGTGATGGAGGAAGCTTTATCCGGCGCTTCCATCGCCGAAAATCACCGCGCCCTTATGGGTGCGGTTTTGCAAGGCATTCAGTCCGTTGATAGCGGACTGAAAGATGCCTTCAACGGTCTCTTGACGGGCTTCGAGGTGAGCCATGTAATACTCTTTTTTCCAGAAAAAGTTAATTTGCCAAGTTTATGCAATCCTTATAAGTGTAGTAGCCCCCGAGCCCTGGGTGAATTTGAAAAACCCACCCGGGGGTCAAATGTCCGAAAATTAGTAACGATGCTCAAGGCACCCTTTGTCCCTCATTATTCTAAGAGCCCCGGAGAGTACTTAGCAGAGGGTCTGAATCCAACAGCTCGGGTGTTTTAATGCACATAAGTTGTTTTGTATGCCTCGTCATCCGCGGCTGCCGCCAATGCAGTGGAGCTTGCCGAGCTAAACCGGAAGCTCAAGAGCTCCGATGAGGAGCTCGATCGCCTGAACAAGAGTTTTGACGAGATGCAAGGTGAGTCTGAATTGTATCATTCAGGCTATTGTCTATCCACATTGATTGAGATATCCGGATTATTATCCCTAAGTGTTATTTACTCATTGTTACCACAGCTCTGGCCGCGGAGGTCGAGAACCACAAGGCCGAGTTGCAAAAGGTGAGGAAGGAGGCCACGGATGAGAAGGCAGCGGCCAAACAAGCAGCAGCCGAACTGTCGGCGTTAAAAGCCGTGAGTGACAAGCATGAGGCTCGGGTGGCAGAGGTGCAGCTGGAGCTCAAGGATGCCAGCACGAAGTGCGAGGCCCTTGAGCAAAAGAATGAAGACCAGGCCACCGAACTATCCACGCTGAAATCCAAGCTCAAAGCGGAGCGTGTTGATAGGCGGTTCTTTGAAGAAGAACTCCACCAAGTCAAGGCGATCGCGGATGGTAAGCCGTACTTACTTATATGTGCCTTTGGTGGTAACAGGTTTGCATTGCTCACCCGGGTGTGGCGTTCCTCAGGCGCCTTTACGGACCTCTCGAGGAGTGCAACGGACGCGAACAAATACTTTGCCTCTCGGGATGGGGATGTTGAGCCTCGGCTGTTCTGGGCGCAATTTCAAGCCCCCGAGCATCCTCCCCTCCTGAGCAAACAGATGAAACAATTGATGGAGCTGCACAGGATGGTGGAGCCAGCCATGAAGGACCTCTGCATCTGGCTGTGGCCTGCAGAGCCGTTGCCGAGCAGTTACTTCGGCTTGGTGTAGAAATTGTGCGACGCCGCGCCTCGGATTGACGCTCTAAAGTGTTCTACGTGCATCGAGGGAGCTCGGATGGCCTTTGCAAGGACCATGATGCATTGGCTGAGGCTCAAGCCGACCGAGATGGCCACTGCGCCTCCACCCCCTGGGAAGGAGCATAGGCGCTCCGAGCAATACTTTCCCACCGTGATGGATGGTGCTCGGGCGATAGAAGCCCAATGCCCTAAGGATGTAATTTATGAATGAGCGTTTTGTCATGTATCCGATGACTATTCCGTTGTATAATGCGGTTGCATGGTTTATCATGTCTTTAAGCTTTGTATTATTTTAACTCCTATGTGGCCGTTTTATCTGAAAGTTGCGAGTCATCGGCTTCAGCCCCCATGTAGATACTACACGAGGTGTTTCTACCTCCACACTGTGACCCTTAGCCGACGTATCGTTGCCCGAAGGTGGTAGTGCAAGGGGAACAAGGCAATCGGACTATGATGCTTTAGTGCTTTCACTTAGCCGTAGGAGCTTGACTGCGGGGGCTGATGACTAGCCCCCAGTGTTTTGTGATATTCAGATACACCGAGGTTGAAACCAGCATCACATGGTTTGTAATCGTACAAACCCCTCATATAACACGGAATAACCTCTATCAATTTTTAGTTTGACACTTATGCTCGGATTGCAGACTAGTTCCCGCTTATTATGACAGTCAGTTTTCGGCTTTCTCTGCTGAGGTACTTGACCAGGCGAGCTAGAAGCACAATCGCAGTGGTTCTCCCTTTAGCCTTTTAGCCGAACGAGCGGAAAGTAAGAGGGCAAACACAGGAGCCGGGCAACCCAACCATTGACCCAAGATATAATTCGAAACCGATTCATATAACGCAACATCCGAGAGGCCGAACAAATAAAAAATAGTGCCGGTGTGATGCCTGGGGCGATTTTTATAGTCAAGCCCCAGGTCTATTCGTCGGTCGCATCGTAATATGTACCGAACAGCTTTGTTATCGGTGTCGGTGAGTAGAGAACAGAGTATGTGACATAAAATACAGCGAGGAGGCCGTAAAGCATGGTCTTTATTTCCGATGAATTCTTATAACTCAAACTGCCGAAGCGATTGTTACAGGTATTTTGAATTGAAAAATAAAGTTTACAAAGGATAGGTTTTACCCGGGGTCTTCGATGGGTGGCTTGACGTCCTCAATGTGCCCTGTCGCATGTCTTCTCCTTTGCCCCCGAGGGGGTTGCGTTCCTTTAAAGGTGATTGCTACCGGCGAACGGACCTTGGGAAGAAGATCTTGAGAAGTCGCCGTAGTGTGGATGAGCTTTACGCTTGGAAGGTCCTAGATTGTACCTATGGTTTGTCCGAAGGCATGTGTTGGTAGTAGTTCGGTCCAGCCGAACACTTTCCCTTTGATAGTGGGTCCCCACAGCTGCCCATGGTATTTTGAGCGCGAAGTTGTGCCTTCTTGGCACATATTTTACGGGAACTAGGGTTGTGCTGTGGGGGGCGTATCCCTATTTTTGTTGGGCGGAAGATGATTCCGGGAGTTCGGGTTGAGACCGAGCTCATCTACTAACCTGACGTGCCTTTATGGCTGATTTGGGCGTCGGCATATCGTCGCCGTACTGGAATTCGGCTGCCAGGGCTGCTGTGTGTTCCTCAGTTCAGAGAGAGCGCTCTATGTTGCCGTTGATAGTAATGACCCCCTTGGGCCCGGGCATCTTGAGCTTCAGATACACGTAGTGGGGGACGGCGTTAAAGCGAGCAAATGATGTGCGGCCGAGTAGGGCGTGATAACCGCTGCAAAAAGGGACAATGTCGAAGATCAAGTTTTCGCTGTGGAAGTTGTCGGGCGAGCCGAACACTACTTCCAGATTCACGGTGCCCGAGCAGCGGGCTTCGATGCCTGGGATCACTCCTTTAAAGTTAGTGTTACTAGGTTTGATCCTTGACGGATCTATACCCATCTTTTTCACCGTGTCTGACTAAATCAGATTAAGGCTACTTCCTCCGTCCATTAGGACTCAAGTGAGGTGATACCCATCGATAATGGGGTCTAGGACGAGGGCTGCCGAACCTCCGTGACGGATACTGGTCGGATGGTCCCGTCGGTCGAAGGTGATCGGGCAAGCCGACGATGGGTTATACGTTGGGGCTATGGGCTCTACGGCGTTGACCTCCCGAAGGGCGCGCTTCCTCTCCTTTTTTGGTATGTGAGTGGCATATATCATGTTCACAGTTTTTACCTCTCGAGGGAACTGCTTTTGTCCTCCATTGCTTGGACCGCGGGGCTCGTCGTCGTCCTCACTGCGTGGGCCCTTGCCTTGCTCTTCGGCTGCGAGCTTGCCAGCTTGTTTGAACACCCAACAATTACGGTTGGTGTGGGTAGCGGGCTTGTCTTGGGTGCCGTGGATCTGGCAGGGCCTATCCATGATTTTGTCCAGCGTGGTAGGTCCGTCTCGATTTACTTTAGAAGGTTTCTTCTGCTGTCCAGATTTTGGGTTGCGGAAACCGGCATTAACGGTCGTGTCCTCAGCATCGCCGTTGTTGTGCCGGCATTGTTTTTTGTTACGTCATGGTTTCCCATTTCCATCCCGGACTTCGGAGGTGCCGGGGTCTTCGGGGTTATGGCCTCGTCGAGCTAGCCAGTTATCCTCACCCTCACAAAAGCGGGTCATAAGTAAGGTAAGGGCGGACATTGTCCTTGGCTTGTCCTGGCCGAGCTGACGAGCTAGCCACTCGTCTCGGATATTATGTCTGAAGGAGGCTATTGCCTCGGCGTCCGGGCAGTCAACGATCAGGTTTTTCTTGATCAGGTACCGATTCCAGAATTGCCGAGCCGATTCACCTGCTTTCTGGACAACATTGCTCAAGTCGGAGGAGTCTGGTGGCCGGACATAAGTACCCTGGAAATTAGATCGGAAGGCATCCTCGAGCTCTTCCCAGCTCTTGATGGAATTCTCGGGGAGACTGTTTAACCAGTGTCGAGCTGGCCCCTTAAGTTTTAGGGGCAGATACTTGATGGCATGGAGATCATCTCCTCGTGCCATATGAATGTGGAGGAGGAAGTCCTCAATCCACACGGCTGGGTTTGTTTTCCCGTCGTATTATTCTATGTTAACGGGTTTAAACCCTTCAGGAAACTGATGTTGCATCACCTCGTCTGTGAAGCACAGTGGGTGGGCAGCGCCTCTGACCCGAGCTATGGCATGCCTACGAGCGGCGGTCGATCGGGCCCGGTTTTGTTCCCGACCTCTATTGTTGCGGTCGAGCCAAGACTGGTACCCGTCCCGTCTAGCGAGGGAGTACCCTCTAGATCCGTAGATGGATCTTGTGGGGCAAGCTCTATAATCCAGGTCATGTCGTAAGTCATACCTGTCCCCAGGCTCTGCTGACTCTTTTCCTCTCCTGTGGGGTACCGCAGGTCTGTACTCGGCCTCCCCGGCCGTCCTATCCCGTCCTCGGGGAGGGCGGTTCGGCTGGTCGTACGGAGTATGCCTGGGAGGCGATGTTTCAAGGACCTCGTCATCGAACTGCGGCTGCAGCCGCCGGCGTGGGTAGCTCTTGGGTTGGTCTGATAGATTGGTACCGTACCCTTCTTCGGCTGCCAAGACCCTCGTCCATCTATCATTGAGGGTGTCTTGTTCGGCTTTGAGCTGTTGTTGCTTTGCCTTCAAGCTTCGGGTGGTGGCTAAAAGCTACCGCCTAAACCGTTCCTGATCCGCAGGGTTTTCGGGGACGGTGAAGTCTTCAGCTTCCAGGCTGTCCTCCTCCTCGACAGGGGGAAGGTAGTTGTCGTCCTCGGAATCATTAAGATCCTCGATGTCGCGCCGATCTTCGGGCCTTTCCTGGTCCTCCAGTGGCTGTTCGGGGACTTCAGGGTCACCGAGGTCTTCCGGGGTGTCGTTTTCCCCGGTGCCTGCAATGGCCTCCCTTCCCTTGTTTGCGTTAGATCGTTTGCGCTGTTTCCGGCACCTTGACGTCTCCTCACCAGATTTATCACCATTCTTCTTAGGGGTGCGATCGCCCTTATCGTCGGGGGTGTCTACCATGTAGATGTCGTAGGTGGAGGTGGCAGTTCATCGCCCAGTGTTAACAGGGGCGGGGGCGCTGTCCTCTTCATCCATGTCTTCTGCCTCCTCGGAGGCGTAGTCCAGCTTATCGGTTAAGTCTTCGATAGTGGCTACCAAGTGGGTGGTGGGTGGGTCGAAAAATTCCCCATGACCCGCCTTTAGACCGATCTGAGCATGGGTCGAGGTCGGGTCATCTGTGATTTTTATTGATAGGATTCGATCCAACGCGTCGTTGATCATCGAGAGCTCGACCGGATCGATCTGCCTAGGGCTTTCGGAGTTAACCCCCAACGTGTCCGTACAAAGAGTGTGTTCGGCAGGGGCCGACCCCTGGCCCTCAGGTGCTGTAACCGGATCCGAACTAAGAGCCAGATCATCGGCAGGGATAGACCCGTGGGCGGAGTCGAGAAGGAGATCCGAAGTTAAGGCTTCAGAGACTTCGGGCTCGTTAGATGAGATCGCGAGCCCAGCGAATGAAAGATCACCCCGGGAGTCTACGGAGAACTCTAGCTTCCCGAATCTGATCTCTTGATTGGGGGCGAGACTCCCGATCCGGCCAGGGTGGTCGGTCGGGTCGGCGTGCAGCACGATGCTGCCGAAAGCGAAAATCTGTCCGGGGGCGAAGGAGTCCCCGTTACGGACTTCATCGCTAATGATTAGGCGAGCCATCAATTCCTCTTGTGATCCCACAGCGGAACTCTCAATGAAAGCACCAATGTCGGTGTCAAAACCGGCGGATCTCGGGTAGGGGGTCCCGAGCTGTGAGTTTAGGATCGATGGGTAACAAGCGACGAAGGAGACGATGTTTACCCAGGTTCGGGCCCTCCTATGGAGGTAAAACCCTACGTCCTGCTTGGTTGTATTGATGTGTATGAAGATTACAGAGTCGATCTACCTCGTGATCAAGTAGCCAAAACCCTAGATGAGTTTTTCTACCCTCTACGATCTAAACCCCCTGGTTTATATAGACACCGGGGGTACCTAGGGTTTACACATGGTAAGTCTCCAGCCGGAAGAAAAGACGCTGATCCCCTCATCTTCACTTGGAGTGCACGCCGCATCTTCAGAGGTTTCCTTCTAGAATACGGGGTCGTCGCATATCCCGGCCCTTCCTGCGATAATCAAAGAGCGGCCCACCAAGCCGGCCTATGAGAGATAGGCCGGTGGCCCGAGGACCCCTTAGTCCAAGACTCCCTCGCTTGGGGGGTGCAAGCTGGTCATAGGGCCTCTGCAGCGTGTCGAAGGTTTCCACGGAGAGGACGTTGAGGCCGGCGCCGCCGTCGATGAGTGTCTTCGTAACCGCGACGTTGCTGATGGTGGGTGTGCACAACATGGGGATTGCACCAACGGCAACCGTAGCCCTGGGGTGGTCCTTGGAGTCGAAGGTGATGTCAGTCGCCGGCCTTGTATTACCCCGCAGGGCCTCTGGTCGTGGCTCAGCCGCGCCCACCTGGCGGAGGAGTTGCTTGACGTGGCGGCCGGACGCGGGCGCCTGCGATCCACCAAGGATGCAAGCGACTGCGCGAGGCCCTGGGGCTATGAGACGCACGACGAGACGGCCGTGAGGCCCTTTACACGCCTTGAGTAGCGCGGTCTGCGCGCTCGCCGGCCTAGGGCGAACATGGGGGGTCGACGTCGTGGTGGTAGCAGGGGTCGGGGAAGCAATGCGGCCGCCACGCTGCCCAGGGGAAGACAGCGACGAGCCCTGCTGCCCACGAGCAGCTCGGCCGATGGCAGCATCGGCTGCCGGAGAGATGGAATGGCGCGTGGCGCCGCGGCCCTCGGGCGCCGTCTGGGCGACGCGAGCGGCCCGACGCTCAGCACAAACTCGGCGGGCATCAACCATGGGAGCGACGGAGTCGAGACGGGGCGAGGCCGGAGGAAGATTTCGACACGCCCCTACCTGGCGCGCCAAATGTCGGAATCGGGGCTCCGCAAAACCCAACAAGGTTCGAACACTGGGGCGTGTGCGAAGATCTCAACCGGCTCAAGGTCTCAACTTGTCACCCTCCGGCCTAGCTACGTCGAGTACGTTCTTGCGATGAAGAAGGTGGACACGGTGGTTTACCCAGGTTCCGGCCACCTTGCGGTGTAAAACCCTACTCCTGCTTTGTGGTGGATTGGCCTCTCGAGGAGGCTGTGGATGAACTAGTACAGTGGTTGGGTGGCCTCGTGAGGGCTCTTGGTGGTGATGAACTCGACTCGGTTCAACCTGCCCTCTACGATGGGAGCTCGTCCCTATTTATAGGGGCCACGGTCCTCTTACTTCGTCGAACCGGCGGGAAGGGATCCCACAACGGCCAAATTTGAAAGGGGACAAGAGGTACATACTATCCTGACTAAAGGTGGTCTTCGCCTGCAAAGCTTCTGGGTGTGACGCAGCGGTGGGCTCGGTGATGACATCCGCCCTGCCGAGCTTGTGGTCTTCCTCCTCTTGCACCGGGAAGGAAACCTTTGAGGGGTTCCTCGGGAACCCACGTATGTCCTTGTCTCCTTTGCACCAAAGAGGAAACTGTCCACCCTCTGCGCCTGCTAGCGCCTGCCTGGCTTGGTCGTCAGAACCCACGTCACCCCGGCCTCACGAGGCCGGGTACTTGCATAGGAATCTCCGATCCTCGGGAGGTGGCCTAAAGGGGTGCCGCTCCTTCGGAGGCCTTGGCGTTGTCCTCCTCGCGAGGCGGGGGCTCTCGCGAGGGCCTTGACTTGGGGGCTCGTTGCAGGGTGATAACCCACAAGTATAGGGGATCGCAATAGTTTTCGAGGGTAGAGTATTCAACCCAAATTTATTGATACGACACAAGGGGAGCCAAAGAATATTCCCGAGTATTAGCAGCTGAGTTGTCAATTCAACCACACCAGAAAGACTTAGTATCTGCAGCAAAGTATTCAGTAGCAAAGCAGTATGGAAGTAACGGTAACAAAGGCAAAGTGACAGTAGCAGTGTTGTTGTGATTGTAACAGTAGCAACGGAAAAGTAACTTAGCAAAGATCAATATGTGAAAAGCTCGTAGGCAATGGATCAGTGATGGATAATTATGTCGGATGGCATTCATCATGCAACGGTTATAACATAGGGTGACACAAAACTAGCTCCAATTCATCAATGTAATGTAGGCATGTATTCCATATATAGTCATACGTGCTTATGGAAAAGAACTTGCATGACATCTTTTGTCCTACCCTCCCGTGGCAGCGGGGTCCTAATGGAAACTAAGGGATATTAAGGCCTCCTTTTAATAGAGAACCGGACCAAAGCATTAGCACTTAGTGAATACATGAACTCCTCAAACTACGGTAATCACCGGAAAGAATCCCAGTTATTGTCACCCTGGGGGATGCGGATCATAACTCGTAATAGGTGTCTACAACTTGCAAGATAGGATCAAGAACACATATATATTCATGAAAACATAATTGGTTCAGATCTGAAATCATGGCACTCGGGCCCTAGTGACAAGCATTAAGCATAGCAAAGTCATAGCAACATCAATCTCAGAACATAGTGGATACTAGGGATCAAACCCTAACAAAACTAACTCGATTACATGGTAAATCTCATCCAACCCATCACCGTCCAGCAAGCCTACGATGGGATTACTCACGAACGACGGAGAGCATCATGAAATTGGTGATGAAGGATGGTTGGTGATGACGACGGCGTCGATTTCCCCTCTCCGGAGCCCAAAACGGACCCCAGATCTGCCCTCCCGAGGAAGAACAGGAGGTGGCGGCGGCTCTGTATCGTAAAACGCGATGAACTCTTCTCTCCGATTTTTTTCTCCACGAATAGGAATAGATAGAGTTGGAGTTGAGGTCGGAGGAGCTCTAGGGGGCCCACAAGATAGGGGGGCGCGCCCTAGGGTGGGCGCCCCCCTGGCTTGTGGCCAGGTGGTGGACCCCCTCCGGTTGATTCTTTCGCCAGTATTTTTTATTAATTCCAAAAATATTCTCCGTAAATTTTCAGGTCCATCCGAGAACTTTTATTTTTGCACAAAAATAACACCTAGGCAATTCTGCTGAAAACAGCGTCAGTCCGGGTTAGTTCCATTCAAATCATGCAAATTAGAGTTCAAAACAAGGGCAAATGAGTTTGGAAAAGTAGATATGATGGAGATGTATCAACTCCCCCAAGCTTAACCCATTGCTTGTCCTCAAGCAATTCAGTTGACAAACTGAAAGTGATAAAGAAAAACTTTTACAAACTCTGTTTGATCTTGCCGTTGTAAATATGTTTAACTGATGTTCAGATTTTCAACAAGGATTATAGACTAACCACATTCACAATAACATTTAGGTCTCACATTTACTCATATCAATGGCATAATCAACTAGCGAGCAATAATAATAAGTCTCGCATGACAACAATTTTATCAAAACAATCATGATACAATATGATATAATGGTATCTCGCTAGCCCTTTCTGAGACCGCGAAACATAAATGCAGAGCACCACTGAAGAACAAGGACTGACTAGACATTGTAATTCATGGTAAAAGAGATCCAGTCACACTCATACTCAATATCAATTAATAACAAAGCATACAATTGATGGAGGTGCTCTCTAACTGGTGCTCTTTATAAGAGGAGGATGACTCAACAGTAAATAAAATAGATAGGCCCTTCGCAGAGGGAAGCATTGATTTACAGAGGTGCCAGAGCTCAAGCTTTTAAAACAAGGATGAATCATAATTTTGGGAGGTATGCTTTCATTGTCAACATAACAACTAAGAGATCTCGATATCTTCCATGCTAGATACATTATAGGCGCTTCCCAAACAGAATAGTAAAGTTTTTACTCCCCCTCCACCAATCGATCACACTCCACGGCGGGCCGAATCCACGGGTACCGTCCATACATACAACAATCCTGGGGGAGTTTTGTTTCATTATACTTTGATTTGATTTTTGAGCATGGAACTGGGCATCCCGAATACCAGCCACTTTCTCGTGAATGATAGTGAATCAACACATATCGTGAGAATAACCCACCTAGCATGGAAGATACTAACAGCCCCTAGTCACTACATGAGCGATTCGGGCATACAAAATAGGGTATTATTTGAAGGTTTAGAGTTTGGCACATGCAAATTTACTTGGAACGGCAGGTAAATACCGCATATAGTTAGGTATGATGGACTCATATGGAACAACTTTGGGTTTATGGAAATGGATGCACAAGAAGTATTCCTGCTTAGTACAAGTGAAGGCTAGCAAAAGACTGGGAAGCGACCAATTAGAGAGCGACAACAGTCATAAACATGCTTTGAGATTAACCAACATTGAATGCAAGCATGAGTAGGATATAAATCACCATGAACATAAACATCGTGGAGGCTATGTTGGTTTTGTTTCAACTACATGCGTGAACATGTGCCAAGTCAAGCCACTTGAATCATTCAGAGGAGGATACCATCCTATCATACTACATCACAACCATTTTAAAATGCATGTTGGCACGCAAGACAAACCATTATACACTCTTAGCTAATTAAGCATGGCATGAGTAACTATAATCTCTAATTGTCATTGCAAACATGTTCAATCCATAACGAGCTGAATCCAGAACGATGAGCTAATCATATTGATAAAAAAATAGGTTGAGTTCATACCAGCTTTTCTCCATCTCAATCACTTCATCATATATCGTCATTATTGCCTTTCACTTGCACGACCGAACGGTGTGGATAATAATAAGAGTGCACGTGCATTGGACTAAGCTGGAATCTGCAAGCAATAACTCAAAGGAGAAGGCAAGGTAATATGGGCTCTCTGTAAGATAAACAATAATGCATATGAGAGCCACTCAACATTTCATCATGGTCTTCTCCTTACGACCCAAAGAAGAAAGGAAAACTATTTACACGGGAAAGCTCCCAACAAGCAAAAGAAGAACGAGAAATATTTTTGGGTTTTCTTTTAATACTACAACTAAACAAACTAGAAGGTAAAGCTAGAACTAGTTTTTTTGGGTTTTTGGATTTTCTCAAGATTAATTAAACACACAAGAAGAAAGCAAAAAGAAGAAATAAACTACCATGGATGGTACAATGAAAAAGTATGAACACCGACAACTGGAATGAGTGTGTGAACATGAATGTAATGTCGGTGAGAAATATGTACTCCCCCAAGCTTAGGCTTTTGGCCTAAGTTGGTCTAGGGCCATGGCTGGCCCGGATAGTATCCAAAGTCATAGTTGGGGTTAAACTGGGCTGCGGCAGCTACTGCCTGAGCGGCTGCAGCGCGGAGGCGGACGGCTTCCGCCTCTCTCTCGTACTCGTTTTCCTCCTCTCTGGTTATAAAGTATCTCCATTTTTCCTGAAAGTTAAAGAAGGCAGGAGCAGGAAGGGTAATATGGACAGCACGCTGTCTGTCAAAAATTAGTCGGTAGAGGAGGGGTTGTTCGTTTCTCTCAAGAAACTGGTAGCGCACCATAGCCTCATTATCAAGAAAAGCAGGTGGTAACTCAATATCATTCTCCCTTATGGGTACCCTAAGATAATTAGCTACACGGGTGTAATAAATTCCACCAAAGAAATCTCCATCCTTAGCATTTTTATGTAGCCTCCTAGCAATAATAGCTCCCAAGTTATATCGTCTATCACCCATGACCGCACTCTTAAGAATACTAAGATCAGGTACGCAAAGGTGGCTATGGTCATGTTTACCGTTAATACATCTACCTATGAAGAGAGCAAAATAATGTATGGCAGGAAAGTGAATGCTCCCCAAGGTAGCCTGTGTAATGTTTCTAGTTTCTCCCACAGTGATGCTAGCAAGAAAATCATTATATTCAGTTTTGTGAGGATCACTATGGCTGCCCCATTGTGGAATTTTGCATGCATGGTTAAAATCCTCTAGGTCCATAGTATAAGATTCATCATAAAGATTAAATAGAACAGAATGCGTATTACGCCTGGATGAAAATTCAAACCTCTGCACGAAGGAATTAGTGAGTTGATAATATTGCTTGCATTAGTCTGAAACAAAATCTTTAAGGACAGCATTTCGTATGTACGCGTAAAATTCTTCCTTGAATCCGGCATGGACCATGAATGGATCCGACGGCCATTCACAAGGCCGCACTTGAGCTTCCCTCTGTGGTTCAAAGTCGGGCTCGCGTATCACGAGTCTCAGGGTCTTCTTGCTCGAGGAACCACCTTGGTATATTCTCCTTAACATTTTTCTTTCTCTGAAAAATTTCTGAAATTTTTAGGGACTCCAAATAAGGGTGAACAAAACTCAACAAAACTTATAGCAACTACTCCCACAAGTGTCTAGAGGCTATATCATGCATCAAAACTACTTGGAACCATATAAATTTGACATGCCAGCTCAAGAACAAGGTCACCACAGCAACAAAAATTTGCAATATATACAGCACTAGAACAAAAACTAATTGGACCATTGGAGGAGTCACATACCGATGAACAATCCCCTAAAACAGTTTTGCAAATGGAGCTTTGAGCAAGGAGATCGAAAATGGCAGCAAGATGAGCTAGAACACGGGTTTGAGCAATGGTGGGATTTTTTCTGGAGGAAGACGAAGTGGATGGGTGCTGGAACAAGTGAGGGGGCCCCATGTGGGACCCACAAGCCAGGGGGGCGTGCCCAGGGGGGTGGGCGCGCCCTGCAGGCTTGTGGCCCACTGGTGTAGCCCCCTGATGTGTTCTTAGCGCCAAAAATTCTTAAATATTCCAGAAAAAATCATACTAAATTTTCAGGGAATTCTGAGAACTTTTATTTTCAGGTCATTTTTCTATTGCACGGATAAATCAGAAAACAGAGAAATAATAGCATTTTTAGTAAGTTGAAACTAAAGAACAGAAAATAAAAGTTGGGTGCAGATGGTTGTGCTTTCTAAATTCATCCATCTCATGCTCATCAAAAAGAATCCATCAATAAGGTTGATCAAGTCTTATTGACAAACTTTTTTCGAATGACACGGAACCGGAGAATTTTCGAATAACACTAGGTTACCTCAATGGGGATATGCATGTCCCCAACAATAAGTATATCATATTTCTTTTTGGCAGTAGGGAGAGGAAATTCAAAGTCTCCAATAATAATCGTTGAAATTTTTTCAATGGAGTTGATACTATGAACTTGAGGTTGTTTCTTCGGGAAGTGTACCGTATGCTCATTACCATTGACATGAAAAGTGACATTGCCCTTATTGCAATCAATAACAGCCCCTGCAGTATTCAAAAAGGGTCTACCAAGGATGATCGACATACTGTCGTCCTCGGGAATATCAAGAATAACAAAGTCCGTTAGGATAGTAACGTTTGCAACTACGACAGGCACATCCTCACAAATACCGATGGGTAAAGCAGTTGATTTATCAGCCATTTGCAAAGAGATTTCAGTAGGTGTCAACTTATTCAAGTCAAGTCTACGATACAAAGAGAAAGGCATAACACTAACACCAGCTCCAAGGTCACATAAAGCAGTTTTAACATAATTTCCTTTAATAGAGCATGGTATAGTAGGTACTCCGGGATCTCCTAGTTTCTTTGGTATTCCACCTTTAAAAGTATAATTAGCAAGCATGGTGGAAATATCAGCTTCCGGTATCTTTCTTTTATTTGTCACAATATCTTTCATATACTTAGCATAAGGAGACATTTTTAGAATATCAGTCAAGCGCTACGCAAAAAGACAGGTCTAAGCATTTCAACAAAGCGCTCAAAATCCTCATCATCCTTCTTCTTGGATGGTTTAGGAGCAAAGGGCATGGGTTTCTGAACCCATGGTTCTCTTTCTCTACCATGCTTCCTAGCAACAAAGTCTCTTTTATCATATCTTTTGTTCTTAGGTTGTGGGTTATCAAGATCAACAGCAGGTTCAATCTCCACATCATTATCATTACTAGGTTGAGCATCAACATGAACATCATCATTAATATTATCACTAGGCTCATGTTCATTACCAGATTGTGTCTCAGCATCAGAAATAGAAATATCATTTGGATTTTCATGAGTATCAATAACAGGTTAACTAGCAGCATGGAAAGTCCTATCATCATCATTTTTCCTCTTATTAGAATGACCAGGTGCATCAGTATTAACTCTCTGAGAATCTTGCTCAATTCTCTTAGGATGGCCCTTAGGATACAAAGGTTCCTGAGTCATTCTACCACCTCTAGTCACAACTCTAACAGAATGATCATTGTTCTTACCAATCATCTCATTAAGCAAATCATTCTGTGCCTTAAGTACTTGTTCTACTTGAGTAGTTACCATGGAAGAATGTTTACTAATAAGCTTAAGATCATTAACAGTTCTACTCATATAATCACCTAAGCGATCAAGCATGTAAGCATTATGTTTCAGTTGTCTACTAACATAAGCATTGAAATTTTCTTGCTTAACAATAAAGTTATCAAACTCATCCAAGCATTGGCTAGCAGACTTATTATAAGGAATATCACCTTCATCAAATCTACGGAGGGAATTTACCTCTACTACCTGTGTCGGGTTATCAAGACCATGTATTTCTTCAATAGGTGGTAGATTCTTAACATCTTCAGCTTTAATACCTTTTTCTTTCATAGATTTCTTTGCCTCTTACATATCTTCAGGACTGAGAAATAGAATACCTATTTTCTTCGGAGTTGGCTTTGGAGGTGGTTCGGGAATAGTCCAATCATTATCATTGCTCAATATATTATTCAATAGTAGTTCAGCTTGTTCAACAGTTCATTCCCTGAAAACACAACCAGCACAACTATCTAGGTGGTCCCTAGAAGCATCGGTTAGTCCATTATAAAAGATATCAAGTATTTCATTTTTCTTGAGAGGGTGATCAGGCAAAGCATTAAGTAACTGGAGAAGCCTCCCCCAAGCTTGTGGGAAACTCTCTTTTTCAATTTGCACAAAGTTAAATATTTCCTGCAAGGCAGGTTGTTTCTTATGGGTAGGAAAATATTTTTCAGAGAAGTAATATATCATATCCTGGGGACTATGCACACAACCAGGAGCAAGAGAATTAAACCATATCTTAGCATCACCCTTTAATGAGAAAGGAAACAACTTAAGAATATAGTAATAACGAATTTTTTCCTCATGAGTGAATAGGGTGGCTATATCATTCAATTTAGTAAGATGTGCCACAACAGTTTTAGATTCATAACCATGGAAAGGATCAGATTCTACCAAAGTAATTAACTCAGGATCGACAGAGAATTCATAATCCTTATCAGTAACAAAGATAGGTGAAGTAGCAAACTTGGGATCATATTATATTCTAGCATTCAAAGATTTTTCTTCCCACTTGCATAGTAATTTCTTAAGATCATCTCTATATTTACAAGCAAGAAAGTCCCTAGCTACCTCTCCTTCCATAACATAACCCTTAGGTATATTAGGCAATTCATATCTAGGAGAGCTAGGTCTAGCAGGTGTCTCATAGTGTTCAGTTTTTGTAATTTCATCAGTTTCAGAAATATCATCACTTGCAGCATTGACTCTAGCAATTTGTTCATCAAGAAATTTACCCAGTGGCACAGTAATATCAAGCAAAGTATCATCATAAGCATCATGCATAGTAGAAGTGACATCATCAATTACTTGCGACAAATCAGAATCAATAGCAGGTGGTGGTGTCGCAAATTTACTCATAACAGAAGGTGAATCAAGTGCAGAGCTAGATGGCAGTTCCTTACCTGTCCTCGTAGTTGAGGGGTAGATCTTAGTTTTAGCATCTTTCAAATTCTTCATAGTGATCAACAGATATAAATTCCAAGTGACTCAGAGAATAGAGCTATGCTCCCCGGCAACGGCGCCAGAAAAAGGTCTTGATAACCCACAAGTATAGGGGATCGCAACAGTTTTCGAGGGTAGAGTATTCAACCCAAATTTATTGATTCGGCACAAGGGGAGCCAAAGAATATTCTCGAGTATTAGCAGCTGAGTTGTTACTTCAACCACACCTGATAGACTTAGTATCTGTAGCAAAGTATTCAGTAGCAAAGCAGTATGGAAGTAACGGTAACAAAGGCAAAGTGACATTAGCAGTGTTGTAGTGATTGTAACAGTAGCAATGGAAAAGTAACTTAGCAAAGATCAATATGTGAAAAGCTCGTAGGCAATGGACCAGTGATGGATAATTATGTCGGATGGCATTCATCATGCAACGGTTATAACATAGGGTGAAACAGAACTAGCTCCAATTCATCAATGTAATGTAGGCATGTATTCCATATATCGTCATACGTGCTTATGGAAAAGAACTTGCATGACATCTTTTGTCCTACCCTCCCGTGGCAGCGGGGTCCTAATGGAAACTAAGGGATATTAAGGCCTCCTTTTAATAGAGAACCGGACCAAAGCATTAGCACTTAGTGAATACATGAACTCCTCAAACTACGGTAATCACCGGAAAGAATCCCAGTTATTGTCACCCTGGGGGATGCGGATCATAACTCGTAATAGGTGTCTACAACTTGCAAGATAGGATCAAGAACACATATATATTCATGAAAACATAATAGGTTCAGATCTGAAATCATGGCACTCGGGCCCTAGTGACAAGCATTAAGCATAGCAAAGTCATAGCAACATCAATCTCAGAACATAGTGGATACTAGGGATCAAACCCTAACAAAACTAAATCGATTACATGGTAAATCTCATCCAACCTATCACCGTCCAGCAAGCCTACGATGGGATTACTCACGAACGGCGGGGAGCATCATGAAATTGGTGATGAAGGATGGTTGGTGATGACGACGGCGTCGATTTCCCCTCTCCGGAGCCCAAAACGGACCCCAGATCTGCCCTCCCGAGGAAGAACGGGAGGTGGCGGCAGCTCCGTATCGTAAAACGCGATGAACTCTTCTCTCCAAGTTTTTTCTCCCCGAATAGGAATATATAGAGTTGGAGTTGAGGTCGGAGGAGCTCCAGGGGGCCCACAAGACAGGGGGGCGCACCCTAGGGGGGGGGCGCCCCCTGGCTTCTGGCCAGGTGGTGGACCCCCTCCGGTTGATTCTTTCGCCAGTATTTTTTATTAATTCCAAAAATATTCTCCGTAAATTTTTAGGTCAATCCGAGAACTTTTATTTCTGCACAAAAATAACACCAAGGCAATTCTGCTGAAAACAGCGTCAGTCCGGGTTAGTTCCATTCAAATCATGCAAATTAGAGTTCAAAACAAGGGCAAAAGAGTTTGGAAAAGTAGATACCATGGAGACGTATCACAGGGCCGTACCGGGCCTTGGTGGTGGGCCACATGCGGGGCCACAGGCAGGCATGTCTGGGTACCCCCGGTCCTAGAATGCCGACAACATCAAGTGTAGGTATTTTATTGCAGAACTGTCATTCACTTGATAATTAGACAATTCGCTGGACAGAGAAAAAATACAAGCGGGCCGAAACTAGAGCAGAGGTAGGTGCGGGATAGCTATGATGCATGTTGGGCGAGGGATAGCGGGCTGGCGCGCTCACCTAGCGGGTTGGGACCATTTGGTGCAGCAGGTCTGAGGCGCTGGGCTGGAGGAGGCACGGCTGGCTGGGCCTTGCGGGTGAGCATGCCGTCGGGCAAGGCACGCACGTGGGCTTGCGGAAGGCTGGGTCGGCGCGTCTTCGGTTGGTGGCGGGTGCTCGCTCGGTCAACGTCGGAGTGCAAGGGATCGAATGGGCGTCTCCTGGCTCGAGCTCGAGCGCCTGGAGGATGACGACCCGGCAACAAGAACTTCAGCAGGCGGGGCACGATGCGGGTGATGGCGGGGCGGACGTATCCGACCGGGATCTGGGCGACAGCTCCTGCAGTAGAAAAGAAGAGGGTAGGAGATATTAGAGGGAGGAAGAAGGAAGGGAAGGAGAGGGCAGCGAGGGTCTGGCCTGGAGCGGCGGCTCAAATGGCCTCCGAGGCGGCGGGGTCGATCGGGTGCGGCGCCATGAAGCTCGGGAGCGAGCTCGTAGGTGGCTGTGGGGGCACGGTGGCGTCATTCGGGCCTGCGCGGGCCTACCCTGGGCTCTGCGGGCCCATGGCATGGGAGGAGGTGGCTGGCGGCTCTGGGTGGCGTCGCAGGAGTGGTGGGGCACGGAAAACGAGGGAGAGTGGCTTAGGGTTCCATTTTTGGAAGGGAGGCACGCCTTAAATAGGCAGGGTTAGGGTTAGGGGGGATTTAGGAGGTGATTTGGACTCTCCGATCTAGATCAGATGGCACCGGTGATGCCTACGTATTAGGTGGGCTACATGGGTTGGTTGTAGCAGTGTAGAGAGGCCATGGACTAACAAGAGAGGGAATTGGTGCGGCCCGACAACGAGTTTATAAAACCGAAAACGTCCGCGAATTAAACCAACTATAGTGTTGCTATAGGTTTAACGGTTGGGCCATCAAATGGGCTCCGAATGTGACGAGATTGGGCAGGTGTTCTGCCTATAATATCTTAAGACCGCACACCAACTTTTGACCCATTCCAAGAATATTTTATACGCACTTCAAAAACAATATTTTTGAGATGTCGCGGGCGCGTGCGAGTGTGGTTGGTCTTGAAACGGTCAACGACAAAAACGGGAAGAATCGGGAACTTCGAACAAATGCAAGTTTTTGCAAAATGATGGTGACAGGGTGCCGATGCGATGTGAATGATGCGATGGTGAATGCGACCAACAAATAAAACATACAGCGATAACGGAATAAATCAGGAAGCATCTGGAGCGTCGCTCTCGGGCTGTTACAAATCTCCTCCACTAACAAGAGATGTCGACCTGAGATCTTAGAATGAGAAGAGGAAGAGGAAGAGGGAAGGAGGAGGTAAAACTTAGTTGCTTCGTTGACAAACAAGTGAAACCAACGAACCTACAAGGTTGCAAGAGCTGAAGAATGGTACGAAGAGCTAGAAAGAATTTGAAACCACTCCTGTTATACGAGATAGACAAGGAACGAGAGAGAAAGAATTTGGGCAGCATTTCGGTTTAAAAGAGAGATAAAAACTTGATAAGATGGAAAGAATTTGAAAAGAGGACACCACACTCTGGTTAAACGGATAAAAAAGGAAAGAGCATGATCTTAACAAGACGAGATGATGGTTCGAAGAGAGCAACATCACAATGCCTCCGGAACAAAAGCTATATCGTTGGAAAGAAAAGAATAAAGAAGAACATGACAACTTCTACCACAATTGAATTTGAAAGGCATCCTTACAAGAAAGGACTGAACGGAGTTGTTAGAAAATCGACAACAAAAAATAATAAGCTTGTTGTGGGCTTATGGAAAACATCTCAAAATTATGAGGTGACTACTAGCCACTAACAGAAACAATTGATTTCATTGAGATCAACGAAGAGATGAAAACTTCTCTTATTGATAGGAGGAGGAGAAAACTTGGATCATTTATGAGCACCGAAATAGCAACAATCCTTAGGAAACGCTTTAGGTGAAATCCAATCCAAGATAACTCCGAGAAACAAAATATGGGTTTAAATATCTCACTCTTGATAAATTCTCTTCAAGACTCCTCATGAATCAAGAATGCTATAAGACCATCTCAAAGGATAATGTAAAAAAGAATTGCACTTTGAAATTCAAGGCAAAGAATACTTAAGGTACTACCACAAGAATCTTGAAGAATACTTCGAGAATGAACAAAATCCTTGACGAACCACCATGAAGGACCTCCGTATACAAAAGAATGATCAAAAGAAATGAAGATTGCAAAGAATAAGATTATGAGCTTAGAAAGATTTAGGTGGAACCTCGTGAAGAGATACTTGAGAAAACTTGAACTCCAAAAAAGAAAAGATGAAAAACTTAGAACCGAGAATTTGATATCATGAACAACTCCAGAAGAATGATTGCAATCACCTCAATGAAACAGGAATAATTAAGATTTATGTTATGCTTATCCTTCATCAAGTTACATTGATGACAAGCAACGGATTTGGCATACTACTTATTCTTCTTGAAAAGATTGGAGAGAGAGAGAGAGATAGAGCACAATTTTAAGAAGTCTTCAACAAAACACTGGTAAGAATTTGAAACGAATGAGGATACTACAAATGAATGGAGGACATGAGAACAAAGAGATCATGATCCACTGGTATGAATTTAGACACGAACGAAGGAAATATTGCACGAACAAAGAGACATCAATTGAGAATGAAGAAATCTCTTGAAATGATGGCCTTCGGAGGGTCGGGAATGAAAACAACTCTGAAATGTTCCGGATAGAGGAGAAAATAAATTCTCACAACTGGGAAAATTTGAGAGGGTAGCATCAACCTTGAACAATGAATCTTCACGAGAATGGACCAATATTTTAAGAGAAGCTCTTCTTTAGTCTTCAACACAGAGAATGATGGCGAGAAACACCACCATGAATTGTTGAGATACTCCAGAACAATTAGAAATAGAAAGGTTGAGCCACAAGAAAAGAATTCAAACACGATCTTTCAGAAGGAATATGACTGATGGAATTCATTCTTACGTCACATTAAAAAAGAACTTGAGATCTTCGAAAAAGATTAGAAGAGCAAGGTAAGATCCTGGGAAAAACTTGTGGGTTATGGGCCCACTCAAAATAAAAAAACACCGTTGAAACGATTGTTTAGTAAGAGAGATTGCACTGGTACAAATTGAAAACTTGATGAGGTGAGAACCCCTAATGATTTGAAAGGATTTCGAACAATAACACGAATCCTGTGAGATATCTGAAAACTCCGGATAAGAATAGAGAGAGGCTTTGTTAAAATTACTAAGACAGGAAATCATTTAGCGAATGAACATGATATGATGAACATCGAGAGGTTGAATCGAATCCACTGGGGAAGAAAACAAGAATGGAGAATGATGAACTGAGCACTTAAGCATCTTCACAATGAATCACCAGAGACAATAAGGAAGAAAAGATAGCGTAAGCATCAATGAAAATAAAGGCACTTGGATGATAATTTAATCATTGAAGAAAAAGGGTGGGAGGGTGGGAAAAAACAAAGAAAACTTAGGATGGATGAAAAAAAAACTCCGGAAAAGGAAATATTCGGATAGATCTTGCAAATATTGGAGAGGATGGAATTATCTTGAAGAGAAGCACTCCGGATGGAAAAGAATTGACATGACAATTCCGGTTGATCAAAAGGATTAGTACTCCCATAGAAATATGAGAACACCATTTAGAAAAGATATGAGATCAACACTTGACATCGAAGCAACTCGAATTACCATACTCCAACAAAACAAAGGATGAGGCCTGCGGAATAAGCCAGACACAAATTCATGACAAAGATTTCGCTCGATATTTTGGTGGTAAGGCTTGCACGGGCTCAATCTTACAGTAGCCATCATGTACAAGGTAGTGCACACGACATACGAAGCGTCCCCGAATCGTAGCAAGCTACAAGGATTCTTCAAGACACAACGAGAAGCGCTATAAGAAAGACCGTTAACAAACGAACCACTAGATGTCGAACCACAACCTCACATCATGCATATGTTGGAAGATAAGCCTAGGTAACTACTTGAATTCCCACATAAGAACTCCCGAAATCTGTTGGTTATGCAATCTGGTCCAACGGATACATGGAGTAAAATCCATCACTCAACTCCTAGCATGATACTACTTTCCAATGTATCACATCTGTCAACACATAACTAGAGGTCTCGAAAACTAATCTACCCCAGACCCTCGTAATCACAACGATACTAAACATGGCAGTACATCTGGACGCTCTCCCTTGTACTGGGTGACGCCAAACTCCTCTCGTCAAGAATAGTATTGAAGCAATTTCGAACATGCTCGTCCTGAGATACTAAGATAATTGAACTATATCGAGTATGACCAAAACCCCTTGGAGCTCAACTACCCAGGTCCAATCCATACGTATGGGAGGCACCAAGAACAAAGTTTCAGTCACACCGACATCGTATAGGTTCCAAAATACCCTTGTGATCCTAAAAAAATGAGTGATAAGAGGGGTAGAATTAAAATTCCTATGTCATGATTCCTCACTAGAGCAGGGAAGAGGAGTAAAAATAATTTCTACTCTCGGATATATAACTAGACTCAACATATAGTTTTTTACTAGACTCGACACGGCCAGGTTCGAACAAGCAAGGGGGCTCCTAGGTCGGTACTGCTCTCATACCAACTTGTAACGCCCAATATGAGGTCCTATCCTCGCGGAAACTTGAAATCTCAACAGGGATAGAAGCGCATATCAAAGACGTTTTTGCAAGGTGGATCTCGTCACAATTACATGTACTGAATGAGAAGAGTATACAAGATTTGGCTTACACTCGCCACAAGCTACAACATGAATACATCAATACATCAATACATTCAATCATCATATAGAAGAGCAGGATACGACTACGGATGAAAAAAAAGAAAAAGAGACGACGTCCACCCTGATATCCCAGGCTGCCGACCTAGAAACCATCCTATGATCGATGATGAAGAAGAAGAAACTCCAAATAGAATAATCGTTGCGCTCATGTCAAAGTATTGCTTTTCCTGTACCTGCATCTATTTTTGTAGTAATTTGTGAGCCACGGGGACTCAACAATCTCATTTCCAAGGGTATCAAGAATAGCAAAGCTTAATGTTTGAGGTATGGTTAAGTGGTGAGGCTGTAGCAAGCACTAAGCATTTGATATCTGGGTAACTTACGAGTACAATAATAAGAAGAGTGATCTACGCAAAATGGATGTGAACTAGTAATGATCAAGAAGTGATCCTGACCACCTACTTACGAGACACTCATTACCCCACTGTGTTCCCTTATTGGTTCAAACCTCACAAGAAGAGATGGTCACGGTTACGCACACAGCTGGTGTATTTTAATTGAGTTTACTTCAAGGTTGCTATAATCAAGTGTTAAACAATTCCCAAGTTGCCACATAACCGCAGGAATGGCTCTCAGAAAGATTTAACCCTGCAGGGGTGCTCCAACTCAAGCATCACAAATCAGCCACAAGTTGTGGTGGAAAACCTCAACCTCAAGATAGCCTAAAGTATCCTCGGAATCCCGGTGCATAAGTCATTCGAGAAGGGTAAAACAAATCCAGCAAGACCGCCCGACGTGTCGATGAACCCAATAGGAGCCGCGTATCTCGTTCTGAGGACACGACCGGATGAGCTAAGTGTACAGTGGCCTGCTAGAAATCTCCAGAGTTTCCCCGGGTTGGCCCTGCACAGTGCTCTAGTTTGGACCAACACTCATGAGGAGCACTGGCCAGAGGGGGTTGATTAATTATCCACGGGGGTGATCATGCCCTATGCAATTTTTATTGGTTGTTAAGCAAATATAGTACCGATGTTGGGACTTGCCTGAAGCGTTTTATCCCAATACGAATAATCAAGGGGGTCCCTCATACTTGTGATCTGTGCTGGGTTTTTCCCCGAAGAGGAGGGGATGATGCAGCAGGTATAGATAAGTATCCCTCTGTGAGAACCAAGGTTATGAAACCAATAGGAGGACCACACAACTCCCGTCTTCAGCGGCTACACACAAAAGAGCAAACACTTGCACCCAACACGGGCAAGAGGGTTGTCAATCCCCTTGAACTCGTTACATGCAAGCAAATGAGTAGCGTAGATGATAATTGATAAATATAAATTGCAAAATAAAATTAAAACAAATAAATGGCAGCAAATAAACAATACCATTCGTAAATATATAAGTGAATAGACCCGGGGGGCCATAGTGTTCGCTAGAAGCTTCTCTCTTAAATAAAGCATACGGTGGGTAAACAAATTACTGTTGGCCAATTGATAGAAAAGCACATAGTTATGCAATATTTATTCACGGCAATGATCATGTGTATATAGGCATCATGTCCATAAACAAGTAGACTGACTCCTGCCTACATCTACTACTATTACTCCACTTTGAGAGCACTTATATGCTTGCCTCTCTAGGTATTAAGTTCATGCAAATAGAGTAATACTTGGAGAACGATGACATGATGTACACAAAGTAAACTCAATTAATATGAATGAACCTCATCGTTTTATCCTTAGTGGCAGCAATACAAATACGTGTCTTGTCCCCTACTTTGTCACTGGGATATAGAGCACTGCAAGATTGAACCTACTACAACGCACCCCTCTCACTGAAGATAAACCAATCTAGTTCGCCAAACTAAACCGATAGATCGGAGAGATCTACAAAGCTATGATGATCAGGCAAATAAGAATCAAATAAGTATTCAGATGAGACTCAAATCTTTTATCATAGATAATCTGAACATAAACCCACAATTCATCGGATCCCAACAAACACACCGTAAAAGAAGATTGCATCGAATAGATCACCGCGAAGATCACGGTGAACTTTGTATTGAAGATCAAATAGAGAAAAGTAGCCATATAGGTACTAGCTATGGACCCGTAGGTCTGTGGTGGACTACTCACACATTACCATGGGAGAAGCAAGCATGATGAAGAGGCCCTCCGTGATCGATCCCCCCTCCGGCAGGGCACTGGAAAAGGGCTCCAGATGAGATCACGACGGAACAGAGACTTGCGGTGGAGGAAAAGTGTTTTGGGAGCTCCCCTAGGGTTTTTGGAATATATATGAATTTATAGGCCAGGGTACGGGGTCAGGAGAGCCGGGGGCGGCCACAAGCTAACAGGGCGCACCGACCCCCCTGGGCGCGCCCTGTTGGCTTGTGGGACCCTCGTGCCGCCTCCGGTCTTCTCCCAAAGCTTCCAGGTATTCTTTTGGTCTAGAAAAAATCATAAAAAAGTTTCATGGCAATTGGACTTCATTTGGTAACGTAAACCTGAAAAGCCAAAAACATGCAGAAAACATCAACTGGCACTTGACACTGGTTAATAGGTTAGTGCTCAAAATTAATATGAATCAGCAAATAAATGCCCAAAAGGTATCCTAGAATGATAATATTATAGCATGTAACAATAAATAATTATAGATACGTTAGAGACGTATCAGTCTCCATAACAACCCCAAGCATGTTAGGATCGCTCAATATGGAACATAACACCGGTAATCAGAAACTAAGGCGGCAAGAGTGGAACAAAACACCAAGCAGAAGGCCTAGCCTTCCATCCATTACCAAGTGTATAGGATCATTAAATTAGCAAGAATAATGTGATATCCCAAGATATCCATGTTATCACATGGATCAACCTGCACCTGCAATTAGCAACTCTATAAGAGGGGGCTGAGCAAGCGGTAACATAACCAAATAACGGTTTGCTGGGAGGTGGAGGGTTGGAGGCTTATCATGGCATTTTGGGAGGCTTGACAAATAAGTGGTAGGAAGCGATAAAAAGCGACAGAAACGAGACAACTAGCATGGCAATGATAGTAGTGGTATCTAAGGAAATGGTCATCTTGCCTGAGATCCCACTTGGAAGAAGAACGAATACGTGAAGAACACGAACAAACATAGTCGAACAAATCCTCACACTCCAAAATGCTTTCGGAACTCTATCGAGAAGAAGCAAATCCAAAAATAAAAAAATGACACGGTAAACACCACAACATATTCATGACATGATGCACAAACAAGGATGATGCATGTCAAGTTTAAATATGCAAGGCATGACAAGCACAACAATCAAATACTACACATTAAGTCAAGTTCAATATGCAACGACTTGCATATTGACAAAACTCCACGTTCGAATCATTTACTTCACACTCGTTTATGTACCCAACAAGTTTAATTGTTGTTAAACAGGGCAAGAGGTGAAGCATAATCAACTACATCATCTAGGCATTTTAAATGAGGCCGGAGAGAACATATAGTATTTCCGAAACGACCTCATATGCTATAGGATCGAAAGTATGTCTAGAGGGGGGTGATTAGACTACTTGAGAAAATAAAAGTACTACATTTTCCCAATTTTAAGTATTGGTAGATTTTAGCGATTATAGCAATTCAAGTACACCCTACACATGCATGTCTAAGAGTATAGCAGCGGAAAGTAACAACAAGCATATGTAGTAGAGGGTAGGAAGGAAGATCAAACGCAATTTGAAGACACGAAGATTTTTTCCCGTGGTTCCGATAGGTGGTGCTATCGTACGTCCACGTTTATGGAGTCTTCAACCCACGGAGGGTAACGGTCGCGAGAGTCCACGGAGGGCTCCTGTGACGCCCCCAATTTGGACCGTACGCTAAACAAACACGCAATGCGTACGACCAAGATTAGGCACTCACTGATCGATATCACAACACAACACTAGACACAAATTAAAGTCATACAGCTTCATATTACAAGCCAGGGGCCTCGAGGGCTCGAATACAAAGCTCGACAAGCACGAGTCAGCGGAAGCAAATAACATCTGAGTACAGACATAAGTTAGACAAGTTTTGCCTTAAGAAGGCTAGCACAAACATAAGCAACGGATCGAAAGAGGCGAGGCCTCCTTCCTGGGAACCTCCTAACTACTCCTGAGCGTCGGCACTCTCCACGTAGAAGTAGGCTCCAGCGGTGGTGTAGTAGTCGTCTCCGGCGTACTCCATCTCCTGGGCTCCATCGTCTGAACGTGGAATCGTATCGAGGGGGAAAGAGAAAGCAAAGAAGCGGTGAGTACTCATCCAAAGTACTCGCAAGACTGACATCAGAACTATGCTAATTACGCATCATTATCAAGGAATGGGGTTATATCTGGACTAACTGCAGAAAGCAAGAAAGAGGGGGAAGGCCTAGTCCTATCAAAGACTAGCATCTTCAGCATCTTGCAGCATTAGAAGAGAGTAGACTGGTATCTCATATATAGTCATATTATTGTAGCAATTTTATTAAGTAACCACGCCTAGAGATTCTTCCTCGACTCCCTGCGAGGAAGCAATCTCGGAGCCACATTCATCTCAAATTTAAATCACAGTTATAGTTGTATAAGGTCAAGGTACAACTCCAAGTCGTCCTGTTACCGTGGACACGGCTATTCGAATAGATAATTCATCCCTGCAGGGGTGCACCGCATTTCCAACAGCCTGATCACCTCCGGCCGGACACACTTTCCTGGGTCATGCCCGGCCTCGGGATAGCAGCATGTCGTCGCCCCACCTAGGCTCAACGAAGAGGCCAGCCCGCCGGTCTAAATCCTAAGCACACAGGGGTCGTGGGCCCACTTGCCCTACGCGCTCCTGCACGATGCGTACGCGGCCGAGGTCAGCCCTAGTACACTCTAGTCCAAGAGCTGCACCGTCCAGGCCACTCGGGCGCGCGCCGCTCCATTGCTGACGTCCGAAGAGCTTCGGCTGATACAACGACGCTGAGTACCCATAACTTCTCCCACGCGATGGTTTGGTGCGTAAAAAGGCCAACGACCCAACTCAGATCAAATACCCAACCCATTCGCATTTATTAATGCGGGGCAAGCGCGACCCATGAAGTGCGGTACCGTCGCCCCGTCTCGAGGATGTTTGGCAAGGGCCTCTCCTGCCCGTCCACGCCTCATAATAACCCTTTGGATGCCTTACCGGCGCATCCCACACGGGTACCCTTGGGGCCGACCCGTCTCAAGACTGTCGGGAACTCAGGTCCACCTCAACCAGGGTGGTACCGCCTGTCCCTCCAGTCCCGTCTTTCACCTGTAAACAATGTCAAGTTAAAGTAACTGTGTGTTTATACACCAAGTGGATATCCGAGGAATCACCCTCGATTGATCCCACTCGAGGTATGTGTATGGCAAGAGTCGCTATCGATAAATGGGAAGGAGGAATCACCCTCGATACCCACGACCGATTAACTACGCTACAGAATTAACACCGGGAGTGCTAAGTGAGGTATCACCCTCGGCACTCGATAGTAGCTCTACAGTGCCATACTTAAGGGGTGTGCGGTGATGTGAGGGTCCTGGCTCATCGGTCGATTGACCGAGTCTTCGGGTCTTCGAGTCGTCGATGAAGAAGCAGGGGCAACTGGGACTAAGGGGTCACTGGGGATTCACAAATCAACCTATACTAAGCAGTTGGTATGATTGCAGGTATAGTAGCAGTTTATCAAAAACAGGCTATGCATCAGAAATAGGAGCTAGCTAATACAGTAGCAAAATCTAATGCAAGAAGGAGAGGGAAAGAAATGGGCGATATCGGAATGCTCAAGGGGCGGTTGCTTGCCTTGCTCCTCTACGGCAAAGGCTGATCGTCAACGGCGTAGTCGTACCCGGCAGCAGCGTCGGTCTCGGGGTCTACCGGTAAGAAGAGGGGGGAGAAACAATAAATACAAAGCAGACAAATGCATCACGATGCATGACATGGCAATATGCAGGGCTAGGCATGTGCTAACACACTATTACAAATCGCAGACGGGTCAGAAGAATATCTGACGATATTTCCCGGGTCTCTAGCTTTTACCGGACAGATGAAACCGATGGAAAAGTTCCATGTTTGCTATGCTAGGAGCACGTGATAGACTAACGGACTGTGTAATTGGAACCGTAGAATTATTCTGAGCAACTTTCATGTTCAAAACTTTTTAATCCGGACTACGGTTTATTTTATATTAATTTCTAAATATTTAATCATATTATGCAATTCTTTAATTAGTAATTCCGAATTATCCAAAACAGTAAATACTGTTTAATTAACTAATTAATTAATTAATTTAATTAACTAATTAACTATTTATTTATTTTTATTAATTTTATTATTTCTATTTTGTTTTTAGTATATACATACAAACACACGTACATACATACGTATGTACACAGCCACACACACACACTCTGCACACGCACGCACACACGCACAACACACGCGCGCGCACGGGGCAGCGGGCGCGGCGGCCATCGGCGCCTGGGGGGGGGGGGGTGGCAGCGAGGCGGCGAGCTCACAGGGGGGGCCGAGGCGGCGGTGCGGCGAGGCGGCGACGAGGCGGCGAGGCGGTCCAGGCGACGGCGGGAGGCGGCGCGGCCAGGAGGCGAGGTGGCGGCAGGAGCAGCCCAGCGGCGGCGGCGGTGCGGCGAGGCGGCGACGAGGCGGTGAGGCGGTCCAGGCAACGGCGGGAGGCGGCGCGGCCAGGCGGCGAGGTGGCGGCAGGAGCAGCCCAGCGGCGGCGGCGGCGCGCGGGCCCGGCCGGAGTCCCGTCGGGGGGGACGAGGGCCGCGGGCGGTGGTGGCCGGCCGGCCTCCAGATCCGGTCGGCGGGGGGGGGGGACGGGACGGGCGGCGGCGGTTTCGGCGCCCAGGGAGGCGTCGTCGGGGTGGGGGGACGGGTGCGCGGGCGAGGGGCTGGGGGCGCGCGGCACCGTCGGGTGGGGGGGAATCGGGAGGAGCGGGCTAGGGCGCTAGGGTTCGCCCCAGCTGGCTCCTTATAGGAGCTGGCTGGGCCGGCCCTTTCGGCCCAAAAAGGTTTTTTTAAACAGCGTCTGATTTAATTATTTAGAGGCATTACATACTTCAAAAAATGCCGGTTTCAATTTTATAAAATCTTAGGGAATATTTGCAATCCATCCAACATTTTTAATTCCAGTTTTGCCAAACTTTTAAATCCACTTTTTAAATGAATTTTTAAATTGCAAAAGAATTCGAATTGGAAATTGATTCCAACGGTGATCATTTTTGGATTAGCAAAAGCATTAGCTTGATCTTGGCTATCACTGTAGCTTGATTACACGAATTACTGTAGCACTTAATCCAGGGCGTCACAGCTCTCCCCTAGTAAAAAGAATTCTCGTCCCGAGAATTAAGAAGTAGAAGGAAAGAGCCCGGGGTATTCTGCACGAAGATGATCTTCGCGTTCCCAAGTGGCTTCATCTTCAGAATGATTTGCCCACTGCACTTTGAAGAACTTAGTAACCTTCTGACGAGTCTGACGTTCAGTTTCATCGAGAATGCAGGTTGGTTGCTCTTTGTAAGAAAGGTCTTGTTGCAGCTCCATCATATCATGATCCACTGCTCGGACAGGATCCTTGAAGTAGCTACGAAGCTGTGACACATGGAACACATCGTGAACCTGAGAAAGGTTTGGCGGTAGTTCCAGTTGATATGCCACTTTACCACGCCTTTCGAGAACAGTGAAAGGACCAATATATCGAGGAGCCAGCTTGCCCTTGATCCCGAAACGGTGTGTACCTCTCATTGGCGTGACTCGAAGATAAGCCTTTTCGCCAGGTTGATAGACCATATCTTTGTGATGACGGTCATACTGACTCTTCTGACGAGACTGAGCCGCCTTCAGATTTGCATGAATAATGCGGACTTGATCTTCAGCATGTTGGATAATATCCGGACCGATAAGTGTACGTTCCCCAGTCTCTGATCAATTCAGAGGAGTCCGGCACTTACGTCCATATAACACTTCAAAGGGAGCCATCTTCAGACTAGCTTGATAGCTATCGTTGTAGGAGAACTCAGCATACGGGAGAGATTCCTCCCATTTCTTGCCGAAAGAAATGACACAAGCTTGAAGCATGTCTTCGAGAATCTGATTGACTCTTTCAACTTGTCCCTGGGATTGAGGGTGAAAAGCGGTGCTGAATGACAAATGAGTTCCCATAGCTTCCTGGAAACTTGCCCAGAATCTTGAAGTGAATAAACTGCCACGGTCTGAACTGATAACCAGTGGAATACCGTGAAGTGAAACAATTCTGGACATGTAGAGAGTTGCCAGCTGACTAGCAGTGATCGTTTCTTTGACGGCTAGAAAATGTGCAACTTTGGAAAGTCGGTCAATGACGACAAGAATAGCATCATTACCTTTCTGGGATTTGGGAAAACCAGTGACGAAGTCCATTTCAACATGGTCCCATTTCCATTTAGGAACCGTAATAGGTTGCAGAGTTCCGGCAGACCTTTGATGTTCGGCTTTGATCCGACGGCAAATGTCACATTCTGAAACATAGCGTGCAATGTCTTGCTTCATGTTAGACCACCAGAATCTTCGACGAATGTCTTGGTACATCTTGGTACTACCAGGATGAATAGACAGTGGAGTGTCATGTGCTTCCTTCATGACCTCCTGAGTCATATCATGGTTTTTCTCCTTACTCGGTACCACTAGGCGGCCTTTGAAGTACAAAGCGCCATCCTGAGCAATAGTGAAGGGTGAGGGCTTTCCTTCTGCGAGATCGAATTTAATCCTCTCGACTTCATTGTCACACTTCTGGATCCACTTGATGACGTCCACAAGATCTGGTTTAGCAACCAGGGTATTAAGAGAACCCTGGGAAACAATGTGGAGGTTCATTTTGTAGGACCCTTCAGGAGGGGGAGCGAGATAACCCTGAGGAACAATATGGAGGTTTAGCTTGCGAAATTCCTTATGAAGAAGGGGGTGAACCTTGAGAACCTGAAGGTGATTGCAATAAGACTTGCGGCTCAAAGCATCAGCCCTTACATTAGCCTTGCCTGGTGTATATGAAATACCCACATTGTAATATGCTATGCGCTCCATCCATCTCTGTTGACGGAGGTTCAGATCTGGCTGAGTAAACAGGTACTTCAGACTTTGGTGATCGGTGTAGATCTCACAATGATTACCAACAAGGTATTGCCGCCACTCTTTCAGTGCATGAATTACCGCAGCAAGTTCAAGGTCATGAACTGGGTAGTTCTCTTCATGAGGACGCAATTGACGAGAGGCCTAAGCAACCACTCTGCGTTCTTGCATTAGGACACATCCCATTCCTTGACGTGAAGCATCACAATAAATGATGAAGTCCTTACGAGTATCAGGAGGAGCAAGCACTGCAGCAGACGTCAGTTTGTCCTTAAGTGCCTGGAAGCTTTCCTGACATTTTTCTGTCCACTCATATATAACACCTTTGTGAAGCAAATTGGTTAAGGGTTTTGCAATCTTGGAGAAGTTCTCGACGAATCGACGGCAATAGCTGGCGAGTCCGAGAAAACTTCTGACTTGCTTGACATTCTTCGGGGGAGTCCAGTCAAGAATAGCCTGAACTCGTTCAGGGTTGACCGCAATACCATCCTTGGAGATCACATGACCAAGGTAGGTTACTTCGTCCATCCAGAACTCACACTTTGAATACTTTGCATAAAGTTGATGTTCTCGAAGTCTCTCCAGTATAAGACGAAGATGTTCAGCATGCTCTTCTTTATTCTTAGAGTAAACCAGGATATCAACCAGATAAACCACGACAAATTTATCGAGGTAATCCATGAATACATAGTTCATCAGGCGGGAGAAGGTTGCTGGGGCATTGGTTAAGCCAAAGGACATGACGGTGTATTCGTATGAACTATAACGAGTAATGAATGCAATCTTCGGAATATCCTCTTCACGTACCCGGATCTGATGGTAACCCAACCTCAAGTCGAGTTTGGAAAACACTGACGAACCAGCAAGTTGATCAGACAGATCGTTGATCCGAGGCAGCGGATATTTGTTTTGAATCGTTGCTTGGTTGATGGGACGGTAATCTTGAACTAACCGATTCGTACCATCTTTCTTCTTGACAAAGAGAGAAGGTGCTCCCCAAGCAGAGAAACTTGGACGAATGAAACCCAAACGAATCGAATTGTCAATCTCTTGCTTAAGTTCAAGGAGTTCATGTGGTGGCATCTTATACGGACGCTTGGCAATAGGAGTGGTACCAGGTACCAAGTCGATGACAAACTCGACAGCTCTGGCAGGGGGGATCCCTGGAAGTTCTTCCGGAAAAAGATCTTGGAAATCCCGGACAACTGGAATGTTTTCAATCCCTTCCAGAGGTGACTCATTTAATGCATTCAAGGCATATAGTCGGGCTTCAGCATTCCAAACAAGATGAGCATGATAGCTGACAATCTCATTCGATGGATGTAGGAGGTGGACGGTTTTGGTGTCACAAACAATACAAGCGGTATGTGCTTTCAACCAATCCATTCCGAGAATGAGATCGATATTGGAAGACTTTAGCATTATGGGGGAGGCATGGAATTCCAACCCTTCAATTTCAATGGGGACATTGTGGCTGATAATGGAAGTCTGACATTGGCCCGCGGGAGTGTTTACCACTATTGGGACGTTCACCTCTTCACACTTAATGTCATGCATGTATGCAAAATCTTCAGACATAAAAGAATGCGATGCTCCTGTATCAAACAATACAGAAGCTGGTACTGAATTGACGAGAAGAGTACCCATCACAGTAGCAGGCTGGTGTTGAACTTCATCCAGATCAATATTGTTAGCCTGAGCACGACCCTGAGCAGGCCCGGCATTGTTGTTGCGGGGCTGGTTGGAAGGCAGTGCAACTTGTTTCTAATTTTGCCTGCATTCTCTAGCACGGTGTCCTGGACGACCACACTTGAAGCACAACCCATCCTCGGGACGAGAAGGGGGAACAGGAGCTCGTGGTGGCGGAGCTGGGAGCCTCGGCTGCCTAGGTGGGGGTGGAGGCAGACAAGGTGCAGCATAGGACGGCCTCGGAGCAGGAGGCGGTGCATGGTACATGTTGTGGGGGATTCAGATCTTGCGCTTCTGAGCAGATGAGCTCGAAGATGAGCCCATGTCACGATTGCGCTTGTTGCTGTCCTTGTAGTCCTGCAGACCTGTTTCCACTTGAATGGACTTATTCACCAAGGTGGCGAAGTTATCAAAGTTCTGAACAAGGAGTGTCAGCTTGATATCAGGGTGGAAGCCTTCACAGAACTTCTCCTGCCTACGAGCATCAGTCGCAACGTCTTCTTCAGCATAGCGAGACAAGTCCAGAAATTCCCGCTGATAAGCATCCACGGTCTTGTTGCCCTGGACTAGATTGCGGAACTCATGCTTCTTCTTATCCATCAGTCCCTGAGGAATGTGACGGGCACGGAACGTAGCTTGGAACTCCGGCCAGGTGATGATGGTTCCAACAGGCTGTGAGCGCCTGTGGCGGTCCCACCATTGAGCAGCGGGGCCCTTCAGAAAGTACGAGGCAAAGGTGACATAGCTAGCCACTGGGGCGCCTGAAGACTCCAGCTCATAAGTGATGTCACGGAGCCAGTCATCTGCATCAAGCGGCTGAGTTGAGCTGCGGTAGATCGCAGGGTTGAGACGCATGAAGTCTTGCAGAGTCATTGGGGCTTGCTACTGATTCATATTCGGCCTCGGGAACTGGTCCATAAGCCCTTGCATAAACTGGCGATTCAGTTTAAACTGCTGCATCATACCAGCCATGTATTCCGGTGGCGGTGGTGGTTCAGGCGCACCACGACCACGACCAGCTGGCCTAACCATTCTGTCAAATTTTTAACAGTGGTAGTTTAGCATTGGATAATTGCAAGGACAAAGAACCATTCATGAAGTAAATTGCACTAAGAAGAAAGTGCGATAGATACGACATAGTAGTTCAAATCCAGCATACAGATCCGTACATAGGTCTATTACAAACCATAAGTTCGTTACCAAATAGACGATAGGTCCGGCATGAAATTAACCTAGATAACTAGGAGGCACGCAGGCTTGCGGTAGAGGGATACAACAACGAGGCATAGCGATATGCTACATCAACGTCGGGGACAACGACAGAATCAAGCCATCATCTGGACGTAGGGGCTCTCTGGGAGGAAGAAGTTACGAGAACCTAGAGTTAGAGTTAGCAAAATCTTTAACCCGAAAGAGAAGAGAGATCAGAACCCAGATTATAGATGAGGAATAAAAGATCCTAACACTACTGGAATCAGGGACTTTGCCATCTGCCAGCTCTTTGTCGTCTGCTGGCAGATGGCAAAGAGGATATTTGCCGTCTGCTTTTATAAAGCAGACGGCAAAGAACATGCTGATGGCAAAGAGGCTCTTTGCCATCTGCACTTCTTTGCCGTCTGCTGGCAGACGGCAAAGAACAAAGTGGGCCCCACTTGGTACTGCACTTGCCAGGTCACACGGGCCACTTCTTTGCCGTCTGCTGGCAGACGGCAAAGAGGTGAGGGGGGCCCCACAGTGTAACGGAGGGGACGGGCTAACGGCCCCCCACTTTGCCGTCTGCTGGCAGACGGCAAAGATGGGGCTTAATTTTCGCCATCCCCCCGCGCCTCCCGCCTCTCTCTTTCTCTCACCTCTCTCTCTCTCACACCCGCGCCCGTTCCCCTCTCTCACCGCCGCCGCCGCCGCCGCCCCCTCCCTGCCCTCTCGCCGCCCCCTCCCCGCCTTCTCGCCGCCGCCCCCTCCCCCCCTCTCTCACCGCCGCCGCCGCCCCCTTCCCGCCCTCCACCACCGCCTGCCCACCTCCCCGTGCCACACCTCCACCACCGCGGCGCCGCCCCCTCCTCACGGCCCTCCTGCCGCCGACGCCCCCTCCCCGGCGGCCTCCTCTCCTCGCCGCTGGCCGCCCTGCCCCCTGCCCCTCTCTGGTGAGCTTCCCCTGCCCCCCTTTTAATTTTTTTTTCTATTTTTCTAATTAGATTTTTAGTTTTCTGTTTTTAGATGTTTTGCAAATAGTTGTTTAGGTGTTTGGGTAAATAGGAAAAAATATTTAGACATTTAGGTAGAAAAAAAACCTAGAAGAAAAAAAAGAAGAAAAGAAGATGAAAAAAAAGGAAAAATAAAAAAGAAAAAGAACAAAAAATAATAATAAGAAGAAGAAACAGAAGAAGAGGAGGAGGAGGAGAAAAAAGAAGAAGAAGAAGAAGAAGAAGAAAAAAAGAGGAGAGGAGGAGAAGAAGAAGAGGAAAAAAGGAAAGGAAGAAGAAGAAGAGGAGGAGGAGGAGAAGAAAAAAGAAGAAGAGGAAGAAGAAGAAGAAAAAAGAGGAGAGGAGGAGAAGAAGAAGAGGAAAAAGGAAAGGAGGAAGAAGAAGAAGAAGAAGGAAAAAAAGGAAGAAAAGGAAGAAAAGAAAGAAGAGGAAGAAGAAGAAAAGAAAAAAAGAGAAAAAACCCCGACCCCGACACGGCACCTCGACCCCGACCCGACAACCCGACCCCGACCCGACACCCCGACCCCGACACCCCGACCTCGATCCCGACCCCGACACGGCACCCCGACCCCGACCTGACAACCCGACCCCGACCCCGACACCCCGACCCCGACCCCGACCCCGGCACGGCACCCTGACCCCGACCCCGACCCGACACCCCGACACCGACACGGCACCCCGACCCCGACCCGACACCCCGACCCCGACACGGCACCCCGACCCCGACACCCCGACACCCCTGACACCGCGACACCACGACACCCAGACATGACACCCCCCGACACCCCGACCCCGACCCCGACCCCGACACCCATGACACCCCGACACCACGACACCCAGACACGACACCCCCCGACACCCCGACCCCGACACGACACCCCGACACCACGACACCCCGACACCACGCCACCCAGACACGACACCCCCGACCCCCGAGACCTCTTCGGCCTCCTGTTGACCGAAAAGGTGCTCTTCGGCCTTCCAGAGGCCGATGGGGTCATATATTTGTGAATTATGAGTTAGGAAGTATATTTCCCGATTTTGTTAAGAAAAACATTATATATATTTGTGTTGATCGGGTGGATTTAAATGTGCAGTTCTTTCGGGGCTGCGAGGGTCTGGTGTTCGACGACCTCCCCGTCCGTTCGACGAGCTCCGCCCCTGCGTTCGTGGGTGAGCACAAATGACATCTCCTCCTCCCCCCTTCATTTGCTCTGTTCCGGTCTTCGTGCCGATGAAACTTGCTAGCTATAGGTGTCAATCATCAGTATGCGTGACCACTATGCGTCTCCCGTTCGAAAGGGTTACATCTATAAATATGCATGCATTTGCATATTTATAACCATGATTCTTTCGAATTGTCCAATGTTATCCATGGACAGCCCGAGTATGTGTAGATTGGGTTCGTTTTCCCATATGCTCTGCTCCGGATCCGATGCAGAATTTCGTCAGTGCCTCCCTGTTGTTCTCCGGGTACACATCCTCTCTGCTTATTGCCGAGACGTGTATCAGGAGAACAACGGGGAGGTGCTGCCGAAATTTTGCATCGGATCCGGAGCAGAGCACGGGAAAACGAACCCAATCTACACATACTCGGGTGGGATTAGGACCTATCTTTACCTACTAGCGTCTAGGTTGCATGGACGTAATAAAACTGACAAACTCTATTAACTGATGAATATGGTTTGCTGAATTATGTATATATTTCTTGTGTGTCCAGTAGCTAGGCAAGATGAGTGATCGTGCGTGGATGTACACCGGTCACACTAGTCAGAAAGACATGACCCATGAATGGCTAAGAAAAACCAAGGGGTTTGTGAGAGCCGCATTTGCAAATGGACAGGAAACAAACTGGTGCCCCTGTGTCGACTGCGACAACTTTCATAAGAAGTCCGAGTTTGAAATGATCAAACACCTGCAGAAGTTGGGTTTTACGCCTGATTATACGGTCTGGACATTTCATGGTGAGTCTGCCCAACGTGCCAGAGCTGAGGAGGGCCGTCGTCGCACCGACGAGCATGGTACCGGGATGGAAGACATGGTGGAAGACTTTGATGATGCTCGGGATTCGGACGATGAGATGGAGGAATCTGCAAAGGCCTTCAATGATATGTTGGAGTCTTCAAAACGTCCTCTCCATGAGCACACTGAGCTTTGTCAGCTGGATGCCATCGCACAAGTAATGGCTCTGAAGGCTCAATTCAACTTGGGCAGAGAATGCTACGACGCGATGATGACACTATTTGGACGCTTTCTACCCAAAGGCCATGTAATGCCTGCAAACCTGTACCAGTCGGACAAAATCCTCCGTGCACTTAAGATGCCCTATGAGAAGATAGATGCCTGTGAGAAAGGATGTGCCTTATTTAGGCTTGAGTATGCGGACTTGAAGTATTGTCCCGTTTGCCAGTCTTCCAGGTATGTTGAGGTAGACAACGGTATGGGTGAGAAGAGTCAGACAAAAATCCCAGTTAATGTTCTTCGGTATATGCCAATCATACCAAGACTTCAACGTCTTTTCATGGTCGAAGAGACGGCCAGACAGATGACATGGCACAAATTGGGCAAAAGAACCGAACTAGATGCAGATGGGGAGCCGATGTTGGTACACACATCGGACGCTTTTGCGTGGAAGCGCTTCGATGCAATACGTCATGCTAAAGCGGCAGATCCAAGGCATCCTCGAATCGCCATAAGCACGGATGGGTTCAATGTGTTTGGTATGATGGCAGCTCAATACAGTTGTTGGCCTGTATTTGTAATTCCACTCAATACAGTTGAAGCAATTTATGAACTTCTATTCTATGGTGCAAACCCACCGAAAGTTGTAGTCTTCAAATGTTATTGGTTCCAGCCGAAGGAGACTAGAAGGACTCATGAACATCTAGGGCTAGTCGAAATCAAACAAAGCACCCATTTGGATGTTCCCGATGTCTATATTACGGCTCAACAGGCAACCCAAGTTTTCTATCTACCGTGGGCCTGCCAAAGTGATCCAAATCTCAAAGGTTGGGATGTCGTTTATGAAGTGCCGCGACATGTTAGACCACCTCCCCCCAATGAAGAGGATTATGAACCTCACATTAACCCAGACACATATGAAGGAGAATTCTTCCAAGAAACACGTCTTTCCAAAAAACGATTCAAGAACCGCTCTACTTCACCTCAGAACATTGAAGTAGACAGCGGCAGTGAATCCGAGCCTGAACCGGAACAAGAAGAGCCGGAACAAGAAGAGGTTACTGCTACGGATGACCTGTCAATGCTTGACCGATTACGTACAAGAGGCCTTCCACATGTTGATGCATTTATTGATGATGATGATGAGCACGTCATTACTGATACTGATGATGATGATGCATTTATTGACCCCGAAGCATATATAGACGATGATGATGCATTTATTAATGATGACGATGAAGA